>JBANSL010000006.1:82825349-84025349 GCA_037127255.1 Persicaria tinctoria
GGAGGTGGCTCGAGTTGGGTGTGGGAGGTCGAGAGAGAAGGCCGACCTGTGGTCTCCGTTTGAAATCCGATGGGTGAGCGCGCTTTGATTAAAAAAAAAAAATTTTACACGTTAAGCATATTTTACACGTTAAGGAGTTTTTACATTTTAAAGCTTCCCTATATATGTGTGTGTGTGTATATATATATAGAGAGAGAGAGAGGGAGAGAGAGGTTCCAGAGTGCACATCCCTTATCGTGTATCTAGTGCACACATATAGACCCTTGATCCAAATGAAACGAAGGGGCGTGATTAAATCTGAATTTTTAAATTTTTTTTTTTAAATGGTGGGGCCCGCCATACAAGACCAATAACTCCATTTGCAGGCGCGTGGATCCAATCTTGTGGAGGTGTGGGGCCCATTCTCCATTTGCAATGTACGTACTACTTTTTTTTCTCTAAAGGTTGGTGAGGATTGGGACCCACAAAATCAAATCAAATAATTTTTATTCGGTGAATTTTTTTTTAAAAAAAACAATAGTTATAGTATTACTTTTTTTTTGAGTTGATTTCGTTCGTAATAAAAATTTGACGATTTTATCGAATAATGTATCACATGCTACTGAATAATGTTATGTTATCTTTCTCGATCCAGTTCATTTAAAAATTTACCAGTTCACATAAAAAAGTTATAAAAAGAAAATGTTAATGGAGAGATTTGTTTTTTTTGGGACCCCCGTCAAAAGGTAACGAGATTTTTTTCCGGATATGATTTCGTAGTTTTGAAAAAATGGCAAATTCCACTGAATAATGTTTCACATCCTACCGAATAATGTTATGTTTTCTTTTTCTATTCAGTTAAAATGAAAACTTCTCAGTTCCACTGAATAATTTGTTATATTCTGCCGAATAATGTTTTGTTTTTTTGCTCATCTATTTCAAATAAAAGAAAGCTCAATTTCCTAAACAATACTTACAATTTATACGAATAATGCTTCAAATTTCACAGAATAATGTTTCACATTTCACCGAATAATATTTAGTTGGGTAGTTATACTCATGTGATGAAGGTTTTTTTATATTGTTTGTCAAACCGAAAACTCCACTACTGATGAATAATGAATCGAATTTCACCGAATAATTAATCAAATCATTACCGTTAGTAATCGAAATTCGACACAAACATCTGAATAATTAACGAATAATACTGGAAAACAACCACCCATGTACCACCGCCACCACCCACCCCACTAGTCCACCACACCCACCCACCCACCCCCACCGCCCATACCCCCAAACCACCCTTACCCCCACCCCCCTCTTCCTCCTACCTTCGTCGTCGACCACCCGGAACCTTCGCCGACCGTAGCCACCACCTGGAACCGTCGTCGTCGACCACCAGGAACCGCTGCCCACCACCAGGAACCTTCACCGCCATCATCCCTTCCGGCTTTCATCGCCGCTGCCATCGCCACCACGACACTGCTCGACCTCGCCTTCGCTGTCGCCTTCGAGGAGGATTCCGCCATAGCAGGGTCGAGGAGGAGGGCGCCGCCAGTGCCATTGCTCAGCAATTTGGATCTGAGAACTCACCGATTTGGAACTCGCCGGCCAACGGAATTGGGGCTTCTTCAATCGCCATCGCCGCCGGAATTGGGGCTTCTTCAATTGGCTCCGCCGGCCAACAGGTGCCACTGCCCAGCAATTTGGATATGAGATCTCGCCGATTTCGAACTCGCCGGCCAACGGAATCGCGCCGGCCAACATGTGAACTCACCGATTGCAGAAGCCCCATCCATGGACACCGTCGCCGGCACCGCCTCGCCTGGCTCTCTTCGGCTCCATGGGTGAAACAATGAAGAAGAATCAACTGTCGGCCGAAAACAAAATGCAGAAGAAGCAATTAGTGATTAGGCTTTTATTCCCAAAGACCACACGCGCCCACATAATGATAGAAAAGAGAGTAAGTCTGGTTTTATTAATTAGTGTGCGGGCCCCACCTTTTTTATATTTTAAAAAAAAAAAAAAATCCTTTTAATCTCAGCCATCTGCTTACTCCCATCCAATGGCCAGGAATCGTGCACAAAGTACACCCTAAGGGGTGTGCACTTTATACCCATTTGTTGTGAGCTAATTTGCCATGTTTTACACTTACTTTTATATCGATTTCTGCATACATTGCATGCATTTGGGTTAGAATAATACATAATTTGTGTAGTTTACACTTATTTGACAATGTATGGAGGTCTACCCAAGTTTTGGTTATATTTCGCAGAAATCGGACGCACTTTTGAGCTTAAAGGAAACTCATGGAGAGGCTAAGAATGGTGCAGCTGGAGAAAAGGCCATTTTTCACCATTCTTCGTTCTGAATCAAGCTTTGATGTCTTCATGCGAGTTGTAGCCCTCGGAAAGAGCTTTCTAACGCATGGTCATATGCGTCAATCCGACAAACGAGGACTCGGGAAAGTGCGTTTCAAGAACAGAGCAGAAAGATGAGAGAACTCTACTCGATCTCGAGTACACCGTACACGATCTCGACGAGGGCTGGTCGAGCACACATGGTCGAGCAGAGCTGATCGAGGACACTGAGTCAGAGACAACCCGATCCCGGAACCCTACTCGATCTCGAGGAGATCTAGTCGAGATCGACGAGCCCCGAGTCCAGATCCGAGCCGGTCGAGCAGAGCCACCCGGGAAGACCTAGTCGATGAGCCAATCCTACTCGAGACAGAGGAAGGCTACTCGAGATCGACTAGACCTGTGAGTCATGTCCGAGTCACATCGAGCACCAGCTAGCCGAGACGCCGAGTCGACCAACAATCCTACTCGAGATAGAGGAGTGCTACTCGAGATCGACAAGATCCTTGTCGAGATCGACGAGCAAAGTCCGAAGCCGCGTTACGCGCCGTGAGCAATCCTTGCCGAGTTGGGATTCCTTGGAGCCTAAGGAAGTCGAGAAGGCCGAGATTCTATCCAAATTTGATCAAGTCTATCTATGGAAGGGAGATATATCAACATGAAGACATATTACCTAGTTTAGATATAGTTTTCCTTTTAAGATTTATTTCCCTTAAGCGTTTTATTTATCATTAAGGCTTTTAGATATAATTTTAGATATAGATAGAAGATTCTATCCGTGATAGCATGGATTAGAAGGCTATAAATAAAGCCCTAGGGGGCTGATTTTCATTCATTCAAGCAAAGTCGTCTTCGGGCGCAAGGAGATGGAGGAGGCGAGAGAGAGAAGGAGAGAGAGAGAGGGGGGGGGGGGGAGAGAGAGAGAGAGAGAGAGAGAGAGAGAGAGAGAGAGGAGGCGAGAGAGGAGAGAGAGGAAGAACGTTTGAAAGGTTTTGTAAGTTTTAGTTTATTTTATGTCAAAGTTAATTTCTTTTATTATGTTTTGTTTCTAATTTTCCTCTTCTAGGGTTGGGGTGATCCCAACATAGATATGTGTGTTTGATTTAAATCCATGAATTTATATGTCTTTATCATCATCTACCTATGTGCTTAATCCTTTGCGAAAGTTGAGGAAATTCCTTATTCATGATATTGAAGCGAAAGTGATCTTATTATGAATTGGATAGTAATTAGGGTTTGCTTGCGAAAGTTGGTTGATCCTAATTAAGAAAAGGTAGTAACAAATTAGGTTTTTATGCGAGAGCCTCTATCACCTAAATTGTTGGAATTTGCAAAAGTCGATTCCTTGATATAAAGCATGCATCTTTACGTGATTTATGATCTGCGCATATGTTTATTGTTGTGGTGATCCCTAACCTTGGAAGTTTGCATCTTTATTTATTTTATTTCATTATTTTTATCCTGTAAAGTTACCCGACACCGACCACCTCTTTTTCTATCATTCCCTCGACATCGACCAAGTCTTAGTCGACATCGACAACAACCTCCCCACCTTTTCCCGCTATCCCTGAACCCCATAACACACTAAACCTAGAACCGCTGACTTCTCTCCTGAGGACGAACCTGACTCCCCTATACTATAGCGGGGGTCTTGACTACAAATTTATTTGGTCGAGAAACCCTCTCGTCAAATTGGCGCCGTTGCCGGGGAGATATCAATCGCGCCTAGTTTAATTGTGTTTAAGGTTCACCAAAGCCCATCCCTTTTTCTTACCCTTCACATACCCTACCACCACCTACCTCACCGGTACCAACTGGGTGCCAAGCTTTTGCCACTAATTTGTGTTCTTGATTGTGATTTCAAAGCTTAGGTACAAAGATGGAAGACTTTGTCGAAGGGAATCCTGCATGGGAAGAATGGTATCAAGATTTGAGACGGAGAAATAGGATCGCAGGGGAGGAATCACGATTAAGGGAAATAGCTCGGCTGGAAGACGAAATCCGAAGGCTTGAGGCTTCCATTAAGTCTAAAGGACCATGCCCTCCTCTCGACGAGCCAATTGACTCACTCAATGTTGACAATCAGGTATGTCCTTCCTCGAATTTCATTCCTACTTTGCTACCTATTGTTGATGAATCATATGAAGGATCCCAAGGCGAAATAGCACTAGAAGAGAAGAAGTTGGACATTGTTGACCAGGGCATTCCAAGATCGCTTTTACCTTACAAGGTGAAGGCTATCCCCGATGATTTTGAGCAACCGATGTTCATATTCAAGTATGGGGTCCTAGCAAAGTGGCATGAAGCTCCACATGATGAGGTGGAAATATCTCTTCCCACTCCACCGTTTTGCTGTGGTGGAGACGCGCAACCAAGTCAACCTATGAAGCGGAAGAGGTATGATGATGAGGTATGTATATTTTCTTTATATCTTCCTTTATGCATGCCAGCTGGAGCCCAAGAAGATGAATGGGTGAAGCCATGGAGCGTTCACTCAGGGAGGTTTAAACTTCTTCACATCATGCTCCCGGATGACATCCCACGCTTTCCACCACCGGAGGAACCACCAGATCCACCTATACCTCCGGACAAAGATGAGCCAGGCTAATGTTTAATGAAGAAGTCGGCCTAGCGACTATAAAATCTAGAGCTTGTAAATAGACATTTACTTTTTGGGACTTTTTGGACATTGTTTTGTTTGTTTTTGGTTTTGAACACCTTTTAGTTTTTCTATTATGGGTATATGTCTTCTACACTTTTCAGGTCCATGGATAGAAGCAAACTACATTCAGACTCGGCCCAGGATTCTTTTATTCGACATTTTGAGGCCCTGCACACCTGTCTTGTGAGTTTTCTTGCTTTACCCTTGTTTTTATACAGTGAGGACACTGTAATGTTTAAGTATGGGGTGGGGGAAGGGATTACTTTATGCATTATTTTCCATATTTGACATTATTTGTGCATATTTCGAATTTATTTCTTTGAATTGCTACATGGCTATTTTGGAATGCATTATTGATTTATGTGCTTATATGTATGTTTTCCAAAAGTTTGAGAAAAATGACCCCCATTGAAAATTTTGGTTAATGTCATGGAAGCTTATATTGAACTCGACGATGGAAAATTGGATTCATTAGAGATATAGCATGAAATTACCTAGTAAAGGGAAGTCACAATGAAGTGCATATTTTCTTGAAAACCATGAAAGGAGGTAAATTTGATATTGCTTTTGTGTTTCATGATAAGAGGATGGAGGACTTTATATTTCCATATAATGCTCATATTGTTTATTCCTAGCCTTACCTATGCTTAGGCATCACAAAAGCCATAATATGCCTTATTTTAAATATTGCTCCACATGATCTAAATATTTTCCATTCTTTACCTTATCCGGGGATTATGTTGAGAATGATGTTACATTATGGAGATTATCATATGGTTGTTGTGTGGTTATTATTATTATTGGAGTTTGGAAGGAAATTGTTTGAAATATATGGAAAATTTAATGAGTGAAAGAAAATCCAATCACCTCGGGAGATAAAGGTAGATTGACCCTGCTCTCTGAGATAATAGTTTTGAGAGATGGGACACATTGTGAGGAGTCCAAAGCACTAAGTATCCGGGGCCATTCATGACACCCATGTTCGCGACTCGCGAGAAGGCAGTGCTAAGGTCAGAGAGGTAAAAGCATTATTGATAAAAGCATTATCAAAGGTGATAAATGTTATGGAGAAGGAATGTGGAAATTCAGTTTGGAAATACTCCATTTCCCCGGATCATTAGCACCACATTGCCAAAAATTGCCCACCTTTAGCCTTTTACCAATCTACTCCTTATTTGAGCTTAAATTAGAGTCCTCTTGATTATAGTTGCTTTGTCACATAAATTGTTTTTGCCATAACCCTCCTTTTGTGAGTAGATGTTGCTTTTGTATATTTGCACATGCATGGATCTGTGACACAAGTACCTTTTCGAGGATGGTAATTGATTATAGGGACATATGGCAATGAATCTAATATGTTGAGAGTTTTGATTTCTTCCCCTGAATGACAATTAAAAGTATTGCTTGAGGACAAGCAAGCTTAAGTATGGGGTGTTTATTGTGAGCTAATTCGCCATGTTTTACACTTACTTTTATATCGATTTCTGCATACATTGCATGCATTTGGGTTAGAATAATACATAATTTGTGTAGTTTACACTTATTTGACTATATATGGACGTCTACACAAGTTTTGGTTATATTTCGCAGAAATCGGACGCACTTTGGAGCTTAAAGGAAACTCATGGAGAGGCTAAGAATTGTGCAGCTGGAGAAAAGGCCATTTTTCACCATTCTTTGTTCTGAATCAAGCTTTTATGTCTTCATGAGAGTTGTAGCCCTCGGAAAGAGCTTTCCAACGCATGGTCATACGCGTGAATCCGACGAACGAGGACTCGGGAAAGTGTGTTTCAAGAACAGAGCAGAAAGCTGAGAGAACTCTACTCGATCTCGAGTACACCGTACTCGATCTCGACGAGGGCTGGTCGAGCACACCTGGTCGAGCAGAGCTGATCGAGGACACTGAGTCAGAGACAACCCGATCCCGGAACCCTACTCGATCTCGAGGAGATCTAGTCGAGATCGACGAGCCCCGAGTCCAGATCCGAGCCGGTCGAGCAGAGCCACCCGGGAAGACCTAGTCGATGAGCCAATCCTACTCGAGGGAGAGGAAGGCTACTCGAGATGGACTAGACCTGTGAGTCATGTCCGAGTCACATCGAGCACCAGCTACCCGAGACGCCGAGTCGACCAACAATCCTACTCGAGACAGAGAAGTGCTACTCGAGATCGACAAGATCCTTGTCGAGATCAACGAGCAAAGTCCGAAGCCGCGTTACGCACCGTGAGCAATCCTTGTCGAGTTGGGATTCCTTGGAGCCTAAGGGAGTCGAGAAGGCCGCGATTCTATCCAAATTTGATCAAGTCTATCTATGGAAGGGAGATATATCAACATGAAGACATATTACCTAGTTTAGATATAGTTTTCCTTTTAAGATTTATTTCCCTTAAGCGTTTTATTTATCATTAAAGCTTTTAGATATAATTTTAGATATAGGTAGAAGATTCTATGCTTGATAGCAAGGATTAGAAGGCTATAAATAAAGCCCTAGGGGCTGATTTCATTCATTCAAGCAAAGCCGTCTTCGGGCGCAAGGAGAGGGAGGAGGCGAGAGAGAGAAGGAGAGAGAGAGAGAGAGAGAGAGAGAGAGAGAGAGAGAGAGAGAGAGAGAGAGAGAGAGAGAGAGAGAGAGGCGAGAGAGAAGAGAGAGGAGGAACATTTGGAAGGTTTTGTATGTTTTAGTTTATTTTATGTCAAAGTTAATTTCTTTTATTATGTTTTGTTTCTAATTTTCCTCTTCTAGGGTTGGGGTGATCCCAACATAGATATGTGTGTTTGATTTAAATCCATGAATTTATATGTCTTTATCATCATCTACCTATGTGCTTAATCCTTTGCGAACGTTGAGGAAATTCCTTATTCATGATATTGAAGCGAATGTGATCTTATTATGAATTGGATAGTAATTAGGGTTTGCTTGCGAAAGTTGGTTGATCCTAATTAAGAAAAGGTAGAAACAAATTAGGTTTTTATGCGAGAGCCTCTATCACCTAAATTGTTGGAATTTGCGAAAGTCGATTCCTTGATATAAAGCATGCATCTTTATGTGATTTATGATCTGCGCATATGTTTATTGTTGTGGTGATCCCTAACCTTGGAAGTTTGCACCTTTATTTATTTTATTTTATTATTTTTATCCTGCAAAGTTACCCGACACCGACCACCTCTTTTTCTATCATTCCCTCGACATCGACCAAGTCTTAGTCGACATCGACAACAACCTCCCCACCTTTTTCCGCTATCCCTGAACCCCATAACACACTAAACCTAGAACCGCTGACTTCTCTCCTGAGGACGAACCTGACTCCCCTATACTATAGCGGGGGTCTTGACTACAAATTTATTTGGTCGAGAAACCCTCTCGTCACCATTCTCTCTCTCTCTCTCTCTCTCTCTCTCTCTCTCTTTGTATATATATATATATAGGGAAGCTTTAAAATGTAAAAACTCCTTAACGTGTAAAATCCGCTTAACGTGTAAAATTTGGGTTTAGGGGGCGTGCGCCGGATTTTAGTTAAAAAAATCGGGTTGAACCGGGAAAAATAAAAAAAAAAACAGAACAAAACCGGTCCCTTCCAAAAAACGAGATTGCGTTCGCATGAAAACAGATTCGATTGACGAAAAGCTTCACCTTCTCGCCGGGGATTACAATCAAACAATTTGAATTGCAGAAACCTGTAATCAGAAAAAGGATTCATCGAAGATCAGCTGAATATCCTGATCGAAGCAACAAAAACAGAATCAGAGGAAGAAATTTTCAGAAAAAAGGTGCACAATATGTCCGTTCTTATTAGATTCAAATTCGCATTCGTTACTGTATTAATTTGTCCAAAGTTCATATAATTTGTCCTAATTTCGGACTCGTTCTGAAAAAGGTGCAGAATATCAGTGTAATTTGTGTAAACAAATCCGAAATTTTTAGTAAAAATAAAATTATAGGCTGAAACAAACCTAGGGTTTGAAGTTTGCAAAACAGGAAATGGCCGTCAATTAACACACATTTGCACTTAGAAAATGCAAAAATTAAATAGAAAAAACTGTTAATATACAATTCAATCCTCATTTCCATGAAATTTATATTAATAAAACCTCAAACAACTCATATATGAGAGTTTGCTGTCTAATCTTAATATTCAGTATAAAATGTTGGTTTATCACTTATGTAATTATAAATTGCACTATTAATAGATTGACGACACTGGTTACAAAAATTCAATTTATCTAATAAGTTTTTCAATGTTGGTTTAACAGAAAATATGGAGTCTGTACCAGAGTCACATAATGAAAACATAGAATCCTCAGCTGCTTCGACTACTGCAATCGTTTGTGCAACACCAATCAACATCGATGCGGGGCCTGAAGTGAATATCAATAATCTGATAGTGCAACATCAGCTCCCATACCGTGTGTTTGTGACACCAAACAACACGAGATATTGGATACCGATTTGCAGTGAAGAGTTAGAGCCAAAGGAAGGGAAAGTGTTCCAGACATTGAATGAAGTTGTGAAGGCATATAAAGATTATGCATATAAAGCTGGATTTGATGTAAGACATGGGACTACAGTTAATGCTAACAGGGTACAGCAATTGAAGTACTTATACTGCAATAGAGAAGGATACTCGAAAGGTAAACAGACAAAGAAGCTAAGAAAAAAATTATCTATACGAGTTGGTTGTAGTGCTAAGATAATATATAAATATATACCTGAACAAGGATATGTGGTGACAAAATTTGAGGAAAAGCACACACATCCTTTCGTTGATGAGATTTGCAGGGTATATATGAAGAGTAATAGGAGGATGCAAAGTTACCATAAAAAATTTGTACTGGACTGTGCAAAACAAAGAGTTGGACCAACAAAGGCATACAGATTATATAAAGAAATGGTGGGAGGATATAACAATGTGGGTCCATCAGTAATTTATTTCACAAATCACAGAAGAGATCTCTTGGCTTATTTCAAAGGATCTGATGCACAAGTTGTTATTGACAGATTCTTCCATAAGCAAGAAATATGCAGTGCATTCTACTTTGTTTTTGATGTCGATGAAGACAATCAGTTGAACAAATTGTTCTGGTGTGATGCAGTAAGCAGAAAAAACTTCTCATTATTTGGAGATGTTATTTCATTTGATTCAACGTACAACACAAACAGGTATTAGACATTATTCATATTGAATATTTAGATACATCATATGTGTAAGTACTGTCATAGATTTTAGTTATAAAACAGATAAAAGACAGATTGCCTGATTTATTCACAAATATAGTAACAAGACTGCACATATAGAATGTATAGATGCACAAAATCATGTATATCATGCACTGCAAGATCGAATAAGTGCACAGCTACACAACCTCGTGACCACCATAAATCATTGGTGCTGCTAGCATCAGGGCTTTTGAGGAATGAGAATGTAGAGTCATATGTGTGGTTGTTTGAGCACTTCAAAAAGGCAATGGGTGAGTGTCCTAGAATTTTCACAACGGACCAGGATCCTTCGATGAAGATTGCTGTTCAAACTATATTTCCAGAGAGTAGACACAGATTATGCATGTGGCATATCATGGACAAGCTATCTCAGAAAATAGACAACTCAATGAATGGATACTTCAAATTTAGTGACAAGTTGAGGAGTATTGTATGGAACAGGGAGAGTACGCCAGAAGAATTTGAAAAGGACTGGAATGCCTTAATGGAAGAGTATAGAATGACAAGTCACTCATGGTTGAGTGAACTGTTTAGAATGAGAGACAAGTGGATCCCTGCATATTTTCAGAATGTGAAACTTAGTGGATTGATTAAAACAACATCCATTTCAGAGAGCATGAATAGCTTCTTCTGTAAGTTCTCCAACTGCCCTGAAAATTTAATTGAGTTTATGTTGTATTATGAAAGCGGAATTGAAAATCAAAGGCATATTCAAGGGAAGAAGAACTATGACTCTGAAATACTGGAACCAATTCTGATTTCGCCCCTTCCTCTAGAAAAACATGCATCCAGATTATACACAATAAAAACGTGGGGAAAATTTCAGGAGGAATTGAAGGGAGCATTGTACAACTGTAGAGTGACAAATGTGACAGAGATTGATGAGTTGGAGATATATACTCTAAAGGAAAACAGCAAGATATACACTGTTGAGCACAAACTTGAAGATCATAATTGCTGCTGCTCTTGTAACTTGTTCAACGGGTTAGGATATCCATGTCGACATATATTAACTGTTTTGAAGGATATACAACTTGAGAAGTTGCCAGAAACACTACTGCTTACTCGTTGGACCAAAGCAGCAAATTTGAGTAATGTTTTCACTTTGGATGATGTTGTGGTCAGACAGTCAAGTGCAAAACAAGAACAAAAACTCCCGTTGACAAATATGTTAGCTGAATTTCATGCTTGTGTGGATTTAGTTAAGGACAATAGTGATCAGATTAACCACTTAACATCTGCATTAACAAATGCAAAAAGGGAGCTCCAACAAAGTGCACAAACATCAACATCTTCAACAACTTCAAAGTCTGGTATATATGATGGGTTTGATGCAGAAACCTAAGATTACTGATTGCTTATTTAAACCCTTTTATACAAAAAATAAAATAAAATAGTCCAAAATTATATATTCAAAGTACACTAATTTTAATAAGTTTGTTAACTTGAAGCTATGTTTGAAGAGTTTGCTGGAGTAAGCCTCCCGAAGAATGTGGTAATAAGAGACCCAAAACAAGCAAAGACAAAAGGCAGTGGGAAGAGGCTTAAAGGCGGGAAGGAAACAACAATTCAAACACAGAAAAAGGGGAAGAGAATATGCTCAATCTGCCTTGAATATGCACCTCACAACAGCAGGACATGTCCATTAAGGGAAACATAATAGGAATAATAAGCACAATTTGTAATGGAAATTTATAAATGCACTTTAGTAATAGAAAAATGGTATACTTTTAGTTTTTTTATTCACAGATGTTATGTACCAACTTTTATATTATGTTCATTACTATCTCGGTTTTGTGTTAGGATAATATTTAATTGTGCAGTACAATCTATTTTTATATTTTCCTTATTACAATAAACAATAATTATTTTAAAGGAAAAAGGAGAAAAATCCCAAGTTGCAAATTGATACGTACAGGGTAGAACCTACTATTAATTATGACTTGCTTTGCAAGATTGTGAAAAATCTTGGACAAAGTGAGATTCAGGTAATGATGGAAGATCCATTTCCATAGCCTCAACTACAAACATCTAATCAACAAATAAGTACTTCTTAATTAATGTGCAATCAGAAAACATCAACAAAAGAAGAAAACAAAAAGTATGAA
Source organism: Persicaria tinctoria (assembly GCA_037127255.1). Taxonomy (NCBI): domain Eukaryota; kingdom Viridiplantae; phylum Streptophyta; class Magnoliopsida; order Caryophyllales; family Polygonaceae; genus Persicaria; species Persicaria tinctoria. The sequence continues at coordinate 82,837,675 of JBANSL010000006.1, forward strand.
AGGGGATTGTTTCAAAACAATCGTATAATAAACAAAGTTACTATAGGAATAATTAGTTTATAAAATTTATAAAAAAAATAAATATAACAAGAACAACTTAAATAAATGTCTTTTTTTTTAAAACGTAAAGATTCAAGGAGAAATATAAATTAAAATAATGAAGTCTACAAATAAAATGCTGTATGAAAATAATTATTGCAGATATGGGAAGTTGGGAAGTATTAAACATTTAAAATGGGTAATCATTACAGTTATAGGGAGTTGGGGCGGGTAAATGTCTTTGGAAAACCGCCAATTGGATAAGGCCAATCAAATGATGGGAGATGAAGAGCCAAAACCGCCTATATAAACACAGATCCTCCATCATAACACATCACACAAACCGCCTGAAAAAAAGAAGTCTTCTTCTCTTACACATAAAAAAATAGAGAAATCCCAAATTCAAAAAGACAAGATGGAAGGATTCAACCCGTTCCTATTTGCCGAAGAGGTCTACAAGATCAACAATGAGATAGACAAGTACTTGTACCCAGGGTACCACATGAATCTCCTGGAGGAGGCTGCACAGACAAACACGGAGGCCACAAGGAAGAACCTCCTGGAGGCCGCCGAGAAGCATCAGATCTTCCTGACTTCCCTCAACCAGGAGAGAAATGCAAATGCCTACAAGATATTGGAGGCAACTGAAAATGGGGAGGAAGAAACCCTGGAGAAGGTAAGTTATCAAAGCTTTAAATAGTTTGATTTAAAATAAGATCGCAAGATTATTTAACTTTTAAGTATAAATATTTCTGTAGTTCCAAAAGAAACAAGTGCAAGTGGAGGAAGAACTGGCCTAGTACAGGGAGTAGGTGACTGACTGCATCAGGGAGGTCTTTGAGGAAGAAGACAAGAGGAGGAGGAAGATTGCAAACTTCATTGGAAGATAAGTAGTCAAGTGCAGGAAGAAGAAGAAGTTGAAGAATACAGACTTTACTTTTGAATTATTAATTATATATTTTATATGCAATGTCTGTATTTCTTCTTAATTTGAAGTGTTTAAGTTTAAAACAATGGTATTTGGGGTTTGAAAAACAATTATGCAGTTGTAATTATGAACATCTATTTCCCTCTATTTATAACATATGTATTGCAGTATATTTGCCTATGTGATTGAATGGAACAGGTAAGTATTTGAAGATGAAGAAAAGAGGAGGAAGATAACTGCAGACGTTCTTAAAAGAACATGTAAGTATTTGAATGGAACATATGTATTGTGTGCGTTTTATATTAGTATATTTGCCTATGTGATTGAATGGAACAGGTAAATATTTGTATTATGTGCAATTATATTTGTATTATGTGCAGTTATAATTGCACAAAAAAGAGATGCTTTTGCACTATTGCAGACGAAAAAGTAATTTAGGCTGAAATGTCAATTTTATACTAATATAAAACGCACACAAAGTAAAATATATTCACAAAATTCAAAAAAAAAATTAAAATAAAAAATAAAATAAGAATCCAGAACAATATAAGAAACCAAATAGAGAAAGAGACAAAAAAAACTTTTTGAACAGAACAGAAACTTTTTGATGGATGACATAGGGGTAGCAGAGAGAAAAATCAGGCGAAAAACCCTTCTGGGCCAAAAATGAACGCGCTGTACATCTTGTACACGCGCCCCCTTTCTACCCCCTCTAAATCCTTAATCCCTAAGGCATTCGAGATCCTCGGCGAATCTGAGCCTGAATCAAGCCCCAATCCTCACCTCGATATTAATTCGAGCCTCAAGATCAGCGTCCTCACGCCTTTGTCACCACTGCCTTCGCCTCCTCTACTCGTACCCCGGGTGCTTTTCGGGGTTGGTAAGACGAGTCGGACAAGCTTTGATAGCACTGTAATCAGTAGACGAAGGTTCGTGATGGTGGGGAAAAATTTCAAAAAAAGAAAAAAAGGGTCTCGCCGGAGGGGGTGGTGGGTCGGCGCTCTGCGGTGGTCCGGTCTGTTGGGGCCTGCCGGCGGTGGCGCCTCGCAGTGGCCTGGTGGGAGATGTATAGTGTTGCTGCTCAATGGGGGTGTGGTAGGCTGTGTGCGGTACTGTCTCTCGGTTGAAGGGTTGCTTGGCTCGGGGGTCGTCCGTTCTCGGTCGGGTGGCGGTGCGCGGGGGCCCGGTCTCCTTTCCGGCTCCTCTTGGGCGGTTTTGGAGGGGGTTCCCTCCTCCAATTTCTCAATTGGGGTTATATCCCCCATTATCAGGTCGATCTACAAAATCTTTTACCTATGTTTAGTTAATCGCATTCTAATGTTCATTATTGTCACTACTCAGTGGTGGCTGAAAAACCCGGTGCTAGAGGCTTATGCCTCTTCACCGCCTACCCCCCGATTCTCGGGCCTTGAAAAAACTGTGGTATTTTGTTATCACTTAATACTTGTATCCTATCTAGAAAATGGGTTTGAGGATGTTATGGTTGGCAGCTTCATCTTTTTCTCAATGAGAACATTACCACCCTTCTTACATTGTTGTCTACAAATATTGTCTCAAAATAAATCTAAGAAGCCTAGGGATAGAATCATGATTGTTAGCCTGATTTGTTGCTTAGCATTTGCTGGTAGTACATCTATCAAACAAGTGTCTTTGATGATTACTAGATTTGGTTTGTGGCTCACGTGTCATGCTGCTTCCGTTGATAAATGCTTGTGGGTTTATAATGTGTTTGAGTGTAAAATCACCATGCTTGTAAGGGCTAGATGCCTTGTTCTTTCTATCTACCATGTATTATTGTGGAGAATGTTTGTTGCAGGTGGTTTCACCTGCTTTCTTCTCCCACTGCTTATCCTTTATTTGAATAAAAAATCTAACCTCATTTGTCTTGCTTGTCTTGGCATGAAAACCTCGGGCTTGCGCCTGGGTAAAACACTCATGGGGGTCGAGAACCTCGTTCTCTCCCCATCCAATCCCCGTAAGGGCCCTAAACCTCTCAATGAGAGCCAAAAATCAGTGGGGACTTGCCACTCCTGGGTGGTGAACAACCACCAGAAAACCGAGAAGGAGAAGGAAATGAAGAAACCTCCGATCAACTTGGATCGACTAAAGTTTAAGGATGGTAATCCATGTAAGCTATGGTTAAATGCTTTGATTGAAACGTTGGTGCCATTTTACAAGTTTGATGTGGGTCTCCTTCCTTCATCAATAAATCAAATCCACCTTTGTTTATACTGGGATAATATCCCTAACTCAAATGTACTGATTTTAGCTTTCAAGCCTTGTAATAAGCCTAATTGGTTTCTTTTCAACTATCAATGTGAATGTGAATACCCCTTTGCACTAAAGTTCAAGATTCTCAAACACCGTCTTGGGGCAGTTAAGGGAAGGCTCCTGAACAATTTGTCCAGGGTACAGTACAAGCTATGGCTTGTTGTTCAAGATCCTGCTGCATTATGGGTTTCCTTTATTCTGTTTGTTATTTGTTCAAGATCGAAAATTCTCCGAAGCTTAGTTTGGTTATTAACTCGTAGTCTTACTCGCTTAGAGGCTGATTTTTCTCTTCCTTTTAGAAATCCTAACACAGGTCACAACACAGACAAATGGAATAATTTTTTGGTTTATGTTAATTTCACCTGTTTGTTTATTGATACCCGCCTCTCTTGCTGCTTATTTTGCTCTCAAGGGGGTGCACAAATCAATCAGAGGAACCCATTTTTTGTACAATGCATAGAACAAAATTCATCTCTTTCCCTAAGGTTCCCTATATATCTAAACACATGCATGGTCTCCTGCGAAAGAACTTCGCTTATACCGTGGTCGACTTGGATTATTGGCATGTTTGCCTCGACTCTTTCAAGAGAGATTGGGCTTCTTTGCCTTTGTTTTTACAAGTGTAGTATTGGCTTTGCTAAGCATAGTGGTGCAACGTGCTCTAGTGGGGACTTTCTAATTCAACATGCTCTTAATTATTGGTGGAAAACACATTTCACATGCTCTGTAATTTCTCATACCAAACATAAACTAAAAAATCTCTTTACGGGTCATACATATATATGGAAAATCATGTCAAGTAGTACATGGATTAAATTCCGTGTGGTTTCTACCGATCATATTGGTGAACAATTTGTGTGGAATGTCCCGCTTTGTAGTCCATATTTGAAGAACAACTTAGGTAATACAGTTCCGGTTACTAATGGCCATGCTAAGAAGAGGTTTCCCACAAGTGCTGGTTGTATAATTAGCTTTTTATTCCGTAAGACATGGATTAGCAAAAGCCAATTTAAGAATGAGGATCCCACCATAACAATACATCGAAAACATCTTGGTTTAAGGACTCCGTATCCTAGTCCTTGGAAAATATTCCGGACGACAAAATGTGGAGAAATATTGGTTTTGATGAAGGGGCTTGGTCACCGGCTATCGGGCGATCTGGTGGAATAGGAGTCTTGTGGAAATCTCACCAGCTACTAGATTTCAATATCTCCATTGTTATCCACTTTTCGCGTATTATCGGCCTAAGATTGGATAGCCCGTTGTCTGGGTTTCCAATCTTAGCCCTATTTGTCTATGCGCCGCCCACACCAAGTGAGAAAGTTCCATTTTGGGAACTAATAAAATCGATTATCAACGACGCAACTATTCCGTGCATTGTTCTGGGAGATCTTAACGAGATCCTCTGCAGTGCAGATAAGCTTAGCGGTGCCTCCCTTCGGACATCCAGGTTTTCTCGACTTATCTCATTCAAAAATGAATGCTCACTACTAGACCTTCCCACCTTTGGCAACCCTTACACGTGGAGGAAAAACCCGGAGGAGAATTTTAACATCCGTGAAAAGCTTGACCGGGTTCTTGTACATCAACCGGTCATCGAAGCTTTTCCTAACCTGATCACATACAATGGTGCCTTCTCCACCTCAGACCATTGTCCAATTTCTATCTCCTTTAAAGTTAATCCTTGTTTTAAAGCCCCACTGTTTAAATTCGAAAATGCCTGGTTACACCGGAAAGATTTCCGTAACGTAGTTAAACAATCCTGGAGGGCCACTTGCCCTGGCTCTGCCATGTTCCAATTAATGTTCAAACAAAAAATCTTGAAAAAAAGGCAAAAGAATGGAATAAAACGAGTTTTGGGAACATTTTCCGGCAATTAAAAGAGGTGAAGTCGGAGCTGCTACATATTCAATCCTCGGGTACAGGGATAGTTTCTCAAACTAATCAAAGCAAGGAAAAGCGCCTGGTTACCAAGAAAGAGAAGCTCCTTATATTTCAAAAATCATTTTGGAGCCAAAGAGCTAAAACCAAACACCTCAAACTATCGGATTCCAACACTGCATATTTCCACCGAGTGGCGACAGGCCGTAGGCACAGCAAACAGATTCGCAACATCGTCTCTTCCTCTGGCACGGTTGCCGTGGGCGAAGAGAATGTTAGGAATGAGATCAAAAAGGATTTCGAGAAGAGATTCAAGAAAGAACCAATAGACGACAGGCTCCTCGGCGAGTTGCTAGATCTAATTCAGCCTTCCACCTCGTCGGAGGAAAACAGCTTCCTTACAAAACTCCCATCTAACACGGAAATTAAATCTGCGGTTTTTAACTTGGGGAAGAATAAATCCCCGGGTCTGGATGGCTTCACTGCTGAATTCTATAAAAAATATTGGGATATCACAGGTAAATCTGTAACCTGTGCAGTCAAAGGGTTTTTTCGTTCCGGAAAAATGCTTAAAAAAAAAACCATACCTTTATCTCCCTCCTCCCTAAAAGAGACGATCCAACGGCCACCAATCACTACTTCCCTATCAGTTTATGTTCCAATGTCTACAAAATTATCTCCAAAATCTTAACTGACAGAATGAAAAAGGTCATTGGTAAACTTATTCATCCTCTTCAGGGTGCATTTGTATCAGACAGGGCTATTCAAGATAACGTTCTGATAGCTCATGAAATCTTCCACTCCTACCAAAATCGGAGGGGCCGGGAAGGATGGCTAGCAATAAAACTGGATATGGAAAAAGCATACGATAGAGTCGACTGGAACTTTATTCAAAAGGTGCTTCAAAGGTTTGGTTTTCATGATACATTCATCTCCTGGATAATGGAATGTATTACGACGGTTTCTTTTTCGGTATTAGTCAACAATGGCCCTACGGATCTGATTTATCCTTCTCGGGGTCTTCGCCAAGGGGATCCGCTATCTCCTTTCTTATTTATTTTAGGGGCAGAGATTCTGGCCCAGAAATTGGTTGTTGAAGCTAGCCAAGAAAAAACACACATTGGGTTCCCGATTGGACATACCAGCCCTCGGATTCCGTTCCTTTCCTTTGCGGATGATATCATAATTTTCTCAAAAGGTAGTTTGGATGCAGGGCGCATAGTGAAGGCGATTGTTGATTCATACTGTAAAGTATCGGGCCAAAAGGTCAACTACCATAAATCTAGTTTCCAAGCTACGAAAGGTATCCCGAACCATAGGATCCTCGAACTACGCACCTGACTCGATATCCCTAATGAAAATTCGATAGAAAAGTATTTAGGTTGTCCCATTATCAATGGAAGAGTCACTAAAAGCACGTTTGAAGAGATCATCTGTAAATCGAAACAACAATTGACAAAATGGAGGGCAAATGCCCTATCCCAACAAGGTCGTGCCACCTTGATCAACTTCAACCTGTCCGCTAAGCCATTATATGCTATGCAAAACTTTATGCTCCCTGCGGCTGTGCACAAAGAACTTGACCAGCTAAACAGATCTTTCTTTTGGAATAAGGATCTCCAGTACCGGCCGCTGATTAGCTGGGACAGGATCTGTAAACCAAAGCAGTGTGGGGGGTTGGGAATTCGAAAATCTAGCGACATGAACGTGGCTCTCCAAATGACGCTATTGTGGAAAATTCTGGACGAACCGGGTAATGTATGGGTGTCAGTGATTAGACATAAATATATGCGTTCTGTCAGTATTTTTTATTACAAAAACAAAGGATCTAGCTCTTGGCAATGGTCCAAGTTGTCTGCTCTAATTGAAAAGTTTAAAGAGGGACTTATTTGGTCAGTTGGAGATGGGCGAGCTATCAAGTTTTGGACAGACAATTGGATCTCAACCTCGCCTCTATCTGATAGGGAAGAATGCCCTCAAAGATACAATCAAGACGAAAATGTTAGTGATTATATTCTGGGGGGGTAAGTGGTGGACAGAAAAGCTTCAAGAAGCTCTCCCAGTTGATATAGTGCATGAGATCCAAGATATTCTCCTACCTACCTCGACTATGCAAGACCGCTTATACTGGTGGCCGGACAAGGAAGGCTGGTTTACTACGGCTAGTGCATACAAATTGATTACATCTCAGTCGACACCACTACCAGACCACAATGCCTGGATTTGGAAGATTAACACACCTCCGAAAGTTAAAAACTTTCTTTGGAAGATCGCTTAGGATGGCCTCCCAACCGCTTGCAGGTTGTCCAAAAGGGGTGCTTCGGTCCCACCTACCTGCTCGATGTGTAATGCGGCACCTGAGGATGAGGTCCATCTCTTTCTGGAGTGTTCCTTCATCCAAGAGATACACCAGCTTCCACCACAGAATCGGCAACAAATTGTCTGCCTGATTGCACAGTCCCGGGATATTAAGCCTATCCTATCTACCCTTGGGAAGAACCTTCCTCCTTCCGCTCTAACCAACCTCGCTTTCTCGTGGTGGACAACATGGTGTGTCAGGAAAAAACACCTGTTTCAACAGGCTGCTATCTCGCAAAAAGAAATAGCCTTACGACTGATCAAATCCCATATAGAAAATTGGAATAAGACATCGGTTGCTGAGGTTGACTTTGAGGAAGACTTTCGCCCGCTTCGACAATACCTTGTCAAAAAACAAAGTAAGAATCACAAATCAATTTCCTGGCGGAAGCCTCCCCTGGGCACTTTCAAACTAAACTTTGACGGTTCAATGCTTTCTAACGGCGAAAGCTCGGCAGGTGCCATTATTAAGGACTGGGTTGGTCACCCGATTTCGGTACACCACCAACGCCTGGGCAAGCAAAATCCACTCAAAGCGGAAGCCTTAGCTCTTAAACTAGGGATCCAACAGGTGCGACAACTACATATAGGAAAGGTCCAGATTGAAGGCGACAACAAGATTATCATCGATCACTTAAATAGGAAATCCAAATGCCCTTGGGAGATCGAACTAATATTGTCGGATGTTCAAGTCCTACTATCGACTATGGAAGAAGTAGTTTTCTTCCATATTCCTCGCATGGGCAATAGAGTGGCGGATAAGGTTGGACACCTTAGCCACTCTGCCCGAGGTGTCGATATTAAAAACGATCCAGGTCTCATTGACCTCATCCGTAAGGATGCTGCCGGGTAGGGTCAACTCACTCGAATTCTTTCCTTATCAAAAAAAAAAAACAGAGAAAGAGACGTCAACATAAAAGCATGTATTAGGCACCTCGGTTATAAAAAATAGAGCATCCTATTGCATATGCACAATAGGGTATTAAGGGTGCACAAAATTATATTATAATTGCACATATTAATATTAGGCCAGCACATGACTATATAATAATGTCACAACGTAAAGAAATGTCTGCACGATTAAAATTAAATATAAAATGCATAAAGATTCGAATTCGAACATTAAAAAAACACAACAATATTTATAATGCCAACGTCACCAAGCGTACAAACATAGAGTAAAATAGACAAAGATAACCCAAAAAGGGAATCATAAAGGGTTATACATTACAACACATGTAGGACACAAAATTTGTATACCCTCAAAAGTACGAAATGCCCAGCAAAATACTAATGTTTGTTAACTACTCTTTCCTACCCAATCAATCCAACCGCAATTTTAGAGCTTGAACACCTTTTAAGGTCAAGGATGAATGTGCCTTAGCTTGACCTGAAATTTCAGATCGAAGTTCGTTGACATCAGAACAAATTATGTCAGTCATGTACTTCACACGCAGCTTTGAGATGTTCTTGTCAGTCACGTGGTCAAAACCACACTTGAATCCCTTCTCCAATCCCACGAATGCCTCCATATGGCGCATCATACAAATACAAGAATGGGGTCGCTTTTCTTCACCAGCCCAGGGAAGATAAATGTGTGATTGCTGAAGCATAGAAACTAATTCTGCCTTCTTTGATAATCCGTTAGACTTCAAATATTTAATCAAGAAATTATGCTGCAAAAAAAATATTAAAAAAAAAGAGGAAAATACTATAAATGATAAACTGAAAAATAGAAGAAAAAAAACCCGCAAAAAGTAAAAAAGTGACATATAAGTGTGAAAACTAACCAAATTGCCAACTGTATATTGGAAGATACAAGTAGAAGCACGAGTATCACTTGACACGTCCAGGAATTGAAGTTCGTGCGTTTTCAGATTAAAGACGACCATGCAATAGTTTGAGTCGTAATACATACCAAACACAAACTAACACACAAATATAAAGAAAACAAGTCAACAGAAAACAAATAAAGTAAGAAAGAGAGTAGGGGAGATAAAACAAAAAAAAGTATTAAAAAGAATAAAATGAAATTTAAACTCAAATACCATATCAACATCTTTCAACCGAATGTGAGGAGCAGCAGCCAGTTCAGAATCGACATGGATACCAAGTTTTATGAAACGTTCAGCAAAGTCAGCATGAGGGGGGTTTGGAGCAAATTTCTGGAAAAAAAATACAAAATAAAGAACAAGGAAATAAACACATGTAGAATGAGAAAAAAATTAGGAAAAAAACAATACAACTTACAGACGACTCAAGAGATATAAAAAGCCTTGATGGAGAAACAGCACTTCTGTATTGTTCTTTATGATTAAGGACAGAAACCCATGCCCTCACAACAGAGAAAGCGACTTCAAAATCTTCTTCAAGGGATTTAAAATCAGTTCTAATAACTTCAACAGACGAATTCTTAAAAAGAACTTCACTGCAATAGGCAAAGAACAAATTATAAAAAATAAATATAACTCAAATAAACTTAAATATAATAAAATAACTAAAGTAATAAAAGAAAAAAACAAAGAAAAAGGGGGAAAAAGGCTTACACATCAGAAGCTGATTTCTTAGACAAATATGCACAAATGCAACGCTCAATGTCAGACACACGCTCATTCACATCAACAACCCTGGAATAATAAGGACTCTTCAAGGAATCAGTAGGTTTTGAAACCCTCTTACCTCCAACATCTTTCTCATTTTGATCAGCAGGACAACCCCTAGTAGACCTACGTAAAGGTATGACAACAGGAGATGTTTGCTTCTTTTTATACACTTTAGGGGTTGCACACTGAATGTCACTTGATGTTGATATACCTAAAGAAGAAGCAGCATCTCCACCAGAATATTCTTTGGCAATATTGACAACAGAGGAAGGAACACCAGGGACACCCACGACAACAGACGGTGCATCTCTAATATCTTTTTGTGCATCAGCATTGGACTTGGGTGCGGAGACAAAACCCTTTTGTGCAGACTTATCAGACTTGTTAAAATCTTTGGCAATTGCTTCTTCAGTAGATTTTTTTGAGATTGGAAAGCAGAATCAGAACCAAATATATCAAACGATGGCTCAGCGGGAAGATTCATAGGCATAGTCCCCTTACCCTTAAAGACTGCAGAATCACCCTTCTTTCCAGCATCACATTCACTCTCTAAACAAACACCACCAAGCTCACCCCCAGATACATTACCAACTGAACAAAAAGGTTGATCAGTCTGACCAGACGATTTCATCTTACATTTATTAATGTAAGCTAACTCAATTTGTGTAAGAGCATCCAAAAACACAGGATCTGGCCATAAAGGATCTTGGGATGAAATCCACTCAGAAGCAAGGGGGTTACCAATATTAGAATGGTCTACGGGAGGAGAAGCAGCCTTATCACCCTCAAACTCCAAACCCATCAGCTTCTTTGCAGCATTACTGAGGGTTTTAATCATTTCATTCTCTTTAAATTCAAGAGGAATTTTATCAGCCAAAGCAACAAACTCAGAAATGGAAGTAGCAAGAGTAGCAGTTTTTTGTGCAAAGGATTGAATAAAATTCTACAAGGGGAAGAAAATACACAAACACACACACAAACAACGATAACCAAAATCAAACAAAACACCATTAATATTATAAAAAAATATACTTAAATTAAAGAATAGCAGAAACCTCAATAGGAGATGATTTTTTTCCAGAAACTTGTGGATTGTCAGTAGGAGCAGCTGAAGGGGCAGCACATGGAGATTTAGGGTTATATACAGGAACAGATTGACGTCCCTCAATTCTGCCACGTCCAAAGCCTCCACTGGAAAGATCATCGTCTTCGCGCTGACGAAGCATAGGTGATGTCAACCCCATAAAAACAGGGAAAGACCGAGTTACTCTCCTCGACGAAGTACTTGAGAATAACTTCACCCTATCAATATAAAACAGCTAACAAACACAATCAAACAATAACAACAAACACATAACAAACCAAATTATAATAAACACAAGAGATGATGATATAATAACAAAACATAAAAGTATTGAATGAAAATGAGAAGGTGAAAAAAGGAAAAACAAATACTCACCATGAGGAAGAGAATAGGACCTCTAAACTGACTGGTTTTGTTCTTCTCCCAATTTTTTTTGGAATCCACTAAGCTTTCAAGAACAAAAGCACACCAATTCAATTCTTTGAAGTCCTCAGTCCCAGATAAGAATTTAACCAAATTGTGATTAACATTGCCATTTTGGATACTGTCCACAAGCAATGAATCAAATAACACAGCAAAGTTGATGACAAATTTATCACCGACATCGGCATCAGCAACCATATGATCAATAAGAACAGAAGGATTAATGGAATGACCAGCAGAAAACAAACTCTTCCACTTCGTAAGAACATCTGACTTCTCTTTAGAAGTTTTCCTACATATCAAATTCTTGCCCATAGGCAAGCCTAATGTAATATGGACATCAAGCTCAGTAATATCTAACCTACTACCATCAGCCAATACCAAGCAACATCGATTGGAATCATACTGCTCGACCAACCAATGACAAAGACACAGAGGAAGATACTGAATTTCCAAATCCAACAAAGAACCAAAACCTATCCGCTTGATACACTCCTTTTGTTTATCATTAAATCTACCCAATGCACAGACAAATGCACGAGGATTTGACCTTGTTTTCAAATATAGGTATTGATTAGCCCTTCTAACTCTCGGCTTCTTAACTAAAACAGCACCAGCCCCAACATCTTGGGGGACATTTGTGGTTTGGAGGGGCACATCAGAGACTACCGATTGAACATTAGTCCCTTCAGATTGTAAATTTTCTCCAACAGGTGGTTGCCCTTCATTCTCAACAGGAACATCAGCTGTTACAGGGACATCATCAGTCACAATATGCTGGGGTTAGTAGACAAAAATTCAGTACTAGGGCCTACGGAAGCATCTTTGGATAAACAACCTTCACTATTATCAACTTCCCTTGATTTACGTATTAGAGGAACATTATCTTCTGATTCAACATCAGGTGACACCCCTTCCCCGTGGGATACAGAAAACCCAGGAGAATCACGTGCCAGATCAATAGCTTTAGGAACAGAGCGAGGGGGCCCGAGATTTCTTAATACGTTTTGAACGATAAGCAACAACAGCTAGAGCTTCACCACCAACCTTGGACCTTGTTCTTTTCCCTATAAGGAATAAACAAAATATAAACAGACAACAAATACTAACGATAAGTAAATTGAGCCTAATTAGCAATAAATATATAAAATCTACAAAGAAGAATAAATGAACACCAAAAACAAACATAAACCGAACAACAAATAAAGTATAAACACAAATACACAATGAATATTAAGAATAGCAAACACTTATGATCATAAACGATTATAAAACAAAAAGTATGATAACAAAAAACACATAAATCACAGGAATAACAAAACGAAACAGCTTGAATAAGAAAAGGAACAGAACAATTACACAAATAAAAGAAATGAGGCGAAAAATCGCTGAATATAAGGGCAAAACATAAAAACGCACAAGTTCGAAGTAAATAGAAACCCTAACAAACAGGACAACTTAAAAAGAAGCGAATAACAACGAATCATTGCGCGTACCTACTGATGAACTTGACATAGTGAAACGACGACACCAAAGACACCCGAAAAAGCTCGCCGGAGATCAAGGACACAGATGAACGATAAAGCGAACAAGAGAGAGAAAGGAAGAACGGAGCTGATGAGATGATCTAAACGCAAGGGAAAGAGAGGAAACGGGCTTAAAAAAAATAAAGATTAACGCAAAACAGGCCCAGCGCTTCAAATAAACACTAATCCGAGTCCAGTTATGTTAATTAAGGGAATTTTACACGTTAAGCTCATTTTACACAATAAGGAGTTTTTACATTTGAAGTAATCCATATATATATATATATATATATATATATATATATATATATATATATATATATATAGGGGAGTGTTCAAGTGAGAAATATTTAGTCCGGTGAGAAGGAAAGTGTAAAGGCTCGGAACTTAAAATCCTAAATTTTTGGAAAAAGGAAATTAAAAATGAACATAAACTGAATTTAGAACTCATTTAGCGGATTCTGGCCGAAATATAAAATTTGACGAATAATTTCCGTCGTTTTACCTCGAAAATTATCAAAGGCGGGAAAACTAACATTCGGAAACTAATTTTGGGATTCAAAATTCGCGTATTCAGGATTTAATTCCGGGTATTTGTTTAACCAATCCCACACACAATCCCTCACTCACTCCCATCACTCACATTACCCTTCAAATTCAACCCACACCCTCAGGCCTTCACCCCGTCATTCATTCATTCAATCATCGTCATCCCCCTCACCTGCTCCTCGGGCCTTCACCATCACCCGTGGTCACCACACCTCCTAGCCACCACCACCATTTCCTCCTCGCCATCACCACCTCCTTTCGTCGCTGCCACCGCCACCGCCACCGTTCGCCCCTGGTTGCCGGAGCCGCAACCCCATCACTTCTCCCCTGTTGCCGAGAGGAGGAAATCCCAAGCCACTTTGTTCCTCCTCTTTCCTCGAATCCAACGGCTGCAGCAACTTCAGGGCCACTTCCATCGACGTCCATCGACACACCGGAGCCACCCAGGAGCCGCCCAGCGCCGCCGCAGAGCCACCGGAGCTCCATTTTCTCGTTCGAGTGTGAACGCCGCTTCGGTAAGCCGTTCTCCACCATTTTCGATCGAAATCATCCCTGAGCTTCACCATCACGCTCACCCATGCCCGACGCAGGTCCGACGAGCCATCGTGAGCCACCGACGAAGCCCAGAACTCCGATCAAGGCCTCAGAAGTCGCGAAATCCCTCGGTGAGCTTCGTTCCTTCCCTTCCTTATACCGTTCATTCCTTTCATTCTTTTGGTTGGGAAGAGAGAGTGAGGGCCGAGTGTGGGAATCTGGGGCAAGGTCAAGGGCTCCGGCAAGATCGAGACATCCGACGAGCGCTGCGAGAAACGGGAGCGAGGAGAAGCGCACGCGAGAGCGCTGGAGAGAGCGAGTCATGAGAGCATGAGCGAGAGAGCTGAGAGGCGGGGCGAGACCACGGAGCCGGAGCCGGAGCCGGTGAGCCACGAGTGAGCAAGGCGGAGCCAAGGTGCGGTGAGGAGGCGAGGTCGAGCAAGGCGGCGCCGTGGTTGCGTCCGTTGCAACATAGGCGGGGCGGGATTCCTTTTGAAATCGGGAGGAAGATGGAGACCCGTGGGCCCGCCTCCTTGTTTACTTTATTATTTGATTGTTATTGAACCGGTTGGGATTTAATTAAACGGGTTCGGTTCGGGTTGGGCTAAAAGCGTTGGTTCAGTTTGGGTTATTTGTTATTTATTTATTTATTAGATTTATTAATTAATTGCTTAACCGAATTCCGATAATTGAATATTTAGAAATCGATTTGTGTGTCGATATTTAAAAAGAGTCGGTTTTAAAGTATATAAATTGAATTATTTTAGTAACGTTTGAAAGTTATTTAAATCCCTAGAATGGTGATTTTAATTAAAGTAAAGTATGTCGGGATTATTTAATCGGATTTTTGGAAGTAGTTTTAAAGATTTAATATTTTATGAATTAGAAATGGTTAAGTATAATTTTGAAGTAATTGTTTTGACTAACAACTGGACTAGCGAGTGAGATTTTATGGATTGAAGTATGATTGAGCCCGTTATGAAAATGACAATGGAATAAGATGATATAAGATGTCGAGATAAGTTGAGATAAAGGATGCTGATGATGCTATGATTAATGGATTGATGAGCATGTTATGTAGTGGTAAATGGATCCCGTTTTGTGCAGTTTACTTATGCATATTTATTAATAATTGCTAGGTGATCTGTAACCTGCTTGCTTATATCTTGCTGCTTTTCATCTTGCTGATCTGCTACTCCACAGGTAAGTTCTTTGAACTTACTCATGATGGGCGCTCTATGCACTGGGTGTTATATAGTAGGCTAGTGTCCATGCACCATACGACTTAGAATCATGCTAAGGAGCTAAAATGAAAATCATATGATTGCTATATGTCCTTGCAAGAGAACGGCCTTATATGTGATAGTCTTAGAGTTTTGCTAGGGTCATAGGGTAGCCCAGCCTCATCGGGTACCCTGAGTCAATCGAGTCTATATGAACATGATATGATAACCCAGCACCATCGGGCAAGCGATGAGATGATATGATATGATGATGTCGTGGTTTGTGCACCACCACGAGGAAATTGCTATGCTATAGCACTGAACTGGTCAGTCTCCGCCTTATCGGAAGGGGGTGGAGGTAAGAGAGGGAAAAGCCACTTGGCATTCTGTGTGGATCCATTTATCGCTTTCTACATTATATTAAACTGTCAGTATATATATGTGATTTAATTTACGTATGGCATTACGCATTTCATCTGAAGAGTAGGATGCTTATTATATGCCTCCCAGAGTGTGTTTACATACGCGCATGAGTGACCTGATGATTGACCCAGATCCCCCTCATTTTTTTTAGATTCAGGTAACCGTTAGCCGCTATCGTTGCTTATGTGGATGCTTGGCGGGTTCAGACTTTTGGCGTTAGATCGAGAGGTTGAGAGACCACCACACTTCCTCTCTTTTATACTCCTTTTCAGATTGTATTTAAACTCAACTTTATTTTTGCTTTCGCTCGATTTCACGATTAGACTAAGGCAGGTATTTGGTCCCCAATGGATCCGCGATCTTTAAGGGTTCGAAATCCCTTCTTGTAGTACAGATATTTTGTTCAAAACTCAACCCGTACCTGGATTGCAAGATCCGAACAAGGGGTTTTATCCCTTGAAACGTAACCCGGAAATCATAATTCTGGGTCGTTACAAAGATGGTATCAGAGCTCAGGTTGTGCAATTCGGGTACACAAGGGTCGAGTGTATGTTTTGAAAACTGCCCACGAGTTTCAAGGACTTTTGAAAAGGATTTAAAAGGGCAAAAATGAACTTAAGATATCTAACCCAAATTAGACTAAGTAATGAACTCGACTTGTAATAAATAAGGAAAATCGACCAAACGGGGACACGAGTGGGTAGTAAAGGCGCTAGACCACCCCTATTGGGTGTAGTTTGGAACGGTAGGCAAAATATTAGCTTGCTCTTTACAGAGGGTCCGGAAGACTCCAAGGAATTTGCACCAAGGTGGTTGGAGTGGCGAGTTAGGTAGGATCGCGAGGTTTTTGCCCCTTCGGTCAGTCGCTCCTCGAAGAGCGACATTAGATAACTTGATGTGCTTTATATATTGAGACTGAGTACGATCTCCCTCGAAAGAGATCATTATAATTGTCATTGACTGATTCTATGATGAGTGCTTGACATGCTAAAGTCTGATTGGTATGCCTAACAAATAAATGTGTATCGACTGATCTGTGCAAACGGGATACTGGGAGTCCCTTTAATTCTGTGTGGTCAACCCAGCTTGTGTGAAATAGCCTCTTCCACAATGTTTGTTAACCCTGTGATGATTCTATCAAGTTTTTCTCCCGAATGTCAGTATCTTTCATGGGAATCGGGTTGGTAAACACATTGCGTCACAAACTCATGTATGTATATGAAGGTTATCTGAGTGAGTATTGGAAGGTAGTTCTTGATGTCATTTTGAGTCAAAAGTAAGGTGTTTACGGGGTTGTCTTCCTTGATTCTTATGATGATCAACCGAGGTTTTCTTGCCACAAAGAGTCGTACGTACCAAGGTCCCACGAGAAATAGGGGTGATGAGTCAGTTCGGGAAGGTCAATGGTTGCCCTTAGGGATCTCTATCCGGTTGTAATGGTGACTCTCTTTGAACAGCATGACATGATTTTGTAACCTCTTGCATGTACCTTGCAAATGCTCATTTGTAAAATATTACTCATGTTATTACATCTACGATTAGTTACATTGATCAAGTCTTGTGTTATGCCTCACTCTCTATCGTGATTACGTTGTCATAGCATGCCTACTTGACTTATTGTATTAATTGTACTAATGATTTATTGGAAGCATACAAACCACATGATATGAACCTACATGATAATTGTTTTCTCCTGGGTTAGGTCCATGATAGTGTGATAAACTCTTCTTCGTATTGATAATGCATATTTTAGATAGGCATTATAGATATATTTAGTTTAGTTAGGTTGCATTTCTTGCTTGCTCTGTTGTTAAATTGCATCTTGTGTTTATTTTAGAAGAGTTCGGATTCTGCGCAATTTTGTGTTTATCTCGCAGATTGAATCAGAACACATTTGGGAGATGCAATATCTCGAAGAGGAACACAGGATACATGGGAAGGAGCAAGGAAGAAAAGAAGCAAGACAAGAGGAGAAGCCAGCAATGGGAGCTAGAAGGCCACGACAGAACAACGTGCCGCGGGCGCCGCAGTGCCCGCCGCAGCGGGTTGTGAAGAAAACACTTGCGGCGGGCGCCGCAGCTACCGTCAGCGCGTAAGCGCCGTTTTGGGAAAAACCCTAGTTTGTCTAGTTTTGTTTTGAGGCCGACTTGGATGTTTTATTAGGCCACTTTTATGTTATTTTTCATTACTTTTCATTCTTTCTTTCAACCATTAGACACTTTAGAGATTTCGAGCCATGTCTTCCATGAGGAACTCAACTCATCTATTCTGCCTGCAATTTGAAGCTTTATTCGGATTGATTGTGAGTTTCTAATTCTCGCTCCTGGTTTCCTATTCGTGAATGCTTCAACTTCTTTGTGCTTGAATGTTCATTGTTTTATTCTATCTCGACTGATCAACTTGGTAGAATCAATTCAATCGCTAAGGTTTTGTAGATTCCTGATTGTGAACCTTAACCTAAGTGGCAAACTTGTTCCTTTAGGGCTGATTGAACTAATTGAATGAGTAGGAAGTTGAATGTGTTGTTAAATCCTTCTTTAGGGACTGCAAATACCTTGGCTAATCTCTGAACTTAAAGCTATCAATTGGGTTAAATCCTTCTTTAGGGACTGTTCGATTGATAAGGGTTTCTAGGACTGATTGGATTAGTAACTATATTAGGTCGGGACAAGGGCATTCATAGGAGACATAATAGGACGAGAAGAAGTTACAAGGATCGCTTCAATCCAATAAAGTGGAAAATTGTAGGTGGAATTGCTTCTCTCATCTGTCTAAATCAAATTCACTTGCTTTGCGTTCGTTACTTTACATCGAAACTTTCACACTAAAACCCCCATTTGGTTACTTAATCGGCATTAAAATCACACTTGAGTTATAATTTTCCCTGTGGATCGACCTCTTGCTTATTGCTATACTTGCTATAGGTTTGAGTTTTCTTTGGCAGAATCAACGGCAGGTTTTCCCTCCGTCAAATTTGGCGCCGTTGCCGGGGAAAATTTTGTTAAATTCTTGTGTGTTTTTAGTGTTGATCTTGGTGTGGACCGTCTTATAGGGTCCATACCTTTTGCTACTAACTCTTCTCTGTAGAAAACATTGCAGAGATGGCGAACCGCACTCTTAAGGAGCTTTCTGCTCCTGATCTGGCACAGCAACCCCTGGCAATCCAATACCCTGCGCTAGCAGAAGGAGTAAACTTTGAGCTGAAGTCAGGGGTAGTTCATCTTCTACCAAAATTCCATGGGCTAAGTGGGGAGGACCCCCACAAGCATCTTTCTGAATTCCATAGGGTGGTGGTTGGGATGAAACCAGCGAATGTAACTGAAGAGCAAATCAAGCTGAGAGCCTTTCCCTTCACTTTGAAGGATGATGCAAATGAATGGTTCTTCTATCTACCACCTGACTCTATTGCTACTTGGGCCGAGATGAAAAGAGTCTTCCTAGAGATGTACTTCCCTGCAACAAAGCTAAATGCTTTGAAAAGGTCTATCAGCAGCATTGAGCAGTACGCGACAGAGTCTATACATGAGTACTTTGAGCGCTTCAAGAAACTCTGCGCCAGCTGCCCATGCCATGGGTACTCCCAAAAGGATCTGGTTCTCTTTTTATTCAATGGGTTAACTGATATAGAGCGCAAGACGGTGAATTCTGCTTGTGGAGGAAACATGCTGAATAAGACACCTACCGCAGCTTGGGAGGTGTTTAGGGAGCTATCTGAGGGCTCTAGACAGTTCAACCAAAGCACTCGGGCTAGGGCTGTACTCGCTGTTGATGCCCCTGTGGCTGCACTTCAGACGGATATGGCAGAGGTGAAAGAGATGATGAAACAATTGGTCCTTGATAGAAATCCTCAACAATTGAAGGCATGTGGTCTTTGCAATCAATTCATCCATCCTATGGACATGTGCCCGCTCATACAAGACCCTAATGTTGAATTGAATGCCATTGGGAATTTCGCTCAACAAAGGCCTATGCAAGGCAATTATAGAAATCCTGGGTATTTCAACAACAATAATTACAATAGGGGCTATCAGCAAGGCTATGGGAACTATCAACCCTCCTTCAATCAGCAAGGGGGGCAACAGGAAAGGCCTCAACAACAATATGAACCTCGACAGGGAGGTCAGCAGCAATCAAATAGGGATAATGAGGGTACATTGCAGAAACTGACAGAGCGGATGGCGAATTTAGAGAAGCAGCAATCAGATCGGATGACAAATCTTGAGAATCAAATGAGTCAGCTCATTCAAACCTTAAGTGCGAAGAAGGCAAATGATTCAGGTAAGCTTCCATCGCAAACGGTTGAGAATCCTAAGGAGAATGTCAGTGCAATAACGCTTAGGAGTGGCAAGGAACTGATTGCCACAAATCAAAAGGACGATGAGGAGTTAGTGGATGAGGAAATAGAAATAATCGAAGATGAAAACGGCCGAACAGTAGTGCGGCGCCCGCGGCAACCCTTGCGGCGCCCGCCGCAGCACCCTGCGGTGCCCGCTGCCAGAGAGGGATTTCACGCGGCGCCCGCCGCGGGTGAAACCCAGCAAGTTGCGGCGCCCGCCGCACTCTCAGCTGTGCCCGCCGCAACGGTACCCGGCGCCGGTTCTCCTCCTGGTGAGTTCTCTACATTACCTCTTTCCTCCTCTCTCCCTCTTCCTCATCCTTCTTCTTCTTCTTCTTCTACTCCTTCTTCTCCCCTACCTATGGAGACTCCAAAGCCCATTCCGTCTTTTCCGGAAGCCTTGAAAGACAGACGAACATATGAGAATGACAAGGAAATCTTCGAGACATTCGGTAAGTGTGCGGTAAACATTCCTTTACTCAGATTAATTAAGAGCATTCCTAGATATGCTAAATTTTTGAAGGAATTGTGCACCATCAAGAGGAAGCAAAGACTGAAAAAGAAGGAAAAGGTAAGCTTGAATGAAAATGTCTCTGCCATGTTGCAAAGGAAATTACCTGAAAAATGTGGAGATCCAGGTATGTTTACAATTCCATGTGCAATTGGGAATACTAGATTCAAACACGCCATGCTAGATCTAGGAGCATCAATTAATGTTATTTCTTATAACATGTACATGTCTTTGGGTTTGGGTGCTCTGACTGAGACAGGGGTTACAGTGCAGCTTGCTGATCGATCACAAATCAGGCCAAGAGGCGTTGTTGAAGATGTGTTGGTTATGGTGGATGATTTGTTTTTCCCTGTTCATTTCTTTGTTTTAGATATGGAGCAGGGAGCCCCTGAAACACCTATTATACTAGGAAGGCCATTCCTGAAAACTGCGAAAACGAAAATTGATTGTTGTGAAGGTCTATTGACTATGGAGTTCGATGGAAGAAAGACATAATTCTCTCTCTTTAATCATGCTAAGCTTTCTCCTGAAAATTCTTTAGATATGCCTATTGCTGACAATACGGATCGCAACAATAATTTTCGTGATTTGTTAGGAACACTTGAGGAACATAGTTTATGCAAATTTGAACCGCCTAACAAATTGAACCCTTTTGTGATCCCAGGACAACCCCTAGGAATAGCTCATGGAGAGGAGCAAAGGGTAATGGATGAATGTTGGAACAGACAGCTACACCTTTCAAGGGTACCCGCATTGGTCAATAAAATGACCGGTGTTGGTGACCCTGGTGGAGGGACATAGGCCAATCACGGGTCATCACGTCGAGCCAACGACTTGAAACAAAGGCGCTTCTCGCGAGGCAACCCGAGGTAAGTTTTTCTTTCTTCTTCCCTTATCTTTCCCTTCACCCTGAGTATATGTCATTTATTTTTGTTGTCTTTAATGTTTCATTGAGGACAATGAAAACTTCAAGTGTGGGGGAGAGGAATTTTATTTATATAGTGCATATAGTTAGATCATATTTAATTTTCTGCACCATGTTTAAGTTTAATTAAGTTGTTGAGTTTTCATTTGTTTTATTGCTGTTTAGTTTTCATTTATTTTAATTTTCGTCAGAAAAAAAAAATCGAAAAATCACAAAAATAGCATGCATTGCATATATATGTGTTATTCAAATACCCATCTTGCTTAGGTTGTCCTCTATTTTAAATTTCAAGCATGATTCATAAAAATCCCATGGAGTTCTGGATGTTTTGATTATTATTGCTATTTGATTTTTGTGGAACGTGAGCTAGCAAATATAATTGAGCATGTATAATTGAGGTAAAGTATGATTGAAGTGTTAAAAACATGTTTGGCCTTATTTGAATTCTTTTGCTCAGTTGTGTGAATTACTCGCCTAGTGTTGCTACCTCTTGGTATTGACTGCAGTATCTATTTTTAAAGACCGACTCACATGTCTGTTGCTTGCGGAGTTTATGTTTATATTTTGAGTCTTTTGGTTTGAATTTGTGCATATTTAGTGAATAAGGTGGCAATGGTTGATGCACTGAGTAACCGGGTCTACGCATGACACCCATGGGTATGATTCGCGCAAAAGGGTGTGAAAACTATCCACTAGGAAAGAAAGCTTGATCATTGAGTAACTAGGTTCATTCATGACACCCATGTTTGCAACTTGCGTCAAAAGGTATTCAAGTGGACTTTATATTAATAGTTGAGGTGTTGATAGACCGGGGCCATTCATGACACCCATGTTTGCGCTTCGCGTAAGGAAAGAACCAAGACAAGAAAAAAAAAAGAAAAAAAACAGAGAAGAAAACCAAAAAAAAAGAAAAAAAAAAGAAGTGTTGCACTTTGTTTTCTTTATTTTATCCCGCAAGTAATGACATTTCGGTAGAGAATTGGTGATATGGTGGTCAATGTCTATGAGCTTAGTGCATTATTGGTTTGAGTTGAGAGTTGTACTTGAAAGCCTAAACACATGAGTGAAACACATAATTTTGGTGAGGTTGGATGATGTCTACTTCTAAGCTTTGATCACTATAATACATGCTAGGACGTTTGTTTGCTTGGTTTATGTTTTCACCTGCTATGATGTTGCTTTTTGATAATGTTGAAACTTGACGGGATTTCCTGTGGGATACATTGATTCATGTTCATTCTGTCATTGCTTGAGGACAAGCAAAGGTTAAGTGTGGGGGAATTTGATAATGCATATTTTAGATATGCATTATAGATATATTTAGTTTAGTTAGGTTGCATTTCTTGCTTGCTCTGTTGTTAAATTGCATCTTGTGTTTATTTTAGAAGAGTTCGGATTCTGCGCAATTTTGTGTTTATCTCGCAGATTGAATCGGAACACATTTGGGAGATGCAATATCTCGAAGAGGAACACAGGATACATGGGAAGGAGCAAGGAAGAAAAGAAGCAAGACAAGAGGAGAAGCCAGCAATGGGAGCTAGAAGGCCACGGCAGAACAACGTGCCGCGGGCGCCGCAGAAGTGTCGCGGGTGCCGCAGTGCCCGCCGCAGCGGGTTGTGAAGAAAACACTTGCGGCGGGCGCCGCAACCTTGCGGCGGCCGCCGCAGCTACCGTCAGCGTGTAAGCGCCGTTTTGGGAAAAACCCTAGTTTGTCTAGTTTTGTTTTGAGGCCGACTTGGATGTTTTATTAGGCCACTTTTATGTTATTTTTCATTACTTTTCATTCTTTCTTTCAACCATTAGACACTTTAGAGATTTCGAGCCATGTCTTCCATGAGGAACTCAACTCATCTATTCTGCCTGCAATTTGAAGCTTTATTCGGATTGATTGTGAGTTTCTAATTCTCGCTCCTGGTTTCCTATTCGTGAATGCTTCAACTTCTTTGTGCTTGAATGTTCATTGTTTTATTCTATCTCGACTGATCAACTTGGTAGAATCAATTCAATCGCTAAGGTTTTGTAGATTCCTGATTGTGAACCTTAACCTAAGTGGCAAACTTGTTCCTTTAGGGCTGATTGAACTAATTGAATGAGTAGGAAGTTGAATGTGTTGTTAAATCCTTCTTTAGGGACTGCAAATACCTTGGCTAATCTCTGAACTTAAAGCTATCAATTGGGTTAAATCCTTCTTTAGGGACTGTTCGATTGATAAGGGTTTCTAGGACTGATTGGATTAGTAACTATATTAGGTCGGGACAAGGGCATTCATAGGAGACATAATAGGACGAGAAGAAGTTACAAGGATCGCTTCAATCCAATAAAGTGGAAAATTGTAGGTGGAATTGCTTCTCTCATCTGTCTAAATCAAATTCACTTGCTTTGCGTTCGTTACTTTACATCGAAACTTTCACACTAAAACCCCCATTTGGTTACTTAATCGGCATTAAAATCACACTTGAGTTATAATTTTCCCTGTGGATCGACCTCTTGCTTATTGCTATACTTGCTATAGGTTTGAGTTTTCTTTGGCAGAATCAACGGCAGGTTTTCCCTCCGTCAAATTTGGCGCCGTTGCCGGGGAAAATTTTGTTAAATTCTTGTGTGTTTTTAGTGTTGATCTTGGTGTGGACCGTCTTATAGGGTCCATACCTTTTGCTACTAACTCTTCTCTGTAGAAAACATTGCAGAGATGGCGAACCGCAGTCTTAAGGAGCTTTCTGCTCTTGATCTGGCACAGCAACCCCTGGCAATCCAATACCCGACGCTAGCAGAAGGAGTAAACTTTGAGCTGAAGTCAGGGGTAGTTCATCTTCTACCAAAATTCCATGGGCTGAGTGGGGAGGACCCCCACAAGCATCTTTCTGAATTCCATAGGGTGGTGGTTGGGATGAAACCAGCGAATGTAACTGAAGAGCAAATCAAGCTGAGAGCCTTTCCCTTCACTTTGAAGGATGATGCAAATGAATGGTTCTTCTATCTACCACCTGACTCTATTGCTACTTGGGCCGAGATGAAAAGAGTCTTCCTAGAGATGTACTTCCCTGCAACAAAGCTAAATGCTTTGAAAAGGTCTATCAGCAGCATTGAGCAGTACGCGACAAAGTCTATACATGAGTACTTTGAGCGCTTCAAGAAACTCTACGCCAGCTGCCCATGCCATGGGTACTCCCAAAAGGATCTAGTTCTCTTTTTATTCAATGGGTTAACTGATATAGAGCGCAAGACGGTGAATTCTGCTTGTGGAGGAAACATGCTGAATAAGACACCTACCGCAGCTTGGGAGGTGTTTAGGGAGCTATCTGAGGGCTCTAGACAGTTCAACCAAAGCACTCGGGCTAGGGCTGTACTCGTTGTTGATGCCCCTGTGGCTGCACTTCAGACGGATATGGCAGAGGTGAAAGAGATGATGAAACAATTGGTCCTTGATAGAAATCCTCAACAATTGAAGGCATGTGGTCTTTGCAATCAATTCACCCATCCTATGGACATGTGCCCGCTCATACAAGACCCTAATGTTGAATTGAATGCCATTGGGAATTTCGCTCAACAAAGGCCTATGCAAGGCAATTATGGAAATCCTGGGTATTTCAACAACAATAATTACAATAGGGGCTATCAGCAAGGCTATGGGAACTATCAACCCTCCTTCAATCAGCAAGGGGGGCAACAGGAAAGGCCTCAACAACAATATGAACCTCGACAGGGAGGTCAGCAGCAATCAAATAGGGATAATGAGGGTACATTGCAGAAACTGACAGAGCGGATGGCGAATTTAGAGAAGCAGCAATCAGATCGGATGACAAATCTTGAGAATCAAATGAGTCAGCTCATTCAAACCTTAAGTGCGAAGAAGGCAAACGATTCAGGTAAGCTTCCATCGCAAACGGTTGAGAATCCTAAGGAGAATGTCAGTGCAATAACGCTTAGGAGTGGCAAGGAACTGATTGCCACAAATCAAAAGGACGATGAGGAGATAGTGGATGAGGAAATAGAAATAATCGAAGATGAAAACGGCCGAACAGTAGTGCGGCGCCCGCGGCAACCCTTGTGGCGCCCGCCGCAGCACCCTGTGGTGCCCGCCGCCAGAGAGGGATTTCACGCGGCGCCCGCCGCGGGTGAAACCCAGCAAGTTGCGGCGCCCGCCGCACTCTCAGCTGTGCCCGCCGCAACGGTACCCGGCGCCGGTTCTCCTCCTGGTGAGTTCTCTACATTACCACTTTCCTCCTCTCTCCCTCTTCCTCATCCTTCTTCTTCTTCTTCTTCTACTCCTTCTTCTCCCCTACCTATGGAGACTCCAAAGCCCATTCCGTCTTTTCCGGAAGCCTTGAAAGACAGACGAACATATGAGAATGACAAGGAAATCTTCGAGACATTCGGTAAGTGTGCGGTAAACATTCCTTTACTCAGATTAATTAAGAGCATTCCTAGATATGCTAAATTTTTGAAGGAATTGTGCACCATCAAGAGGAAGCAAAGACTGAAAAAGAAGGAAAAGGTAAGCTTGAATGAAAATGTCTCTGCCATGTTGCAAAGGAAATTACCTGAAAAATGTGGAGATCCAGGTATGTTTACAATTCCATGTGCAATTGGGAATACTAGATTCAAACACGCCATGCTAGATCTAGGAGCATCAATTAATGTTATTTCTTATAACATGTACATGTCTTTGGGTTTGGGTGCTCTGACTGAGACAGGGGTTACAGTGCAGCTTGCTGATCGATCACAAATCAGGCCAAGAGGCGTTGTTGAAGATGTGTTGGTTATGGTGGATGATTTGTTTTTCCCTGTTCATTTCTTTGTTTTAGATATGGAGCAGGGAGCCCCTGAAACACCTATTATACTAGGAAGGCCATTCCTGAAAACTGCGAAAACGAAAATTAATTGTTGTGAAGGTCTATTGACTATGGAGTTCGATGGAAGAAAGACATAATTCTCTCTCTTTAATCATGCTAAGCTTTCTCCTGAAAATTCTTTAGATATGCCTATTGCTGACAATACTGATCGCAACAATAATTTTCGTGATTTGTTAGGAACACCTGAGGAACATAGTTTATGCAAATTTGAACCGCCTAACAAATTGAACCCTTTTGTGATCCCAGGACAACCCCCAGGAATAGCTCATGGAGAGGAGCAAAGGGTAATGGATGAATGTTGGAACAGACAGCTACACCTTTCAAGGGTACCCGCATTGGTCAATAAAATGACCGGTGTTGGTGACCCTGGTGGAGGGACATAGGCCAATCACGGGTCATCACGTCGAGCCAACGACTTGAAACAAAGGCGCTTCTCGCGAGGCAACCCGAGGTAAGTTTTTCTTTCTTCTTCCCTTATCTTTCCCTTCACCCTGAGTATATGTCATTTATTTTTGTTGTCTTTAATGTTTCATTGAGGACAATGAAAACTTCAAGTGTGGGGGAGAGGAATTTTATTTATATAGTGCATATAGTTAGATCATATTTAATTTTCTGCACCATGTTTAAGTTTAATTAAGTTGTTGAGTTTTCATTTGTTTTATTGCTGTTTAGTTTTCATTTATTTTAATTTTCGTCACAAAAAAAAAAAAACAAATCGAAAAATCACAAAAATAGCATGCATTGCATATATATGTGTTATTCAAATACCCATCTTGCTTAGATTGTCCTCTATTTTAAATTTCAAGCATGATTCATAAAAATCTCATGGAGTTCTGGATGTTTTGATTATTATTGCTATTTGATTTTTGTGGAACATGAGCTAGCAAATATAATTGAGCATGTATGATTGAGCTAAAGGATGATTGAAGTGCTAAAAACATGTTTGGCCTTATTTGAATTCTTTTGCTCAGTTGTGTGAATTACTCGCCTAGTGTTGCTACCTCTTGGTATTGACTGCAGTATCTATTTTTAAAGACCGACTCACATGTCTGTTGCTTGCGGAGTTTATGTTTATATTTTGAGTCTTTTGGTTTGAATTTGTGCATATTTAGTGAATAAGGTGGCAATGGTTGATGCACTGAGTAACCGGGTCTACGCATGACACCCATGGGTATGATTCGCGCAAAAGGGTGTGAAAACTATCCACTAGGAAAGAAAGCTTCATCATTGAGTAACTAGGTTCATTCATGACATTTCGGTAGAGAATTGGTGATATGGTGGTCAATGTCTATGAGCTTAGTGCATTATTGGTTTGAGTTGAGAGATGTACTTGAAAGCCTAAACACATGAGTGAAACACATAATTCTGGTGAGGTTGGATGATGTCTACTTCTAAGCTTTGATCACTATAATACATGCTAGGACGTTTGTTTGCTTGGTTTATGTTTTCACCTGCTATGATGTTGCTTTTTGATAATGTTGAAACTTGACGGGATTTCCTGTGGGATACATTGATTCATGTTCATTCTGTCATTGCTTGAGGACAAGCAAAGGTTAAGTGTGGGGGAATTTGATAATGCATATTTTAGATAGGCATTATAGATATATTTAGTTTAGTTAGGTTGCATTTCTTGCTTGCTCTGTTGTTAAATTGTATCTTGTATTTATTTTAGAAGAGTTCGGATTCTGCGCAATTTTGTGTTTATCTCGCAGATTGAATCGGAACACATTTGGGAGAAGCAATATCTCGAAGAGGAACACAGGATACATGGGAAGGAGCAAGGAAGAAAAGAAGCAAGACAAGAGGAGAAGCCAGCAATGGGAGCTAGAAGGCCACGGCAGAACAACGTGTCGCGGGCGCCGCAGAAGTGCCGCGGGCGCCGCAGTGCCCGCCGCATCGGGTTGTGAAGAAAACACTTGCGGCGGGCGCCGCAACCTTGCGGCGGCCGCCGCAGCTACCGTCAGCGCGTAAGCGCCGTTTTGGGAAAAACCCTAGTTTGTCTAGTTTTGTTTTGAGGCCGACTTGGATGTTTTATTAGGCCACTTTTATGTTATTTTTCATTACTTTTCATTCTTTCTTTCAACCATTAGACACTTTAGAGATTTCGAGCCATGTCTTCCATGAGGAACTAAACTCATCTATTTTGCCTGCAATTTGAAGCTTTATTCGGATTGATTGTGAGTTTCTAATTCTCGCTCCTGGTTTCCTATTCGTGAATGCTTCAACTTCTTTGTGCTTGAATGTTCATTGTTTTATTCTATCTCGACTGATCAATTTGGTAGAATCAATTCAATCGCTAAGGTTTTGTAAATTCCTGATTGTGAACCTTAACCTAAGTGGCAAACTTGTTCCTTTAGGGCTGATTGAACTAATTGAATTAGTAGGAAGTTGAATGTGCTGTTAAATCCTTCTTTAGGGACTGCAAATACCTTGGCTAATCTCTGAACTTAAAGTTATCAATTGGGTTAAATCCTTCTTTAGGGACTGTTCGGTTGATAAGGGTTTCTAGGACTGATTGGATTAGTAACTATATTAGGTCGGGACAAGGGCATTCATAGGAGACATAATAGGACGAGAAGAAGTTACAAGGATCGCTTCAATCCAATAAAGTGGAAAATTGTAGGTGGAATTGCTTCTCTCATCTGTCTAAATCAAATTCACTTGCTTTGCGTTCGTTACTTTACATCGAAACTTTCACACTAAAACTCCCATTTGGTTACTTAATCGGCATTAAAATCACACTTGAGTTATAATTTTCCCTGTGGATCGACCTCTTGCTTATTGCTATACTTGCTATAGGTTTGAGTTTTCTTTGGCGGAATCAACGACAGGTTTTCCCTCCGTCACGTATGAATGTCTGTAAATGATCTCTTTAGCATACTAGCTGATGATGCCTTGATGCTTATTACTCGTTTTATGACAAGAATCTACAACATGCCCATCTATTTTGTATTCGTCAGATTAACGACTGTTGGTTGTTTTGCACTTGATATTATTGTGTGATTAGTTGCGTTGGATGGGGAATATGTGGTATAATTGTCAATTAAGTCTTGATGAATGCATGCTTTAATGTTCATGATGGCCATTGTGTGAGTCCAAGTTACATATGTTAAGTCTCTATCATCCCAGCATGCCTTACTCAGTATGTTGCATCGTCATACTAGTGCATTAATGTAAATGTCATGTGTTGGAAAGCAGCATGATTAATGTTCTCCCTATAAATAGGTTCATGATAGTGTGATCGTTCAGTTCTTGTATCATGATAGAGTGAGTTCCTTACTTGATGGATATGTGTTACAACTTGATGTCAACATGCCTTATATGATATGTAATTCCCAGTACATGTTAAGATGATGAGTCTTAATGTAAATTCGTGGTTGTATGACATTCTGTACCCATGCTTTCCCCATTGCTTAGGTCCCGTGTTGCACCTTGCTTCCTGTCCTGATTATATGTCGCCTTCGCATGTCTAATTGACCTGTTGTATTGGTCGTACTAACGACTGATTTGAAGCATGAATTGCATGATAAGTGTCTGTATATAGTTATTGTCTTCCCCTAGATTAGGCCCATGATAGTGTGCTACACTTCCCTTGTATGAATGTCGTAAGATGATTTCCCCTGCATGATTAGTCGATGTTACCCGTGGTTGTTGACTAAATTAGTAGTTCAATTGTGATCATGCTATTTGACGTGATGTCTTGGTAAATGCATGCCTTATTCAAATGGTTGTTGAGTTGGAATACATACCTTGTATGTTAGTCATATTTCCTGTTGCGTAGGCTTGCATTATGAATTGCTATATTCCTCCCATGCTTCTATATCGACGGACTATGTTCATAGGATATCTTGCACATCGATGTGTTGGTCATTCAAGCGCATGTATGTATCGAATGTCATGTTAAGCCTTTAGTATCATGTAGGACCATTGGTTGTGACTTGTGCGAATTTATACCTTGCTTGCATTATTGCTGATTCCCTCTCGAGCTAGGTCTCTCATAGTGTGGTCCTTCCCTCTTTCTATCACCTTGAAATATCTTACTCATGCAAATTAGATTGATGTTGAATTCGATGATCAATTGCTTTATATGATGGTTTATCCTAGCATGCTTACATGTTATCACTCGGTAGTGTTTCCCCTATTACCTTATGAATTCCTCTAGTGTTGGCATAAATGTATGACTTGGCACCTCGCATGATCACACACCACGTTATATCATTTCGCATATGCCTGACGCATGAATGTTAGAATGAATTTAGTCGAGTTACCTTGATTGTGGTCATGATTCGATATGTGCTAGTAGTAACCTGTGGGACTTATGATTTCCGATATGACTCGCTAAATGATTACATGTTGTACTTGTCCTATGATGTGATTACTATTGTACCTTTATATGTGTCCTATGATGATTCGTTCCTAGCATGATTATAATCTATTGCCCATGATGTCCTTCTTGTTACTTTTAATGATGCCTCATGTTTCGTGAACATCCTATTGAACCCCTTTTAATGACTCTTGACTATGCTTGTATCACATTATGTGTCCCTAGTATCATATAGGACCTGTGCTTTCTAAATGTATCTCATCGTATGATTACGTGCCATGCTTGACCTATTATATGACCAGTGTGTTCGGATGAGATAGTTACTAGGTTGCTCCTATATGTTCTTGTATGACGCTTAATCTGGTTGTTATGTTACACCTCGCCATGCCATATTTAACCTGACCTATTGATGCTTACACCATGCTTGTGCATTCGTTCATATGCATCATACTCGTCATCGTCGTTAAATCTCACATAACCTCGAATCCTGCATGATCATTCTTGATTCCGCATAACTTGCTTAAGTTGCTAGGCCTATCCGCTTTCATGGAATAATAGACTACTATCTTGTCTCGCATGCATGAGTATAGGAATCGATCGTGTCGTTGGAAATGAATACGAATGTTGCTCCCTTGATATAGGTACATGTTAGCGTGGATTAGTGTGATTGATATGCTCCATGATGAATTCGTGTTTTCTTGTCGCGATTATAACTTAATGGACTTCTATAAGGGCATCGTTGCTATTCTCAGGTCGGAGTTTCGTCTCTAGTTGTCATCTTTAGGGTTGGTGTGTGTTTGTTCCGAAAGGAACATTGGGTTGTCCGCTCTTGTCCCTCCCCTATCTTCGCTAACTTGAACTCCTACGCAACACGTTGGACGAGCGACCGCATGAAAGAGGAAATGGGAAGTCCGATAGCGATAGAGCAACGCCGCGAAGGCGTGGGCCCATAACTCACGGGCCTCAGGATCAATGATTTCAGCAAGACAAGCACGTTTTGAGGATGACGATTACTGAGTACGATATGACTTGTAAGCAGGAGTGTCCTCCATTCGAACTCTTAATCCTCTCTGAATTAATTGATGATGGTATTGCATTGATATGGCGATGGAATTTGTGTGTTGATGTGCTGACCTGGTAATGAATCTTGCATGATCATCCATTGTCTATGATGATATGATTCGATGTCTTATAAATTTCATGTACCATGATGTTTCCATGTTTTGCTACCCTATATTGCTAAGCATGATCTGAACTCTTGTGCCTATAAAAGTATTAACTGCGAATGTTGAGGAACCTAAATTGTTATATGATAAGGTTATGATGAAAGTTGCTAGCTTGAATTGACTATGTTCATATATGATGTTTTGCAATAATTTTGAGCATAATAGCAAATTGAGACTTGTTGACGTACTGATGATAATTTGGGAATTTTCTTGCTTACATGACTTGTAAATATGTACTGGCATGATGTTAGATAGCGACCACGAGGAACTTGGTATGGAACAATACTACATGTTGATATGCAATATTGAAATCTAGTGAAAGTGACAAATGCTATCATGATATATTGATGATTTGCTAACCTGTTATGTTGTTGTAGAAGCATGTTAGGATGTGTTGCGACATGATATATGAGATAATGATCTGTTATTATATGAAAGCATGATGATGTATTATATAGTTAAACATGATTATTGATACGTCAAATGATGAACATGACTCAATGGTGTCTGGTTACTAAATGATCGTCATTCGATATTGTGATGAGTTGAGGTGATGTCTTTTAGGGCATGCTGACATGTTGGTGAATTATATACTACTTGAACTTCCTTTTCTGAATCTTAATAGGCATGGCCTTGATGTGTTGATATGTTGACATGATAAATCTGCTATGACTGGTTCTACTTGTAGTGCGATGTTATGCGATTTTGAGAATTGATGTGTACTGACATACTAACCCTGTGACACCTAGCCCATTGATCTCTTGACATGTGTGCTTGCATGATAACTTATGAGAAATCGATCATGGACTTGTGATTCCTTCAGTATGATGTAGATATGCCTTATGGCTCGTGGTATGATGTTGAGATTTTGTTATTGCTTTTGACATGTTCTGAATGGATGGTATGATTTATGTTATGGGTAAAAATGTTATGTGGTTGAGATTATCATGATTAATGTTGAGATTTGCCACATGAGAGGTGGCTAATGATGTTATGAGTTGATGAGTTGGTTTACTTTTGTTCATGCTGAGTTGAGAATGATGATTGATTTGATTCGGAAACTAGGAAGAGAATATGAGATTAGTCTTTAGAGGTGGATGATTCCACCTCTCGTGATGTGAAATTGCTTGACTAACGTCGAATTTGAAGATTTTGAACGGATTTGAAAAATACTAACTTGGATTTTAAAAGAATAAATCCTATCAAGAATTTTAACGATTTTGAGGTCAATCTTTCCATTTGCAAAACTCTTTTGAATCATTCGGGACTGGATTTACATTATGACACCTCACGAAGTGGATAATAATATTTGAGTTATGATATGGCCAAAGAGTCGGAGTAAGGATGTGATAGGGGCCCATATTACATTCTTACTACGGTCTATTGGGGATATTATGATCACGGCAACGGTACTGTGAGGATCTCATAGGGACACTTATGAGGTGTTCATGGGATCAATGACATGATCCTTGGACTCACCAATTTCAAACTTCATCCCATGTTTTAAGATTATTTTAGTCTCGGGGACGAGACTTGTTTTTAGAGGTGGATGATGTAAAGGCTCGGAACTTAAAATCCTAAATTTTTGGAAAAAGGAAATTAAAAATGAACATAAACTGAATTTAGAACTCATTTAGCGGATTTTGGCCGAAATATAAAATTTGACGAATAATTTCCGTCGTTTTACCTCAAAAATTTAAAATAATTATCGGATGGCGATATCCTTGTTGATTTTAAATCTAATTGATCGAGAAAGCAAGAGGCGGGAAAACTAACATTCGGAAACTAATTTTGGGATTCAAAATTCGCGTATTCAGGATTTAATTCCGGGTATTTGTTTAACCAATCCCACACACAATCCCTCACCCACTCCCATCACTCACCTTACCCCTCAAATTCAACCCACCCCCTCAGGCCCTCACCCCGTCATTCATTCATTCAATCATCGTCATCCCCCTCACCTGCTCCTCGGGCCTTCACCATCACCCGTGGTCACCACACCTCCTAGCCACCACCACCATTTCCTCCTCACCATCACCACCTCCTTTCGTCGCTGCCACCGCCACCGTTCACCCCTGGTTGCCGGAGCCGCAACCCCATCACTTCTCCCCTGTTGCCGAGAGGAGGAAATCCCAAGCCACTTCGTTCCTCCTCTTTCCTCGAATCCAACGGCTGCAGCAACTTCAGGGCCACTTCCCCATCGACGTCCATCGACACACTAGAGCCACCCAGGAGCCGCCCAGCGCCGCCGCAGAGCCACCGGAGCTCCATTTTCTCGTTCGAGTGTGAACGCCGCTTCGGTAAGCCGTTCTCCACCGTTTTCGATCGAAATCATCCTCGAGCTTCACCATCACGCTCACCCATGCCCGACGCAGGTCCGACGAGCCATCGTGAGCCACCGACGAAGCCCAGAACTCCGATCAAGGCCTCGGAAGTCGTGAAATCCCTCGGTGAGCTTCGTTCCTTCCCTTCCTTATACTATTCATTCCTTTCATTCTTTTGGTTGGGAAGAGAGAGTGAGAGACGAGTGTGGGAATCTGGGGCAAGGTCAAGGGCTCCGGCGAGATCGAGACCTCCGACGAGCGCTGCGAGAAGCGGGAGCGAGGAGAAGCGCACGCGAGAGCGCTGGAGAGAGCGAGGCATGAGAGCAGGAGCGAGAGAGCTGAGAGGCGGGGCGAGACCACGGAGCCGGAGCCGGAGCTGGTGAGCCACGGCTGAGCAAGGCGGAGCCAAGGTGCGGTGAGGAGGCGAGGTGGAGCAAGGCGGCGCCGTGGTTGCGTCCGTTGCAACAGAGGCGGGGCGGGATTCCATTTGAAATCGGGAGGAAGATGGAGACTCGTGGGCCCGCCTCCTTGTTTACTTTATCATTTGATTGTTATTGAACTGGTTGGGATTTAATTAAACGGGTTCGGTTCGGGTTGGGCTAAAAGCGTTGGTTCGGTTTGGGTTATTTGTTATTTATTTATTTATTAGATTTATTAATTAATTGCTTAACCGAATTCCGATAATTGAATATTTAGAAATCGATTTGTGTGTCGATATTTAAAAAGAGTCGGTTTTAAAGTATATAAATTGAATTATTTTAGTAACGTTTGAAAGTTATTTAGATCCCTAGAATGGTGATTTTAATTAAAGTAAAGTATGTCGGGATTATTTAATCGGATTTTTGGAAGTAGTTTTAAAGATTTAATATTTTATGAATTAGAAATGGTTAAGTATAATTTTGAAGTAATTGTTTTGACTAACAACTGGACTAGCGAGTGAGATTTTATGGATTGAAGTATGATTGAGCCCGTTATGAAAATGACAATGGAATAAGATGATATAAGATGTTGAGATAAGTTGAGATAAAGGATGCTGATGATGCTGTGATTAATGGATTGATGAGCATGTTATGTAGTGGTAAATGGATCCCGTTGTGTGCAGTTTACTTATGCATATTTATTAATAATTGCTAGGTGATCTGTAACCTGCTTGCTTATATCTTGCTGCTTTTCATCTTGCTGATCTGCTACTCCAGGTAAGTTCTTTGAAATTACTCATGATGGGCGCTCTATGCACTGGGTGTTATATAGTAGGCTAGTGTCCATGCACCATACGACTTAGAATCATGCTTAGGAGCTAAAATGAAAATCATATGATTTCTATATGTCCTTGCAAGAGAACGGCCGTTATCTGTGATAGTCCTAGAGTTTTGCTAGGGTCATAGGGTAGCCCAGCCTCATCGGGTACCCTGAGTCAATCGAGTCTATATGAACATGATATGATAACCCAGCACCATCGGGCAAGCGATGAGATGATATGATATGATGATGCCGTGGTTTGTGCACCACCACGAGGAAATTGCTATGCTATAGCACCGAACTGGCCAGTCTCCGCCTTATCGGAAGGGGGTGGAGGTAAGAGAGGGACAAGCCACTTGGCATTCTGTGTGGATCCATTTATCGCTTTCTGCATTATATTAAACTGTCAGTATATATATGTGATTTAATTTACGTATGGCATTACGCATTTCATCTTAAGAGTAGGATGCTTATTATATGCCTCTCAGAGTGTGTTTACATACGCGCATGAGTGACCTGATGATTGACCCAGATCCCCCTCATTTTTTTTAGATTCAGGTAACCGTTAGCCGCTATCGTTGCTTATGTGGATGCTTGGCGGGTTCAGACTTTTGGCGTTAGATCGAGAGGTTGAGAGACCACCACACTTCCTCTCTTTTATACTCCTTTTCGGATTGTATTTAAACTCAACTTTATTTTTGCTTTCGCTCGATTTCACGATTAGACTAAGGCAGGTATTTGGTCCCCAATGGATCCGCGACCTTTAAGGTTTCGAAATCCCTTCTTTTAGTACATATATTTTGTTCAAAAATCAACCCGTACCTGGATTGCAAGATCCGAACAAGGGGTTTTATCCCTTGAAACGTAACCCGGAAATCATAATTCTGTGTCGTTACAGAAAGAAGAGTTTTAATTGGTTGAAACCTAACTAATTTTTTTTATAAAAAAACCAACCTCACGCGCTCGCTTTAATTAAACAGATCTACGCTTCTTCCTCCTGTCTCTTCGACTCCCATGGCTTCACTTTGACGTGAGAGAGGAGAAGAAGAAGATATGACTCAACACGCAATAGTTAACCTTCCCCTGAGTGTTCACCTTGATATTCGCCGATGAACGCCGTCGCCATCCCAGCGAAATTGTTAGCGGCTTCCGCCGTCGATCGAAAACCTAACGGCTTCCGCCGTCAATCGGAAATCTAACGGCTTCCGCCGTTGATCGGAAATCTAATCCACCTCCTTCTCTCTCTATTTAATTAAAGCGGTGTTGTGGCAAGGACGGTCTTGCCGATTCCGAAGCGGTGCTGTTTTGAAGCTTTTCTAAATGTATTCCCTTTAGACCATCCATAACTGTTTTGTGCAAAATGTACACATTTGCACATGATGTGTAAAAATACACATCACTTCTTAGCAATTTGCTCCATTGGTGAAATGTGCATTTTTTACACACCATTGAAATACAATTCAATTAAAACAAAAAGGAAAATAAAATCATAAAAAGAAAAACCAATGAAATTGTCTTGCTTTTTGTAAAAGTTTTTGCACATGGGGGAGATGGTGTGCTCAAATTTGCACATCACATGCTCAAATATGCACATTTGCACACACCCAAAACAACCAATGGAGGTAAAAAGTGTCTAAAAATACACATTTGCACATTTGCACACCACCATTGTGGATGGTCTTAATGGTGCTTGATGATTTCAGCTTTTATGATTTTATTCTATATATAAAAACTTTCATAATATGAAAAAGCAATCTAGCACCTTGTTGTTGTATTGGAACTCGGTGCTGAAGAAGTGGCACACTTATGGTCAAAACCTAGTGACTACTTGATTGTGCAACAGTTGTAACAGGATTATTGTACATCTAAAAGAAAATGGATCTCTGCCCAAAGTTAAAAAAATTCAAAAAATTCCAAAAAAAAAAAGTTGTTCAGGGTCTTAATACCAAGTGGTTCAAGGCTTTATATCAAGTGATTCACGGGTTTTATAACAAATGGTTCAGGGTTTTAATACTAAGTGATTCAGGGGTTTTATACCAATTGATTTAGGGTTTTAATACCAAGTGGTTCAGGGGTTTAGACGAAGCGGTTCAGGGCTTTAATACCAAGTGGTTTAGGATTTTAAACCAAGTGATTCATTAAATAAATAGAGAGTAGTGGTTCATCAAATAAATAGCATTGGTTCATGAAATAAATAATATGAGGAAGTGGTTCAGGATTGTTAATATCAAGTTGTTCAGAGTTTTATAATAAGTGGTTCAGGGTTCAAATACCAAGGTTCATGGGTTTTATACGAAGTAGTTCAGGGTTTAAATACCAAGGTTCATGGATTTTATACGAAGTGGTTCGGGGTTTTTATACCAAGTGATTCATTAAATAAATAGAGAGTAGTGGTTCATCAAATAAAGAGTAATGGTTCATCAAATAAATAGCAATGGTTCATGAAATAAATAATATTGGTTCATGAAATATTTTATTTTACAATAAATAAATAAATAAATAAAATAAACATTAAAAGAAAATAAAAGAAGAATGAAAATTTTACAATTATTAAATAGTAGTGGTTCATGAAATAAATAGTATTGGTTCACTGTGAATAAAATTGCCGAACCACAGTGAATAAAATTGATGAACCACTGTGAATAAAATTGCTGAACATTGTGAATAAAATTACTGAACCACTGTGAATAAAATTGCTGAACCACTCAGAATAAAAATGCTAAACCACTATGAATAAAATTGTTGAACCACCTCTTGTCAATTTTTTTTCAACAAAACATATACAAAGTGGGTGTCTATGTGTAGATAAAATAAAATTACACCCAAATATATATATTTTATATTTTTTTTAACAAGTGAAAATGCCAAAATATGATTTATTAAAGTGTTTGGAGGGTTTAATTCCCTTTAATAACTAGAGTAAAGTAAAATAAAAATGCTATAAAATCAAAAAGTTAATTTGTTAAAGTATTTGGAGTGTTTCATGGGAAGTTGGAGGTCTGGGGTTTAATTCCCAAACCCGCCCCCATATTTTTGCTGTTGTTAAATGAGGCGCGTGTCATTTTGGTGTACATTTAACAATGAGGCGCGTGAATGCATGCGACTGGGGGAGACTGGGGAGCATGTGAGATGGGCTTCAGGGCTGCTTTCGGGGAATGGGCTTCGCACGCTTGGACTAATTTTTTAGAATTAACTTATTATAAATAGACCAATGAGATTGCTTCTTTCCTTCTCACTTTTGGTGATCTTTGCACCTGAAACCCAACCCTATATATATATATATATATAGGGTTGGGTTCGGGTACACACAACCCCAAAAGTTAGAAGGAAAGAAGCGATTTGATTGGTTGATAAATGAAAAAACAATTCGCGGTAACCAATCACGCACTGACTGCTGGCATACCCGCGTACTCGCGCGTTAACCACTCGCACATACCCGCGTCCTCCACACGCACCCAACTGTGTAATTAAAAGCGTTGAAAAAAGGGGTGGTTGCGTTTGACAGGATTTGAAAAGGGGACCACAGCTTCCTCTCACACAGGATTACCACTACTAGACCAGATGAGTTCCTTTGAATCTAATTGCATCAAATAATATTTAGTTACTTTATTTACTCAAAACCGATTTGCATTATAATTAATTAAAATATTTTCATATAAATTTATTAATTACACATTATGGACCACTACTCTTTATTTCATGAACCACTGCTATTTAGTAATTGTAAAATTTTCATTCTTATTTTATTTTCTTTTAATGATTATTTTTAATTATTTATTTATTTATTTTTAAAATAAAATAGTTCATGAACTAATACTATTTATTTCATGAACCAATATGATTTATTTGATGAACCACTACTCTTTATTTCATGAACCACTACTATTTAATAATTTTAAATTTTCATTTTTTTATTTTCTTGTATTGTTTATTTTTTATTATTTATTTATTTTCTTTTAAAATAAAATAGTTCATGAACCAATACTATTTATTTCATGAATCAATACTATAAATAAGTGGTTCATAAACCTATAAAGAAGTGTTTCATGAAACTATAAAAAGAAGTGGTTCATGAAGTTATGAAGAAGTGGTTCATAAACCTATAAAGAAGTGATTCATAAAGCTATAAAGAAGTGGTTTATGAACCTATAAAGAAGTGGTTCATTAACCTATAAAGAAGTGGTTCATGAAGTTATCAAGAAGTGGTTCATGAAGCTATAAAGAAGTGGTTCACGAAGCTATAAGAAAGTAGTTTATGAAGTTATTAAGAAGTGGGTCGTGAAGTTATCAAGAAGTAGTTCGTGAAGTTATAAATAAGTGGTTCATGAACCACAACCACCTATTTAATAAATTTAAAAATTTTATTCGTCTTTTAATTT
The DNA here is from genome assembly GCA_037127255.1 of Persicaria tinctoria. Taxonomy (NCBI): domain Eukaryota; kingdom Viridiplantae; phylum Streptophyta; class Magnoliopsida; order Caryophyllales; family Polygonaceae; genus Persicaria; species Persicaria tinctoria. The sequence continues at coordinate 82,877,634 of JBANSL010000006.1, forward strand.
TTTTGAACCAATACTATTTATTTCATGAACCACTACAATTTATTTTATGAAACACTAATATTTAATTATTTTAATATTTTAATTCTTCTTTTATTTTCTTTTAATATTTTTTTAAAAAAAAATAAAATGGTTCAAATTAAACATGAACCACTACTTTTTAATAATTGTAAAAAAAATTATGAACCGATACTATTTAATTGATGAACCACTACTCTTTATTTGATGAACCACTACTCTTTATTTGATGAACCGCTACTTATAGCATATATGAATCAATACTATTTATTTCATGAACCAATGTTATTTATTTGATGAGCCACTACTCTTTTCTTAATGAACCACTTAGTGTTAAAGCTTGAAACACTTGGTTTAAAACCCTGAACCATTTGGTTTAAAACCTCATGAACCACTTGATATAAAAAACATGAACCACTTCGTATTAAAGCCCTGAACCACTTGGTATTAAAGCACTGAACCATTTTGTTTTAAACCCTGAACCACTTGGTATAAAAATCTTGAACCACTTTGGTATTATAACCCTGAACCACTTGGTATATATAAAAACCATGAACCACTAGTATTTAATCATTTTAATATTTTAATTCTTCTTTTATTTTCTTTTAATATTTATTTTTTATTTTTTTAAAAATAAAATGGTTCAAATTAAACATGAACCACTACTTTTTAATAATTGTAAAAAACAATTTATGAACCAATACTATTTATTTGATGAACCACTACTCTTTATTTGATGAACCACTACTTATAGCATATATGAATCAATACTATTTATTTCATGAACCAATGCTATTTATTTGATTATCCACTACTCTTTTTTTTAATGAACCACTTAGTGTTAAAGCTTGAAACACTTGGTTTAAAACCCTGAACCATTTGGTGTAAAACCTCCTGAACCACTTGGTTTAAAACCCTGAACCATTTAGTGTAAAACCTCCTGAACAACTTGATATAAAAACCATGAACCACTTCGTATTAAAGCCCTGAACCACTTGGTATTAAAGCACTGAACCATTTTGTTTTAAACCCTGAACCACTTGGTATAAAAATCTTGAACCACTTTGGTATTATAACCCTGAACCACTTGGTATAAAAACCATGAACCATGCACCACTTGGTATAAAAAAACTCTGAACCAATACTCTTTATTTGATGAACCAATACTCTTTATTAATTTGATGAACCAATACTCTTTATTTCATGAACCACTACTCTTTATTTGATGAACCAGAACCACTACTCTTTATTTAATGCAGCACTAGAATATATTTCATGATCCACTACTTTTTAATAATTTTAATATTCTCATACTTCTTTTATTTTCTTTTAATATATAATTGTTTTTTAATAATTGTTTATTTGTTTTTAAAATAAAATGGTTGATGAACCAATACTAGTTATTTGATGAACCACTACTCTTTATTTCATGAACCACTACTATTTAATAATTATATTGTAAAATTTTCATTATTATTTTATTTTCTTTTAATGTTTATTTTTAATTAATTATTTATTTGTTTTTAAAATAAAATGATTTATGAATCAATACTATTTATTTGATGAACCAATACTATTTATTTGATGAATCACTACTCTTTATTTGATGAACCACTAGAATTTATTTCATCAACCACTATGAGTAAAATGGCTAAACCACTATAAGTAAAAGGGTTTAACCAATAAAAATAAAAGAGTTGAACCACTAAGAGTAAAAGAACTGAACCGTTGAGAGAGTAAAAGGGTGAACCACTATAATTTTTGCATTGGAATTGCCTATGATCATTTACTATCAGACCAAGCCTAGACAAATTTTTTCTCCCTATCTCTAATCTACTACAGAACCTTTCTTTTTCACCAGGAACCAATAATAAAATTAAAGAAATAAAAAAAAATTAAAGAAGAGGATGCAAAGCGGTGTCTGTTCTGGTTTTCTTCCTCCTTATCTAGGAAATGAGGGCTTCAATGGTGCCTTACAACAACACAAATGCCTACAAGGAATTACAGGTTGCCGAATTCATGGAATTACAGGTTGCCGAATTCATGGAATTACAGGTTGCCGAATTCATGGAATTACAGGTTGCCGAATTCATGGAATTACAAGTTGTCGAATTACAGATAGACGAATTGGAGGTTGCCGAAGACCGACGGTCGGAGGACAGTGGTGCTGGAGGATCCCACCGCTGAGGAGGAGTTAGGCCAGAGGTTTCTACCGCCGGGGTGGCTCGGAGGAGAAGCTGGCCGAAGGAGGCGACAGAGAGGGAGCCCGAGGTGGAGATGGGGTTGGTGTTCTAGACGGGGGTTCGATCAGTGAGGACGAACAAGAGGTGGAGAGGGAGCTCGGCGGCGATGATATATGGAGGTGGTCGAGAAGGCTCCGTAAGGATCTCCTACTCTAGTCGACGAGTCTGGAACCTCTGATTCCTCGATCATCAATACCGACGACGACCATCCTGCTCCACTCGCGCTCAGATCGAGCACCTCCTATGAGTAGTACGTGCGCCATGGGAGAGGAGAGGGCGGTCAGATCCGTCGCAGAGAGAAGTTTTAGGGTAGTTAGTTGTACGCCCCATCATCCACGCGCCTCTTTTTTCTCTTTTTATTTACTGTACATTATTCATTTATTCAACAAATCATATTGCTTCTTTCCTTCTTACCGGACCGAATACTTCTCACTTGAACCCTACCTTACCCTATATATATATATATATATATATATATATATATATATATATATATATATATATATATATATATATATATATAGGGAGTGGTTCCCTTGTGCACACCCCTTAGGGTGTACTTTGTGCACAAATCTTGACCTTTGATTGAAAGAAATGGAAGGCCAAGATTAAATGAGTGTTACTTTTTTTTTAAATAGAAAAACTGGTGTGACCCACCTAAAAGGGTCTGACGCGCTTTTTTTTTTCCGGATCTGATTTCGCTGTTTTGAAAAAACTGCCCATTCCACCGAATAATGTTTCATAATCTACTGAATAATGTTATATTACATTTTTCCATCCATTTCAGATCAAATTTTACCAATTCAACTGAATAATTTGTCATATACTACCGAATAATGTTTAATTTTTTGTCAATCAATTTTAGTTTTGACTCCGAGTAAATTTTTTGCATTCAATTTTGAAAGAATATTCGGTAGAATAGTTAATTTTTTTTGGAAAATAACACAACATTATTCAATAAAATGTACGAGTATTCGGTTGTATAGGAATGATTATTCGATCGTATATGAGAGGTTTTATGCTGTTTGTCAAACCCGAAAACTCCATATACAAACGAATAATGATCCAAATTTCACCGAATAATTAACAACTCATTAACCCTAACAATCAAAATTCGACATATTCATATGAATAATTAACGAATATTGCACCGAATGCATTCGAACCACAATGCATTTGAACGGACCACCGCCGCCACCCACCCCCAACCACCCACCACCCTCCCCAACCACCCAGCTCAGACCACCTTCGCCACCCACCCCCCGCCACAAAAAAAGAAAAGAAAAAGACCACCCCCTGCATTCGAACGGAGGCTGTTGAATGAGCCCGACCACCGGCATAGCCTGGAACCGGCCGGATCTGAGCGAGAGGGGAGGATGAGGCCCGGACCTGTGCGAGAGGGGATGAGTCGACCCTAGCGCCGCCCGGATCCGAGCGATAGGGGAGTCGAAACCGTCGGATTCAAGCATCAATCCCGCACCCTCGTCTCCTGAATCCGCCGCCGCCTTCGCAACCCACCGTCACCCACACCCCATACCCGCAAACTCATCTCCTGATTCCGCCGCCGCCTTCGCACCCCACCGTCTCCTGAATCCGACCTGAGCGAGAGGAGAGAGGAAGGTGCGAGAGAAACCATCACCCCCACCCCCACCCCACCGCCTTCGCACCTGGATTCCGCCGCCGAGCAGAAACCGTCACCCACACACCGCGGATGTGAATTGGGGGTGGTTGGCCTCAACCGCGAACCCTCCTCGTCGGAATCCTCGTCGTGGTCGAGGAGGATCGCCATCGGTGTGAAGCACTGAAGCCCGCACCCCCATCGCTCTCGCCCCTTAACCTCTCCGGCCATCACAATGTTGAAAAAGATATGTGAAGCACTGAAGTGGCTTTTAGGGTTTAATTATTAGTTCCCAAGCGCCTCACAATCACACATGTGAGATTGGGATTAATTTTCCCTAATTTTTTTTAAACCACCTAGGACACGTGTCAGCATCACGTCCATTCATTTACAATAAATCAACAGCCCAAAAACGTGCACAAAGTACACCCTAAGGGGTGTGCACTTTATACCCATTCTCTACATATGTATATATATATATATATATATATATATATATATATATATATATATATATATAGAGAGAGAGAGAGAGAGAGAGAGAGAGATTTTGGTGAAATATCACCTTTATACTTTCAATTAGTTAATTAACACCCTTCCATTATTTTTTAGCTGGTATAACATCCTTCCAAATTTAATGAGTTAATTAACATCACCACCACTTCCCAGATCGGATAGGGCTTTCCAGATCTCGCGAGGCTTCATCATGGCCGAAAGACGCTTCTCCTCCTTCTCCTTCACCACCGCCACTTCTCCTCCTCTTCCCTCAGACGATCAGCTCTCGCGTGCTCCACAAAGAAGACGGAAGAGGCCAGAAGGAGATCTCAGATCTACGCCGAGACGGAAGAGGCCAAGAGGACGGAAGAGACGGAAAGAGATCTCTCGCGTGCTCCTCTTCCCTCCGAAGATCTGCTCTCGGTTTCGTTTGGCTCCTTCAAGCCCATCGGCTGGGGGTTAGGTCGAGATGACAGAAGAGACGGAAGGAGATCTCTTCAGGTTTCACTTCCTGATTTTCTCCTTACTTTCGTTTTCCCCCTTTTTTTTCCCGAATTCTAGGGTTTAGCGGGAGCTGATTCTGATTGCCTTCTTCGTCTGTCGTAGACTTCTAGCCGTATATTGCTCATATTCTTAACCTCTAGTTCTCAAATTCAGTTGTGGAGAAATCATAATCAAGCGCGGAATCGAAATAACTTTTCTGAGTGTTGACTCTATTGCTGCTTATCACCGTCTTCCAATGGCCACGCCTTCGTTGTTTCCAGTGATGATAAGTACGGCAGCAAGCAGGTTCTCAAATTCGCGCTTGCTTTGAGCTTTCGGCACCAATCGAGGTATGTAACTGGATTTCGATCTGCGAATTGCTTCTTGTTTGCCTGCTGTGTGAACAGATTTTAGGTGCTTTGGCCATGTTTGGAACAAAGCTTGCAAGATAATGGAAAGATCAATTCATGTGGTAGTGTTTGTTGTATGCAACAATTGCTGATTTTTGTTGAATCAGTGTTGATCTATGATTGATTACTATCCCTTTCGTTGAGATTGGGTTCCAAAAGAGCATTTGGATGCCTGTAGAAGCTGCTTTTTTTCAATTAAAGCCAATTTTAACTATGATATTTTACTATGAATTCATTGTTGTTGCTTAAATTACAATGTGAAAGTTGTTTCTTGATGATCATTTTTTTTGCTTTTAGATTGTGAAAATGTGTTTATGAGCATTATCATGTTAGGTGTTTTGAAGGTCTCATCATAATTGGAAATGGCTAAGCTCTTTTTTTTCCTTTTTTAATCTAATCCTCTATTATCTATTCCTAAACATGCAGTTTTATTACCCTGTTTTTGTGACTACTCCCTTTATTGACAGGGGTTTGTTGGCTGGTCAGTAAGATGGAATCTGGTGCAAAAATATCACATGGAAGCGTTCTTATAGTAGGCTTCAGTATAGTGAAAAATTCATTTTCTCCTTCTAATTGTTTCAAGTTTGAGTTGTCACAACTCATTCTAAATATTTCTTGTTGCATTTGCTAGGGATAACATGTTAAATGGTGGAAAGGCATTTGATGGTGCAAAGGCATTTGATGTTGTCATCGGTAACAAGCGCAAAGGACTACTTTTCCACAATCATGATGGTAACTGCTTCAATCAGTAAGGTATTCATGAGAACACAGTAGCATATTTTGTCCTCATAGCATCTGAAACATAAATTCTCCTCTCTAGTTCTTCGGTTTCATTATCAGAAACATTTAGGCACAAAGAACTCTCAAGTTCACAAATGTCATTTCAGTTAGAGCATGGTTAAATAACACCTGTTTCATTCCCTCTTTATAAATAGGAAAAAAGGAATCATTATTACTTTGTTTTATGCATTAGGGGGAAACCTATCCCATGAAACATTCTTAAGGAATGCAAAGAAGAGTGCGGAAACATTACACTAGCATCAATTGAGGACACTAGATGTTATTTGATTGAGAATGTTTGCTACAATTAGAAATGCACTCAATTTGGTATCATCTTCTTATCTTGCTTACCTGATATGTAGGTATATCCAGGATTGTCATCTACCTTATCAAAAGATCAAGATGGTCTTGGATCTTCTGGATTGAAATCCTTGAGAGCACTTGTCATGTTGGAATCCAGCTGTTGAGAGCGTGACGATCAAGAGGTTCATCATCAAGGTGCGTCTTTGGGTGTGCGTGCCTTTTCATGTTATTATGGTGCTTTTAGCTAACAAGGCTTAATAAGATAACTAATGAGGTAAAAACATGGTGATACAATGACATTTTAGCATTGCTGAACACATCCCTTACCCTTTTCTTGCTAAATTATCGTTGCTTCATTTCAACCCCACTTACTCTTGGTGTTATGTGTCCTCTTTACGTTGATGTGCAGCCTAATGTCGAGTCCAGGTAGAAGGATTTTAAGTCTTCTTCAAAAAGGGTTGATTGATATACTGATGTGCTAAATCTGTATAACTTTCAAAAGGAATTACTGTATCTTTTTTCCTTTTTAGTTGTGAACTAAATGAGGGTAAAGATGCACTGGTGTATTGTCTTGTGTATATTTATTTGATAAGCACTCATTGGTACAATTAATCTTGTATTTTGAATCTAGTATTTAATCTAGTATTTATTCTTATGAGACTTTGGTTCCAACATCTTTGTATCATGTGAGTGGCGTAGAATACTAGCATTTATACAACTTGTCACTTGTGTTTTTTTCCTTGCAGATTAACCATTTTATAGTATAAGAGCTATACAGTAATATGGAAAAAAAAATTAGTCATGAGTGCATTACCATTTAAGCTTATGGCTTTACTTTGTGTTCAATTCAGTTTTTCTCTATACCTCAAGTTGGTTTTCACTTAGATGCCATGATTTTCAATTTCCAGAACAGGTGGAAACCTTCAACAAATTGAAAGCTGAAATGAAAGAAGCAAGGAATGAGTTGTAAGTTCAGATGCTAATCCATTTGTTTGGAAATTACAGCTGTCAATTCAGCATCCTAGTGTCTTAAGAAGCTTGTGCGATTGTGAGCAGATCTACTGATGAGATTGTTCGTCCAAGGGTACCTCTAGAAGTCTGTTTAGCAAGCTACTCTGCACCTGAGAAGGTGCAAGACTTTTATAGTACGGCCTTGAAAACCAAAACAACAGCTATCAAGTAAGATTTTCTATTGTTCTTTTAGAAATTATTACACTAGTTTTCCTTTTCAATAAACCTGTTTTATGATTTCTGTTATGCTTTCTAGTTTTGTTCGATTGTTATATGTTCTATGGTACCTCACAAAATGTGGAATCAGCCCATACACTGTCTTATAGTTTGGCAGCCTTTTTGTGATGAGATGGTTACAGTAGATATGAAATTGCTTTACAACGAATCTTACGATTCACACTTGACTTTCCTTTGCAGAACTACCGGTTTGACTTCCTTCCCAGATTATCTTGTCTTGCACATGCGTAAATTTGTTATGGATGCTGGATGGGTGCCTAGAAAACTTGGTATACTGATGTGCCTAATTTATGTGGTTGTAATGCACGTTCTTGGTAAGAACATGTCTTGACCTTGCCTTTTTTTTAGATGTCTATGTAGATGTTCCTGATATCATCGACATCAGTCACATGCGCAGCAAGGGTCTTCACCCAGGGGAGGAGCTTTTGCCTGAGAGTGGTAGGTGTTTTATTAATTTATTTAATGCTGGAATCATTAATCATTATGATTGGCGGATGAGTATTTTGCTACAACTGTCCCTTGAATTTCCTTGCCAGCACCCGATGATGAAATGGAATCAGAGGAGCTCTTAGCACCTTTCTATTCAACTAACCCCAAAAGCTTGCATGACAAGCTAGAATACCTCAAAGAGAAGATGCAACAGTTAAAGCCTTGGTGTTGCTTTTTTTTTTTGTGTCATTTCAAATTTGGGATAGAGCAGGTGAAGAAAGATTTCAAAGCCTTGGTGTTGCTTTTTACCGTGGCGCAGACATTTGTGTTCTTGTGTATGATGTGAACACAATGAAGCCCTTTTAGAATCTAAATCGTTAGAGTGCTCAACTGAGCTTGTTTAATTAAATCTTTCATATTTGAAGTGTTTGTTCAAATTTAAATTAAAAAGATATTGTGTTTAATCCGATAGGCAATTGACTTGGAAGTTGGAAACTACTTTTGTGTTTTAGAATCCCACATTTCGTATTGAATCACTCCTTATACTCATTTTAGCGATCCTGTATTATATATTATTTGGACATGATTAGAGTAAAAAATGTGTGTTGAACATTTTTGTTAACTATTCAATACTAGTATTTGGGAAAATGATCATTAGTATCACAAATAACTGTTGTGAAAAATCAGTGATTTCAAGCATTCTAATTCTTTGAAGGGAACATTCTAATTCCTGGTCATCAATTATATAAAAATGTCACCATAAACAATTGCGATTAATGAAGTGTAATAACAAATGTCATCAATGAATAAAAGTTGTCAATAAAAGATGTAATCAATGAAATGTAATCACATTTTATATGTACTCTATGTCATCAATTGTATAAAAATGTAATAAAACTGCCATCAACAAATAATGTAATCACAAATGATTGAGATTAATGAAATAAATGTCATCATGAACAAAAGTCATCATTAAAACATATATCAATGAAGTTTAATTACATTGTATGCTCTTGTCTTCTCGATTGTATGAAAATGTAATAAACATGTCACCACAAGTGATTGAATCAATGACGTGTAATCTCAAACGTGTCATCGTTGAATAAAAGTAGAATCAATGAAAATATATCGATATACAATTGATTAAATTAAAAAAAAAAAAGAGGCATCAAACGATTTGATTAAAAAATGGCATCAAAACACTATTTTGAAAAAGTTACATCACATTAAAGAAAACAAATGTCATCAAAACACTACTTTGAAAAAATATAGCATCACGGTAAAAAAAATATCATCAAAAATTGACATCAAAAAAGTGTCATCAACAACCAACAGTAACAAAAAAAAATGGCATCAATAGTCAACCTGAACAAAAAATGTCATCACGGTAAAAATATCATCAATGGTCAACGTGACATCACTACTTTGAAAAAATATGGCATCACGGTAAAAAAAAAATATCATCAAACATTTGACATAAAAATACGTCATCAATAGTTAACAGTAAAAAAAAGGCATCATTGTTCAACGTGACATCACATTAAACAAAAAATGTCATCAAATTTTGAAAAAAGTGTCATCAAACCATTTCATTATAAAAGTGGCATTAAAGCGAAAATAAAATGTAATAAAAAAGTGGCATCAAAACGGCAAAAATTGGCATCACAAAATATGTTTAAAAAAAATTAAAAAAATCTGATGGAGTTGGTCAATGTTTGACCGTTGACCGGTCAATGGTCAACGTTGACCAGTCAATGGTCAAACAGTTGACCATTGACCATTTGGAAAGGGTGCTAACCCAAACTAATTAAATTAGTTTGGGTGCTAATCACCTAATAATAGGTTCAAAATAGGCTAGTTAGCAAAAACACCAATATATATATATATATATATATATATATATATATATAGGTAAAGGTTCAAATGAAAATGAGGCTTAAAGTGAAAAAACCTCTTAAAGTGAAAATGGACCTATTTTTTAGATTGGGCCGCAGATCCTGCTCAATCATTTAATGGTCTGACCTATTCGCTCTCGTTGAGTCGTTGGTTCTCTCGCTCGCTCCCCATCTCCTTCTTCCTCTCAAAATCGCCGGTCTTTCTCTGTCTTTGTTCAATTCGCTCTCGTTCAGTCCTCCTCCAGGCTCTATCGTACATAAAAGGGTGATGACGATGGTGGAGATGCGATGCCGGACGATTGAGTGGTTTCCTAAAGGTGGCGGCAACATTGGTGAGGATGCGACGAGGACGGTGATTCCATCTCCCTCTTCGGCTCTCCCCTCCTCGATCTCGTGTCGTTCTCCTATGGTTCCGATTGTCCAAGGCATAGGCAGCCTTCTCAACACCGCCTCAGCGCCTCCCTGAATCCACTGATGAAGGATGAAACCCGGTCCTAGGTGAATTTCAACTGATCAGGTGAGTTTGCATTTCATTAATTCTTGGATTTTTTTTCATTTCCTCCTCTGGACTGGTTTTTGATTAATGTTTTCTTGAGGAATTTGTTCGAACTGTTCAATTGCTTCCATAAGAATTTCGAATTGGTTTTGTGATGTGGTTCTTTCTCCCTTGACGACTTTGATCGATCCATGGATTTTCCAGTTTTCTGAAGCTGCTATTAAGGATCTTCTTTAATAACCAGTCTGAATGTTAACCTCAATTGAACAAAGAATGTGTTAATTGTAATTTAAATTTTAATTTCCTGGTTGCCTTATATGTTGTTTTGTTCCAGTTTTCCACTCGATTGCTTGATTTTGATGTTTGATTCTTGAAATTTGCTTGTTTTTCTATCTATGCAATTGTTGCACCCTAAACCAAAGGCAACAACTAGTTTTATTTAGATATGGGAATACTGGAAAAGCAATCACAGTAGTTCAGTTGGAAATAGGAGATCAAGTTGGCAGGATACCAAGCTGTGTTTTAGGCTTAAATGCTACCCGAACAAAATAATGGGATTCTTTCTTTTTTCCTCTCCATCAAGTTTCTGGTATTAAAAATCTCATGAAATTAGAAAATAGAGGAATAAACACTACGATTGTGGATATCCATGCTTTAAAAGTTTAAAGATAAACCCATCAAATAAAAATTTCTTACTGCTTACTAGGAGAGAAGTGAATTGGAGAATGACTTCAAAACACTAGGACTCTTGTACAACTGCCGTCTTCCACCCAAAAGTCCTTACTAACCAAAAGGACCTTCTATGATTCGAAAAACGAGTGTGAAAGAGAACTTGTTGGTTTGGTTCCTTGTTAAAGCTGTTGGGTGATATCTTTGTGATGTATTTTGAACTGATTATGAACGGAACATCTCACTAAATCAGGTGTGTGCTTGTGCAGTGTGACCATCAAAGCTTGATTAGGATGTTATGTGATGGTATGGCTGTTTATTTAATTTGCTTCAAGTGTATTATTCCCTGTGGTGTTTGTTCATTTGTTGAAGACAACTTTGGCTAATTTAGTTTAATATGATTTCATGTCCTTGAAAACAAGTGTGAAAGAGAACTTGTTGGTTTGGTTCCTTGTTATACCTTGATCTCTCTGGATTATACAACCGGACCCCTTAGATACCTCCCGACAGGTAGAAAAGGTGTGTGCTTTTAACTAACTGAAATAGGACATTTTTTTTGTTAAAATTACTAAACGTAAAAAGAGTGACGTGATTTAAAGCCTATTAGCTCAAAATGGTAGAGCGATGTGCCATGCATAAAGATGCGGGTTCAAATCCCGTATAGGCTATTTATGATTGTATTGTGTTTGTTCTCGTTCATGAATAAGATTATAACGTGCAAAAATAAAATGATAAAGTGCATAAATAAGATGATAAAGTGCACAAATAAAATGATAAAGTGCAAGAATAAAATCATGAAGTACATGAATAAGATTATGGAGTGCACAATAAAGATTACAAAGTGCAAGAATAAAATGATAAAGTGTAAGAATAAAATCATGAAGTGCATGAATAAGATTATGAAGTGCACAATTAAGATTTTAAAGTGCATAAATAAAATGATAAAGTGCAAGAATAATATGATGAAGTGTATGAATAAGATTATGAAGTGCATGAATAAGATTCTGAAGTGCACAATTAAGATTATAAAGTGCAGAAATAAGATGATAAAGTGCAAGAATAAAATGATGAAGTGTATGAATAATAATATGAAGTGCATGAATAAGATTATGAAGTGCACAATTAAGATTATAAAGTGCATAAATAAGATGATACAGTGCAAGAATAAAATGATGAAGTGTATGAATAATAATATGAAGTGCATGAATAAGATTATGAAGTGCACAATTAAGATTATAAAGTGAAAAAATAAGATGATAACGTGCAAGAATAAAATGATGAAGTGTATGAATAATAATATGAAGTGCATGAATAAGATTCTGAAGTGCACAATTAAGATTATAAAGTGCATAAATAAGATGATAAAGTGCAAGAATAAAATGATGAAGTGTATGAATAATAATATGAAGTGCATGAATAAGATTCGTAAGTGCACAATTAAGAATATAAAGTGCAAAAATAAGATGATAAAGTGGAAGAATAAAATGATGAAGTGTATGAATAATAATATGAAGTGCATGAATAAGATTATGAAGTGCACAATTAAGATTATAAAGTGCATAAATAAAATGATAAAGTGCAAGAATAAAATGATGAAGTGTATGGCTAATAGTTAGCTAAAATTTGTATATCAGTGACTCTAATTCATGAAAACACAACATAAACAAATCTGATTTTTGAAACACAACATGAATATATCATGAAAAATATCCCCAACCAGATTTCTATGGAGTAGATAACTACGCAAGTGAGTAAGTGATGTTGATTAGCTTCAACCTGCATATCTCCTGAGAAAATAATGCATATAAGGAACTGCTCTTTTGGAGCATGTCTTTGCATTTGTTAATTCCATGAACATCCTTTAAAATACGTTCTATAACATATTTTAAAGTAATTAATTAGTATTTTCATCAAGAAAAAAAGAGAGTGAATATAACATTTTTTAATACAATGACAGTCACATGAATCATGTGGCATTTTAGTAGACTGCATTGTTGTTGGTTGCTGTTGTTTTTTTAATAATAACAGTTTGTTCTGAATTAAATGACAACAAATATAGGGAGTCTTACTGTTGCTGCAACAAGTATGACAGATAGAGGGAGGAAAAGATGACGAGCAAATTTCTCGACGTCCTGTTCACATTTTTACTTCTCAGCAAGTAAATTACAGAACACAAAGTTCAAAATACACCCGTTCACATTTTTACTTCTTTGTCCCAATGAACTACAAAGTCTAGATGGCTCTAAGTAAGTTAGAGAACAAATAAAAAATGAATAGAATGCAACCCTATCACATACGAATCGTAGTCGCTACTTCTACACCATACTACATTCATTAACCATGTGTTACAGATTGAATTTATCGTCACTGATGAATCTTCCATGTGTTGTATGAAGCCTCTCCTATCTGACAGAGCACCCGACATACATATCTTTCTTCGTGTATCTTTCTTGAAATCCCATTAATGTCTTCCATAACTATGCTTCAGAAGCCAAGAAGTGATCATGTTGAACTCTGCTGCGCGTACCAGAGTTTCTTCAAACAGATGAGTATCCTTTGATTCTCAACTACAGATTCTGCATCTTCCTTTTTGCAGCCCCATCTCATCCCCTTCGCAATGGTGGAAATTGCGTCCACAAAGTAAGTGGATTCTCGGATGACCACGTAGCCTCTCGGACGAAGGATTCCGTCCATCTCCAAGAGAATGTATTTCATGTCGCACCTATAGAACAAGAGGATCAGGAACCAAAGATGATACAATCTAATAAAACACACAACAAATGCATTTATACCTGAATATGACCAACAAAATTTCTATAGAGGAACCACTCTTCAAATACATACAACTGTATAAACACAGCTCGATATATTCCTTAATATATCTAACAAAAACTGAGACTATCTAACAAAAACTGAGACGACAGATGGGAGTGGGAAAGAGGTGAACAGATTGAATAAAGCAGCATAGGTCAAATAAGATCAGCCATCAGCCACATTGGTCTCTATCAGTAACAAAGATCTGTATAAAGTACATGGCTGATGAACTCAGCCGCATGATTTCCGAGCAGTTAAAATTACATTAAACATGAAGACTGCCGGGTAAAGACGGGCTAGATCATTTCATCGCCTCAGTGCTGATTAATTAATTAAAATTGCAGATAAATCTATGCCCTCAGAGGCATGTAGACAAGAAAATGACAGACCTGTAAGTTTGATAGAACAGATTGAAGTTCTTCAATTTCAATATCCATCTTGTCAATTCTCTTCTCACATTTCTCACCATTGTGGATCCTAGCATCCAGTTGCTTTGTAGAACCCTCAAGTATGGACTCTGTGCTAATTTCAAACAGTCAAACCAATTACATGACACTTGAGTATTAGATAAGACTCAATAAAGCAATAAGGCCTAATCCTATCTCCTGGATTGATGATAGTCTCTAATAAACTACTGTAGTAGCTAAGCTTCCATTGGTGATTAAAAATAACACTTTCATATATTGAGCTAATGAGCTCTACTTTGAGGATGTCATAGATTCCATTCTATCTGGATAAAAAAAACAACACTAGCTACACGAGTGAAGTGCGAAAAATATTCTCGATCTCTTGAAATGCAGGAAAATCTAAATTGAACATCTCCATTGGAAGAATACATTAACCCTCAAATGCCTTTTCCATTTAGACATTTCATCGAACACATCAAAGGCATTAATGATACAATAACTACAAATTATACTTATGTTAGAAATTTAAACCAAAAGTCATAGAATGAGTATCATGTTCTTCCTCCCAAATTTATTCTTTCAAATCAATTAGGGAATCACCAATTAGAGCTCCATGTTCAATTTTGAAACCGCCGATTGCAATTGCAGCATCTAAATGACCCAATCCTAAATTCCATCTATGAACGAAAAAGCGAGATCACGAAAATTGGAAAGACTAAATTCGAGTAAGAGAGGGGGGAGAGATGCATACCTGGAGGCGCGGGTTGAAGTATGTGATCGACAACGCTGGTATCATCACCTAATCGACGTTGCTGGTGGGGAGGCACGGATTGGACTACGCCGTCATCGTTGCTGCCCGAGATGGGGATGCTGAGTACCGCGCTCGAGTTGCTCTTTGTCATAGATGAGAACTATGCTCGTGGGGAGGACAATGGAGAGGAGAGGGAGAGCAACGATGGATCGAGCTATGGCGGAATGAATCGAAAGGAGAAGAAAGGGGTTGAAGACGAATGGATTTTTGTTTCAGCTTCATTTTCTACTTTTTAACCCGTCCGGCCCAATTTTTTTCGAATCGGTCCAGTTCAGTTTTTTTAAGCCAAACCCGCACCAGTTTTTTCCCTGACGAACTCATTTTCACTTTAAGCAAATTTTTCATCTTAAGCCCCTTTTTCACTTTAACCTCATATATATATATATATATAGGGTTGGTTCAGGTGAGAAGCATACTAACAATGAGAAGGAAATAAGGGATTTGATTGGTCCACGTAAATTAAATTAATTCCAAAAATATACTTTTCTTCCATGCCCACGTGCTACTCCCCCGGTTTAGTGCATATGCCCAGTCGCATGCAAGCCGCGCATGTGCCCCACACACTCACGCAGTAGCCGCTCTCGCCACTATAGAACAAAAAATGTTAATGGTGGGTTTGGGGAATTGAACCCGAGAGACCTCGATTCTCCCGGATAACATTCCAACCATTTGAACAACTTCTCTTTCTTGTTTTCATTGCTTATTTATTTTAGTTTACTCTATTTATTAAAGGGTTTTATTTACCTAAAAATTAAATTATTGCTTATCATTTATATTTTTTAATGTTTATTTTTTTAATAATTATAAAATTTTCAATCTTCTTTTATTTTCTTTTAATATTTATTTTTTAATTAATTATTAATTTGCTTTTAAAATAAAACTAGCTTATAACTTGTGCGCCACGCACGAGATTTTAAATTAATCTAAATAAACTAATCATATTTTTTGGATGTTATGGTATTATTTATTGCCGTATTATGTAAATTTTTCTAATAATTTAAACTAACAAAACGATATTGCTAACTATTTTAATAATTTGCTAATAATTTTCTAGTACGCTATGATTATTATTTGCCTACTCTATTTTTTTATTAAGTTAAGAACATAGGCGTATTATTAATTAATTTGCATTATATACACATAGAAGAAGGATTTTTTTAAAACAATATTCACAATTAAATAAATTATCAAAATGTTCATGATTTTAAAATATTTACCAAAATGTTAAAAAATTGCAGGTCCGATAGAAACACGAGATTAAATCCGAATGTTACATGTAAATCCAATTTTTGAACCCTGGCTTGGAAGAGATATGTAGTTTTCTTATAGACACGCGGATGAAGTTTTGTATTTTTTTTATACCCAAACATCGGGGTTGAATAGTATGGTACCCGTGCGTAAAGTATGAGATTTATAAATTATTTTATACAATGTTCTCTACAATAATACATATAAACACAGTTTAATTAGTTAGATAAAAAAAATAAAATAATACTTTTCTTCATTATTTAAAAACCAGTTTATCATCTCAAAGCTAGTGAATATGATGGCCTCAGTGGGTGTAATCTGTATCTAGTTGTGCAACTGTGGTAAAAGTCTTAATATAGTATTTGATAGGTATATTTTTCAACTTTATCACTAGCTATATTTTATTTTTCGAATATTTTTCAACTTTATCAAAGCATACTTGATATATTTAATTTCATTAATTATAAATAAATAAAATTTATATCAAATAACTTATATTTTAAATATATATAAGTTATATAAATTCTTAATTATAATATATTTACAATTTTATTTACATTTATAAAATGTAAACAATTTGAAATATATGCTAAATAAAAGTATCTAGCTACTACGTATATATTATGGTTGAATATTATATGAAAAATCAATAAAATTTATTTCACTAATATATGGTTGTAAAAATAACAATTGAAATTTGATTCATTCAATTCAAAATTTCAAACGGTTTAAAAAAACATTTTGTTTTCATTAAAAAACAGTTTTTTTTTTTTTGCATAAAAAACAGTTTTTGGAAGACCGAAAGTTGTAGATTTTTTTTAAAAAAAAATTATCTAAATACACATGTCAAATTTTAATTGGTGTTGTAGAATTATGTGTATCACCATCCGAGAAAGAGAGGGGCACAAAATAATAGTTGATTAAGAAAGAGAGGGGTAAAATTGGAAAAAAAATAAAAGCAAATTAGGCCGCCACGTGGATAGCCTAACTATCCTCTAAAGTAATCAGCTTTAAGATATAGGATGATGGTTCATGAACAAATACTAATTATTTGATGAACCAATAATATTTATTTGATGAACCACTACTTTTTAGTTGATAAACCACTACCCTTTATTTCATGAACCACACTATTTTTTTATAATTGTAAAATTTTCATTGTTCTTTTAATTTCTTTTAATGTTTATTTATTAATTGATTGTTTAATTATTTTTAAAATAAAATGGTTAATGAACCAATACTATTTATTTGATGAACCACTAATCTTTATTTCACGAACCACTAGAGATTATTTCATAAACCACTACTATTTTAATAATGATAAAATTTTCAATCTTCTTTTATTTTATTTAAATGTTTAATTTTAATTATTTATTTATTTTCTTTTAAAATAAAATGATTCATGAACCAATACTATGTATTGATGAACCAATATTATTTATTTGATGAACCATTACTCTTTATTTGATGAACCAATACTCTTTATTTCATGAACCATTACTCTTTATTTTGTTTTTAAAATAAAATGGGTCATTACTATTTATTTCATGAACCAAAAAAATAACTAGTTATAAATATTCTTAAATTATTTTATGAATCGTTAGTATTTATTTGATGAACCACTTGGTATTAAAACTCTTAACCACTCGGTATTAACCCCCTGAACCACTTGATTTAAAACCTTGAACCACTTGGTAATAAAAACCCTGAACCTCTTAGTGTTAAAACCCTGAACCACTTGGTAATAAAACCCTGAACCACTTTATGTTAAAACCCCGAACCACTTGGTATAAAACTCTAAACCACTTCGTAAAAAAAAACCCTGAACCACTTGATATAAACACTCTGAACCATTTGGTATTAAAACCATGAACCATTTTATTTATTTATTTGTTTTTAAAATAAAATTGTTCATGAATCAATACTATTCATTTCATTAACAAATACTATTTATTTGTTGAACCACAACTATTTATTTGGTGAACCACTACTCTTTATTTCATTAACCACTTCTATTTAATAATTGTAAAATTTTCATTCTTCTTTTATTTTCTTTTAATGTTAATTTGTAATTATTGATTTTTTTTAAATAAAATGGTTCATGAACCAATAATATTTATTTCATTAATCAATACTATCTACTTGATGGATCATTACTCTTTATTTCATGAACCACTACTCTCTATTTCATGAACCACTTATTTCATGATATTTACTTCGTGAACCCCTTCTATATATATATATATATGTGTGTGTGTGTGTGTGTGTGTGTGTGTGTGTGTGTGTGTGTGCTGAACCACTTGATATTAAACTCCTGAACCACTTGATGTAAAAACACTGAACTACTTGGTATTAAAACTCTAAACCACTCTGTATAAAACCCCTGAACCACTTGATATAAAACTCTGAACCACTTGGTATAAAACTCTGAACCAATTGATATAAAATACTTGAACCACTTGGTTTAAAACCTTGAACCAATTAGTACTAAAACCGTAAACAACTTGTATAAAAATCTCTGAACCATTTGTTATTAAAATAAGAACCACTTGGACCACTTGGTATTAAAACCGTAGTATTGCCGATCAAAAATCAAAAGCTTGCCGTATGATATATAAAAGCCGAAATTAAAATTGGCCGATCAAAGGAATGAAAAAGTTATGGATTAATAATTTAATATTTTTGTTCCTTTTGCAGAAAAAGAATGAAATTCAAGATGGAACAAATTGATCCATCAAATGTAGATGAGAAGACGAATTGGTTTAATGAAATTCAGTAGATACAAATTGTCTCTAATGGTTGATTACTTGTAAATACAAACTATCTCTAAATGATTGATCACTTGTAGATACAAATTGGTTTAATACAATTCAGAAGTAAGACACCAACAACTACGCAGACTACCAACTGATCACATAATAAATTCCCCCCAACCTCCAAGCTTAATCAAATTATTCCAATTCCATTTGCAGTTGAGGAAGAATGAATTCGGAGAAAAATTACCAAATTCTTCTCAACAGACCGAAGCCAACCTCATCGGAACCTTCTCTCTCGCATCAGCAATCAATCGAACAACCTTCTTGAAGGCGATGTGAAGGAAATTGGAGAAGACGAGCCAACAGATCGATAATCTCATAGACAAAATCAAAAGCCGAATCCGCAGGAGGGGGAGACGAATCGTCCGAGGGTTTCTCACCGTTGGGTTGAGGCTCGCAGGTCTGAACGAAGAAGGACAAGGGTGTCCTCCTTGTCGATCCATTAAACGCAGAGGAGAGAGATGAAGGAGATAGGAAGGCGGCATCGACTGGTCCTCGGCATCGCAGACTCGGCGTCTCCTTCGTATCTCGTCGGCAAGGGCGTGGTTCTGGGTGGCTCCCTCTTCGGCGTCGATCAATTTAGAGGAGAGGCGAACTGACAACATCGAAATTGTGGCTCCATGGAAAGCGATAGGAGGCGGCATCGGAATAGGTCGACCAGCACCACATGATCAAAAGCATATAAGGGAAGCGCGTGGGTTGCACTGCTTCTCACCTTCTTACCGGATCGGATTCTTCTCACTTGAACCCTCTCCTATATATACATATATATATGTATATGTATATACATGTATATGTATATGTATATATGTATACATATACATATTATATATGTATACATATACATATTATATATGTATACATATACATATTATATATGTATACATATACATATATATATAGTATATACATGTATGTATATACATACATGTATATATGTATACATGTATATATGTATACATGTATATATACATATATATATGTATATATACATGTATATATATATGTATATATATATCTGTATATATATATGTATATATATGTATCTATATATATGTATATAGATGTATATGTATATACATATACATGTATATACATGTACATGCATATGTATATACATGTATATGTATATAGGTATACATATATATATGTATATATGTATACATATACATATATATAGTATATACATATATGTATATACATACATGTATATACATATGTATATACATATATATACATATATATGTATATATACATGTATACATATATACATGTATGTATATATACATGTATACATATATACATGTATGTATATATATATATATATATATATATATATATATATATATATATATATATATATAGACATATATGCATGTATATATGTATACATGTATATATACATATATATGTATATATATACGTATATATATGTATATATATATACATACATATATACATGTATATACATACATGTATATACATACATACATGTATACATATATACATGTATGTATGTATATACATGTATGTATATACATGTATATATATATATGTATGTATATATGTATATATATATACTTATATATATACATATATATGTATATATACATGTATACATGTATGTATGTATATATATATACATACATGTATACATATATATATACATGTATATATATACATGCATATATGTATATATATACATATATATGTATAAATACATGTATACATATATACATGTATATTATGTATATATATATATATACATGTGTATATATATGTATACATACATGTATACATACATGTATGTATATATATATATACACATGTATATATATACATGTATATATACATGTATGTATATACATATAGATGTATATATATACATGTATACATATATACATGTATGTATATATATGTATATATGTATATATATACATATATGTATACATATGTATATATATACATCTATATGTATATACATACATATATACATATATGTATATACATACATATGTATATATACATACATATATACATATATGTATATACATACATATGTATATACATACATATGTATATACAATACATACATGTATATATATATATATATATATATATATATATACACACACACACACACACACACACGCGCGTTCACCTTTCCAACCCTAGCCTCCACTTTGCCTCCCTGCGCCGGTCGACTCCTCTCAAATCTGTCCTAAAAAAATCAAGTAAAACAGTGGGATTTCTGTGTCTCCGGTTCCTAAGGCTCTCTTTGCTGATCAATTCGTACAATATCTCTCCACTTTGTCTTCACCCCTTTGTCTCAAAAAGCATGTTTGGCGCTCGGGTGGGAAAATTCCTCCTTTTGGTCATTTCTGTGGAGTTTGTCTTGTGCGGTCGGCGCTGGGGCAGCGTGGCGATGTTGGCTGTTTGGAGGGCATCCCCTTTCCGATGTGTTGTTGTACGACTGTCTCCCTATGATGGGATCCTAATTCTGCAGGGTATGTGGTGCGCTCTCATCTCCTTGGGAGATTTCACATACTATTTTGCCTATAAATTGGTAAGGATTTGTCCTGCCTTTGCACAAACCATCTTCTCTCCTCCTCTCATCTTCTCTAATCAATCTTGTTCTGTCTGTTTTTGCATGATGAATTCCACAAGTGACAAAGGAAAATCAATCATGGTGGATGATGTTCTCTCTCCACCATCTACAAACCCCACCCAAGGAATCCCATTCCTTGGGGAAAAAATGATACCTGAGGAGGTTCTCACCTCCAAGGATGGAGCAAAGAAGAAGTCCGGTGGCTCCAGGAAGGGTCCTCGTATGTAACGGCCCGGGATTTTGATTCCCGAGTTACGTTTCGAGGGATGAAACCCCTCGTTGGGATCTTGCGCCCCGAGTACAGGTTGAAGGTTTGAAACCAAGGATTTGTAGTTTAAAGTGGGGTTTCGCACCCAAATCCGGAAGGTCCGTTGGAGACCCCGGGGTAAACCCCTATACCTATCCTAAGTCTACAACGCGGGAAATCTTTATCATGCAAATGGCATAGGTTCTGAAAGTGATACAACCAGTGCTACGGCAGAGCCGGGTCAAAACAGAGTATAATTATGGAGAAATCCCAAAAGCGTGAATTTGGTGAAGTCGGGTTTCAAACACTCACTCTCCGCCATATGAATAGACCCCGTCATAACATCACAAAATCAACCAGTGTATCGGGTACCTGAAACTATACCACCAAGTCAGGCCAAGAGTCCGCCCGCGGGTCCTCTGACCGCGCTGAGGACATATAATACGCCTATACCTAGAATAAAGGATGCCTTTATGCAATACTGAAATTAGACCACACTATCATGCTCCTAATTCATATGCGCAGAATATTGAGGAAGGCCTTAATAAAGAATACCAAGTGGTATATCCCTCTTCTACCACCACCCCCCTTATAGATAGGGTGGAGACTGGCCAGTTCGATGCTATAATCATATCAAATATCATCATCATATCATATCTCATCATCATATCATATCTCATGCCCATCTCGTATCTCGTGATATATATAAATGACTCGAGGAGGACAACACCCGATGAAGCTAGGCTGCCCTATGACCCTAGCAAGGACTCTAGGACTCACAGATAACGGCCGTTCTGTATTCAAACACATACAGAATAAGGATGCTCATTCGTAAATGCAATTCCTAAGCATGATACTACATGACATGCTCTTATGCATATGCAACACCTACATACTATATGACACATCAGGCAGGAGGTACTGGTTACTGAGTAAGCCCCGGAGGACTTACCTGGCTAGCAGATCGGCAACAGAAGAATCCAGCACACAATAGTCACAATCACAGAGTATCACCTAGTACATAATAGAATATACATAAGTCGACATCCAACTATTAAGCACTCAACCACACCTCAATCAATATAACAAGTAACATATTATGAAAGTCATTTCATCGCATCATCCGCTCATCAAGACCACATCGTTTTCCATAATTCATTCACCCATTTCCGCATGTTCATATACATCATTTCCGCATATACCTCAATGGTTCATCAAAATCATAAGACATAATTTGTGTGATATAAAATCCTACTAGATCGTCATAATCATCCAACATTTAATCTCATATAATAATTCACCACAAGTCATGCTATTAGTCCTGCATATCATACTGTTAGTCAAACGATCATATTATCATGCTAGTTAGTCATCGAATAAGTCTTATTCCCAAGTTAGTTTCAGAACCGTTTCAAATCCCAGTTAAATAAATAAGTATTCCGACCCTTGAAAATACTCGCCAAATTACCTTTTAAATTTATTTATTAGATTACTTTCCAACCTTGAAATTCTTTTCCAAATTCTTTATAAATCTTGAAGTCCCAATAATATATTTTAATTACCATTAATTAGTTGGATAATAAACGGATAACCCGAACCGTACCGAACCGAACAAAACCCCCTTAAATCCCAACCGGTTAACAAATAACACAATATGTATAATATATATAATGTTAGCAAAATGGGCCCACGAGTCCACATCAGCGTCTTCCTCCTCCAGATTCAAATGAAGCCGCCGCCCACGCCATTGCCCAGCTCGACTTCGCTCCTACCGGCGCCGCTGCACTGTTCGACGGAGCTGGCTACGTCCCTCAGCCTCGCCTAGATCCTGGGATCCCCCGTCTCCTCACACGCACCTGTTGCTCCCGACCTCGTTCTCGACTATCGCTCACTCCTAGCTCCGCTCGCCCTCTCGCCTGTCGAAGCTCGCTCACCACCGCTCTCGAGCTCGCCGGATCTCTCGAGCTCCACCCGAATTCCCGCACTCAGCTCACACACACTCACACTCGACCACAACCCGATCCCGAATATAAATCGATTAGAAACAGAGGAAGGAAAAGGTGGAACTCACCGACGAAGTTCGCGACTTCGGAGCTCTCGATCGGAGTTCTGGGCGTCATCGGAGGCTCTCGATGGCTTCTCGGACCTGCGTCAGACAGGGGTGAGGATGATGGTGGAGTTCGAGGTTCGTTTTGGATCGGAAATGAAGGAGAACGACTAACCGAAAGTTTGGTTCGCGATCGACTCGAGCGACGACTTTGGATATGGAAACATGGAAAAAGGGAGATCGTTGGAGCTGCGGTGGCCCGCGCGGTTGCTCCTGGTGGCTCCGCTGCTCCTGGAGGTGTCGAGGAAGGTCGAAGGAGGAATAAGGATTGATGGTGGAGGCGATCAGTGACGGTGGTAAGGCTCCGGGGATGGTGGCGACGAAATGATGGTGGTGAATGCAGGGAGGGTGATGGAGGAGGTGTGATACAGAGGAGGAATGGCGTGGGGATTGAAAAGAATGGAGGATAGGGTGAGGCTTGACATGAAAGATTAGGTGAGGGAGGGATGGTCTCGAGATGCAGGGTAAGGTAGGAGGGAGTGGGTGAGAATTGAGTGTGAAATTGGTTAAAAATAATACCCGAAGATAAATCCCGAATACGCGAATTTGGAATCCTACAATTAGTTCTCAAATGTTAGTTTCCCCGACTCTCGCTTTCTCGACCAATTAGATTTATAAAATCGACAAGGATTTCGCACTACGATAATTATTTTGAATTTTCGAGGTAAAATGATGGAAATCGTTCGCTAAATTTTATATTCCGGTCGGAATCCGCTAAACGAGTTTTAAATCCGATTTAAATCCATTTTTATTTTATTTTTTCCGAAAAAATTAGGATTTGAAAATCCGAGCCTTTACATCATCCACCTCTAAAAACAAGCCTCGTCCTCGAGGCTAAAATCATTTTAAAATAGGGGATGAAGTTTGAAATTGGTGAGTCCAAGGATCATGTCATTGATCCCGTAAGCATCTAATAAGTGCCCCTATGAGATCCTCACAGTACCGTTGCCGTGATAATAATATCACCAATAGACCGTAGCAAGAATGTAATATGGGCCCCTACCACATCCTTACTCCGACTCCTCGGTAATATCATAACTCAAAACATCACAGCGTCCTCTTTAAAACACCGTTCAAAACTTCAAGTTCGGCATTAGTCAAAAGCATTTCTAACCTCTCCATTCGTCCTACCATCCACCTCTAAAGTCTAATCTCATATTTCCCTCCTAGGTTCCAATTCAGAATCAAAGTTCAACAGTTCAATTTATATCATTTCCATCATCAAACATCATGTATATATACATCAAATAACAATAGCACCTCACATCTAATAGCATAGCATAATCACCTCAAGAATAGCCACATATCATTGCATATCTAGCATCGTATCATATATGGTAGAATTTATCACATCATCTCACGGAAGTTACACACCATATCAATCAAATAAGCACGTTATATCAATCAGATAAGTACATCATACTTATTCTAACTAGCAAGCGTCATCGCTTTAGAGGCAAACAACTACTTCCGTACAGTAGCATTCCATCGAGTTCAGGGAATAACTATGATAGTACTAACAGTTTCCTATTGTCAACGGCAATACATCATAGAATCAACATCGCCTATAGCATAGAATTCGCACCGCATTCGGCCCCAAGTTAAGTGTACGCTAGATCACATCCTCAAGAGAACATGCCTATAACTATCAATCATGACAAGACACGACCACTACCCATCAGCTCATGCATTAAGATCAAATTCAGCGAGGTCTACCAACCCAAACCACTACTAGTTCTAGACACCATTGCATTCTGCTCACATACAACCTTTCTAGCCTCATAAAAATTCGCAATCAAGGCCAAATACCCCAAACCAACTACTAGGTATTCCAATTCCTATGCCATCAAGCCATCTAAGGGCCAATCCACATCGGCATCGAAATCCCAAGTCCTACCTTCCACTCGACTATTTAAAACTATCTCCCGGAGTTCCCAAATCACAAAATGCCCTCATTTCGACAATCTGAACAACTCGATCTACTACCAAGACTCCATATATAACACGTCCTTTCCCTAGGGGTCCTCTATCAGTCCCATCTTTACCCTCTAATAGAAAATTCCGAGTCCTCAAGTGAACCGCTCTCACGAGTCACGGTCGATCTAGACGCTTCTTAACAATCTCGCTTACTCTTCCTAGGCTCTCAAGACTCCGTCCGACCATCATCTTCTAAAGAAACATCTCGAATCACCTTGCTAACCTGATCATACTTCCCACACCACTAACCACTCTCACTAACCATCCATCTCTAAGGACTCAACTCATGCTGACCATCTCACACCTGACACTCTCGACCAATTCTAACGCAGGAACCCAACTAGTGGCACTCCTAACCACGAATCACCATGACCCTCAAGCCGACTCACTCTAGATCCTCTTCCCAACATACTCTACCTGGACTA
This sequence comes from Persicaria tinctoria, assembly GCA_037127255.1. Lineage (NCBI taxonomy): Eukaryota > Viridiplantae > Streptophyta > Magnoliopsida > Caryophyllales > Polygonaceae > Persicaria > Persicaria tinctoria. The sequence goes on from JBANSL010000006.1 coordinate 82,904,178, forward strand.
GTTCCCTCAACTCCGCATGTTTTCCCAAATTGCCTCAGATCACGCTTCCTTGAACTTCGAAATCTCTACCGCTTAAACCCTTATGTACCGATCATCGTTTTCACCGAACTCCTATGACATCCTCGTCCGAATTTCCTAAGTACCGCAACTTCCCCATCCTTCTAAGATCTCTTATCTTCTAGCGTTCTCAATACCTTCTGCTTTGCCTAGTTCCCAAATCCATGCTCTTAGCCTTACTAGGAATCTCAACTACATCCTTGCCTAGCTACTAGCCTTTCCTCAAAGGTTCATCTCACCTCCTCAAATACCTCAATAATCACACTAACCGCCACTCATAAATCCCGATTCATTCCCTATGCCAAAATCCTCCAACCACGCATCTGGAAATCCTTCACTCATAACTTCCACAAGCATTACCAATCCTATCTAAACAACCCCCAAATACTCATCACACGAACAACCCTGATATGAACAACCTAATATCCCCGATCGATAATTTCCCAAGCAATCTCATACTACTTTTCCTTGGCAATTCCTCAACCTCATCCTTTACCGAAACCGCTCTCACTCACAACACACACAACGTAGTCCCAAGTTCTACGATTCCTTAGACGTTGCTTCATCGATCATCCTCCACAATGCCTACGATCCGCTCCTAGACTATCTAGACACCTTCCTTAGCACACCAATCTGTCTCACAACACCTCCCCTCAAGAATCCCCTGATCAACTCCTATCTCTCTCATCCACCTCTAGAACTACGCCAACTGCCTATACTCACACTCACTCTCAAGGTCACCCTAATGAAACTAGTCCAGACCTCAGTCAACCACTCTCTTATACTACCCGCACACACTACCTGCCTAGACTACCACTTCTCACTAGGACACCCCCCTCAAAATTTCGGCATACTAGCTTCACTGCTCACCTAAGACCTACCTAGAAGCTCATCTATACGCACGGACCACTATCTTCGACACATCCCAACTAACTCGACTCTACCCAAGCTAACGCATTCTTTCTGCACCCCATCTCACACGACCAATGACCCAATCCGAAGACCTTAATCCACCTGTCACTTTCCAAACCGTCTCACCGAAGAATCTCAAGACTCAAGCTCAAGAAGAAAGCACTCCCATACATATAACCCATAACCTACTCACCAGCAAGTTAGTATACCAAGCACCAAGACACATCATCATAGAAACAAGTTAGTCGGGCAATCATTGCTACCAATTCAGCACATCCGTCATCACACATTCAATTATGTCAGTTCTAGGCCTATCACAAAACATCAATTCCGATTAGTATAAAAGAATCCACGATTTGAATTAAGAGCGTCCTTCCTTGAGTCATCTAAGAGAATCACGTACGCGGCTACCATCTTTCAAATGTGTTCGTCCTTTGTATACTTCTGGCGACGTCAGTCCTTTGGTCTATGGGTCATGGACCCATCACACTTCCGTTGCGCTGCCATGGTGCCACTTGGTCGTCGGTCCTTTCTTGCATGTCGGCGCTCATCGAATGATTGCAAGGGTTAGAAGTTACGGAGATAGGGGAGAGACAAGGGCGGACGACACGACTTCCTTAAGAGTTCAGACATGGACCAGGACCAAGGAGAAGATCCTAACCCGAGAGTTACAACGATGCCCTTATAATTGTGGCACACAACTATGCAAGCACATAAAAATCAAGAGATATCATCACATTATTTCACACTAGTATGCACCTATCTCAAGGGATATTGATTTATGCAATCATAACATGTTCATATAATCATCTTTATGTGTGCGCAGAACAAGCTAGCAACCTATCATTTCATTCACCAATCATGCTTGAGAGACTAGGAACATGTATGCACAGACTGACATGGGACATATATGGCATAAGTTATGCAAGACCTAGCAAACATCACAGGATATCTTATGCACGACTTATCACTCAATTTAGATACACACATAAGCAAGTCATAATATTGCGAGATTGAGGCAAGCATGCTAAGATGCACCCTAAAAATCATGCTAAGGGTATGGTTAGTTCATGCAGGGTTGGTATAGCAACTATCTCATCACATACATCCATATTCACATAGTAAGACTAAGATGTCACACAATCATATGAGGGCTTATAACTGGGAGGTATATATCCTACATGATACTAGCAATACTTATTAAACATGTACATAGTCATGAGGTCCAATGAGGTTCATCTGGCATGCTAAGTCATCCAATTCACGTTTTAACATACAACGAGATTTGAGCACACTATCATGGACCTAGTTCAAAGGGAGACGGTAATCATGGGGATTCAATACATACAACACATACATCTACTCATAAGTGCAACCATGCAAGATACTAGGCAAGTCATTCTGAATTATATCAGTATACAATTTCATGAAATCACAAGGAGGCCATCATTATAACTTGATAGAATTCTCTAAGGACAATCACCGACTCACCACCCCGTTTTCTCGTGGGACGCTAGTATGAATTGCTGGACACAAGGACATTCACGCTGTTTCCGAGAGAAGATGGTAGAATTCGTGTTTAGACTCTTGTCGCAAGAAGACATGGTTGGGCATTACGTGGATCGAAAGGGATGACTCCATAAGACAACTCACTTCTATCTCGAAACAATTTAAATCATCACTCCCACTAACATACTCAGGTAACTCTCACATCTGACACGATGTCCGAAGGTATTTAGTTGACCGACCCAAATTTCCCGTGAAAGACCCCAATCACAAGTACGAGACTCGATAGAAGCATCGATGGTGGGATACGAAACAAGACTCTAAACAGGGGGAGCGGATGCTTCTCGACCCTTGTTAACATGCCTAGATGTTTTAGTGGGGCGGATGACAGAGTCGGAACCATCAGAGGGTTTGAATCATGAAAGGGCTATTTCGAAAAGACAGGAATTCCGATTACATAAGAATAAGGTTTTCTCCCACTATCCCGTTTGCACAGTTATTCAACACATGATTCAAGTCAAGGCGTACTGATTAGTTCGCTATCCTAAGCACAATAGAGGACTCATCACGGAAGCAATCAACAAGATTAATATGATCATATTCGAGGAGGATCGCCCTCGGGCCCAATTGCATACATGTACATATATGAACGTAAGCATATAGACGATCTATGCCATCCTTCGAGGGACGGCTGACCGGAGGGGCAAAACCTCACGGCCTCCTAACTCAACACTCCAACCTCCGTGGTGTTCCTTGGAGTCTTCTAGGCCCATCTAAAAATAAAAGCTAGTATTTTGCCTACCATTCCCCGAATTCTACATCCATAAGGGATGTCTACCGCTTGGGTCTCTACCCACGAGATTATTTCCCATTTATTCATTTTAGGTTTTAAGTCCAATTAAATTCATTTTGCCTTTTATAAAATATTTTCCAAAACCATTTGAAAACATTGGGCGATTTTCAAAACCTCTTCAACCTATTGTACTCGGATTGCAAAACCTCAGCTCTGATACCACCTTTGTGACGGCCCGGGATTATGATTCCCGAGTTACGTTTCGAGGGATGAAACCCCTCGTTGGGATCTTGCGCCCCGAGTACAGGTTGAAGGTTGGAAACCAAGGATTTGTAGTTTAAAGTGGGGTTTCGCACCCAAATCCGGAAGGTCCGTTGGAGACCCCGGGGTAAAGCCCTATACCTATCCTTAAGTCTACAACGCGGGAAATCCTTTATCATGCAAATGGCATAGGTTCTGAAAGTGATACAACCAGTGCCACGGCAGAGCCGGGTCAAAACAGAGTATAATTATGGAGAAATCCCAAAAGCGTGAATCTGGTGAAGTCAGGTTTCAAACACTCACTCTCCGCCATATGAATAGACCCCGTCATAACATCACAAAATCAAGCAGTGTATCGGGTACCTGAAACTATACCACCAAGTCAGGCCAAGAGTCCGCCCGCGGGTCCTCTGACCGCGCTGAGGACATATAATACGCCTATACCTAGAATAAAGGATGCCTTCATGCAATACTGAAATAAAACCACACTATCATGCTCCTAATTCATATGCGCAGAATATTGAGGAAGGCCTTAACAAAGAATACCAAGTGGTATATCCCTCTTCTACCACCACCCCCCTTACAGATAGGGTAGAGACTGGCCAGTTCGATGCTATAATCATATCAAATATCATCATCATATCATATCTCATCATCATATCATATCTCATGCCCATCTCGTATCTCGTAATATATATAAATGACTCGAGGAGGACAACACCCTATGAAGCTAGGCTTCCCTATGACCCTAGCAAGGACTCTAGGACTCACAGATAACGGCCGTTCTGTATTCAAACACATACAGAATAAGGATGCTCATTCGTAAATGCAATTCCTAAGCATGATACTACATGACATGCTCTTATGCATATGCAACACCTACATACTATATGACACATCAGGCAGGAGGTACTGGTTACTGAGTAAGCCCCGGAGGACTTACCTGGCTAGCAGATCGGCAACAGAAGAATCCAGCACACAATAGTCACAATCACAGAGTATCACCTAGTACATAATGGAATATACATAAGTCGACATCCAACTATTAAGCACTCAACCACACCTCAATCAATATAACAAGTAACATATTATGAAAGTCATTTCATCGCATCATCCGCTCATCAAGACCACATCATTCTCCATAATTCATTCACCCATTCCCGCATGTTCATATACATCATTTCTGCATATACCTCAATGGTTCATCAAAATCATAAGACATAATTTGTGTGATATAAAATCCTACTAGATCGTCATAATCATCCAACATTTAATCTTATATAATAATTCACCACAAGTCATGCTATTAGTCATGCATATCATACTGTTAGTCAAACGATCATATTATCATGCTAGTTAGTCATCGAATAAGTCTTATTCCCAAGTTAGTTTCAGAACCGTTTCAAATCCCAGTTAAATAAATAAGTATTCCGACCCTTGAAAATACTCGCCAAATTACCTTTTAAATTTATTTATTAGATTACTTTCCAACCTTGAAATTCTTTTCCAAATTCTTTATAAATCTTGAAGTCCCAATAATATATTTTAATTACCATTAACTAGTTGGATAATAAACGGATAACCCGAACCGTACCGAACCGAACCAAACCCCCTTAAATCCCAACCGGTTAAAAAATAACACAATATGTATAATATATATAATGTTAGCAAAATGGGCCCACGAGTCCACATCAGCGTCTTCCTCCTCCAGATTCAAATTAAGCCGCCGCCCACGCCATTGCCCAGCTCGACTTCGCTCCTACCGGCGCCGCTGCACTATTCGACGGAGCTGGCTACGTCCCTCAGCCTCGCCTAGATCCTGGGATCCCCCGTCTCCTCACACGCACCTGTTGCTCCCGACCTCGTTCTCGACGATCGCTCACTCCTAGCTCCGCTCGCCCTCTCGCCTGTCGAAGCTCGCTCACCACCGCTCTCGAGCTCGCCGGATCTCTCGAGCTCCACCCGAATTCCCGCACTCAGCTCACACACACTCACACTCGACCATAGCCCGATCCCGAATAGAAATCGATTAGAAACAGAGGAAGGAAAAGGTGGAACTCACCGACGAAGTTCGCGACTTCGGAGCTCTCGATCGGAGTTCTGGGCGTCATCGGAGGCTCTCGATGGCTTCTCGGACCTGCGTCAGACAGGGGTGAGGATGAAGGTGGAGTTCGAGGTTCGTTTTGGATCGGAAATGAAGGAGAACGACTAACCGAAAGTTTGGTTCGCGATCGACTCGAGCGGCGACTTTGGATATGGAAACATGGAAAAAGGGAGATCGTTGGAACTGCGGTGGCTCACGCGGTTGCTCCTGGTGGCTCCGCTGTTGCTGGAGGTGTCGAGGAAGGTCGAAGGAGGAATAAGGATTGATGGTGGAGGCGATCAGTGACGGTGGTAAGGCTCCGGCGATGGTGGCGACGAAATGATGGTGGGGAATGCAGGGAGGGTGATGGAGGAGGTGTGATACAGAGGAGGAATGGCGTGGGGATTGAAAAGAATGGAGGATAGGGTGAGGCTTGACATGAAAGATTAGGTGAGGGAGGGATGGTCTCGAGATGCAGGGTAAGGTAGGAGGGAGTGGGTGAGAATTGAGTGTGAAATTGGTTAAAAATAATACCCGAAGATAAATCCCGAATACGCGAATTTGGAATCCTACAATTAGTTCTCAAATGTTAGTTTCCCCGACTCTCGCTTTCTCGATCAATTAGATTTATAAAATCGATAAGGATTTCGCACTACGATAATTATTTTGAATTTTCGAGGTAAAATGATGGAAATCGTTCGCTAAATTTTATATTCCGGTCGGAATCCGCTAAATGAGTTTTAAATCCGATTTAAATCCATTTTTATTTTATTTTTTTCCGAAAAAATTAGGATTTGAAAATCCGAGCCTTTACATCGTCGGCCATCCATTAACCTGGATCGGCTGCAAGGGCTGGTCGGGAATGTCCAGGGTAACATTTCCATGCTGCAACAACCTCCCTCTTTGGCACCATCATCGGAGACCCGGTGGAGGCTAAGCTCGTCTGCAATAAAATAAAGTTTGCTTGGAAGTTCTTGTCCAAGGGCTTCCAGTTGATCCCCTTGGCGAGCAATTGGTTCGAACTTAGGTTCGATCTTTCTACTGATTGTGAGCATGTCTGGTCGGGCAGGCCATACCATATCATGGGGCGTCTTCTCCTGCTCAAGCAGTGGCGGGAGAACTTCGACCCTACATCTTAACCAGTTTCCACACTGGATTTATGGGTCTGGTTCCTGGGCCTACCTGCGAAATACATCTCTGATGTTGTGTTGACTAAGATTGCTGTTGATAATGGCTTGGGCTCTGTTATTAGAGTTGATGCTTACAATGAGAAGGGTGTTAGGCTGAGCTACCCAAGGGTATGTGTTATTGTGGATATCACTCTTATCTCTAGTCGCAAGATCCTGGTGGCCAATGAGAAGGGTGTTGTTGAGTCCTACCCTCTATGGATTCAGGAATTTCCTGCTGGTTGTGGATGCTATGGTGATGATGCCCATCTCTTTCAAAGCTGCCCTAAGCAGCAGCTCTGGACTAGCGGTGTGGGCAAGGGAAGTTCCTCCTCTGCTCAACCGGATGCTGCCAACAAAAACCAAGCAACTCCTCCAGTGGATGGCGAGGGGTGGTAAGAGGTTCCTCCAAGGAGGTCACCTTTCTTGCCTCCTCCCTCATTTGGTTACCCCAAAGAGTCTTTCCTACAGTTGTTTGTGTGTAATGCTCGCTCGCACACTGCATCCTCCTCTTATATGGAATCGGAAAATTCAATCGAGCTATCCACCACTCTGGGAGGTGGTACTGACGAGGCGGTGGCGGTTGTGCTCCCCAACCCTTCTGGGGTGGGAGTGCAGTCCACTGGAGTAGAGATGGCTACCCTCCCTGTTGTTGATTCCCCTACTGCCAAGATCGACGTGCTGGATAATGATGAGTAAGTGAAGTTCGAGAACGTGTCAATGGAGGAGGGCTTTGATGATGCAATGGTTGAATTCTCTTAGGAGGATTTCGACAAAATGTTATCCAATGTTCCACCTTCATGTGAGTTTATTCTCCCTAATCTAAGCAACCCCTCTCGTCTCTCGGCTACGCTTTGTATCTACTGTTGCTCCTGCTTCTTCCCATTTGGTGGAGATGCAGTTTGAGAAGCTAGGTGTTTCTGCATCTTCTAACTCTGAATCCAGCAAGCGTAATTTGACATCGGGGAAGAGGACACAACTTCGTTAACACTAAAGAGAGGATCGGCAAAACGAGTCAGGTATGCTGAGTAACAAGCTTTGTTCATGGGACTCTTACCTGGAATGGGGTCTCTGGGTAAGATCTAAGCTGATGATGTCTCTACCACCTTTTGTGTTTCACCATCACGATTTGGAACCCCTTTGGTAGTATTTCGGCAATGGTTTAAGGTTAATCGGTGGTCCACTCATGACCAAGGTATTTAGTTATTTCAGTTTGCTTAGAGTCTGTATGTGTCAGCCTAGTGGTCCTTGTCAAGGTGTGTCTTTAATTTGCTCTACGAATATGTATGGTGTATGTCGTATGGACTTGGGGTCTATCTACCCTTGTTGTTGTGTAATATATTCTGTGATGAATGAAATGGATTTCTCATATACATGGTGTCAATTTCTACAACTCAATACCAACCCACTGGTTAAACCAGTTATGAACAAAACCAACATTATTATCCACCCACTACTTACTTCTACGTTCTCTTGGGCTAGCGGCTTGAGCTTCTGATCGACTGAACTTCTATCCGTTCTGCTAACTCATTCCTTACAGTCTACAAATGCGTCTAGGTCTGTGAGGATTGTGCAAACAATCAATATGAATCTTCCTCTCCTAAGCGTACTGTCTGCCATGAATAAAATTTGGGCCAATATTAAAACTACTAATCATCATTCAAGTGCTACCTATCACAGATACAAAACGTTTTGGGTATGGATTGCAAAAGGAAGAATTACTGTGTTAACTCTACTATTAGCCAAAGGATTTGTGAAAAAATGGCCATTTTTAAAAGTTCCTCTTGCCTAACAATTGGAATTTGTATAATTGGAAGGGATAGTGGAGTAAGGTACTATATACGGTTTCGTTTTAAAATCATAGATATCTAAATAAATTTGGCTACTGATCTCCTTCCGAGTACCAATTATCAGCATTACTATAGCATATGACATACGAGGAACTATGGGAGGTTTGCGGTTGATTTGTTTAAGTAGATTAGGCCTCTTTTTCTTATAGATCAATGGCAAACTAAATTGAATCTATACTCCCCTCAAAATCGAGCTTTCCGTCGATATGATAAGACTCCTGGGACATGTCTCATGCGAGCCAAATATAGCTTGGTTTATCTTAGCTATTGTCGAATGCATCAAATAAAACTACATAATGACTTGGTTGGCTCTAATCGTTCAAACAAAATTACAATGAAGGGTACTGATTGGGACTCTATTTCCTACCCATGGTTGAGGACCACCCTAGGTGATAATCATAGCAAAGTCAAAATTGAAAGTAACCCGAAATTTATGCTTCATCCTCACCTCTGTATGGGGACTTTGCGTAACAACAACAAGCTCATAACTACTGAATGGAGGCTCTCGTGCCTATGTAATCTCAACAAACCAATCCAATTACTTAAGGGGAATACTCATTTTGGGTTGCTTCTTTCAATTAGCCGTCGACGGGTTCTCGCCCACAACCATCTAATTAATGAGAACAAAGATTTTAGGGGAAGACTCAAGTTTAAATATAAATGAAAATATGCGCTTGGAATTGTAGAGGAATTGGTAAGTCGGATACTCTTTACCTAATAATCGGGGGCATGAATGACATTGTATCAAGTGAAGACAAAGTGGGACGAGCAGAAACAAACCCAAATCACTTTACTAGACTAATTGAAATTAAAAATAAGCTAGACCTAATTGATCTCCCATTTAGTGGAAACCAGTTTACCTAGCGAAAGAAATTCTCTGATAACGAATTTATACACGAAAGACTCGATAGGGTCTTTGTTCAAAGCCAAGTTATCACCGAATACCCAAACTTACAGACAATCCACCATGCCATTTCAACATCCGATCATTGTCCAATCTCCCTGAATCTTCATCATGGAGAGGCCCTCTGGGCGGCTCCCTTCAAGTTTGAAAATATCTGGCTACAACGTCGGGATTTCAGAAACATTGTCAAACAAACATGGTGTGCCAACTGCTCTGGTTCTGATATGTACCAACTTGCTTTCAAGACAAATTTGATCAAGGCCAAGGCAAAGGAATGGAATAAAAAGACCTTTGGAAACATTTTCAGACAGTTGAAGTCTCTAGAGGAGGATTTAATAGCTATTCAGAGTTTGGACCTGCGACAGCAGGGTCAAAGTGATACGGGGTTAGCCGCAGGATGGCCCGATCTTCGACAATCAAACAAGAACTTACAGAACGGAAGCAAGAACTATCAATACTCAATAAGAAAGCAAGAAACTCGAACAAGAATCAAAGGAAACACAGCAAGAATTGCAAGACTCGATGCAAGAACATCAAGAACAACAAAGAACTCGATGTCGACCAAAGAAAGAAACAAAGACTCGATGAAACAATACTAAAGACTCGAAATTCAAGAACAAGACACGACCTATAAGGACTGATTCGAACTAGGTAGAACGAGATGAAGACCCCAGGTGTCCTTAGAGGGTAGGAACCAAACACCAACGACTACAAAACCCGTCTCTACAACCTTACACAACCAAGCGGACAACTTGGAGGCACAAGGAAGGGACTTGTGGATACCAGTATCACCAAGCTCTCGTGAGGTTGATGAACTCAAAGCAAACAAAGCTGAGATCAATACCAAATTGATGAATACGTGATGTTCCACATTGATGAACTCGGCATATATAGGCCTTAACAAAGGCTGACGGGCCGAATTTAAAAGAAAAGTAACAACTTAAAGAATTTAAATAAAATACCCCTAAAATTTCCTAAAATAACTTAAGTAAATAAAGTTGCTAAAATAGAAAATAACATAGGTTCCAAGACTTAATAAAATCGGCAACACATAAGACTCAAGGTGGTTCAGCCTCTTGTATCCCAATGCACATGTAAGTCTTCAATGTTGGCTCCGAGAGTTGAACCGTGCTCAAGAACAATCCATGACTCACAAACATGAATGATTGGTGTATCTGGAGGTGTAGAAGATGGTCCCGCATCAACCTCCCCTTCTTGGAAATGATTCAACCACGAATCCAAGTCCTCGTCCACCGCAAAGTAGGGAATGAGATCCGCGACGTTGAAGGTTGCACTCACGCCATAGTCTCCTGGAAGCTCCAGCTGATATGCATTCTACCCCACCCGACGAAGTATTTTGAACGGTCCATCACCTCGGGGCGCGATCTTGCTTTTCCTTGCCTCTGGGAAGCGCTCCTTCCGTAGGTGCACCCACACTAGATCCCCTGGCTAGAACACCACCAAGCGCCGCCCTTTGTTGGCTTTATTGGCGTTGTATTCAACCTTCTGCACAAGCTTCTGACGCGTCCGTTCATGCAGCTCCTTAACGAACTCGACATGCTTACCTGCTTCAAATGACTCTTTCTCTCTCATAGGATATAGAGTAAGATCAAAAGAGGTTAGTGGATTAACACCATATACACATTCAAATGGAGTGATTTTGGTTGAGGAATGCATAGTCCTATTATAAGCAAACTCCACGTGAGGTAAGGCTTCTTCCCAAAGCTTCAAATTCTTTCTTACTATTGGTCACCTCAGTTTGGGGGTGACTAGAGGTAGAGAATAGTAATCTAGTTCCCAATTTGCTCCATAAGGTTCGCCAAAAATGACTTAAGAACTTAACATCTCTATCACATACTATTGTTTTAGGCACACCATGCAACCTAACTACTTCTCTAAAGAATAGATTAGCAACATTAGTAGCATCATCGGTTTTATGACATGCAATAAAGTGAGCCATTTTAGAAAATTGATCTACCACTACAAATATAGAATCCCTCCCCTTCTTAGTTCTAGGCAACCCAACTATAAAACCCATAGAAATGTCTTCCCAAGGGGCTGAGGGGGTAGGTAGTGGTGTGTATAATCCATGGGGCATAAGCTTAGATTTGGCCTTTAAACAATCAATGTATCTCTTAAGGCAATGTTCTACATCCCTAAGCATATGTGGCCAATAAAAGTGTGATTTAAGTGTATGATATGTTTTATCTCTTCCAAAATGACCCATTAAACCTCCACTATGGGCTTCATTAACAAGTAATAATCGAAGAGATCACCTAGGTATACACACTTGGTCTTTTTCGATATAGAAATCCATCAAAGATATAGAAATTATCAGTTGGACCTTTTTCTAAGCATTTTCGAAACACATCCCCAAAATCGACATCATTTTCATATAATTCCTTTATGTAAACAAAGTCTAAGACTCTAGAATCCAAAGTGGTTAAAAGAACATGTGTTCTAGATAACGCATCAGCAACCACATTGTCTTTGCCTTTTTTATATTTGATCACATAAGGAAAAGTTTCAATGAATTCCATCCATCTACCATGTCTCATATCAAGTTTATCTTGGCTCTTAAAATGTTTCAATGATTCATGATCAGTCCTAAGTATAAAATCTCTAGGCCATAGGCAATGGGACCAAATCTTAAGAACTCTATACAATGCACATAATGCCTAATCGTATGTAGACTAATTAAGGCAAGCACCTTTCAGTTTCTCAGAAAAGAAAGCAATAGGCTTACCTTCCTGCATAAGCATTCCGCCAATCCCAACTCCTCTAGCGTCACACTCGACCACGAAGGGGCGTGTGAAGTCGGGTAGAGCGAGTAGTTGCGCCTTAGTGAGCTTCTCCTTGAGCGTACGGAAGGCCTCCTCCTCAGCTGCGCCCCACTTTAACTCGCACCGCTTTTTTGTGAGTTCAGTGAGAGGGGCTGAGATGGTGCTGAAGTCGCGCACGAACCGCATGTAGAAGCTCGCCCGTCCTTGGAAGCTGCGCACATGGCCAATGGAAGTTGGAGTCGGTCATTCTTGTATGGCTTTGATCTTCGCCTCATCGACACGCAGTCCATTTGAGCTCACTACAAATCCAAGAAAAGACACTTAATCATTACATAATTCACATTTCTTCACATTTGCATACAAGTGTTCTAATCTTAGAGTATAAAGTACTTCCCTAAGATGTGCTTCATGTTCTTTAGGAGATTTGTTATAAATAAGTATATCATCAAAATAAACAACAACAAATTTCCCAATAAAATTTCTAAGAACATGATTCATTAAGCGCATAAAAGTACTAGGTGCATTAGTTAAACCAAAAGGCATAACCAACCACTCATATAAACCAAATTTAGTCATAAATGTTGTTTTTCCACTACTAGAATTGTGTTCATAGACATCGGATGATTAACATCGCTCAGAAAAACGCATGATGTTAAAAATCTATTTAACATCGGTTTGTAAATTTATGATGTCAATAAAAATATAGACATCGGTCTTTTTTGTCAAGCAATGTTAAAAACACGATTTAAATTTTTTAGAAAAGCGCGAATTTAAAATTGTATAACCCCCGCCCTCTTTCTAAAACAGGCGCATATCTCTCTCTCTCTCCTTAATATCTTCACCCACTCATCGTCATCCTCTCTTTCTTATCTATTCTTCTCCTCATGCCCTCAGATCTAGAGCTCTTTTCTTTCATTTTAAGATCTGGCTATTTTTCTCCCATTCTCACTATTATCCTTGAAAGATCAAGATCAAAACACTCCACCAACGGAGAAAAAAGTAATGGCGGAGATGAATCGAAAGAGGAGCTAGTGCGAATGACAGTCTAGACTTGAAATCTCCGGCCACTGATGTCGCGTCCATGGCAAGGGCTCCCATCTTCTCTCTCGCAGGTTCTCTTTTGCTCTATTGGTAAGTGAATTTACTTTTAGAGGAAACTATGAAATTGGGGGTTTAAGGCTGATAGGGTTTTCTAGTTCGAATCCAACAATGGCAATTGGGGATTCAAGGGTTTAGGGTTGATAGGGTTTTCGAGTCCTGATAAAAAAAATTGATTTTTGATTATTGTAGCATATTCAGTCCCCCTCTTTTTTAAGACTATTTCATCTATGTTTGGCCAAATTTAAGGGTGTTGAAGTAAGAATAAGGTTGAACAGGTTTGGGTTTGGATTGGAATTTGATTCTTGATTTATCTTGTTTTGTTTTTCTCCTGGAATGAGTTTCCTGACACCTGGTGGGTTAGAATTGGCCTATACCTCGATTAGATTAAAATCAACCAAACTCATCGACCTGGTTTTTTATTACCTGAAACCCCCAACCAAACACAACTCGTGGTATATTCTCTAGATTTAAGGAGGTATTGCGATTGATAGATGTTATTTCAGATTTTGTTTTGTTATAAAAGGTTGCAGATTTCAGTTAGAAGATTTGTTCTCTTAAAGAAAGTGGAGGCTGTCAGTTGGAAGCAGACTATTATTTATGTGCTTGATGTAATCATGTTTATGTCTTTTGTTATGAAACAAATGCGTGGAGTTTTTTTTGTAGTTTCATTACATTTATTATTTGAGTTTCTTATTTAGTGTGTTCATTGGCTCAATACATTTGCTAGAAATACTAAGGCACAAGTTGTTATAACACTGGGAAGTGGAAAAGAACTTATTGATCCTTAAGAACTTTTTCTTTGATTGAAATTTATAAGATGATCAAATCATGATGCAATTTATCTTTTTTTTCAGTGTTCTCTTAAATTTATTCAGTAGTTCCTGTGATGTGAGTCAACATGCAAGTTTGCTGAACCACTTTATAATATAGATGCAATCACAAGCAAACTTTAAAAAGAAGATTATGGCTTTTTTTCATGTTGCTCAGTTGCAATACCATTCCACTGTAACTTTTTTTTTCATGTGGCGCATCAAATATACTTTTATTTCTCTTTTACTTACTTTATATTTGTTATTCTTTTAAGATATGTGGCGTATCAAGCATTCTTCAAAGGTTACTGACTTATATTTATCTATTCCTTTGTTTGTTTATTCATCATATATTTAGTTTGTTTCTTTAATCTATTCTATATCTTGCAAGGTTTCCTATGATTCATCATATTTACTTTGTTTCTTTAATCTTTTTCCATATTTTTTTGTCTTTCTATGGAGTATTTGGTTAATATCTTTATAAAGACTCTTCTTGACACCTTTAAACCATCTTGCAACATATAACCTAAATGCTACTTTTTGTTGGCATAAGGTATGTATTTGTTTGAATCTGATGAGGCAAATAGAGAGATTTCTAACTCTGCGCGCGGATAAGTAACCTTAGTTTTTGGTCTTTGATGAGCTGCATCTCAGATTGTAGATGTCAATCTCTTCGATCAAGTCTCCATGATATCATTGATATAAACCTGCTTTCATAATTGCTCTTCAACTTTCATGATCACAAGGTGCACTAACGTTAATCTTGTTTCTTTTTAATAGGTGTGGGCACTATAAGAAGCTTGCTCCAGAATAAGAGAAGCTCACTTTAAGTTTCAAGAAAGCAAAATCTGCTTTTATTGGAAAGATTAATGATTTATGCATTTGTTTTAAACATTCGTTTTGGAGCATTGTGTCATTAACTATATAGTTTATATGTATGTTCCTCCATGACTAGTCAAACAAGTTTTATTATTCCTGTGATGTATAGGCTGGCAAAAGAAGTTAAATGATCTGGTGTACATTTCTTGTTGTTTATAAGCTATGGTATGTCAGCAGATTGATTAAAACATGCAATGGTCTTTTTTCAGGAGACTGCCATGACAGTTCTGGACATAAAAACCAATGTGCAACAGGGGCAATTTCCAACTATACTCTACAACTAAAGGCAGCTTTTTCTGAGCCAGCTTCTTCTATGAAATGTTAAGAAATATCATATTTTTCTTCTTTATTGCTTTGCTTTACGAGGAATGATGGTACTCATCCTTTGTTAAGTACAGGTAATTACTTAACTAAAGCACTCATGTTTCTATCACACTTTATTGGTTATGTTCATCAGGTATATTGCTTTTCCCGAGCCCTTTGATCGTATTTTTCATGTATTTTATCTTAATTGTGTTGTAGACTGTAGTCACTATGCTGATTGTTGATGCATATTTCTATTAGATTTTTTTTCTTTTTAATGATAAGACTCTTATTCACATTATCTACTCTTTCTCCACTTTGTGTCATTATATTAACTTTTTCTTTGGTATGTATAAGCCCTTGCATGTGGGCTTTACTTTAGATTTAGGTGGGAATAAAATCATTGTACGATACAATGGTACTTTCGGAAGAGTAATTTGCACCATGCAAGTGTTTTTTTGTAAAGGCCCGAATTTTTAAATCCATATTTGACAGAAAAAGGAAATTTAAAAATGAATTTAAAACAGATTTAATTTGGATTTTTCAAGGAAAACTCGTCCTAAATTTAATAAAACGAACTTGAAATTCCTAAAGCAAATTCCGGTCCAATTTTAATCTTTTAAAAATCGATTTCGTCTTTCACATCGGGAATTGGAAATATTTTTTGGATGTCGATATCCTTTTGATTTGAGAACGTTATTTAAATCGGGTCGAGATAAGGTCGATAGAGCAGGTTTTAGAATTTGCTTTCAGGTAAATTGAAACTGATTCTACATGGGACTACTTTTATCTTCTTTCTTCCCTCCCATTGCCAGCCAACAACTCCCTCCCTTGCGTCTGGTCCGATTGCAGTACTAGCAGCATCTTCTAGCTCTCCTTTTCCTTATTTTGGCTAAAGGCCAAACACACCCCCACTGCCTTTGACCAATTCACAGTATTTTCTAACTCTCCTCCTTTTCTAATCTTCACCCCCTTTCATTTTATTGGAACCACAAAATCCCCTTTATCATTTTTTTTTTTTCTTTCCTGTACTCCAACCCAATTCAAAGAAAAATCCCCTCTTCCATTTTAATTAAATCACCCATTTCTCCCTTACCCTTCTTCCTCTGGGTGCAGCAACACTACCGCCACCACCACGCCGGCGTCGATGACAGCCACCGCGAGCCGCCAGGCCGAGCCACCACCCCTGACCACCACATCGCCTCCCCTAGTCCTCTGTTTCACAGTCAAGCCGAGCCGGGCAGCAGCACCGGCCACCACGTCATCGACGCCAGCAAGCCCAGGAGCCACCTCGGAGAGCCGAGACCCCTGTTTTCTGAATTCGAGCGAGGTCAGGTCCCTGTCTTCCTCCTTCCGTGACCCAGTAGCAGTAGCTCCCCCCCGACGATCTCCGCCTCCTTCGAAAACGCCGGTAAGCTCCCCTTCATCTTTTCCAATCGAAAACGACGAAAAGCCCCACCTTTCTCATCGAATCACTTCGATCTAGGTCCGAGGAGCAATCTCCTCCGACGACGAAGCCGTCGAGCCTCCGATGCATCTCCGGTGAGGTCCAATCGATCTCCGACTAACTCCGGCGAGTCGACGCCCCCGGTGAGCTTCTTCCTCCTCCCTTTTCCTTTCTCTTCCTGGGTCCTTATGTGTGTGTCGGGTGGTCGTGGTCGGAATCCAGAATCGGCGCCGGCAGCCTTTCCCTTCTCCTCCTCCTTCGGGTGTGTTTGGATTCCAAAATGCATTAAATATAATGCATTAATTTTACCTCGGTTTATGTGCGTGTTTGGTTACATCACATATGTTACCTCGATTTTTGCGATCTTATTAATTATGCAACCAAACATGCACATAAACCGAGGTAAAAATAATGCATTATATTTAATGCATTTTGGAATCCAAACACACCCTTCCTGGTTTTTTTCGAACGTTGTGGGACGTTTGGGGGAGATGGTGAACAGCTCCAATTTCGGTCCGATTTTCCTTTTGTTTTAAAAAGGATGGGTTCGGTTCGGTTTTCTTTAAATAAAAATTGAACCGGTTCTATAATAAAAGAGTTGGGTTTGGTTTTGTGGATCCGATTTTAACCTAAGGGGAATGGGCCTGTTTTTGTGGGCTGAATTTTTTAGACTTTGGGCCTATTCTCTACAATCAGTTTTGGGTTGGGATTTAATAAAAGAAATTGGACTTTAAAGTTTACCCAATTTCAAGGGTCGGTTTGGAGAATTTAAAACAAGGAGGGTCGGTTTGGTAATTTCAAAAGAGCTGATTTTTATAAAATAAAAATGGTTGAGATTTTTAAAGGATTTGAAAGTATTTTACAAAAGTGTCTAATAAATAGTATTTAAAATACTATATAATATTATGTGAGATTTAAAATATAAAATATTATCTTGAGATTAAGGATATAACATTAGGGTGATTTAAAGGTAGAATATTATTAGACTTGAAGATTTAACAAGGTATTATCGGATTTATCTCGAAAAAGGGATTTGATGAATGTTTTCAAGGATCGGAATTTCTAACTAGTCAACTCGGTTTTCAAAACGGGTTTCGGGACTAACTCGTAAATTATGTGATCGGTGACTAACTAGCATGATTGATGTGGATGGTTGACTAATATCGTGATTGGTGTGTACTAATGGCATGATTGATTGACTAATGGCATGGTGAGGTGTTAGACTTGTGTAGCGTTAATTTATGCTTTCGAGATATGATGAATATGATGAACTTGATATATGTGATATGCGGATTATTTTGCGGATATATTATGGCAAATACATGAATGTGGCTGAATGGAATGATGAGAATGATATGGTCTTGTGGAATGTGGCAATATGATGAATGGTGGAACTTGATGGAACGATGATTGCGATATGGTTGCTATTCTCGTTGAATGATATGCTTGAGTGCTTGGATGATTAGACGTAGACTTATATATGTGTTCTGATATGTATCTAGGTGATCTCTAATCTGTTATAATGCTTGCCTTGCTGTTCTGCACCGCCAGGTAAGTCTCTTCGGAGCTTACTCGGATTGAATAGAGATATTCCCTGCTTTAGGTGCATGATATACTAGGTGCTTGCATTCATGATCAGCATGCCATGTAGTACCATGCTAGGTTGCATCGATCGTTGAGCATTCTATTTCTTTATGTGTATGTAAACAGAACGACCGTTATCTGTGTTAGTCCTAGAGTCTTTGCTAGGGTCATAGGGTAGCCCAGCCTCATCGGGTACCCTGAGTCAATCGAGTCATGGACTTCCTTATATTATGCCTGCGTGCTTTATTGTGGAGCGGGTTAGGCATGCGTGCCCCCCGATTATGAATGAATGCATTCACGAGCTGGCCAGTCTCCGCCCTATCGGAAGGGGGTGGAGGTAGGAGAGGGATATACCATTTGGTATTTTGTGCTAAGGCCTTATTATTATTATGCACTTGATCTTAGGGGCATGTTAGTGTGTTAATATTCCGTCTTGCATCTAGAAGCATCTTTATTAGGTATAGCGTATATGTGTGCTTAGGGTTGGGATGCAGAGCTAAAGTGGGCATCGATCTAATCCCGCGCCCATATCAAATTTTTTAGGTATCCGTTATGCCTACTACTGTTGATGCTGATTGGAGTCCATGACCGCTGGGTCTAACATGGCGGAAAGAGAGAGTTGAGATTCCAACTTCACCAATTTAATTATGTCTCAAATTTGAATGGTTGATTATATTTTGACCCGGCCCTGCCGTGGCACTCCTTTGTATTATGCTTTACTTCCGCTATTTGTGTAACCTTTGGTTTTCCACGCTTAGACTTATGACAGGTACAGGGGACTTCCCCGGGGATTCCAACGATCCCTTCGAATTTTAGGTATGAAATCACACTTTAAAATGTTAGGATAGAATTTCAAACCTTCAACCTGTACTCAGGGCGCAAGATCCTAACGAGGGGTTTCATCCATCGAAACGTAACCCAGGAATCATAATCCCGGGCCGTTACATGTTTCCTCTATTTTTTTTAATATACCTTAGGCTTTCCTTCTACTATGTTTCAACCAATTGTTTGAATATTCTTCTACTTAATCCCTTCACTGTTTTGGATGGTTCAAAAAATGTGGATCATAAACCTTCATCAAAGTATATGTGCTTCTTCTGTCATCTTTCTCTGTCTAGCTAATCAATTTTCAAGTGCTTAATCTATTTATCGTAAAAAGTTATGTTGTAAATTCAGGCATTTGGTTTCTATGTTCTCGAGCATAGTAAGCCTTAGATACCATCATGTTAGCTTGTTCTTGCCCAATCAATTCTTGCCTTGTTATTGTGGATGTCAAGCACATGTTCCATCTTGGGAGTAATATATAACTTTAGTGCAACTTGTTCTAGCTAAGTTGTTTTATGTTACTTATTTATTTTTATCTTCTGTGATCTTTAAGCGTGCTGATGATCATATGGTGTATCTACTTAGATGATTGCATCACTATGCTCTTATTAATGAACAATAACCTTAATGAATTTGCATAGCTTACAAAATCTTATTTGGTTCATTAGGTTCTTAACTGGTATTTTGGACTGTTGCTTAGTTCCAGGGCCCTTCAATCTCTATTTCTAGTCCACTATCAGTGCATTTGTAGTTCTCTCATTGAGATCACTTTTATCTAGACTAAAATGTTTCATGTGTTTTATGGCCTGCTATCTTCTCGAGTCATTTGGAGCTAAATAAATAAAGCATATAAGTTCCTTTTGCCTGTAGTCGTCTTCATAACATTCTAACCTTTTTAGTTTTTCAGTGGATAAATCCATCTTAAATGGATACAAGATGAATTCTGACTCTTCTAATGTTCTGAATCTCTCTTTTATCTTAGGTTGATATTTTGATTCCAAAGCATTTTCTGCCACCTATAGTTAGACTTTGTGGAAAGCTAGAGGTGCTTGATCGCTTGCTGCCCAAGCATAAGATGACAAATCATCAGGTTTGTTGGAGGTGTGGCACTTGCGTCTATAACTGAGGTCTCCTTTAATTGGTAAGTTCATGGATATATGCTTGTCATAGCTTCTACTCTGCCCTTTGTTTTCTTCAGGAGCAGTTTTGAAATAATCATTTTTTCGTTCGTTCTTATAGTGTGTGTCTGTTCTATTTCCCAATCTCGCAGAAGCAGTAGCCCTTCACGTCTTGCGTTCAAGAGGAGTCGCCCAACTATTTTTGTCCTGCTTTTCCTTCCCTTTTTCTTCCTGATTAATCCCTTCACCTTGTTTGTCCTTCTGAGTATGGATATGCTTCACCTCCTTTATCAATCTGTTTGCATCTACACCAACATTTTCCTTTTCTGTAGTAGCATTTGCATCTATGACTGCACTTGCAATTGTAACAACACTCGCATAAATAACAGCAATCTCCTTTGCTGTAGCATTCAGTCTCATACCGTTCAAGTATTGAAAACACTCTCCTTTAAATAGCCTACTAATCTCTTTGGTTTTGTGTTTTGCTATTAATTTATGAAGATAAAAGAATTTGTATGCCAAGAGAAATGAAATCAAGAGTAGTAGACAACGATGATTTTGCTCAATACTAACTATTACTCCTCAATAACTCACACATACTTTGCTTTGTTCAGAAACGATGATTCTACTCATGTTTTGAGGATTTATGACGATGAAGCTCAAGCAATGAAGTCTGCCCGTAATTATGCTCGGACGATGGAAGAAGCTTACTCAACTAGAGTCGTTATCTTTTCTTCCAGTTTGTGTAATACTAAACATAAAATATGTGCATGTAGATAATGTGAACAGATACTATAGAAAATTATTGAATGCTTTGACATATATTGATTATTTGAGAAGTAGCTTATTAATGGATACAAGCATATGGATACAAATCGGCAATCAGACAACATTTAATAGAATAAAAAGCGATTTCAAAATGTATTGAAACACAACAAAACAATTAATAAAACTGATGTATTTTGCGAAATTATACATTGTTATTCATAAAGAAAATGATGTTGTAATCTTTTTAGACATCATTTCTTTAAAATATATTGATTTAAATATATACATATAACATTGTCTTTATAAATATTGAATTTTGTATACTATTTTTTAAACGAAATAACAAGACAAAATACAAAGGAAAAGTTAATAAACATGAAATGAATCATCTATAACTGATGTAAATAAGATGTTACAACATTATTTTTGGAAAAAATATCGATGTTAATGTGAATTTTTTTGTTGCTCTACTTATCTTTAGATAGCTAGAAATGCAAAATAATAATGTTTTAATAGTAGGTGAATCAATCAAAATGTAATTATATTCATGGATTTAAGTCGATATTTCAAAAAGAAACGATGTTATAAATCATTATAAACATCGGTTAGAAACCGATGTGATAGAGTTTGGATTTTTAACACCACCCACTAACACGTTGATTTTTTTTTATTAACATCGGTTTATACCCGATGTCTATGAACAGAATTCTAGTAGTGTATATATTAATTTACTATTTTGAATAAAACCCATTAATTATTTCAAAAATAAAAATTAATTGAAAAAGGAAATAAATCCATTAAAATTCTATTGTGATAGTATATGAAGAATTTACAAATAGATATAAGTTATATATTAATTTATTATTTTGAATTAAACCCATTAGTTATTTCAAAATTAAAAATTAATTGCAAAAAGGAAATAAAAAGGAAAGAGAAAAAAATGATTGGTTAAAAATGAGAGGATTAAGGTGAGAGTGCCACGTAGGCAAACACTCTTCTGTTTTAAGAGTTTACTAGCACAGTACCCGTGCGTGACGCACGAGATTTATAAAATAGATTATATTGTCATAATTTATTTACATTACATTTTAGATATATTATAATATTATAATGATATGAAAATGATAAAGCCAAATAATATTGATTTATTAAGACAATAATGCTTTTACCGCAATTTTGGTTTTCACCGGAGCGCATCCTTATATATATGTGTGTGTAGCAAAATGTCAATATCTCACCTTCTAGATAGACACATTTGCATGCACTAATGTAGAGAATGTTTTAAATTTTTTGTAATTTCTTTTTAATTAACTTGATTGGTTACTTTCAAGATTAAACAAATATTTGTTATCGCAATAAGCTAAAATATAGAACCAAATACTTTGTTAGGCGGAATACACATTCGACAAATGTTAGGATTAATGAGAAGTTGCCAAATAAGCCTATTTATAAGCAAAGTGGCATCAACATTTGAACCTATCTTCATTTTAGATATGTGACTTTGAGTAAACCTTCCACAATTTTTCATAAGCATAAACTTGTCAATATTTTGGTAATCAATTCAGTGGCAAACAAATTAAGAAGATGATTTAAAATCATATATATTTCAAACAAAATTTCAAATAATATATTGTTAAGTAGATCATATATATATATATATATATATATATATATATATATATATATATATATATATATATATATATATATATATATATATATATGTAGTACGTGCATGGGTTATAAAGGAATGTAAAAAAATAGCTTTAATTAACACATAATAAAAATTATTATCACACAAGTAAGATTTGTTTAGTTGTATTTTACTTATTTAGGATAAATATTTTTTATGGTTAAATTAATTTTGTATAAATTGGGTATTTATAAATTGATTATGATTTACAAATTAATTAGTTATAATTTGAGTTTAAACAACTAGATTTATATATGAATAAAGGCAACAAAACATAATCAAATTGAAAGGCCTTTGTTAAGATAATTCAAAAGAAGTTAATAAGAAAATTCGGAAAAAAAATTATCATGAGATTTTGATTAAAATTTAATGAGATAATTGATGATTAATTTTTTTATTAAAAGGGAGGAAAACCCAGAATTTGTAAGTGATAACAGATAAGGATAAGTTTCTACCTACATTATTAATTAGTTAGATTAAAATTAAAGTATAAAAGCTGATTATTTATTATTAGTTAAAAGTCCCGATTTTAAGGAGAAATAAATATTATGATTAAAAAAGGTGAATATTTATTAATTAATTAATTTAATTAGTAAAAATTAATTAATTATAAATGTGGGACCATGATCCATGAGAATTTGCCACGTAATCCTATGAACTTCTAAATTTAATTGCTAGTGTTTGACATATACTTTGGCTCGGCATATGCATGAAAATTGATCAATACGGCAAAACAATGGCCATTTGATGTAATTTTGGGGTTGAGATATAATTCAATGTTGAAATACGCGGTTGATGACAAAGGTGCAAGATGGAATTCCTTACCGTTGGATCTCAATGAGATTATTTTTAGTAATTCATATGAATTATTCAAGTAATTGATTTGGTTCTAATAATTATTATATTTGATTCATTGTATAATGAAATTAAAGATGAAATTGTATAAATTATGGAACAATTGAATGGTTAAGGGATCTTGAAACTATATTTGATTCATATGAATTATGCAAACACCGTAAGACATATTTTAAAATTAATCTTTTCAAAAATGAATTTTATGATAAATTTGTTAAATCAATTTAATAATTAATTGGATTTATTTAAATTAATATTTGATTAATTTGAATTAATTATTTATGTGGTTTCATGTTTATCTTTAAAAATAAGGTGGGGCCACATTGAATAAAAATCCGCCACATAAGCCTCATTTAAGGATAATCCACCATGTGTGTAACGGCCCAGGATTATGATTCCCAGGTTACGTTTCGAGGGATTAAACCCCTCGTTAGGACCTTGCGCCCCGAGTACAGGTTGAAGGTTTCAAAACATACTTTAATGTTTTCAAGGGGGATTTCATACCCAAAATCGAAGGGATCGTTGGAATCCCCGGGGAAGTCCCTTGTACCTGTCGTAATCTAAGCGTGGAAATCAGAAATCATGCGACTAGCGGAAACAAGTATAATACAAAAGTGTGCCACGGCAGAGCCGGGTCAAAACGGAGTCTAAAGTGTAAATCCGAAAAAGTATAATCAGAGTCTGGTGAAGTCTATACTCCAGCGCTCATTCTCCGCCGACAAAATGACCCGCGCAATAAGCAAACAACACCGATAGGATGAACATAAATAATGCCTAAAAAAATTGATATGGGGCGGGATCAGATCGATGCCCACTTAACTCTGCATCCCAACCATAAGCACATATATACGCTATACCTAATAAAGATGCTTCTAGATGCATAGCGGAATAATAACACACTAACATGCTCCTAAGTTCAAGTACGTAATAATGATAAGGCCTTAGCACAGAATACCAAGTGGTATATCCCTCTCCTACCTCCACCCCTTCCGACAGGCGGAGACTGGCCAGCTCGTGAATGCATTCATTCATAATAGGGCGGCACGCATGCCTAACCCGCTCCACAATAAAGCCCGCTGGCATATCATAATATAAGGAAGTACTCGATTGACTCAGGGTACCCGATGAGGCTGGGCTACCCTATGACCCTAGCAAAGACTTCTAGGACTATCACAGATAACGGCCGTTCTGTTTACATACGCACAAAGAAATAGAATGCTCAACGATCGATGCAACCTAGCATGGTACTACATGGCATGCTGATCATGAATGCAAGCACCTAGTATATCATGCACCTAAGGCAGGGAATAGCTCTATTCAATCTGAGTAAGCTCCGAAGAGACTTACCTAGCTTTGCAGAACAGCATAATAAAGGGTCCAGCACACATAAATCATAGTTACAAGTATCACCTAAATACATATCAGAACACATATATAAGTCTACGTCTAATCATTCAAGCACTCAAAGCATACATCATTCAACAAGAATAACAACCATATCGTAATCGTCACTCTATCAGGTTCAACCATTCATCATATTGCCACATTCCTCAATACCATATTGTTCTCATCATTCAATTCCGCCACATTCATATGTTCATAACCATATATTTGCATAACATATAGCTCAAGTGCATCATATTCATCAGGTTATTAGTCAACACAATCATGATATTAGGCAATCATTCACATCCATCATGCTAGTTAGTCATCGAGCACATAATTCCCGAATTAGTCCCGGAAACCGTTTCGAACCGAGTTGACTAGTTAGACATTCCGCCATTGGAAAACGTTAGTCAAATCCCTTTTTAAATCTCCTGGTCTCATAATATTATATTTGTTTTAAATCACCATAGTATTATATCCTTAAATCTTAATAATATTTTATCATACTTTAGACACCATTTTCCTTTAACCACTTTCATAAAATGCCTCCAATTCCCCTTAAAAATCCCAACCATTTTTATCTTATAAAAATCTGCCCCTTTATGTAATTACCAAAACTTCCCTTTTATTTTGTAAAACTTATATCCGAACCCACTTTAGTTCAAATTACCAAAAGTCACCCTCTTATTTTGTTAACCCGAAATTCATTTGTAAAACAGGACCACATCACATTTGAAAGAAATTAGGCCCAACCAACTTGAATCACTCTCCTCTGTAAAACCGAAATGAAAACAAAAGGAGTGGGACCCAAGGCTGAGGTGTAAAGTGACATGGCAAAGGAGAGGGTCCCACGGCCTTCTTCTCCCTCTCATTTTCGAACCAGGCAGAACAGAGACCAGGGCTAGGTTAGTTCGGAACCGAAAAAGGAAGGAGATGATGAAGGGCCGCCGACGATGGTGCCCAGCTCCGACCACGAAGTCGACACCCACACACACACAGAGACAGGGACGAAATAAGGAGGAAGGAAGGAGACGCTCACCGAGGGGCAACTCGCTGGAGAAGGTGCTCGGGGTTGCGGTGGCGTGGCTTCTATCCCGGACCTGGAGCAAGGCTCGGAGGTGAGCTATGTTCGATTGCTTGGCGATTTCGAGCAGAAAGAAGGGTGAGAGGCTTACCGAGGTTTCCGATCGAAAAAGGCGATGTCGGAGGTCGGGTATGGCCGGCGACATTGGGCTCGATTTGACTCCGTCGGAGCCGGATTCAGGCCGGAGGTGACCGGTCTGATTTGATAGCAACCAGGGGAACGAGAAGAGGAGGAGAAGACATCGGCGGATCCGATATCGACGGCTGTTGCTGGTCGCCGGAGAAGGAGGGGGGAGTTGTGACGTTGCCGCTACTTGCTGCTCGACCGACGGACAGGAGCAGGGGAGGCGAGATGTGCTCGGCTACTGGCGGCTCGCGGTGGCTATCATCGGCGCCGGCGTGGTGGTGCCGGAGACAGTGAAGGAAAGGAAAGAGTTTGGGTATTGTGCGGTTGTTGATATTGCCAAAAATGGCGGAAAACATTGAGGAGGATATATATAAAATTGGACAGGGGTGAGTGAAGGTTGGGTTGTTTTGGGTTTGAAACACACAGGGGGAAGAGAGAGTGTCTGACATAAAAAAAATTGAAGACAAGGGAAGGGAAGTGTTTGTGTGGGATGAAGAAGAGAAGGAGGCAACGGATTGAGTTTCTAAAGTAATGAAAAGAAATGAGGGAGGTGTAAGACTAGTTGTAGCCTGCAGGAATTGGACCAATAAAGATGGGTTGTTTGACATCTTTCCACAAACTAGGTGTATGAACGTAAAGAGAGGGGAGGCAGATGCCTGTAATTGGATTTTGTGGTCAACATATGGAGGAAGAGACAATGCTTAGAGTGGTCCCAACACCTCAATTTTAAAATACCATAAATCATTTTCTTGAAACCCTCTCTCGATCCAATCTCGACTTGTTTAAAATAATTTGTAAATTTCCGAGCAAGATGTCATCATATCAAGTTGATTTTCAAAATTTTTATCATAGGTCGGAAATTCGTTCTCTGAGTTTTAAAATCCGATTTAGGTAATTTTTCGTTAAATTCTACTTTTAAATTCATTTTGATTTTCTTCTTCCGATAAATTTGGATTTAAAAATCCGAGCCTTTACAATGTGTCCTCCTTTAACATTTGTTTTAGTATTATATTAGATATAGATAGATTAATTATTTCAAAAATAAAAATTAATTGAAAAAGGAAATAAATCCATTAAAATTCTATTGTGATAGTATATGAAGAATTACAAATAGATATAAGTTATATATGAATTTATTATTTTGAATTAAACCCATTAGTTATTTCAAAATTAAAAATTAATTGCAAAAAGGAAATAAAAAGGGAAGAGAAAAAAAATGATTGGTTAAAAATGAGAGGATTAAGGTGAGAGTTTCACGTAGGCAAACACTCTTTTGTTTTAAGAGTTTATATAGATATAGATTAGTTATTTCAAAATTAAAAATTAATTGCAAAAAGGAAATAAAAAGGAAAGAGAAAAAAATGATTGGTTAAAAATGAGAGGATTAAGGTGAGAGTGCCACGTAGGCAAACACTCTTCTGTTTTAAGAGTTTATATAGATATAGATATAGATATAGATTAACATTATATATAGTTGGTTATATTTTTTTTCTTTAATGTTTTAAATTAAGCCCAATTGCTAGTAAATATGTTAAGAATAAAAGAAAAAAATGTGATTAGTTTAGAGAGAAAAAAAAAGAATAAAAATAATAATTAAAGAAAATAAATAATTTAAAAAGGGAAAAAAAACTTGATTGGTGGAAAAGAGAGGATTAAGAAGATGTTGACACATAAGCCTAAAGTGTTCTAAATTAAGAGTATACTAGTACAGTTCCCGCGCCATTGCGCGGTTTATTTTTTAAATCATAATAATATGACAAATTAATATTGTAAAATTTTAATAAAAGTTAGTGTAAAATTAAAAATGTATAGTTTTATTGGTTGAAAAAACTGCAAATAATGTAAACCATTTCGGGTTGGTTCAGCTAGAAAGGACCTGCGGGAAGTTCCCAAAGGTCCCCGGTTCGAATCCCGCCCCCAGTGGCCATTGGAGGGTTTACCTGGTTCTTAACTTCAGGGCCCATGGGATCAGTTGACTACTACTTGCTAGTAGCCCCGGATACCCATGTAAATTAATAAAACTACAATTAAATGTAATGATAACACCTCATTAAAAATGATTATCGCTTAAAGAAGTGTATATATATAGATATTTTAAAATAATCTTATTAGAAAGAAAAAAATACTATCACTATAATATTATATAAAAGATTTAACTAAAGATAATTTTACGAAAATCTCTTAGATGAAAGCGAGAATTTATAAGATAAGTTCTCGTACTTTTAATTTAATATAGTATATAAAAAATTATATATAGGTATCGTTGTTTATTAATTCAAACCCTTTGGTTAGAAAATATATAATATATGTTAAATGAAAACTTTAATCTACAATCATTAAACCAAAATCATATTTTAGATAATTTAATAAGATCGTTGAATTTTAATGTATATAAACCAAAATTTTGAATTTTGAATTTTTTTATGTGTATATGGATAAATTAATAAAATTTAATGGGTATATGTATATATATATTTATATATATATATATCCAATTATGGATAGATTGAGATATATGGTAAATAATAAATAGGTTAATTGATTTACCCTAGATAATTAATTAGATTATTATGGAAATACACTTACCTAAAATAACTTTGCATAAAACGGTGACACGTGGCAAAATTGCTTCTCATTTAATAATATACTAGCGTAGTACCTGTGCGTAACGCACGATATTTGTAAAGTATATTATATTTTATAGAAGATATTACCATAATTTATTTACATTATATACTAGATGTATTATACTATTATAATAATATGAAAACGATATAACAAAATAATATAAATTTGGATAAAAATAATAATGCTTAGATTATATCAATATATAATATATGTGGCAAAACCTCAATGTCTCACCCTCTTGGCAGGGTCGGGTTTGAGATTTGAAATGCCTGAGGCATGATATAAAAATGTGTCCCTCT
Source organism: Persicaria tinctoria (assembly GCA_037127255.1). Lineage (NCBI taxonomy): Eukaryota > Viridiplantae > Streptophyta > Magnoliopsida > Caryophyllales > Polygonaceae > Persicaria > Persicaria tinctoria. The sequence goes on from JBANSL010000006.1 coordinate 82,933,398, forward strand.
ACTATTATTTTTTGTTGTGTTAATGGATTGGAAGGTAAGACCAAATAATTTGGTAGTTTGACTACATATTACACAGATTCTAGGTGTATGGAGTTTTAAGAACTTTTGGATGGAGAGCACACAAAAATGAGAGAAGAAATATTCTTGTAATAAACTTAAAAGTAAAAAAAAAATGCTTCATCCATCTCAAAATATAGGTCGTTTTATTTTTTTGGCATGTTTTTTAAGAAGCTAAAAACTCTGTAAAATATTATATTTTTATTGGTTAATTAAGACATTGATAGTGGTCTTATAAATAAGTGATAATCAGGGTGTGTTTGGATTTCAATTTTAATTATAATGTATTTATAAATACTAACACTTGATCAATATTTTGTTATTAAATTTTATAATTTGCTTAAAATGATATACCTTTTAAATAAAATATCTTATAATTGTGTCAATCAAACAACCACTATTGTGTAAATTTTTTAATTACATTATTATATAAACATAATTTACTATGTATTTAATTTAATGTTTACATTATTTTAGAAATTGTAAAAATTGCTAACCAAACAATGCATTATAATTAAAGTATACTGGAATCCAAAGACACCCTCACGTAACATCAATTTTTTTTTCAAATACACTCATAAAATAAATTATTTGATTAAAAAAATGTAAGAATACCTATTTGGATGAAAAACTTATTAGGGAAGATTAAACAAATTTAACAAATATTAGAATGAAAAGAAATTTTTAATTTTTTTTAATGTTTAAAAATTATCGACAATTGATTAATTTAAAAAAACATATAAATAACTTTCAAACAATAAGAATATTTGACAATTAGGGAGAAGAAATAATTAATTTATAAATTAATCAAAAGTGGGGTCATGTTAAATCTAAAGCTGCCACATAGCCTAATTTTAAGGATCGACTGTCATGTGGCATCTACAACCGTTGCTTTGGTATTATATTAGATATTAGATATTAAATATTATATAGATAGATTATAGATATAAATCTCTTATCTCTATGGGAAGTGTCACATGAGACATAGAAAGAGACCGAAAAATATGCTTATCAAATTTGTAGAGAATACGATTAAAAAATAAATGAGCAAAAAATATCTAATAAATAGAGGTTTTTAAAAAAAGCAGGTTTAATAATCGGTTTCAAGAAAGAAGGAAATGATCGTATTTTAACTTATTGTCATTTGTTAAGATCATATCTAAAAATTAATTTAAAACTTAATAAGAATAAAAAAGTGGGGTCATGTTAAATCTAAAGCTCCCACATAGCCTAATTTTAAGGATCTGCTGCCATGTGGCATCTTCAACCGCCGCTTTGGTATTATATTAGATATTAGATATTATATAGATATTATATAGATATTATATAGATATAAATCTCTTACCTCTGTGGGAGGTTTCATATGAGACATAGAAAGAGATTGAAAAGTATGCTTATCAAATTTATAGAGAATACGATTAAAAATAAATGAGCAAAAACTATCTAATAAATAGAGGTTTTTGTAAAGGCTCGGATTTTTAAAATATTAATTTTTTGAAAAAGAAAATCAAAATGAATTTAAAATAAATTCCGACCCAATTTTTTCGATTTAAATATCAATTCCGTCTTTCACTTCGAGTTTTGAACGACCAATCAGCGGAAATTTAAATTCCCGACCCGAGATCTCAATTCCGTCATATTCCGAATCCTTATCCATCCAACTCACCCTATTCCAGTTCGGGAAAATCTTATCCTCTCCTTTCCTCCCTCCACTCTTTGACCCCCTTATTTTGGCAAATAAACAACACCTTTCTCTTCCCAAAAATAAGACCTCTTTGTGTTGCAATTTGACCATTGTAAAATCAGATTCTTCTTCCCCCTCTCTCTCGGTTACACTGTCAAAAACAGACCCAAAACAGGCTCCCCCTTGAGCTCCATTTCCACCTTCACCACGCCACCTCCACCACCACGCACCGCTGCCACGTACCTCCACCACCACCACACCTCACCACCGCCCATCCCCGGAGCCGCCAGAAGCTCCGTCGAAGCCAGCAGCGCAGCCGCCACCACCTCCTCCCTCCCCTGTTTTCCGTTCACCTCGGTAAGCCTTCGATCCTCCGTTCCGACTCCAAAACCTTGTAAAGGTTCCCCTTTTAACCTCCTTCTTCCTTCCTAGGCCACGCTTGGTTGATTCCGCCTCGGCGAAGCCAAATCGCACCTCCGAGCTCCTCCGACGAAGCTTCGAAGCCCTCTTGGTGAGCCTCCTCCCTTCCTTCTTCTCCCCTTTCTTTTTGTCTCGTGTGTGTGTGGGTCCGCGTCGGAGATGTCGGGTGGCCGGAGGCCGGAGCACCACCGGCGAGGTCTCCCCTCCTCCCTTCTTTTTCTTTCCCTCCGCCGTCACTTGGGCAAAGGCCCTGTTCGTTCTTCTTTCGGCGTTGGAGGAAGAAGAAAGGGGAACTGGGCCCCCTCCCACGCCACGTCAGCGCCAACCCCACACCTGGGCCCGCCTCCTTTTTTTTTTTACACGTCACATGGCCGGGTCCCCCCCTCTCCCTTCCTTTTTGCTTCTAAACCCGGTTTTGTACATTGAGAATATAAGGGTTTGAGTTTTGGGCCTATCTTTTGGGCCAAACCTTTGGTGTTTTAACAAGGAGACATTTGGGCCTTTTCTTACCAATAGGGCTCGGTTTGGGTTTTGTAAACAAGAAGGTCCGGTTTGGTTGGGTACAAAGGGGTTCGGTTTTGTGTATTGAAAATAGAGCCGGTTTGGTTTCTTTATAAAATAAGTGGGTAGTTTTTGGTAATTTTAATAAAGAGAGGTTGGTTTGGTAAATTAAAAAGGGATGTTTGATTAAATGAATATTGTTGGGATTTTATAAATATTTTATAAGATGTTAAGATAAAAGATGTTAGAAGTAGTATGTAAATTGTTGGGATTAAAATATAAAATGTTGTTTTGAGATTTAATATCTAATATTGTGGTGATTATTATTTGTGGTTAAATGTTATATGATTATGTTGAAGATGTGCAATTATATGCTAAGTAAGATTGTGAGATGATAGCATGCAAATTGGTTAAGTATGAAATGGGAATTATCTTAAGTTGATGAATTGGAGAATTATATTGGTTGTGAGATGTTGAGATGATAGATTACGAGATAAGGTTGATATTATGAAAATAATGATGTGACGGTTATCATGTTAAGTTGTGAAGTTGTGTGTGTGATAATTCTATGCTTTGTGTGCCTTAGAGATAGACTCATTGATGTGCTTATACTTGTTAGGTGATCATCTATGACGTGTCGGATTTCATATTGCCTGGTTGATTGCCTTTTGCTGTTCTGCGATACCAAGTAAGTCTCTTCGGAGCTTACTCAGATTGAATAGAGTTATTCCCTGCTTTAGGTTCATGATATACTAGGTGTTGCATTCATGATCAGCATGCCATGTAGTACCATGCTAGGTTGCATCTACGTTGAGCATCCTATTTCTTTATGCATATGTAAACAGAACGGCCGTTATCTGTGTTAGTCCTAGAGTCTGTGCTAGGGTCATAGGACGACCTAGTCTCATCGGGTCCCGTCCTGAGTCAATCGAGTCATGCACTTCCTTATATTATGAGATGCCTGCGGGATTTATTGTGGAGCGGGTTAGGCATGCGTGCCGCCCTATTATGAATGAATGCATTCACGAGCTGGCCAGTCTCCGCCCTATCGGAAGGGGGTGGAGGTAGGAGAGGGACATACCACTTGGTATTCTGTGCTAAGGCCTTATTATTATTATGTACTTGATCTTAGGAGCATGTTAGTGTGTTAATATTCCGCCATGCATCTAGAAGCATCTTTATTAGGTATAGCGTATATGTGTGCTTATGGTTGGGATGCAGAGCTAAAGTGGCCATCGATCTGATCCCGCCGCATATCAATTTTTTAGGTATTATTTATGTTCATCCTATCGGTGCTGTTTGCTTATTGCGCGGGTCATTTTGTCGGCGGAGAGTGAGCGCTGGAGTATAGACTTAACCAGACTCTGATTATATTTTTGGATTTACACTTTAGACTCCGTTTTGACCCGGCTCTGCCGTGGCACACTCTTGTATTACACTTGTTTTCGCTAGTCGCATGATTTCTGATTTCCACGCTTAGACTTACGACAGGTACAGGGGACTTCCCCGGGGATTCCAACGATCCCTTCGATTTTGGGTATGAAATCCCCCTTTGAAAACATTAAAGTAAGTTTTGAAACCTTCAACCTGTACTCGGGGCGCAAGGTCCTAACGAGGGGTTTAATCCCTCGAAACGTAACTCGGAAATCATAATCCCGGGCCGTTACAGTTTTAAAAAAAAGTAGGTTAAATAATCGGTTTCAAGAAAGAAGATAATGGTCGTATTTTAACTTATTTTCATTTGTTAAGATAATATCTAAAAATTAATGTAAAACTTAATAAGAATAAAAAAAATCAAGACTTAAAATGTCATGATAAAAATAAAATTCAATAATCCATGAACCTCTTGGATAAAATATTTAATTTCATTCGAATCTTCTAGATGTTGCCTTTTATTTATGTATTTATTTATTTATATATTTGGTTGAAAATATACTTTGTAGCCTAATTATAAATGACGGTCCGAGGATTAAAAGCTCCACTAACCACTTTTATATCCTAACATAACATTTTTTTAAATAAAAAAAAAACAAATTAAAGTGTTTGTAAATATTTGATAACGTGGTTTAAGTAGTTTTATAATACCTATTAGGTAAGATTTCAAACCTAATCATGTGAAAATAAATTATAATATAAATAAATGTTTGAAAAATGGATCTTATATTAGTAATACCATGATAACTGAAATAATGTTAGTTACTATAAAAAAACATTTGGCTTTATTTAGATTTTATTAAGAAAATAGATTAAAAATACTAATATGATTTAGGTGGATATCTATATAGGATGAACCAACATAATTTTTTATATATCAAACAATTTCTTCACCAAATTAGTTTAAATAAGTCGTATTTAAAAAACAAATCAAATGAAATAGCAATAAATTAGTGTAATAAATAATTTAAGGTGTGATCATAATTTATGTTAAAAAAATAAATATTTAAGCATATTAGGATATTTTTAAATTAAGCTTGTAGTAAATCAATCTCGACTTGACAACCGAAAAAATATCAACCAAAATTTTGATTTTCAAGACCAAAAAAAAAAAATTTGATTTTCAAATACCTTTTCGATTGCCACGTCCACATTTTGCGGGATTTTTAACTGGATTTTAAAACCCTATTATTTTGTTTAATAGGAGAATAATTTGCATACGAATTTAACATTTTTAAAATTTATATTTTTTTCAGGGGTTATACTTCTTATAAGTCATTTTTCCTAATAAATGTGTCGTACCTTTGTGTTATAAAATAATATCGACCATAAAAATATAAAGCATATATACAACAAATATAATAAGTGAGATCATGCATTGACCAATGGATATCGTTATTCTAATGGTGAAGTACGGAAGTACATGCAATTAATAATTTATTTGATTTGTTAGATTGATTTAATAAGTAATTAGATTTTTTAAATCAATAATTCATTAAATTGAATTAATTATTTAGATGGTTTCATGTTTATCTATAAAAAAAAAGTGGGGCCACAATGAAGGATACGCTGCCACATAAGCCTCGTTTAAGGAGTAGTCGACATGTGGCATCTTAAAGCATGTGGTTTAGTATTATATTAGATATAGATATATAGGTAGATAAAAAAATGTGAGATTTTTTTGCAAAAAGTGAGAAGTTGTAAGTAAAATAAATATTGTTCTTTTTTTTTTTTGCAAAATAATAAGTCCAGACATTCCGTTTTTTTATGAATGAAAATCAATATTTTAAATTATAAGAATGAATAAAACAAAGCAAAAAGGTATAAGTATAAATATGAAGTGGGAAAACTATACATTTGATATATAATGTTTGAAAAATAAAATATTTTATAAAGTATAATTTAAACTAAATTATATAAAATAAAATTCGTCCCGTGGTATTAGGGGCCACCAATTTAGTGATATATAAGAAATAGCAATAAATCTTCATTTATTGAAGGTTGAGTTCAAAGGTAAAAATTACACTGCCAAACTCCTGAGGAAATTTTTATTCGTATTTGTCAATTTTTTTAATGAAAATTGTTTTGTTGCTTTTTCATCTCAAATCCACAATGCATTTATTTTTGTAAAAAAAATATTGAAGTTGTGTTTGTGGGGCCTATCACATATTCTTATATTAATACTAGGTAGGCAGACCCGTGCTACGCCCGGGACATGTGATTTTGTCTCAAACATTATAGTGAGATTGGACTTGGTAGATATAAAAAAAAACACATTACATAAATTTTTAAAAGAAGAGGATAATAGCATGTAGTGTAGTTTTTACGAAAAAATAATTAAATTAAAATATTATTATTCAAACAAAAAATAAAACAATACATATAATACTCTTTTGATTTATATTAAATTAAATATTTTTAGAGTGAATTATAAACTATTACAAACATACACATTCAATTAAATTTACATTAATTTTATTCAATTCAATCTTTTTTACCACCTACTTTACAAAATTTCCATCTTTGGATTTTTATTTATTTTGCTATAATTGCCGGAACAATAATGACTATCATTCAATTGTTAATTTCTTATCCATGAACAACAAAATGATATATTTTGTAAAAAAAAAAACAAAAAGGAAATATAATGACCATAATTCTTATCAAATGATAAATTTTTAAACAGATTATAGAGTGTAAAGGCCGAAAATATTTTATATGTTATTTAAATAGATATATTATTATTCCATTTAATTTGTAAAAATGGGAGAAAACTCGTCCTCGAGTACAAGTTCGATTTTAAAATCTTTCCGGCATTGTTTTAGAATTTGGACTATAACGGATTTTATTTCCACTTTCGTGAACTAAATTTTAGAAATGTGATTAGAATTGTCATTTTAATTCGGTATTTGAAAATTCAATTTAAATTTCGATAGAGTCGGGTCTACCGGGTTTCAAGTGTTGGGTGTCGGGATTCAAATTACCTTGTGGGGACCAATTTCATTTATTTTCCTTTTTCTTTTCCCCCCTCTCTCCCTCTCGTGACTGTTACTTATGCAGAGACACCTCCCCTCACAATTTCTGTAACCTCACAGCTTGCAAGGTTGTCCTCTAGTGCAATTTCACCCTATTGAATCCAGTTCTTGTCTTGCCCTTGTTATTTCTCAGCAACCCACAACAAAATTTCCCTCATCCAAATCCTCTTTCCTGTCGCCTGCAGTTGCCAGAAGAACCCCTTCTCCCTCCCGTTTTCGTTCTTGAATCCAACCATTGTGAGTCACCATATGCTCCCTCTTCCATCTCCTTTTCAATCTGATTTCCAAACAACCCTCCACCACAGCACCACCGAGCCCCTTATTCTCTGGAATCGCCAAAACGCATCAACAAAACCCCATCGGAGCCCTGTGTTCGGAGCTAGGAAACTACCTCTGCCGCCTTAGCCACAAGCCACTGCACAGCCACTTCCGCCCCCCCTGTTTGTCGTGAGCAGGAAAGAGGAAGGAGGAGTGACTGTCGAGGCAAGGCCGACGAAGTAGGAACCCCTCCATTCGTCGGAAAGCCGAGCTCAGCCCATCTCTTCCTCTCTTGTTCTGTTTTGCATTTCCGGCTCTGTAAGCTTTGTTTTCCTTCGTTTCACCCCAAAAACGAACCAAAGCTCCTCTTTTAACCCCTTTCCACTCTTCCTAGGACAAGATCCAGGAGGTTCCATCGTCGTCGGAGTCGAATCGCATCACCTCGACCTTTTTCCGGCGAGATCTTCAAGTCGCGGTAATCCCCTTCTTCTTCCCTCTTTCTGTGTCGTTTTATGCTGCTGGGTACCGGGGGGGAGTTGTGTGGGCGAGTCGAGTGAGGGTCGCCGAGGAGACGCCCTCCTCTTCTCTTTCTTCTTCCGCTGCGCTCCGTCGAAGGAAGGAACAGAGCTCTGTTCCGTGCGTTTTAGAAAGATAGGTCAGGGGACCTGTTTATTTCTATCCTCCGCCGGGCCTGGGCCTGTTTGATTGGGTTATTATGTGGGCTGGGTCCATTCCTTGTTATTGTCATTGTTGTTATATTAATTGAAGTGTATGAGTTTTGTGAAATGCTATTTTATACATTTATATCATATGATTTCTATTATTATTTTAAGCTAATTTTATAAAACAAATATACTTCTGAGATATCATACCTTATAAGACTGATCTAAAAGTAGTACTATTTGGGAATGCGTTATTACGTAACGTTTTATAATATGTTTTAGAAGAGAATTAGTGAATTTGGTAAAAAATAAATGTGATTTGGGATTTTGAATTGATTAATTGGCTTTTGCTTTATAAACATGAATTGTAAAGAGGATTTAAATGTTTAATGCCGGAAATTATTCTACAATATGATTTTGAGGTGTTGGTTTTAAGGTTTAAATGATAAATGTCGGAATTTGGCCAAGTATGATTTGGGAAAATTATTTTGAATATGAGTTGACTTAATTTGGGATTTAAGAGTTTGGAAGATGTGATTAGTACGATTTCATCAATTGATTTGATTGGAAGTAAATGGTTTTGGTTGAAGTTGATCGTATCGAAAAGGTTTTGGAAAATGGTTTAGTATCGATTGGTTTTGAGAATGTTGAGAACTTGGGAATCGTGTGTATGAATGTTGGCCCGGTAGCTTATGGAAATGGCTTGATGATAGGTGTGTATTGCTATTGGATTGTACTCTGGACTTGCATTGGGCCCTTGCTTGTGTTATATTGTTGTTCTGCATCTTCAGGTAAGTCTCTTCGGAGCTTACTCAGATTGAATAGAGCTATTCCCTGCTTTAAGTGCATGATATACTAGGTGTTTGCATTCATGATCAGCATGCCATGTAGTACCATGCTAGGTTGCATCGATCGTTGAGCATTCTATTTCTCTATGTGTATGTAAACAGAACGGCCGTTATCTGTGATAGTCCTAGAGTCTTTGCTAGGGTCATAGGGTAGCCCAGCCTCATCGGGTACCCTGAGTCAATCGAGTACTTCCTTATATTATGATATGCCTGCGGGCTTTATTGTGGAGCGGGTTAGGCATGCGTGCCCCCGGATTATGAATGAATGCATTCACGAGCTGGCCAGTCGCCGCCTGTCGGAAGGGGTGGAGGTAGGAGAGGGATATACCACTTGGCATTGTCTTGGGCCCTTACAGTATTTCTGCACATTATTATGAACGAGGAGCATGCTAGTGTGGTTGAATTTCGTACTGCATTAGAGCATCTTTATTAGGTATAGCGTATATGTGTGCTTATGGTTGGGATGCAGAGTTAAGTGGGCATCGATCTGATCCCGCTCCAAATCAATTTTTTTAGGAATTATTTATGTTCATCCTATCGGTGCTGTTTGCTTATTGCGCGAGTCATTTTGTCGGCGGAGAGTGAGTGCTGGAGTTATAGACTTCACCAGACTCTGATTATATTGTTTTGGATTTATACTTTTGACTCCGTTTTGACCCGGCTCTGCCGTGGCACTTGTATCCTTATTTTGCTTCCGTCTTGCTTCCGTGTGAAATGAATTTTACGAGTTAGTCCCCAGGACAGGTTAAGGGTACCCAACGGCCCTTCGAGGTGTTTAGGGTTTGAAATCCCTCTTTCTATTAATCTTAAATGACTTTGAAACCTCGACCCGTACCTGGATTGCAAGATCCGAACAAGGGGTTTTATCCCTTGAAACGTAACCCGGAAATCATAATTCTGGGCCGTTACATAGAGTCTTTTTAAAGTTACATGAGATGTGATTTTAAGAGCATATAACATTTAACGATTATACTCATATATATATATATATAAGGTACGTATTAACTTTTTAAAAATAATAATACTATTTGAACTCTTTTAATATTTATGTAAAGAGAAAGTTATATGAGATTTATTAGGTATATATTTATGCATGAGGCTATGAGATTTATGAGGTGAAGATTACTACTTGGAATTCAAAGAGGTTAGCATTGAATAACTTAGAAGATAAAAAGAGAGTCATTTATTTATTTGAATTCAAGACATTCTATTTAATAAAAAAATAATTAATTAATAAATAGACAAATTTTGGAAGATGAAAAGATAGACATTATTTTTATTAATTTAAGAAATTATAATTTTAAATTTTAAGCTGATATAATATTAGAAGTAATGAGGTATGGATTTATGGTGATATAATAATATTAGAAGTCATTGACATTTATATGTATTAATCAAGGTAAATTAATATTGTCCATTATTCTAAATACTAATAAAATCCTCACCCATTTGGCTACCACTTTAAGGCTACTGAATAAGAAGAGTATATGCGTTGATTAATATCTCTCATATATATTGACCTTTATATATATTTTTTATTTGCTTCAATGAATTTATATAATCTATGATAATTGATTTTAGTTGTAAATAAGGTAATCATTAAAATTCTATATTTATTATTTAGTTAATGATTTTGATTGTTGGATGAGAAATGTACATCTTTCTTATTTGATAAAGATTTTAATCTATTATTGGTTCACTCGCAAAAAACATAAAATAAAATATTTTTCATACAGAACAAAAGAACATATATTTGAATTTGAATGGATTTTGATTAAGATAGAAATAAATTTTATTATAATTAAGTAAATATATTATAATAATTTAAATATCGTTATTAATGATGTTTGGTATTTTTCTATAAAGAACACTTTGAAATGTTAAATTACAATCTAATATATTTATACTAATTTGAATTGCATTATATGTCATTGAGTTCAAAATTTTATTTAATACTTCCATTTTCAATTCATTTAATTTTTTTTTCTCATATTACATTCAATAATACATAAAAGTATAGTCTTAGATGCAAAAAATTAAATGGATATCTTTTCATATTCTAAATGATTTAATGACCAATTAGTTTCTTTAGATTTAGGTAAAATTTAATAAATATCTTTTCATCTTCTAATTCATGTCTATTTATTAATTTAACTTAATTTTTTTCTCATATTATCTTCAATGCATTAAGTTGAATGCCAGCTTAATTGTAAAATATTAAATGACTGTATTTTTATTTTACAAATATTCAAATGACAATTTCTTTAGATTCCAAGTTAGGATTACAAAAATCATATATTATTGGAACAAAATAATAATTAACACATATATTAAAAATATGAAAAAATATCATTCACAATCTCCAATGTATAAAATTAGCAAATCGAAACAGAGAGGGAGGAGTTTCATGCCACTAATATATTTTTTTATGTTTAAAATTACATCTGTGGTAAATATTACATACTACCACATTACATACTGTGCTTCCAACAATGGATCAAATGTTGTAAGATTCATAACACTTCAATTAAAAAATAGGAATAGATGCCCTAGTTTCAAATACATAGGAATACATATTAGAAAAATTAACAATTATATATTCCTTGAACAAAATAAGAAATATAACATATGATATAAAATAACACCATAAACATTAGAGAAAATTCATAATATATCACTACTACTAATAAATATAATTAAACAAAAATTTGTAATTGTACATACTTATATAAAGGTGTAAAGGCCCGGATTTTTAAAATAATAATTTAGGAATAAATAAAATAAAATGGATTTAATTTGGATATTTTAAGAAAAACTCGTCCTCGAGCACAAGTTTGATTTTAAGTCATTCCGGCATCGTTTGAAATAGTAGATTTTGACGGATTTGAATTCCGCCTTTGAGCTTCGAAATCGAGAATTTAATTTGGTCATTTGTAAATAAGTTGTAAAATTTGACTGGAAATTTAATTATTTTGTTAAAGTCGGGATTAGCGGGTTTCGAGTTTTGGATTTCGGAATTTAAAATTATTGTTGTGGGCCCATTCTCTCTCTTTGATTTCCTTTCCCTTTTTTCTTTTTCTCTCCCACGTTGCCAGCTGCTCTGCTGCCTGCTGGTCAAATTTGTCATCTTCTTGATCATGCTCAACAAACATCACACACATTGCTCTCTCCCTATAAATTAGATCCACCGAAAACCCTTAAACTTATCTACAAATCCAGCCTCATCCTTTGCCTTATTCATTCATACAAACCAGTGAGAAAACCCCCCATCGGAGCCCTGTGTTTGCAGCCGGAATCGCTGCCAAACTACCTCCCTCTACCTACTGTTCCCGACATTGCCACCACCAAACCATCCACGCTCCTTCCTCCTGGTCAGCTTCCCCTCGCCGTTGACGCCATCTCCAAGGACCTCCTGAGCGCTCACAGCCCTGTTTAGAACAACCAAGTCGAGCAGCAGCAGCTGCGTTTCTGTCCTCCTCCCTTGGAGCAAGAAACCCAGTGGCCAGGTTCCCTGAAGCCTGATCTAGTAGCCCAGGAACCGCCGGAGCCCGTCGAAGCCGCCTTCCTCTTCCTCCCTGTTTCCGTCCAACACAACCGGTAAGATCCTTCCTCCTTTCCACTCGAAAACAAAGCAAGGTTCCACCTTTTTGACCCCCACCCCCCATTGTCGAACCAGGCAACCCCTTTCGATTCCGACACCGACGAACCTCCGACGAGCCTCGCTTTTGATTTCACTCGGTGAGTCTCATCCCTTCCGATTTTGTTTTCCTAGTCTAAGGATTTGTAGTGCTACTGAAATCTTGATTCCGGGGAGTAGTAGGACGCAAGTGTAGCGAGAGAGGGGTTTGAACGAGAGCGGGGCAGGCAAGCGGGTGCGAAGAGAGGGCGAAAGCGAGAGCGAGAGCGCGTCTGAGAGTGAGCGAGCGAGGCTGACGGGTGCGAGATTGCGAGGGGACTGGGGACGGGCCATGGTCGGAGCAAGCTTGAAGAGGCGGAGCCGGAGAGAGTGAAGTCGAGAGCAGAGAGACGGAGGAATGAGGAAGAAGAAGGTGAGCGTCGGCGGGATCTGTCCATCGAAGAGCAGAGCGGGGATCTGCCCTTTTATTTCTTCCTGGGCCTGGGCCTATTTTCCTGGATCCGGGCCCTTCTCTTTTCCTTCTTTTTGGGCGGGTTTGGACCCCTAGGGCCGGGTTTGACCTTTGGTACCGGGTTTCAGTGAAGAGAGTTGGGCTGGTTGTTTATTTAAAAGGGTTTGGGATTTTGGGATTTGTAGGAACCGAAAATGAATTTGGGTTATGAGGTTTTGGGCCTTCCTCTTTTGGGCCTAATTGTTGTGTGAATGTCTTAAAAGGGATTTTAAAGACTCATAAATATATTTTATGAAAATATACTATTAATATTATTGAGTTATATTAAGGTGATGTTATATGATTATAATTATTGTTATGATTATTATTATTATTATTATTATTATTATAATATTATGTTTTGAGGAAATATATTTATGAAATTATTATTATATATTATAAAATAGTTTCAAAGAGACATTATTGGAATATGTTTTAGTGATGATTTAAATATGTTATTTTAGAGAATTTGAAATGAATTATGAGTTGTGATTTATAAATATGGTTGTGGAAATAGAATTATTTTGTGACTAAGTGTCAGAATTTATTTATGTAATGATTTAGAAAATAAACATGCCGGTATTGTGTTAATAATATGATTTTTGAGAATTTGTTGAGGATTTAAATGATAAATGTCGGAATTTGGCCAAGTATGATTTGAGAAATTATTTTGAATATGTGTTGACTTAATTTGGGATTTAAGAGTTGAGAAATATTGTTGGTGAGATTTATCAATGATTTTGATTAAATGGTTTTGGTTGATGTCGATCATATCGGAAAGGTTTTGGAAAATGATTTTACCGTCGATTGGTTTTAAGTATGCTGAGAACTTGGATTTCGTGTGTATGAATGATGGATCAGTAGCTTATGAAAATGGCTTGATGATAGGTGTGTATTGCTTCTGAATTGGTTTGGACTTGCATTTGGGCCCTTGCTTGTGTTATCTTGCTGTTCTGCATCTCCAGGTAAGTCTCTTCGGAGCTTACTCAGATTGAATAGAGCTATTCCCTGCTTTAGGTGTATGATATACTAGGTGTTTGCATTCATGATCAGCATGCCATGTAGTACCATGCTAGGTTGCATCGATCGTTGAGCATTCTATTTCTCTATGTGTATGTAAACAGAACGGCCATTATCTGTGATAGTCCTAGAGTCTTTGCTAGGGTCATAGGGTAGCCCAGCCTCATCGGGTACCCTGAGTCAATCGAGTACTTCCTTATATTATGATATGCCTGCGGGCTTTATTGTGGAGCGGGTTAGGCATGCGTGCCGCCCTATTATGAATGAATGTATTCACGAGCTGGCCAGTCTCCGCCTGTCGGAAGGGGTGGAGGTAGGAGAGGGATATGCCACTTGGCATTGTCTTGGGCCCTTTACAGTATTTCTGCACATTATTATGAACTAGGAGCATGCTAGTGTGTTTGAATTTCGTACTGCATTAGAGCATCTTTATTAGGTATAGCGTATATGTGTGCTTATGGTTGGGATGCAGAGTTAAGTGGGCATCGATCTGATCCCGCCCCAAATCAATTTTTTTAGGAATTATTTATGTTCATCATATCGGTGCTGTTTGCATATTGCGCGGGTCATTTTGTCGGCGGAGAGTGAGCGCTGGAGTTATAGACTTCACCAGACTCTGATTATATTGTTTTGGATTTATACTTTTGACTCCGTTTCGACCCGGCTCCGCCGTGGCACTTGTATCTGTACTTTACTTTCGCTTTACTTCCGTTTGAAATGGTTTCCGCGACATAGTCTTAGGACAGGTTAAGGGTACCCAACGGCCCTTCGAGGTTTCAGGGTTTGAAATCCCTCTTTCTACAAATCTTAAAATGAGTTTGAAACCTCGACCCGTACCTGGATTGCAAGATCCGAACAAGGGGTTTTATCCCTTGAAACGTAACCCAGAAATTATAATTCTGGGCCGTTACAAAGATGGTATCAGAGCTGAGGTTGTGCAATTCGGGTACAAAAGGGTCGAGTGTATGTTTTGGAAAACCGTCCATGAATTTCAAAAGGATTTGAAAGGATTTTAAAAAGGGCAAAATGAACTTAAGCCGTCTAACCGAAACTGGACTAAGTAATGAACTTGGCTTATCATAAAATATGGAAAACCGACTAAAGAGGGGATCGAGTGGGTAGAAAGACGTTAGACCATCCCTATTGGATGTAGTTGGAAATGGGTAGGCGAAATATTAGCTTGTTCTTTACAGATGGGTCTGGAAGACTCCAAGGAGGTCATTATGAGTGTCACTAACTGATTCTGTGTTGAGTGCTTGCTATGCTAGATAACTGACTGGTATGCCTAACAATTAAATGTGTATTGACTGATCCATGAAAACGGAATAGTGAGAGTACCCTTGTTTCTGTATGGTCAACCCAGTTATGTGCGATAGCCGTTCCACGTTGCTAAACCCTTGAGGATCTTATCGAGTCTTTCTCCCGCATGTCAGTGTCTTCCACGGGGAAATCGGGTTGGTAAACACATTGCGTCGGAATCATGTATGGATGTGAAGGTTGTCTGAGCGAATATTGGAAGGTGGTTCCTTATGTCCCTTTAAGTCAAAGTAAGGTGTTTCTGGGCTGTATTCCTTGATTCTTGTGACGATCAACCCGTGTCTTCTTGCCACAAAGAGTCATACCAGAGTCCCACGGGAAAGAGGGGTGAGAAGTCAGTCGGGAAAACTCAATGGTTGCCCTTAGGGATCCCTGTTCGGTTGTAATGGTGACTCTCTCTGAACTATATGACATGATCTTATAGCCTCCTGCATATACCTTGCGAATGACTATTAGTACAGGCTGCTCATGCTATTACATATGTGATTGCTTCGATTGCTTCAGTCTCGTGTTGTGTTTGGCCTTCTATCATGATTGCATGTTTTTATAGCATGTTTGCTTGGCCCATTGATCATATGATTGATTGGAAGCATAAACCACATGATACGAACCTATATGCTTTCGCCTGGGTTAGGTCCATGATAGTGTGATAAACTCTCCTCTGTACAATTTCCTGGAAATGATCTCCTTAGCATGCTAGATGATGATGTGTCGATGCTCCTTATTTCTTTTGTAACAAGAATCTATAGTATTCCCATCTGTTCTGTATTCGGCAGATTAATTAACGTTGATTGTTTTGCAATTTGCGTCGTTGTGTGAATACTTGCGTTGGATGGAGAATATGTGGTATAATTGAGTCTTGAGAAACGCGTGTTTTATCTTAGTATGTGTTGGTTTGAGCTCATGTCCCCGTATTCTAGTCATATTTCCATTACTTAAACTCGTGTTATACATTGTAAGACTTTCCTCATGTTTCTATGTTGTTGGAATGTGATTGAATTGATTTCTTACGTGTCGCCATGATTAGTTGAATGCATGTATCGTATGCCAAGTAGAGCCTTTAGTACCATGTAGAATCCTTGGTTGTGACTCATGTGAATTATATCTTGCTTGCATTATTGCTGATTTTCTCTTGAGCTAGGTCCCTGATAGTGTGATTCTCCTCTTTCATCTCATCTTTGGCGTTTTACTCATGATTAGACTGATGTTGAATTAGATGAGCGACTTGCTTTTCGTGATGGTTATCTTAGCATGCCTACATCTTACCTCTCGGTAGTGTTTCCCTATTACTCTGTTTTATCATCTCGCACTTGCATGAATGTAAGACTTGGCACATCGCATGATCACACACCACGCTATACCATGATTTTACATACGCATAACACATAAATGTTAGGATGAATCTGGTCGAATTACCCTGATTGTGCTCGTGTTCGATATATGCCAGTAGTGTCTTGTAGGGCTTATGATTTCCAATATGACCCGCTAAATAATCACGTGATGTACTTATTCTATGAGTTGATAACTATCGTATCATTACATGTGTCCTATGATGGTTCATTCCTAGCATGATTATGATTTGTCGCTCGTGATGTCATTCTTGTTACTATGTGATTTTCCCCTTGCTATTCTAAATATTATGTTGAACTCTTTAAATGACTTATGACTATGCTTGTATGACATCATGTATCACTAGCATCATGTAGGACCTATACTTTCTAAATGTATCTCGTCAGATGATTACATGTCATTCTTAACCTAGTATATGATTATTATTGTCCGATGTGATAGATACCATACTGCTCCTATGTGCTCTCGCATGACGCTTAACCTAATTATTATGATGTACCTCGCCATACTGCATTTGACCTCATTAGTAGATGTATGTACCATACTCGTACATTGTTCGTACATGTGATAATTCCTATGTTTATCCTGCATATCTCGTTTAAGATTGCTAGGCATGTCTGCTTCCATGAAAGAATTTGCAATTAGCTCATCTCACCTGCATTAGTGCCAGACTCGATTGTGTTTTCTGAAATGAATGCGTATGTAATTCATCATGAGTTAGGTACATGTTAGTATGAATTAGAGTGATTGATATGTCCCATGATGAATTCATGTTTGCTTGTCGCGATTGCAACCTAATGGACCTCCATAAGGGCGTTGTTGCTATTCTCGGGTCAGAGTCTTGCCTCTAGTATTGTCGTCTTTAGTTGTGGTATGTGTGTGTCCCCGAAAGGAATTTAGGTTGTCTTATCTTGTCACTCCCCTATCTCCGCTAACTTAAACTCCTACGCGATACATTGAACGAGCGACCGCACAGAAAAGAGAATGAGGAGTTGGATGGCGATTGAACAGCGCAACAGAAGTGTGGGCCCATAACCCACGGGCCTCAAGATCAATGATGTCGACGGAACAGGCGCGCATCAAGAATTACGGTTACTGAGTAAGATATGACTTGCAAGCGAGAGTGTTCTCCGTTTGAATTGCTAACCCTTTTGAACTTGTGACAATGATATTGCACTAACTTGACGATGAGATTTACGCGTTGATGTGCTGATTTGATGATGATTGTTGCCTGATTGTCTGTCGTCTATAATGACATGATGTGATGCCTTATAGATCTAATGTACCCTGATGTCTTGACGTGTTGCTACTCTAAGTTGCTGAGCATGGTTTAAATTCCTTTGCTTGTAAAATGTGAACTACGTATGCTAAGAGATCTGAATTGTATCTGATAAGGTTATAATGCAACATGGTAGCTTGACTTGATTACGTACATATATGATGTTTGCAATGATTATTGAGCATGATGGTAAATTGAGACTTCTTGATAAGATTGTAATGTTGAGGATGTATTAGCGATGCTATTATAAATGCTAGCTAAAATGATGCATGCCTTAGGTGTTATAATTTTTTTTATAACTTCTTTCTTTTTTATATGTGGGTGAGATTATCTTGTAGTGTGGTCGGAGGGCAGTGAAAGGGGTTTGAATCATTAGGATGTTCGAGGATGGTGTGAAGTAGAGTTGATGTGAGGATTGTTGGCTTAGGTAAGACTGAGTGAGCTGTGAGATTTATGAGAGGCAATGTTGGTGGTTCTGATGAGCGGTAAAAGACTTCTAGGCAGTTAGGATGATCGATGGTATTACGCGGTAAGACGCGAGAGAGGGATCCATGTGGTTAGCAGGGTATGACGTTTGTGATGTCTTGGGTAGTATATGAAGTGTGGGGAACGACTTTTGTGAGCATTGATGATATAGTATGAGAGGGTTCTCGGCTGTGAAGTTAGAGATAGGAGTTGGGTTCTTAGAGGTGGATGGTGTGTGTGAGAGTTTGGTAGAATGAGGGCGAGATTTGAGCATCGGGGTGAATTGGGATTTCTTTAGGGAATTTTGTCTAAGTTGACGTTAGCGGGTCTAGAAGAGGATTAGTCTTGGTTTGATAGTGGAGATGGGCGAGTGGAGGTTGTGTTTTATTTTGACTGGTATGATGTGAGGATTTTCTTGATTATGTGAATTATTTATATCTGCTGGCATGATGTTAGATAACGACCATGATGAACCTGATATGGAATTACATGTTGATGTGCAATATTAAAATCTAGTTGGTAGTGACAATTGTTACCATGATGTATTAATACTTTGATGTCCTGTTATATTGGTTTAGAAGCATGTTAGGACGTGTTGTGATATGATATATGAAGTAATGATGAGTATGAACTATGAGATAATGATGTACTATTATGTGAAAGCATGATGTTATATTATGGGGTGATAAAGCATGATGTTATGTTATATGATCGTTAAGCATGATTTTGGGTATGTTAAATGATGAATATGACTTTGAGGATGAATATGATTTGTATATATGAGATAATGATACCAGATTCTAAATGATCATTATATATCATTGTGATGAGTTAAGATGATGTTTGGTGAATATGCTGACATTCGATGACTGATATACTGTTTCACCTCCCCTTTCGCGAAATCTTAATAACATAACTTGTTGTGTTGACGTGTTGACAATGAGTTTGATTCGTTGACTTTATGATGAGGATGTACATGTTATGACCTTGGTGTGATATCAAGATGTGTGTTATGATTCTGGCATAGATAAATATTATGACCTTTAGTATGATGTGGAGACATTGATGCGATCTTGTGATAGTGTGCTAGCATATGTTTGAGACTTGTTATATGATGTACTCGTTGAGGATCGATTGGTTATGTAGTTATGCATTGCTTATGGCTTGTGAATCTTGTTTGAATTCAGACTGATAGATTGATTTGATTATGGAAACTAGGAAGAGAATATGGGATTAGCTCTTAGAGGTGGATAATTCCACCTCCCAGCTTCTGAATTTGATTGTTTGGTATGCGAGAAATTGATCTGGCGGTTGGAAGATTTTGACGAAATCTCGATTTGAAAGGATTTGACTTGTTTTGGGGTAAGGTTGCTTGATTAGACGTTGGATTTGAAGATTTTGAACGATTTTGGAAAAGGACCAACTTGGATTGTAAAAGAATGAACGATACCGAGAATTTCAGCGATTTTGAGGTTAATCTTTATTTTCAATTATGGAATCCCTTTAGAAACTTTTCAAACCCGGGCAACTCTATGATACTTCACGAAGTGGATACATGCACTTTATGGGGGCGCCTGTAGGGTGTTTGCTAAGACCTAGTGATGATATTGTAGAACTTTTAGAGTTGTGGTACCTCCAAAAAGTTGAAGCGAGAATGTGATAGAGGCGCTTATTGCATACTTGTCAAGACTAATTGGAGATGTCACGATCGTGACTAGGATGTTGTGAGAATCTCGGAAGACGCAACCGAGATGATTACAAGATCCTTGGACATGGTCCTTGGACTCATCAATTTCAAACTTTATTCCCTACCTTGTTTTTGGTTTTAGTCTCGGGGACGAGACTTGTTTTTAGAGGTGGATGATGTAAAGGCCCGGATTTTTTAAATAATAATTTAGGAATAAATAAAATAAAATGGATTTAATTTGGATAATTTAAGAAAAACTCGTCCTCGAGCACAAGTTTGATTTTAAGTCATTCCGGCATCGTTTGATATAGTAGATTTTGACGGATTTGAATTCCGCCTTTGAGCTTCGAAATCGAGAATTTAATTTGGTCATTTGTAAATAAGTTGTAAAATTTGACTGGAAATTTAATTATTTTGTTAAAGTCGGGATTAGCGGGTTTCGAGTTTTGGATTTCGGAATTTAAAATTATTGTTGTGGGGCCCATTCTCTCTCTTTGATTTCCTTTCCCTTTTTTCTTTTTCTCTCCCACGTTGCCAGCTGCTCTGCTGCCTGCTGGTCAAATTTGTCATCTTCTTGATCATGCTCAACAAACATCACACACATTGCTCTCTCCCTATAAATTAGATCCACCGAAAACCCTTAAACTTATCTACAAATCCAGCCTCATCCTTTGCCTTATTCATTCATACAAACCAGTGAGAAAACCCCCCATCGGAGCCCTGTGTTTGCAGCCGGAATCGCTGCCAAATTACCTCCGTCTACCTACTGTTCCCGACGTTGCCACCACCAAACCATCCACGCTCCTTCCTCCTGGTCAGCTTCCCCTCGCCGTTGACGCCATCTCCAAGGACCTCCTGAGCGCTCACAGCCCTGTTTAGAACAACCAAGTCGAGCAGCAGCAGCTGCGTTTCCGTCCTCCTCCCTTGGAGCAAGAAACCCAGTGGCCAGGTTCCCTGAAGCCTGATCCAGTAGCCCAGGAACCGCCGGAGCCCGTCGAAGCCGCCTTCCTCTTCCTCCCTGTTTCCGTCCAACACAACCGGTAAGATCCTTCCTCCTTTCCACTCGAAAACAAAGCAAGGTTCCACCTTTTTGACCCCCCCCCATTGTCGAACCAGGCAACCCCTTTCGATTCCGACACCGACGAACCTCCGACGAGCCTCGCTTTTGATTTCACTCGGTGAGTCTCATCCCTTCCGATTTTGTTTTCCTAGTCTAAGGATTTGTAGTGCCACTGAAATCTTGATTCCGGGGAGTAGTAGGACGCAAGTGTAGCGAGAGAGGGGTTTGAACGAGAGCGGGGCAGGCAAGCGGGTGCGAAGAGAGGGCGAAGGCGAGAGCGAGAGCGCGTTTGAGAGTGAGCGAGCGAGGCTGACGGGTGCGAGATTGCGAGGGGACTGGGGACGGGCCATGGTCGGAGCAAGCTTGAAGAGGCGGAGCCGGAGAGAGTGAAGTCGAGAGCAGAGAGGCGGAGGAATGAGGAAGAAGAAGGTGAGCGTCGGCGGGATCTGTCCATCAAAGAGCAGAGCGGGGATCTGCCCTTTTATTTCTTCCTGGGCCTGGGCCTATTTTCCTGGATCCGGGCCCTTCTCTTTTCCTTCTTTTTGGGCGGGTTTGGACCCCTGGGGCCGGGTCTGACCTTTGGTACCGGGTTTCAATGAAGAGAGTTGGGCTGGTTTTTTATTTAAAAGGGTTTGGGATTTTGGGATTTGTAGGATCCGAAAATGAATTTGGGTTATGAGGTTTTGGGCCTTCCTCTTTTGGGCCTAATTGTTGTGTGAATGTCTTAAAAGGGATTTTAAAGACTCATAAATATATTTTATGAAAATATACTATTAATATTATTGAGTTATATTAAGGTGATGTTATATGATTATAATTATTGTTATGATTATTATTATTATTATTATTATTATTATAATATTATGTTTTGAGGAAATATATTTATGAAATTATTATTATATATTATAAAATAGTTTCAAAGAGACATTATTGGAATATGTTTTAGTGATGATTTAAATATGTTATTTTAGAGAATTTGAAATGAATTATGAGTTGTGATTTATAAATATGGTTGTGGAAATAGAATTATTTTGTGACTAAGTGTCAGAATTTATTTATGTAATGATTTAGAAAATAAACATGCCGGTATTGTGTTAATAATATGATTTTTGAGAATTTGTTGAGGATTTAAATGATAAATGTCGGAATTTGGCCAAGTATGATTTGAGAAATTATTTTGAATATGTGTTGACTTAATTTGGGATTTAAGAGTTGAGAAATATTGTTGGTGAGATTTATCAATGATTTTGATTAAATGGTTTTGGTTGATGTCGATCATATCGGAAAGGTTTTGGAAAATGATTTTACCGTCGATTGGTTTTAAGTATGCTGAGAACTTGGATTTCGTGTGTATGAATGATGGATCAGTGGCTTATGAAAATGGCTTGATGATAGGTGTGTATTGCTTCTGAATTGGTTTGGACTTGCATTTGGGCCCTTGCTTGTGTTATCTTGCTGTTCTGCATCTCCAGGTAAGTCTCTTCGGAGCTTACTCAGATTGAATAGAGCTATTCCCTGCTTTAGGTGCATGATATACTAGGTGTTTGCATTCATGATCAGCATGCCATGTAGTACCATGCTAGGTTGCATCGATCGTTGAGCATTCTATTTCTCTATGTGTATGTAAACAGAACGGCCGTTATCTGTGATAGTCCTAGAGTCTTTGCTAGGGTCATAGGGTAGCCCAGCCTCATCGGGTACCCTGAGTCAATCGAGTACTTCCTTATATTATGATATGCATGCGGGCTTTATTGTGGAGCGGGTTAGGCATGCGTGCCGCCCTATTATGAATGAATGCATTCACGTGCTGGCCAGTCTCCGCCTGTCGGAAGGGGTGGAGGTAGGAGAGGGATATGCCACTTGGCATTGTCTTGGGCCCTTTACAGTATTTCTGCACATTATTATGAACTAGGAGCATGCTAGTGTGTTTGAATTTCGTACTGCATTAGAGCATCTTTATTAGGTATAGCGTATATGTGTGCTTATGGTTGGGATGCAGAGTTAAGTGGGCATCGATCTGATCCCGCCCCAAATCAATTTTTTTAGGAATTATTTATGTTCATCCTATCGGTGCAGTTTGCATATTGCGCGGGTCATTTTTCGGCGGAGAGTGAGCGCTGGAGTTATAGAATTCACCAGACTCTGATTATGTTGTTTTGGATTTATACTTTTGACTCCATTTTGACCCGGCTCCGCCGTGGCACTTGTATCTGTACTTTACTTCCGCTTTACTTCCGTTTGAAATGGTTTCCGCGACATAGTCTTAGGACAGGTTAAGGGTACCTAACGACCCTTCGAGGTTTCAGGGTTTGAAATCCCTCTTTCTACAAATCTTAAAATGAGTTTGAAACCTCGACCCGTACCTGGATTGCAAGATCCGAACAAGGGGTTTTATCCCTTGAAACGTAACCCAGAAATTATAATTCTGGGCCGTTACAAAAGGCAAGAGAGAAAGGGGAAAAACTAATCATAAATTTATTTTCGACGAAATAAAATGTATGTATCAATTACGAATAAAAACAAAGCAAAAATAAGGGGGAAATATACTCTTAATCTGCAATGTTTACATATCGCCAGCGAATACGACACGTTTTAGTTTTCACCCTTCCAAAAAAAAAAGAATATGAATTAGAAAAAAATAATTATATATTGTTTCAACAAAATAAGAAATAAAACATATGATATATAATAACAACATAGAGATTGTGAAAAAAAAAAATCATAACATACTAATAAATACAACTGAAAATAATGCAAAAAATAAAATAAAAATCCAAGGTAAAAATTGATACATTGCATGACCGTTCAACGTGGGTCTTCCTCCAATTGATCAATGTCACGTTGGTGTTCATCCTCTAGGCACTCTCCTTTTCCATTGGTATATATAGGTGAAACTTGGAATCCAAGAAGTTGGCATTGAATCATTTAGAAGATGAAAAGATAATTATTTATTATTATTTTGAATTAAAGACAATCACTTTAGTGCAAGATATAAATTCAAATTAATAAATGTTCATAAATTAGAAGATGAAAAGATAGCGATTAGTTTTTTAATTCAATGAATTATAATTTTACAATTTAAGTTTATATAATCGGAGAAGTAATTTAGATGACGAATTTATATATATATATATATATATATATATATATATATATATATATATATATATATATATATATATATTAAATGTGTAATTAGGAGTAAACTACATTTTGAATTTACCTTATTTTTTATCAACAAATTCAACTTTCTAAACTATGTAGGGATAGAAAAAATAATTACAAAAATATTATGATGATGGTATGATAAATTCTCTGATAAACACATTTGTATAGTATAACTTATATATGATAAATTTTCACAAAATAATTTAGATCTTTTTATTAATATATATATAAAAAAAGAAATTTACTTACAAAAAGATTATGATGATATGTAGGGGTGGGCATGGGACGGGATAAGCCGGGACGGGACGGGACCGGGACGGGATTGACTTTTTTTTTTCCGGGACGGGATTTACTCTTTTTTTTTAAGTCCCATACGGGCCTTGTCCCACACGGGACGGGACGGGACCGGGACGGGACGGGCCTTGTCCCTCGAATAAAAATAATAAAATATTAGAAAAACTTGAAAATTAAAAAAAAAGTTTTCAATGTTAGTGCTTCATACAATAACAATGAAACACTGTCATCCCAGCACTGCCCCACAAAAAGACACTTCCAAGTTCAAACAACAAAACTACTTATAAAAAAACATAAATGATGAGCCTTAGACCTGCCAGTAGCAAAACATTGCTTTAAAATTGATAGTAGCAAAACATAGATGATGAGCCACGACAAAGATACTAACAATGAAACATTACTTTAAAACTGCCAGTAGCAAAACTGCCTACAAAAAAAAAAACACTTCCAGCAGCCCACTTCCATCAGCTTAATTGCATACAAAAAAACACTTTCATCCCAATTACACTATCAGTACACACTGTCAAGATGCCACACAAAAAGGCAGGATAATGGATACTGATCGAATAAGAGTGAGGCATAGATGATGAGCATGTGTAAACAAATCAGTCTATAGCAATTGATTTCCCTTTCCCTGACCCAATTGGAGCTTTAGTCGGTGTGTTGGTACTTGAAGCCGTTGTCTCATGCTCTGCGTTCGGAAAACACAAGGAAAACTAGTTGATGGCAATAACATATGAGAAATTATCAGGTCACTTCCAAGTAAAAAAAAACAGTAACGCTAAAGTAATGAAATTATGAAAGGAGTATATTATACCTCGCTCAACTTCATAATAAAACTCAGTATTTTCAATTGTTGGCTCATCCGCATCCACAAGAATATCTGCAATGTCATCTCCTAATAGCCAGTTCTGCAAGCAAATAAGTGCCTCTACTGATGTAGGAGTTAGTGAACTCCTAAATGCACTGATAACTCTGCCCCCCGTTGAAAAACAAGACTCTGAGGCCACGGTTGAAGTCTGAATGGCAAGAACATCCCTTGCTATTGCTGCTAAGACAGGATATTTGTATCCATTAATCTTCCACCAACCCAATATGTCAAAGTGATCTTCTTCTTCGGTTGGATCTAAAGGAGCATCCAAGTACTGATCAACTTCATGAGCTGCAATTGCATCATCAGTTTCTTGCACAATCTTCTTCCAGTTACTCAATCGGTTGGATCTAGTAGTAGCACTTCGACTTGTGAGGGTGGAAGATAAAGAGTTTGATTGTGGATTTTGCATGTGCACACCTCCATCCACATGAACAACATACTGAAACATTAAATAAAAAATCAAAATCAGTTCAAAATTCACACTAAACCGGCAAAATGAAATCTTAACACAACCTAAAATCTGAATTGAACCTATAATTAACAGAAAATCAGTTTCCAACTAAATCTGAACTTCTTTTTCCATTTATAATCAATGGCTTAACCGTGCTAACTTATTACTTACATCGGTAGCTCACACACTATTGCATCAAGATTCATACTAAACCAAACTAAAATCTGAAACTAAATAGAAAAAAAAAACAGCCAGTTATAAAAAAACAGAAATATACTCATTAGCGGTTAGCCCATTCAACACAACTGAACTGAAAAATGTTTTTTAAGAGCTTTATTGCATGAATATCAGAATATGTACCTCGTCATACAGAGCTATAAAAAGGCTTTTGATTGCATTGGTTCTCCTTGTCACCTCCTCACAACTCAACTTCTCCTCTATATAAAGGTGAGTAACATTCTTCAATTTAAATCTTGCATCAAGAACTAGACCAATCACCAACATATTATTAAGATCCCCAAAAGAGCCAAAGTACTTCAACCATCTACTTCTCATATTGCTTGCCATCTCTTGCAAAGTCCTTTGCGTTTCTGCTGAAGTTGTCAAATCCGATGCCACAAACAAATTTTTTATGTTATTTTCCATATCTATAACATCGGCGAAGACAGTATGCACAGTAGGGTGCAATGACGCACTATTCCTAAGAGTCACTTCATAGAAAACTCTTAGAAAATCAACAAACACCTTCGCCTTCAACCAATCATCTTCATCCGGAGGACCAACTCTTACTCTTTTACTAATGCCATGTACTAACACTCCATCGTCATTATATTCTTCTTCCGGCTCTTTAAAGTAATTTCCAAAATTCGATTCGTCGTCTTCTGCCATCACTAAAAATGCTTGTTTAAACCTCAATGCAGCTTCCAACATAAAAAAGGTGCTATTCCACCTTGTTGGGACATCCATACAAACCAAACCCTTGCATCCAAGCTTCTCTCGCTCTACAACTTTCTTAAACGTCTCTAATCTTTTTGGAGACGATCTCACAAACTTCACACAATTCCTAATTGCTAACACTGATTTCTGTAGCCTCTTCAAACCATGACCCACAATCAAATTGGTGATGTGAGCAGTACATCTAACACGCATATATTTTCCTGATAAGACTTGTCGATAAAATGCCGACTTGTTCATCTTAGCAACAAGCCACTCTAAGGCAGATTTATTTGCAGCAGCATTATCACAAGTAATGCACATGACTTTGTCAATCCCCCATTGCACCAAGCAAGACTCAATCAACTTCCCTACGGATGAACCTTGATGATTTTGAATAACACAAAAACTGATAATCCTCTTATGCATCTTCCAATCTTCATCGACAAAATGGGCAGTAATCACCATGTAATTGACATTTTGAACACTTGTCCAAGTGTCAGTTGTAAGACTCAACCTATACTTCTTAAGAATCTTCTTTAACTCTAGCTTTTGAGTCTCATATGTTCCTAGAAATGATCTACACAACTTTCGTCTGCTTGGGACATTAAACAAAGGACACACTTTTGAGCAAAACTTGTTGAAACCTTTCTTCTCCACAACACTAAATGGAAACTCATCAATGATAATCATCTCCACACAAGCTGCCAAATAATCATCTTGGCTATAAGAAATTGCTGCTAGTTTTCCTGTCTTAGGGTTAGACTTATCCCCACTTAGCTTTTGTGCCTTATCAGTCGAATGTGGAACATACCTACAACTTTGATTGGGATGTCTAAGCATACCAGAAGTGACATTCCTATACGAAGCTGCATAATCCCCAATCTTTCCCCTAGGACAGTATTTACAATAAGCCCTTTTCTTAATGACCTCCACTATGTTTCCCTCCTCATCTTTACTTGTCTCAATTTTGTCATATGGTATAAAATGATCCCAAACTTCACTAGATCGTTTCAAAGATGATGAAGATTCAGAAGCTTTCTTACCACACTCGATCACAGATGCAACAGGAGCTTCACCAACTGACGCATCAGGAGTCTGACCACTCGCAGGAGGGAGTGATACAGTTGGAAGACATGGTGATGAAACTGAGGGCTCTATTGACAAAATTATAGGGCCCGACGCAGAACTGTGTACTGGATCCGATGATTCGTTCTCCTTCGTTGTTGACATTGAATCTGTGTAGTGTTTAAAAAACTCAAAATCAAGACTTGTATCTTTTGATCGGCCTACTAGAGAAAACATACAGAGAAAAGGGGAGAGGAATAACCTGAGAAGGAGAAGGCGAGACAGACAAGAGTAAAATTCCAGAGAGCACTTGCTTGGAGAACCAAGAGAGTGGAGAGCGCCTAGAGTGAAGAACAACCCGGTCCTGGAGAGAAGGGTAAGCAGATGAGCGAAGGAGGAAACAAAGTCAAGGAGAAGGCAAAGTTGAAGAAGAGTGAAGACCAACCTGGAGATACAACGAAGGAGAAGAAGGCGAAGCAGTCGAGCAGATGCTTCGTTTGTCGCCAATGGGAACCAAGTGCAACCTTGAATTGGGATTTTAGAATGAACAAGAAACCTCCGTGCCTTCTGTAGCCCTAATTGATGAATTTTAATTTTTTATTTTCAGTTTTTCTTTTCACATTGATATTCCGACTTCACTTTTCTTTTTGGTAAACAGTAAACTAGTTACTCTTTTAGTCTTTTATAATTAGTCTTACAATTTACACTTTACACTTGCAGATTGTATAAAACAGAATTATAATTATTACTAATAAAGTAATAATAAAATTAAAACTTTCATCCAGTTAATAATAATAATAATAATAATAATAATAATAATAATAATAATAATAATAATAATAATAATAATAATATATAAAAGCGGGACGGGACCGGGATTTGCGGGATCCCGCAGTCCTGTCCCGCATCTCGTCCCGCATAATTTTTGCGGGACGGGACCGGGACGGGATTCACTTTTTTTCCTTCAAATCCCACCGGGACCGGGACGGGTCCGGGATTTGCGGGATTTGTGCCCACCCCTAATGATATGGTATGATAAATTATCTAATTAAAACATTTGTATAGTATAAACTATATATGATAAATTTTGACAAAATAATTTAGACATTTTTTTAATATATATAAAAAGAAAAGAATTTACAATCTTCTCCACGTTTTTCTTTATACACATTCATTTTAGTTCAATTTTAAAATACACATAACAACCATGAAGATTAAAGAGAAAATAAATGTGGACAAAGTGTACCTAATAAGAATTGAACTCAAGACCTCATGTATACCAAACAACTCTTCTAACCATTGAGCTATAGAAGTATTTTTGACATTGTTTGGAATAGAAACAAAAAAACTATAAAAGATAAATCATTAAATGGATGACATTAAATTGGAGGTGAACACAACTTTTTATGTATTATAAATAGATATAGATATAGATAGATATAGATATAGATATAGATATAGATATAGATTTGAACCTTTTTTATTTATTTAAATTTGGCAGCTACGGTTTCGTTGGGATGTTGGGACCCACCAAATACCAACGGCAATCGTGGTTGGTAATGCTTTAAGCCGTGCCCAACAATACTATCCGTTGCTAAATTTGTCCTACTACTCTAACCATTGGCAAATCACCGTGAATATTTCCTCTCATTCCAGCAGTGACGTAATTAGGTAAGTAATTCTTATTCGTTAAGAATTAGCTAATATTAGGATAAATAATATATATTCGTTATATATTAATTGATCTAATATATAACGAGAAAAAAAAGGAGAGACTCCTCTCTCCTGAAAAATCTCTAACCCTAAGGAGTCTGTTCGTCAGACGTTCCTCTCAGGAAAATAAACCCCAAGAAGAACTCTCATTCGTGGAGAGAGTCTCCTTCCTCTCCAATACTCTCCCATGGTGTGTAGGTTGTGAGTCGTAGGTTCTCCACTTGCTCCTGAATCTCTAACGAGATTTTGTGCTATGGAGATCTACCCAGTGATCAAATTCGAAGGCAAGACGATCTTTATTCCGCTTCCGCAATTCGAGGTAATCCGTTTATCCCTCAAATTCTATCATTGGTATAAGATTTTTAGGCCCAAATTGCCTTTGAATTTGTTCAATTGGATTGCATAACATCATGATTCATCTTCGTAGAACTAGAATCGATCAAAATTGAAGTCCAATTTGTGTATTTGCCGTGTTCGTGTTCTTGACGATATGCTACTGTACGTTTTTCCATGGAAAATTATATGCTTTTAATTTTTTTTGGAGCTTTACCAAACCAAAGCCTCTGCCCAGTTTTTAGAGCGGATTCTTCCACCTCACGCTCACCTTGCTCTCTATTGTCCTGATCTTTCCACCATGTCTGAATTGCTCTCTATTAAGGCATACTCGTGTTGATTCGATTATTGTTTTCGATCTAACGTGTGCTTCTTGTAGTAAAAAAACAGTGTTTGAAATTTGGGGCGTCGTGCTCCTGGATATCTTCTCGCCAGACTTAGGGCTTGATGGCGTCAATCGAGCCATAGTTCTCCTTGCTCGAGAAACCAGAGGCTACGGCGCCACCGCTTAGAGTTGGCGCCGGCGAGGATGCGAGGAGAGGGGTTTTCTTCTTCTCTGACATTGGTATTTGAATCTATGGCATAAATTTTGGGATCTTCGTCCTTTTGAATTCGAGCTTAGGATTCAACTGTTTTGAGCAATTTTTGCGACCAGGATGGACAAATTGGGGTTCGATTCGTTCTTACCTTGAAGAGTTTGAGATCTGTGATGTGTCGATTGCATCCGTTGGGATTGATTTTGATGGATCTGATTGTCAATTCGTGTTCAAGGAATTGGGTTCTTCGCGAACGTCCGAACCAGATATGAGCAATTGGAGCTTTCGTGGCTCGAATTGGGCATGGATGACGGAAGATCTGAGAACTCTAGCCTAGAATCGACAAAACCCATGCTTATTTTGTCGTGATGATTGAATTATGAGACGGGGATTGAGATTTAGGGCTTTACCGGTGGTTCTCGGCCCTATTCTTCAGATGGCTGCTCTCGCCGGAGTCCAAGGCTTGGAGGTTCCACTGCCACCGTTCTCCTCGACGGGGCACTTGGAGGCAGCGACACCACCACCTAGAGTCATCGACGACGTGGCCTGCTCGTAGTGGGAGGTGTAGATGAACGGAGGGTTGGGCTGCTGTGTCTTTCGCTGGTGACTATGGCTAGGCGGCGTCGTACACGCCACGGTGTTCCTTCACAGGAGCACCAGGCGGCACCGGTGACGCAGCATGTGTCTCGCCGGCGGGGATCCTTCCTGGGCAGTGGGAGGCTGACGTAGGAGGCCGAGCTCGATGCCATGGTGGGCTAGCTCAGTCGGGTCTCTTTGGGCTTGCCTTCGGGCCGAGCCGGGCTGCAGCGACCTACAGTCACGTGCTAGGACGGGCTTCGGGTCATGCCTGGGCTTGGCTCCTTATGTGAAGATTGGGCCTAATTTTGTTTGGGCCTAATTTTTGTAAAAATGGATGAGCATATTTTTGTTGGACTTTTGATGTTATAAGTTGAACGTGACTAGTTTGTCCACATTCATTTTGAACATAAATCATCGGTTTTATATGACCGAGCTGTGACTATGTTATGTGAATTGGGTCAGTTGAAGCAGCTTTTCGATTATGTTTGCTCTCAAAATTTTGATCGGACTATGTGTCTGATTGAATTTTGATTGAAGCGAACAAACTTGAAAGTTATATGATATATCGATCTACGTGGCCTTTTTATCTAATAATGAGCGATGATGAGTCCTAAGTTATGTTTGATACGTGAACATATGGAATGAGCTCTCTAAAATTCTTTTTCTAAGAATTGGTTTTTCAAGGATGCTTAACTTTGGTTGAATATCGTTTAAATTGAATATTGAGCGGGTTTAAATAATTCAATCGTGAGTTGTTTAAAATTATTTTGAGTTAACTGATAGTTATTGCGTATAACTTATTAACTTAAAATGAAAAACTGACTTTATGTATGTTGATTAAAATCTGAGAAATAAATCTTGTGTGTAAAGATTGTATACGAGATAGGCATTCGGGATGCATCTCTGAACCTTACGAATAATTTCTTGTTTTTACTACTAACGTGGTGATGTACTTGAAATTATGAAAAGACACTTGATTTGATTTAGTGTGATTGCAAGGTAATCTAGCAAGTAATTCATTTGTTAAATGGATGAAATATGTTCCGTAATTTTGAATAGCGTTTTTAAACGTAGTTTCAAAAATTCTGAATATATCCTTAAAGGGTAGGGACCTATATGTCTTGGATCATGAAATTCAATAGTCCTAATGAAGACATGTTATCTGACTTTGCTCGATTAGACTGGAATTGTTCAAGTGTATATCCATATGTTGGACATACAAATAAAGTGAGCTGATGTTGAGTACTTCGGGTATGTCAACAGTAATGTAGTTCCCTTAAAAATTAGAAAATGAGAAGGTGGACTTGATGAGAGTTCAACTCTTGAGTCCTAGGCTTTAAAAATTATTTTCTAATTTGTAAAGCTCAGTTTGGATTTTCTCAGATTAAAAAGAGTTGTAAAACTGAATTGCAAGTTTGTAAGGCATTTTCATGCTAAAGAAAATTGTTATTTAGTGTACTTTGTTTCACTTAGAGACGTTGGTCCTAGTGGGAGCAAATCTTTAGACTGACTCGCACAGTTCAAAAGATAACTTTAAACATACGTTGTTTGGAAATCGTCAAACGGACGATTATGTCATCATGAATTTGTTTTCTAACGGAGTTGATTGCATGCTATCAGTATGTTTTTGCTTCGAAGGTCATGGTAAATGATGATATGTGTTTGTTTGTGCTTCGTGCATGAACGGTAACATGTTTTTGGTCAATGGTGATAGACGGGTAATATACTCATTTCACTGATCTGAATAAGAAGTTAGCAGAACTGAGATTACATCGATTTATATCGTAGTAATAAAGGTTTAGTTTTCCTGAAAATGTCAGGGGCTTATGAAGTTTCCTTAGAAAGACCATGTGATGTCATGATGCTAGTAATAGAACATACCTTGAGATCTTATTGGATTTCGGTTCCAATGTTAGGATCTGAAAATGACGTGACACACCTTGGGGTATGTCCAGGATGATCATTGTGGGATTGTCCAAAGAGATTAGATGCTTATTTTGTTAAGCACTTCTCTTGAAGCTTCGATGGTAATCTGTTACTTGTAACAGATCACTACATTTTTTTTTGTAGATTGCGTTTTACAAAATTTAGAAGCTTGAAGCACAAATTCTATTGTGTTGTTTCAATTTCATGATCTCCTAAGATCAATATGGATCTTAGGGTGTATAAATAGACCTTGATGTACAAGGTGAGCTTGTTTGTTAACATATATGCATGTTTTCTCTCACATTGGGTGATGGAGAAATCATATGAAATTCAAATAGTTTTCTTTCTTAAATTCTTCTGTTGACTGAAGTTACACGAAATGGTCAAATCCGAGCACCAAGCATTGGTTTCTGCTGAGTGCGTATTGTGCTGATTTGTGGAGTAGTTCATTTTTTGGAAAATCCTTAGTCAGTTACTTCCTGGAAATGGCACACGAAGTGTCATGTTAAAGGCTAAAGGTATAAGAGGATCTCTAGGAGATGTACTTATGATGGAGGGTCACTTGGTAAACCTTAAGATATGGAATAAGCTTGAGAAGCTGGTTCTTACATATATTTTAGCCTTATCTGTTTAGTTGAATAAAATCCATTTGGATAAAAGGTACCATGAAGAATGTGTATACTAGGCATGATGCTAGGTACATGAGCACATTCTTAAATCATCTTGGAAATGGGAACTTCTAAGATTAATGAGAGCAATCTGATAGGGAAAATGAGTTTTCGTAGCCCAGGGATCCTTAATCATGATTGTGAGACAGTTGTTAAGACAACTTAGGATGAGTTTTGATTGATGAAACCACTGCATAGCCTCTGGTAGTTTAGACATTACATCGTCCTATGATAGTTGTAATACAAGTCTTGCCACATTAACATTCAGGATATTCCCGATCAATCATGATCTAGTGTTCCTGAGAATGTTCAGAGCTAAAGAAGTTTCGTTCTTGGCTCACAACTTGTTGAACATATGTGTTTCGAGTTTAGGATTTTCATCTAGAACGATTGTGAGCATATCGAAACCACTTTAGAGTGGGAGTTGTTTTGAACGCGAGGCACCTTAGAAACACATTAGATGTGGTTGCTCCAAAAGTATCCAAATGAGACAACACCAATCACCGCTAGAGTTTGTGATCCGTTGGTAGATCTAAGACACAACTAGCGGATGGTGATGATAGATAATGAATCTATAGAAGAAGCCATGTTCTGAACTGGTTTCTATCCTGCCTATACATAAAGCAATGAGATAACTGGGTTCTTAAGCTTTATAGGCGAAATGATCCATTGAGAGTTATACCCTAGATCAAGAGAGTTAGGTTGGAACATTCTCTCTGCGTGGTTAGATTGTGTTCAATCAGACCGATGAATGGCTACAAAAGCTTGTATCCGTTTACAAGTTGACCTAGATAGCAAAGTTTTTCCAAGTGGGAGAACTTCTGGAAATTCGTTTTCTAGATAGGTTTTTGCTAAGGTTTTGAGAAGGACACTAGTCTTGTACTCATACCTATGTAAGCATTGAAACATGCATCTAGATGACAATGATAAGATGTTTTGTACTTTGTGTTCAAAATATGAATCATTGTGAGTATGTCATATTGGAAAGTTTAACTTTCTGATGTTGCAGATGACACACTGATAGCCAACTATGTTGTGATTCTAGCATGACAATTTTGATACAATTGTCAGGTGAATCTGTTACATAGAAAGTGGGTAGTTGTCTATGAGGTTATTTCGTATAATGTTAGGCATGTCATTCTCATATATGGACCTGTGTAAATGGACTTATATAGGAAGTGGATTAAGTGAGGAACACTTGAGAAACTGAGTGCAATCTCGCATTCTATTGTATGCTGAGATGAGAAAAGAGAACATGTGTTTGTTTATAAATTGATTCGAGTCTTATCCACTGAACGCGGTAAATGATTGCAAAAGCACTCTTGTAGACTGTGTATTGTGTTATGGTGGATGATGTCTATGTCCATGTTGGAACATAGATATGGATTTTAGTGATCTAAGGGAGGAGACATTGATGTATGTAGCAACATCAGTCCGCAAGTCTTATCTCCAAGGAGAAGAGACGTTGATGTGTAGCAAGAAACTGTCTTGCTTATCCTTCCACCATGGAAGCTGAGGTTCTTACATCACCAGTAGCTTCCGAGGAGATTATGAAAAAGGATTCTCCTGAAAACACAAAATTTGGTTGTGGTGAAATATGGTGAGCGGATGTCATGACTATGGGTTATGACTGACCATTTTTGTCAATACCAGGATTTCCAAAGGATGTTGGAGATCAAATGATATTCAGATCAAATCATGTCTAGTCGGAGAGACGTTGTTCAAGAACAACGTTATCATAATATGTTTGACTCTTGATGGTTATGCGAGCCACCTCTCTGATTTGAGTTTTTAGCAAGTGGGAGACTTTGGTCTTAACTTATATGTTGTGTCATTGACATGGTGAAAACTGGTGATGTCAATATGAAATATGTTACATGCCACTGAACCATAGTTTGTTCTTTCACACAAAAAAACGTTCCTATAAGTGTTCGTCACTGAACCATAGTTTTTATTTATTTAAATTTGGCACCTACGGTTCCGTTGGGATGTTGGGACCCACCAAATACCAACGGCAATCGTGGTTGGTAATGCTTTAAGCCGTGCCCAACAGTACTATCCGTTGCTAAATTTGTCCTACTACTCTAACCGTTGGCAAATCACCGTGGGTATTTCCTCTCATTCCAGTAGTGACGTAATTAGGTAAGTAATTCTTATTCGTTAAGAATTAGCTAATATTAGGATAAATAATATATATTCGTTAAATATTAATTGATCTAATATATAAAGAGAAAAAATAGGAGAGACTCCTCTCTCCTGAAAAATCTCTAACCCTAAGGAGTCTGTTCGTCAGACGTTCCTCTTAGGAAAATAAACCCCACAAAGAACTCTCCTTCGTGGAGAGAGTCTCCTTCCTCTCCAATACTCTCCAATGGTGTGTAGGTTGTGAATCGTAGGTTCTCCACTTGCTCCTGAATCTCCAACGAGATTTAGTGCTATGGAGATCTACCAAGTGATCAAATTCGAAGGTAAGACGATCTTTATTCCGCTTCCGCTATTCGAGGTAATCCATTTATCCCTCAAATTCTAATATGGGTATCAGAGCTTTAGGCTCAAGTTGCCTTTGAATTTGTTCAATCGGATTGCATAACATCATGATTCATGTTCATAGAACTAGAATCGATCAAAATTGAAGTCCAATTTGTGTATTTGTCGTGTTCGTGTTCTTGACGATATGCTACTGTACGTTTTTCCATGGAAAATTATATGCTTTTAATTTTTTTTGGAGCTTTACCAAACCAAAGCCTCTGCCCAGTTTTTAGAGCGGATTCTTCAACCTCACGCTCACCTTGCTCTCTATTGTCCTGTTCTTTCCACCATGTCTGAATTGCTCTCTATTAAGGCATACTCGTGTTGATTCGATTATTGTTTTCGATCTAACGTGTGCTTCTTGTAGTAAAAAACCAGTGTTTGAAATTTGCGGCGTCGTGCTCCTGGATATCTTCTCGCCAGGCTTAGGGCTTGGCGGCGTCAATCGATCCACAATTCTCCTTGCTCGAGGAACCAGAGGCTACGGCGCCACCGGCTAGAGTTGGCGGCGGCGAGGATGCGAGGAAAGGGGTTTTCTTCTTCTCTGACATTGGTATTTGAATCTATGGCATGAATTTTGGGATCTTCATCCTTTTGAATTCGAGCTTATGATTCAACTGTTTTTAGCAATTTTTGCGATCAGGATGGACAAATTGGGGTTCGATTCGTTCTTACGTTGAAGAGTTCTAGATCTGTGATGTATCGATTGCATCCGTTGGGATTGATTTTGATGGATCTGATTTTCAATTCGTGTTCAAGGGATTGGGTTCTTCACGAACGTCCGAACCGGATATGAGCAATTGCAGCTTTCGTGGCTCGAATTGGGCATGGATGACCGAAGATCTGAGAACTCTAGCCTAGAATTGACAAAGCCCATGCTTATTTGGTCGTGTTGATTCAATTATGAGACGGGGTTTTAGATTTGGGGCTTTACCGGTGGTTCTCGGCCCTGTTCTTCAAATGGCTTCTCTCGCCGGAGTCAAAGCCTTGGAGGTGCCACTGCCACCGTGCTCCTCGACGGGGCACTTGGAGGCAGTGGCATCACCACCTAGAGTCATCGACGGCGTGGCCTGCTCACAGTGGGAGGTGTAGATGAACGGAGGGTTGGGCTGCTGTGTCTTTTGTTGGTGACCAGGGCTAGGCGGCGTCGTACACGCCACCGTGTTCCTCCACAGGAGCACCAGGAGGCGCCGGTGCCGCAGCTTGTATCTCGCCGGCGGAGATCTCTCCTGGGCAGTGGGAGGCTGACGTAGGAGGCCGAGCTCGCTGCCAAGGTGGCCTGGCTCAGTCGGCTCTCTTTGGGCTTGCCTTCGGGCCGAGACGGGCTGCAGTGACCTACAGTCACGGGCTAGGAAGGGCTTCGGGTCACGCCTGGGCTTGGCTCCTTATGTGAAGATTGAGCCTAATTTTTTTGGGCCTAATTTTTGTAAAAATGGATGAGCATATATGTTTGTTGGACTTTTGCTGTTATAAGTTGAACATGACTAGTTTGTCCACATCCCTTTTGAACGCAAATCATCGGTTTTATATGACCGAGTTGTGACTAAGTTATGTGAATTGGGTATGTTGAAACAGCTTTTCGATTATGTTTGCTCTCAAAATTTTGATCGGACTATGTGTCTGATTGAATTTTGATTGAAGCGAACAAACTTGAAAGTTATATGATATATCGATCTATGTGGCCCTTTTATCTAATAATGAGCGATGATGAGTCCTAAGTTATGTTTGACACGTTCACATATGGACCGAGCTCTCTAACATTCTTTTTTCTAAGAATTTGTTTTTCAAGGATGTTTAACTTTGGTTTAATATCGTTTAACTTGAATATTAAGCGGGTTTAAATAATTCAATCGTGAGTTGTTTAAAATTATTTTGAGTTAACGGATAGTTATTGCGTATAACTTATTAACTTAAAATGGAAAATTGACTTTATGTAAGTTGATTAAAATCTGAGAAATAAATCTTGTATGTAAAGATTGTATACGAGATAGGCATTCGGGATGCATCTCTGAACCTTACGAATAATTTCTTGTTTTTACTACTAACGTGGTGATGTACTTAAAATTATGAAAAGACACTTGATTTTTTTGAGTGTGATTGCAAGATAATCGAGCAAGTAATTCATTTGTTAAATAGATGAAATATGTTCCGTAATTTTGAATAGCGTTTTTAAACGTAGTTCCAAAAATTCTGAATATACCCTTAAAGGGTAAGGACCTATATGTCTAGGATCCTGAAAGTTGATAGTCCTAATGAAGACATGTTATCTGACTTTGCTCGATTAGACTGGATTTGTTCAAGTGTATATCCATATGTTGGACATACAAATAAAGTGAGTTGATGTTGAGTACTTCGGGTACGTCAACAGTAATGTAGCTCCCTTGAAAATTAGAAAAAGAGTAGGTGGGCTTGATGAGAGTTCAACTCTTGAGTCCTAGGCTTTAAAAATTATTTTGTAATTTATAAAGCTCACTTTCGATTTTCTCAGATTAAAAAGAGTTGTAAAACTGAATTGCATGTTTCTAAGGTATTTTCATGCTAAAGACAATTGTTATTTAGTGTACTTTGTTTCACTTAGGGACGTTGGTCCTAGTGGGAGCAAATCTTTAGACTGACTCGCACAGTTCAAAATCTGATCATTGAGAATAAGCAAGTCGTTGCTAGGTCCAAATAATGAAGTTGCGATCTACTTGGTTCAAGTTAATCACTAGGCAACTAGATCAGATGATATACCCAAGGATTAGTGCTGAACTTCGAAGTTTAGCTGAAGTCAATCGTATACGACGATGCCAAGTTCAAATCTTGACATTTTCTAATCCTCATAGAATTGTTGTAATTCATAAGAAGTGTCACTATGGAAGCATAGTTTAACCACTTTGCAAAGTGAAAAAGGGTAGATGAAATGCATATACTCTAATAGGTATTCTACTAGCGAGTGGGAGAATAGGTTAAACGGATCATGAGAAAAGACAGAGTTGTCAGAAGAGGATGTTTCCTTATCTGAAAATGACGTGACACACCTTGGGGTATGTCCAGGATGATCATTGTGGGATTGTCCAAAGAGATTAGATGCTTATTTTGTTAAGCACTTCTCTTGAGGCTTTGATGGTAATCTAAACTTATAACAGATCACTACATTTTTTTTGTAGATTGCGTTTTACAAAATTTAGAAGCTTGAAGCACAAATTCTATTGTGTTGTTTCAATTTCATGATCTCCTAAGATCAATATGGATCTAAGGGTGTATAAATGGACCTTGATATACAAGGTGAGCTTGTTTGTTAACATATATGCATGTTTTCTCTCACATTGGGTGATGGAGGAATCATATGAAATTCAAAAAGTTTTCTGTCTTAAATTCTTCAGTTGACTGAAGTTACACAAAATGGTCAAATTCGAGCATCAAGCATTGGTTTCTGCTAAGTGCGTATTGTGCTGATTTGTGGAGTAGTTCATTTGTTGGACAATCCTTAGTCAGTTACTTCTTGGAAATGGCACACAAAGTGTCATGTTAAAGGCTAAAGGTATAAGAGGATCTCTAGGAGATGTACATATGATGGAGGGTCACTTGGTGAACCTTAAGATATGGAATAAGCTTGAGAAGCTGGTTCTTACATATACTTTAGCCTTATCTGTTTAGTTGAATCAAATCCATTTGGATAAAAGGTACCATGAAGAATGTGTGTACTAGGCGTGATGCTATGTACATGAGCACTTTCTTAAATCATCTTGGAAATGCGAACTTCTAATATTAATGAGAGCAATCTGATAAGGAAAATGAGTTTTCTTAGCTCGGGGATCCTTAATCAGGATTGTGAGACAGTTGTTAAGACAACTTAGGATGAGTTTTGATTGATGAAACCGCAGCATAGCCTCTGGTAGTTTAGTCATTACATCGTCCTATGATAGTTGTAATACAAGTCTTGCCACATTAACATTCAGGATATTCCTGATCAATCATGATCTAGTGTTCCTGAGAATGTTCAGAGCTAAAGAAGTTTCGTCCTTGTACTCATTCATCGCCTTCCATCATTCTAATTTGATGATAGCCATTTTTTAAATCAATTTTTGAAAATATTAAGAACCATGCAATTCATCTAGCATATCATCTAAGCGTGGAATAGGATGACGATATTTAACAGTTATATTGTTAATAGCCCTACAATCTACACACATTCTCCATGATCCATCTTTATTAGGGACTAATAACACAAGCACAACACAAGGACTCAAACTTTCTCCAATATATCCCTTATCCAACAAAGAACTCGATGTCGACCAAGAATCTCAAGAAACTCGAACAAGATTCAAAGGAAACGCAGCAAGAATTGCAAGACTCGACGCAAGAACATCAAGAACAACAAAGAACTCAATGTCGACCAAAGAAAGAAACAAAGACTCAAAATTCAAGAACAAGACACGACCGATAAGGACTGATTCGAACTAGGTAGAACGAGATGAAGACCCCATGCCTCCTTAGAGGGTAGGAACCAAACACCAACGACTACAAAGCCCGTCTCTACAACCTTACACAACCAAGCGGACAACTTGGAGGCACAAGGAGGGGACTTGTGGATACCAGGATCACCAAGCTCTCGCGAGGTTGATGAACTCAAAGCAAACCGATCTGAGATCAATATCAATTTGCAATTGATGAGCAACGCTTCTAATCAATCGACTTGCACTCATGTGTTTCACACAAAAAGAGAGTTTCTTGAATAATGAATACGTGATGTTCTACATATCACATTGAGGAACTCGCCATATATAGGCCTTAACAAAGGCTGATGGGCCGAATTTAAAAGAAAAGTAACAACTTAAAGAATTTAAATAAAACACCCCTAAAGTTTCCTAAAATAACTTAATTAAAAAAAGTTGCTAAAATAGGAAATAGCATAGGTTCCAAGACTTAATAAAATCGGCAACACATAAGGCTCAAGGTGGTTCGGCCTCTTGAATCCCAATGCACATGTAAGTCTTCAATGTTGGCTCCGGGAGTTGAACCATGCTCGAGAACAATGCATGACTCACAAACATGAATGAGTCGCGTTGAAGCTTCTTAGCTCGGCTTCGAGTCATTGGTCCTTCTCCAAGTAAGATTGGTGTGTCTGGAGGTGTAAAAGATGGTCCCGCATCACAAAGGGTGTCAAATAAGCAGATGGATCTAATAAAGAAAAAAGAAGCTTTGCTGAACTACCATAAGGTATATTGGAACCAACGGGCTAATACTAAACATATTATACTTGCATACTCCAACTCAGGGTACTTCCATAAAATTGCCTCAGGGAGGAGGAACAGGAAA
Organism: Persicaria tinctoria; assembly: GCA_037127255.1. Classification (NCBI taxonomy): domain Eukaryota; kingdom Viridiplantae; phylum Streptophyta; class Magnoliopsida; order Caryophyllales; family Polygonaceae; genus Persicaria; species Persicaria tinctoria. Next base: position 82,974,975 of record JBANSL010000006.1, read on the forward strand.
ATAATTAGGCAAATCACTTCGGTAGAAGGTACTTGCATCATAGGGGAAGAAAACATTAGGCAAGAAATAAAAAGGGATTTTGAAAAGAGATTTAAATCTATGCGAACAACCAATTGGGACTGGACAAACCGACTTGATGAGATTAACGCATCAATATCGGATGCGGAGAACTTGGAACTAATCAAACCAATACCCAATGGTAAAATTAATAATGCGGTTTTCTACATGGGGAAAAACAAATCTCCGGGTCCTGACGGGATAACTGCCGAATTCTATAAAACTTACTGGGACATTGTTGGTCATTCAGTCATAAGAGCAGTTAAGAGCTTCTTTACCTCTAGTGAAATTCTGAAACAAATAAACCATACATTGATTACCCTTCTACCAAAAATAGACAATCCAACTTCAACAAATAATTATCGACCCATCAACCTATGCAACACAATATACAAAATCATCTCCAAAATAATCACAGAAAGACTAAAACGGGTTATTGGCAAACTGATACATCCTCCTCAAGGTGCATTCGTGTCAGACAGGGCTATTCAGGACAATGTTCTAATATGACATAAAATCTTCCACTCTTTCAAATATGGTAAGGGATCTGAGGGATGGATGGCAATAAAGTTAGATATGGAGAAGGCCTATGACGGAATTGAGTGGGACTACATAATTGAAATTCTAAAGCGATTTGGCTTCCACCCCATTTTTTTTGAATGGATTAAGAAATGCATAACATTAGTGTCGTTCTCCGTATTGGTAAACAATGGTCCCACAAAAGTCTTTGTGTCTTCCAGGGGTATACGGCAGGGTGATCCACTTTCACCATACCTTTTCATCCTGGGTGCAAAGCTAATTTCCAGAAGGTTACATAGTGAGTCGTCTACACCCAATGGGAAAATCGGGTTTAAGTATGGTCGTCGTGGTCCTTGCATCCCGTTCTTAGCCTTTGTCGATGACATTATAATTTTCTCAAGAGCCACTGCGGAAGCTAGCACAATAGTTAGAGATATTATAGAGGAATATTGTTTATTATCAGGACAAAAGGTTAATTTCCATAAATCAAACTTCCAGACTACAACATGCATTCCGAACTCAAGGGTTCAGGTGCTTATGGAAAATTTGCAGATTCCATACACTAGATCGTTAGAAAAATATCTCGGCTGTCCAATCATAAATGGAAAGGTAAACAAAGAAACCTTTGAGGGCATTTTACGCAAGTCTAAGGAACAAGTTGCTCAATGGAGAGCCAACTCTCTCTCAGCAAGGCCGGTCTGTTCTTATCAACTTAAATTTTGCCGCTAAACCGCTATACACCATGCAAAGCTTTACGCTGCCAGCCAACATCTACAAAGAGTTGGACCAAGTAAATCGAACTTTCTTCTGGAACAAATATGTGCAGCATACCCTCGTATTTCCGTTTATTTAATTTTAGAATTTAATTAAATAAAAGTCGGAATTACTTCTTATTTCTATTATTTTAATGTGTCCAGTTCGTAAGATAATTATTTCACATTTTATAATATGAAATGTGGGAAATTAATTTATTTAAATTATTTAAATAAATTAAAGTTTTACAAATAATATTTATATATTATTTATGGGTAAATTAGTGGATGACTAGGTTTATATATATGTGTATATATTATTTATGTATGCACGTAAATAGTATATATATACATTTATATATATAAGTGTATACCTTATACACTTCGGCTTTGTGATCCGGCCCAGTCCAATGTGAAGTTGTCCAACACCGCACACGCCAGTCGCCACACGGGAGAAGAAGTGAAGAATCAGATTTTCTTAAACAAAATTCTATCTTAACTATAGGATAACTAGTAATCTTTGGTCAGATTTTTCAACCTCAAATCTCTATCTTTAGGGGATTTGGATTAGATCAAATTGAAGGGAACGCTGCATTATTCTATTCCAGTTAACCCTCTCGCCATAAACCTTTCCCATTCATTCTCTACAAACCCATCAACAGCGACCGAAGATCACCAATCACCAACTATCTCCGATCACCCTCGACCGCGATTCCGGCGACACCAGGGCTGAAGGCCGCCACCACTGGTCTTCTCCAACACCCAGGCAACCACCGTGCAAGCCCCGACACAGCAGCTCACCGGAAAGACGTCCAAATCGGCGTCGGAAGTTGCTGCAGAACAGTGTTCGACAAGCCTACTTTCGGGCTTTGCCACCACCAGCACCGTGGTCCAAAGCCAGATACGCCGACTGCATCAGAAAGCTTGCAACACCCTCTGTTGAACCCATCTGTCCGTTCCTTCATACCTTCTTCGAGGCAATCGCAACCCAGCCTCGAACTTGACTGGTGAGCAGTGTTTCTGTAGTTCAGAAAAACGTGATTTATGTTCGTTTTTCTTTCTTTCCTTCAATCCAAGGGATGTTATCTGACCAAAATTTATTCCTTTCAGATTGATACCATATCCAAGGGTTCATAAGCTCGAAACTTGGACGTTTTCGAGTCCCGTTTGGGTAAGATCCGCTCTATTCATCGTTAATTGTCGAGTTTCGAACAAGTATGCGATGTTTAATCTAACCTACCTACTGTTTTGGAACAGTTTACAGCCTTTATATCTCCTGAGATTGTGGGTTACAGAATCGGTTTGGCTTTTGGGAAAAAAGCAAGGGTAAGTTTTGAACTTTTTAAAAGTTAGGGTGCCGTTTCCGTAATTTCTGAAAAGTTACTAATACCCTATTTAATTCTGTAAAATCTCAGGTCCTTTATCAGATTATTTTGCTCAACCACGGATAAGCATTTCGTCGGATTAAGGCAAGTAGTTTGGTTCAATCAGTGCATTTCTGCAGATTTTGTGCCTTTTTCGCAATTATTGCTTTTTGTGTCCTTTATAAGTTCCATGCTATGAGTTTGTGGTAAATATGCAAGTTAGTTCAGTTTGTTGCTATTTATCAATTCCTTAATCTCACATAGCATGTCAACTCGGGTAATTATAATTTGATCCTATTGTTTGAGAAAATTACATTAAATGCCCGAACTTCCTAAAAAGCATGATTTGTCCATTTTGTTCCTTCATGCTAGTTAAGTATGGTATATTATTGGTTTTGAATATCCATGCTTGTCAGTTATATTATTTCGTGCACTTTATAGATCTAAAGTGTACATCATGCTTTTGTGGTCACCTAGGATGTATTTGTGGATTGGTACTTATATGAGTTGTGTTATTATTATTGTTGTTGTTGTTGTTGTTATTGATATTATGATGTGTCTTAAATAATGGAAAAAGGGTAAAGTCAGGTCAAGGTTCGGTTATACCTTGCTCTATAAACGTCTCATGAGATGCCCCTTCGAAATTGCAAATCTCTCGAATGGGTACATCTACCTAAGGGTAGTAGGTCATCCGCCCAGTATATGCGGCCGAGGCCGGTATCACTTGTCCTAAGTAAACGATAATGTTGTGTATATTGTGTTGTTACTATTATTGTGTTGTACATTACTTACTAATAGGTGACCCACTTTCAGTGACGTTATATCATATTCTTTCCGTACTCGGAATATGATTCCCTAGGATCTCCAGATCCGCATCCCATTCAAACACTCGGTCCCTTTTGGATCATCCTGTTATTTTATTTTATATTAATCAAACGAGTCAGGTTCCACATAAATATTTACTCCTAATTTGTATTTTAGTCTACAATCACCAATACCCTTGTATGGTCAATGGGTGGTAGACGGAGTCTTGAACATTTTACTTTCTGCTACTTGCTAGTCGTAAAAAGACTAACCGTCCTATTTTTCTCCTTTGGACGGTTGGGGTCCCTGGTCTGCATACTACACCTCAGCCGTCGACCCACAGGTTTAAGTAAACGGTCTTGAGGCGCTGAAGAATAAAAGATTGCATTGTTTTCAGTTTATTTGTGTTTTTGAATTAAGGTACAAACTTTTAGAATTTATGGGATTTATTTTATTCATTCCGCTGCTACTATTTGAATATTATTTCCGCTGTCGTTATTTCATTATTTTGGGTTATTGTACTTGGACCCCTTTATTTGGGTAACTTATTTTATTTTAGAACATTATTTTATATTTAAGTCTTCCGCTTATTTAATATTTGTATTTTATCATCTTGTTTATGGGAGCATGGTTGCATGTCCCTATAAGCCTCAGGCGGTTACAAAGACATTAAAGTCTGCGTAATTGCTGGCGCTGCAACATCTCTTCAGTGTATTAAGAAGGGGTGTTACAGAAGGTGGTATCAGAGCTTTTGGTTTTATAACATGAAAATATAAGTTTTGTATACTTCAAAATGAATTTAAAAGTTTGTTTAAAAAAAAAAAAATGAGTTTAAAACTTTAAGAAAATGTGTTTTTACTCCTAGTGTGAAAAGATGTTTGAATTTTAAAATAGTTAAGCCCTCAAGTACCTAACCTGTAATTGTAGAGTCATTAGTATTCCATTCTTTAAGTGCAAGTCAACTTGGGTATTGACACACTATTACTCTTACTCTTAGATGTCTGCGATTTCTACGAGGGCTAGTGCAGTGACGGGGAAGAGAGTCGCTCCGAACGAGAATGAAGAAGATGAAGTGAATGGGCCCATATGGGTGGACTCTGGAAGTGACTCTAGCGATGATTCAGACTACAACCCAACAAGTGCAGTTCTTGGGAAGAATGTCATTCATGTCCTCCGTTTAGGAAAGGACCATCCTCCGCCAAGCTATGGAGGCGAAGATGGTATGATTGTCCGAGAAGTAGGGGTTACTCCATGGGTTCCTACCTATGACCAGTTCTGCTATGATGAGATCACTTGGAGGTTGGCTAGATTCTCACAAGTTCATGCTCAAGGTACTCTGGAACATATCGAGGAGGCTGGGAAGCTCATGGAGGAGATCATTGAGCTTCGAGGAAAGCGACTCCAAGGAACCCCTGAAGGACAAGAGCACGAAGAGCGACGGGCTAAGATGCTTGAGTCGTTAAGGACCCGTGATGACTATGAGAATCAGAAGCTAGAAAGATTTAAGAAAGCAGGAGTGCACTTTGTCTACCGGCCCTCTAGTGAAAAAGGGATAGAAGGATGGTACTCTGTTAAGGGTATTGGGAACCTTAAGCACAAGAAGCCAAGAAACACCTAAGTTTTCGATCGCCTGTTCTAAGCTTTCACACTTCTTGCAATAATGGGCAAAGGACCTGCGTGTCCATACATGCCCCTAGCAACTCTGTGTCGTATTATTCCCCGCATTTGGTAGTTTTAAACTCTCTTTAACGTTGATTCAGTGACATGATACTATATAATGCAATTCGATATATATCATGGTATTGTGAGTGATTATGACCTTGTTAAACCATTGGTACTATGCGAATAAATGGAGAATTAATGGCATTGATTTTTGGACATATAGATCATGAACACTCGAGCTGTTCGTCGCCGCCCTGGGACACCGTCAGAGAGGACTGTGAGCCAGAGGAATATAGACCAGGTGGATGAGGATTCTGTTCCACCCACCGGTGATGCGACTAGGGAACAATCACTGGCTGATCGTGCTGCTTCAGCGCAGCTGAGGGCTGAGAATCGTGCTGCAGTTGCTCGCCGCAGGGCCGCTAGACAGGAGAGAGACTCAAGGAGGGCCCAACGTGAGCACAGCCAACGTGAGCCTAGCCATCAAGAGTCTGGTCATCATGGGACCAACCATCATGGTGACAGTGATAGGGTTGAGCACAGCCTTGATGCAAGCCAGAGCGTGGGTAGCCGTCCTGTGAGTCATAGGAGCAGGTCCACCAGAACTGCAGGGGAAAGCTGGCGTGATGAAATGGTACAGATGATGCGGCAGATTGCTCGTGAGGCTGTGACAGAGGCCATAGCCGGAGTGAACCCACAACCGCCGTCAAATGTACAGACTCCGCGGCAAGCACCACACGTCGTTGAGAGTCCTGCTCCAGGCAGAGTGACAGACCTGGGGGACTCTTACTTCAGGGCACTCAAGGCGGTCAATGCTATGAAGCCAGATGACTTTAATGGGTCAGGGGAGCCATATGTTGTAGTTGAGTGGTTGACCCATATGGAGAAGTTGTTCAGAGGTATCGTGTGCACCGACCAGGACAAGGTGCATATTACTGCTGTTCGTCTGAAGGGCGAAGCTGGATTATGGTGGGAGGCTGCTAAATTGGGATGGGAGGAAAATCCGACCTGGGAGGCCTTCAAGCAGTCCCTCACAGATCATTACTTTGCTCCTTCGCTGAGGATTGAGAAGAGGAGAGAATTCTTGACTCCTGCTCCTCTAGGAATGAGGATGGCTGCACTGGTGACTCGATATTATGGGTTACTGCCTTATGCTGGAGATTTGGTCAGGACTGAGGCAGACAGGATTAATTACTTCCATGAGTCCTTACCTGGTCGTATGAAGCTGCAAATGTTGCACAGAGACTACCCTACCTTTGAGGCTTACATTGATGCTGGGTATAGGGTAGAGGCAACGATGGATGAAACTCGGCGGAACCAGGAGTTCGCCAATAGGAAGAAGGGACATCAGAAGCTTTCTGGTGTCAAGAGAGCTGCAGAATCTACCCCAACTGGGGGTGTGAGTGGGGGCAGAGCCCCAACTGGTCAGACTGGAGGGCGCTCTCACAATACTGGTGGGAGGCAGGTGATATGTCATAATTGTGGCAAGGAGGGGCACATCAAACCTGCATGCACGGAGGTACTGAGGATTTGCCGAGGTTGTGACAAGCCAGGCCATATGATACGGTTCTGCAAGACCGCGAATGGGGTGCAGTCTCGTTCTTATCAGGCATCGGCTGCTGCACCAAGGACTCAGAATCAGGGGCAGTTTAGGCCTCCACCGCAGCAACGCAACAGCCAGTCCTTTCAGCAGAGGACTCAGGCTCCTACGGGATCGCAACCGACTGTGAACAGGGGAAGCAATGCAGCTGGGCCTTCCAACCCTGGGAAGCGCCTATATGTGATGAGACAGGAGGTAGATGCTAACGCACCAGTGACTCAAGGTATTATTTACCATCATACCGAGTCCATTGATATTTTATTTGATTCTGGTGCTACCCATTCCTTTATTGCTGAGAAGCTTGTTGATAGGCTTAAGCTAGGTAGTGTGCCTTTAGATGATCCTTTTGTAGTCGGACTCCCTGATGGGGGGACAATGATAGGAAAGAAGGTGTTGAGCAAATTTCCTATCACGATTGGGGGTCGAGAGTTCGACGCCGATTTAGTGGTGATTCCGCTTATGCCGCTGGATATCATCTTAGGTATGGATTGGTTAGGGCAACATGGCGCGGTGATTGACTTCGAGCGGAGGATTGTGACGTTATCACCGGATGGCACATGCGTGTGCAAATTCCGCGGGCGCGTTTCCGTTGAGAACGGCCATATTATTAACATGATGCAGGCAGCGAGGCTACTGCGACAAGGCTGTATGGGCCTATTATGCTATTTACCGGACTCTAAGTCCGAGACGGTCACACTCTCCGATATTCCAGTGATTCGGGAATTTCCCGACGTATTTCCTGATGACATTACCGAGTTACCACCGAAGCGCTTTGTTGAGTTCACAATTGATCTGGAACCAGGGACATCTCCACTCTCCAAAGCTCCATATCGTATGTCACCCCTTGAGATGAAGGAGCTGAAGTCTCAATTGGAAGAGCTGTTGGAGAAGGGCTATATCAGGCCTAGTGCGTCGCCATGGGGGGCTCCAGTATTATTTGTGAAGAAGAAGGATGGATCCTTCCGGCTGTGTATTGACTATCGTGAGCTGAATAAAGTGACGATCAAGAACAAGTACCCGTTGCCGCGAATTGATGACTTGCTAGATCAGCTGCAAGGAGCACGGGTGTTCTCCAAGATTGATCTTCGTTCTGGGTATCATCAATTACGGATTCGTGAGGAAGACATTCCGAAGACTGCTTTCCGGACTAGATACGGGCATTATGAGTTTGTAGTGATGCCCTTTGGTTTGACCAACGCACCAGCTGTGTTTATGGAGTTGATGAACAGGTGTTTCCATGACTATCTCGATAAGTTTGTGGTGGTGTTTATCGATGATATTTTGATCTACTCTCCGAGCGAGGAAGCTCATGAGGAGCATCTGCGGACCGCATTGTCAGTGCTGCGACAACATCAGCTTTATGCTAAATTGTCCAAGTGTGACTTCTGGATCAAGCAGGTGACCTTCCTAGGTCATATCATATCTGAGGAGGGAGTCATGGTAGATCCTCAGAAGATCTCGGCAGTGAAACATTGGGCGCAGCCGAAGAATGCGAAGGAAGTCCGAAGCTTTCTGGGACTAGCTGGATACTATAGGAGGTTTGTGGAAGGGTTCTCTAAACTTGCCCAGCCACTCACCTCTTTATTGAGGAAGTCTCAGAAGTTCGTGTGGAATGAGAAGTGCGAGCAGAGCTTCCAGGAACTAAAGAAACGGTTGACCACTGCACCGATTCTAGCATTGCCAAGAGATGGAGAAGGATATGTTGTGTACAGTGATGCTTCCAAGCAAGGTCTGGGTTGTGTGCTTATGCAGGATGGCAAGGTGATAGCATATGCTTCTAGGCAACTTAAGTAGTATGAGGAGAACTATCCAGTGCATGATCTGGAGCTAGCTGCTGTGGTCTTTGCTTTAAAGATTTGGCGACACTACCTCTACGGTGTTCGCTGCCAAATCTTCACAGACCACAAGAGTTTGAAGTATGTTTTCACCCAAAAGGAGCTCAATATGCGTCAGAGGAGATGGCTGGAGCTCATCAAAGACTATGACATTGAACTTCTCTATCATCCGGGGAAGGCCAATGTTGTAGCGGATGCTTTAAGCCGGAAGTCTCAGCATGAGGCTATGATCGCATGTTTGACAGAGAGACCTGTTTTGCGCCAGGATTTGTTGAAGTTAGGTGCTGAGGTGTGGTTTGAGAAGAATCGTGGTCAGCTGTGTATGATGGAGGTGCAGTCAGATTTTTTAGAGAAGATTAAGGTAGCGCAGGTCGAAGATACTACATTGGTGCGTTTGTGTGCCGACTTCTTTGAGGGCAAGGCCCCAGGTTTTATTGTTCAGGAGGATGGCTCCTTATGGTTTGGGAAGAGGATTTGTGTTCCGGATGTTCAGGAGCTTAGACAGACCATACTCCATGAGGCTCATTCTTCTGCTTACTCTGTACACCCAGGGTCGAGCAAGATGTACAAAGACCTCCGATGTGGTTATTGCTGGCCAGGGATGAAGCAAGACATAGCCGAGTTGGTGGCTAGATGTTTGGTGTGTCAGCAGGTGAAGATTGAGCATCGACGACCTGCTGGTACATTGCAGCCCCTTCCGGTGCCGGAGTGGAAGTGGGAGCATATCTCAATGGACTTCGTTACAGGCTTACCTCGAGTCCAAGGGCAGAAAGACGCCATTTGGGTGATAGTGGATAGACTCACCAAATGTGCGCACTTTATTGCAATCAGGAGTGATTGGAAGGTGCCGAAGTTAGCAAGGGTGTACATGAAGGAGATCGTCCGACTTCATGGTATCCCGAAGACCATTGTGTCAGACCGCGATGGAAGATTCATCTCCAAGTTTTGGAGAGAACTTCAGGGAGGCCTAGGGACGACCTTGAATTTCAGTACGTCATTCCATCCACAGACCGATGGCCAGTCAGAACGCACTATTCAGACGTTAGAGGACATGTTGAGGGCATGTGTTCTGGATAGACCAACTGATTGGGAGACCAGCTTGAGTTTGATTGAGTTCACTTACAACAATAGCTGGCATGCATCGATCAAAATGGCTCCGTTTGAGGCTTTGTATGGGCGGAAGTGCAGATCGCCAGTATGTTGGGATGAGGCAGCAGATGCACTCATTCTTGGGCCCGAGCTTCTAGAGGAGACTACCATGCAGGTAGGAGTGATCAGGCAACGCATGCTGGCAGCTCAGTGCCGACAGAAGGCATATGCTGACGGCAAGAGGAGGGATCTAGAGTTCCAGGTCGGTGAGAAGGTATTTGTGAAGGTCTCGCCGACGAAAGGAGTGTTCCGATTTGGGAAGCGTGGGAAGCTTAACCCTCGCTTTGTAGGACCATTTGAGATTCTCCAGAAGGTGGGCACAGTTGCTTATCGTTTAGCTTTGCCACCTACCGCTCATCCAGTGCATGACGTCTTCCACATTTCCTTACTCCGGAAGTACGTGCCTGATCCATCTCATGTCTTGAGCTATGAAGACATTGAGGTCCGTCCTACAGGAACCTATGAGGAGGAACCCGTTCGCATTCTAGAGCGGCGGGAGAAGCAGCTCAGGAATAAAGTTGTGCCTCTAGTAAAGGTGCTCTGGTCTAAGCACGGAACTGAGGCAATGACGTGGGAGACCGAAGCGGATATGAGAGAGAGTTTTCCTTATTTGTTCTCTGCTTAAGTTTCGGGACGAAACTTCTTTTTTGGGGGGAGATATGAAATACCCTCGTATTTCCGTTTATTTAATTTTAGAATTTAATTAAATAAAAGTCGGAATTACTTCTTATTTCTATTATTTTAATGTGTCCAGTTCGTAAGATAATTATTTCACATTTTATAATATGAAATGTGGGAAATTAATTTATTTAAATTATTTAAATAAATTAAAGTTTTACAAATAATATTTATATATTATTTATGGGTAAATTAGTGGATGACTAGGTTTATATATATGTGTATATATTATTTATGTATGCACGTAAATAGTATATATATACATTTATATATATAAGTGTATACCTTATACACTTCGGCTTTGTGATCCGGCCCAGTCCAATGTGAAGTTGTCCAACACCGCACACGCCAGTCGCCACACGGGAGAAGAAGTGAAGAATCAGATTTTCTTAAACAAAATTCTATCTTAACTATAGGATAACTAGTAATCTTTGGTCAGATTTTTCAACCTCAAATCTCTATCTTTAGGGGATTTGGATTAGATCAAATTGAAGGGAACGCTGCATTATTCTATTCCAGTTAACCCTCTCGCCATAAACCTTTCCCATTCATTCTCTACAAACCCATCAACAGCGACCGAAGATCACCAATCACCAACTATCTCCGATCACCCTCGACCGCGATTCCGGCGACACCAGGGCTGAAGGCTACCACCACTGGTCTTCTCCAACACCCAGGCAACCACCGTGCAAGCCCCGACACAGCAGCTCACCGGAAAGACGTCCAAATCGGCGTCGGAAGTTGCTGCAGAACAGTGTTCGACAAGCCTACTTTCGGGCTTTGCCACCACCAGCACCGTGGTCCAAAGCCAGATACGCCGACTGCATCAGAAATCTTGCAACACCCTCTGTTGAACCCATCTGTCCGTTCCTTCATACCTTCTTCGAGGCAATCGCAACACAGCCTCGAACTTGACTGGTGAGCAGTGTTTCTGTAGTTCAGAAAAACGTGATTTATGTTCGTTTTTCTTTCTTTCCTTCAATCCAAGGGATGTTATCTGACCAAAATTTATTCCTTTCAGATTGATACCATATCCAAGGGTTCATAAGCTCGAAACTTGGACGTTTTCGAGTCCCGTTTGGGTAAGATCCGCTCTATTCATCGTTAATTGTCGAGTTTCGAACAAGTATGCGATGTTTAATCTAACCTACCTACTGTTTTGGAACAGTTTACAGCCTTTATATCTCCTGAGATTGTGGGTTACAGAATCGGTTTGGCTTTTGGGAAAAAAGCAAGGGTAAGTTTTGAACTTTTTAAAAGTTACGGTGCCGTTTCCGTAATTTCTGAAAAGTTACTAATACCCTATTTAATTCTGTAAAATCTCAGGTCCTTTATCAGATTATTTTGCTCAACCACGGATAAGCATTTCGTCGGATTAGGGCAAGTAGTTTGGTTCAATCAGTGCATTTCTGCAGATTTTGTGCCTTTTTCGCAATTATTGCTTTTTGTGTCCTTTATAAGTTCCATGCTATGAGTTTGTGGTAAATATGCAAGTTAGCTCAGTTTGTTGCTATTTATCAATTCCTTAATCTCACATAGCATGTCAACTCGGGTAATTATAATTTGATCCTATTGTTTGAGAAAATTACATTAAATGCCCGAACTTCCTAAAAAGCATGATTTGTCCATTTTGTTCCTTCATGCTAGTTAAGTATGGTATATTATTGGTTTTGAATATCCATGCTTGTCAGTTATATTATTTCGTGCACTTTATAGATCTAAAGTGTACATCATGCTTTTGTGGTCACCTAGGATGTATTTGTGGATTGGTACTTATATGAGTTGTGTTATTATTATTGTTGTTGTTGTTGTTGTTATTGATATTATGATGTGTCTTAAATAATGGAAAAAGGGTAAAGTCAGGTCAAGGTTCGGTTATACCTTGCTCTATAAACGTCTCATGAGATGCCCCTTCGAAATTGCAAATCTCTCGAATGGGTACATCTACCTAAGGGTAGTAGGTCATCCGCCCAGTATATGCGGCCGAGGCCGGTATCACTTGTCCTAAGTAAACGATAATGTTGTGTATATTGTGTTGTTACTATTATTGCGTTGTACATTACTTACTAATAGGTGACCCACTTTCAGTGACGTTATATCATATTCTTTCCGTACTCGGAATATGATTCCCTAGGATCTCCAGATCCGCATCCCATTCAAACACTCGGTCCCTTTTGGATCATCCTGTTATTTTATTTTATATTAATCAAACGAGTCAGGTTCCACATAAATATTTACTCCTAATTTGTATTTTAGTCTACAATCACCAATACCCTTGTATGGTCAATGGGTGGTAGACGGAGTCTTGAACATTTTACTTTCTGCTACTTGCTAGTCGTAAAAAGACTAACCGTCCTATTTTTCTCCTTTGGACGGTTGGGGTCCCTGGTCTGCATACTACACCTCAGCCGTCGACCCACAGGTTTAAGTAAACGGTCTTGAGGCGCTGAAGAATAAAAGATTGCATTGTTTTCAGTTTATTTGTGTTTTTGAATTAAGGTACAAACTTTTAGAATTTATGGGATTTATTTTATTCATTCCGCTGCTACTATTTGAATATTATTTCCGCTGTCGTTATTTCATTATTTTGGGTTATTGTACTTGGACCCCTTTATTTGGGTAACTTATTTTATTTTAGAACATTATTTTATATTTAAGTCTTCCGCTTATTTAATATTTGTATTTTATCGTCTTGTTTATGGGAGCATGGTTGCATGTCCCTATAAGCCTCAGGCGGTTACAAAGACATTAAAGTCTGCGTAATTGTTGGCGCTGCAACATCTCTTCAGTGTATTAAGAAGGGGTGTTACAGGGTTTAAGTATGGTCGTCGTGGTCCTTGCATCCCGTTCTTAGCCTTTGTCGATGACATTATAATTTTCTCAAGAGCCACTGCGGAAGCTAGCACAATAGTTAGAGATATTATAGAGGAATATTGTTTATTATCAGGACAAAAGGTTAATTTCCATAAATCAAACTTCCAGACTACAACATGCATTCCGAACTCAAGGGTTCAGGTGCTTATGGAAAATTTGCAGATTCCATACACTAGATCGTTAGAAAAATATCTCGGCTGTCCAATCATAAATGGAAAGGTAAACAAAGAAACCTTTGAGGGCATTTTACGCAAGTCTAAGGAACAAGTTGCTCAATGGAGAGCCAACTCTCTCTCAGCAAGGCCGGTCTGTTCTTATCAACTTAAATTTTGCCGCTAAACCGCTATACACCATGCAAAGCTTTACGCTGCCAGCCAACATCTACAAAGAGTTGGACCAAGTAAATCGAACTTTCTTCTGGAACAAATATGTGCAGCATAGACCACTTATTAGCTGGGATAGAATTTGTAAGCCCAAAACAAAAGGTGGAATGGGATTAAGGAAGTCGAAAGACATGAATGAAGCTCTCCAAATCAAGCTACTATGGAAAACCCTAGCAGAACCTGACAACGAGTGGGTTACAATTATACAATACAAATACTTAAAGGAGTCGGATATACTTAAGTATAAGAGATCAGGCAATGCTTCCTGGCAGTGGGGCAAAGCCAGCTCCCTAATAGAGAAATCCTCCTTGGGCCTGATATGGTCCATAAGAGATGGGAGATCTGTTAGGTTCTGGGATGACAAATGGGGCTCCCTTGAAAAATTGTCAAACAAAATAAAACCAAACCAACAAATTTAGCCCGAGTCCCGTGCCAGTGACTTCATATTAGAAGGAAAATGGTGGAAGGAAAAACTTGAGAAATTCCTAGAGGAGAGTACGGTGGGAGAAATAATGGACATACCTCTCCCTTGTCAGTAACTTATCAATATATATAGGCAAATGTTCAAATGCAAAATTGTCTTAGGGTGTAAAATTTGCTTAAGGTGTAAAATTTTGACATTTAGTGTGAACCCGGACACGCGGGCCTGTTTTAAAAAAATAAACCGGGTTGAATCGGAAAAAAATAAAAACCCTTCTTTCTCAGCCTTTCCCATCCTTATACTTTCCATGGCTCCCCTCGCCTCTCCTTCTCGCTCGTTACTTAAGACCCAGGCTGTTATCCCAGCCTTGCTACTCCTCTGGTGAAACTCCGCCTCTTGTTCTTTCGAAAATCGTTCCCTCTGATCCCTTTCAATTCTTCTTCTTCTTCTTCCCCTGTACAACGATATCGATTTGGCCCATGGAGAATCAGGCTCTGATTCTGACTACGAAAACATATTCGGTTTCTCCTTGGTGGAGTTGTTAGGCCGATAGAGGTTCCTTGGGATAAACATCGCCGGATTCGTATCCCATTTGTGTGTGATTGTCGCCAGAATTCCCAGATTACGTCTTGAATTTGTGTGCGATTATCCCCGGTGATTGGTGAGTGCTTCAATTCCTTTGCACTTCACTCTTATCATAGATTAGCAATTGTAGTTCTGGATTGAGGAGAAAGAGGACGGGCTCACGTGACATATTTTTTTTTTCGACAGAGAATTGTTGGTCTCTCTTTGGAGTTTGATTTTGGTATTTGCCTACTATTTTTTATGTTGTTGAATGGAAGCACTTGTGTGTGTTGTTGGATTGAAATGCAGTACCACTACGAATTTTAATGTAGGTGTTCTTATTATGGTTGTGTGTGTTTGTTTGGATGTAATCAGGGAGGTTAAAATTTTGCAATGTGGAGCTACGTGTGTTTGTTTGGTTGTTTGTTATTGCATCTTACTTTGACTTCTCATAATTGATGCCAGTCTAGTTAGTTTCCCTTGTTTACACATGTACTCCGACCACAACTTGCATCCAAGAGAACATATGTTAGATATGGCAATTTCTACTATTTTGATAATTGATATTTGCTATTGTTCTTGAAAGTTGAATTGTTATTGTATTTGGTTAAAATAAATGTGTCCTGGATCATCGTACATACAGGTTCCAAATTTCTCAGTTAGCATGTTCCAACTTTCCAATATCATCGTACATGCAGAAATATAAAAAATTGACAAGTCTACCTTTTAAAGATCCAACAGAAAGAGGAAAAGGAAAATGGTTGGCAAAAATCATGATTCAAGAATCGGGATTATAATGACTAGAAGAGCAAGTTTTTGCCATAGTTTGTCCAGAATGAAGAGTCTTTAACCAAGGAGAGAAAGAATGACAAGTTGTGTTAGAAGCATACAAGGCTCACCTTTGACGAGGAGAGATCCATATGCTATGGCAGCACCAGCATGTCCCTGCAAACATTTTAAAAATAAAGATTATCTTTAGCTTTAAGTATCTTAACAGACGCATTCCTGATTAAGGGATATGCTATGACATCCATGATCTATATCAGCCAACTGAGTTCACTAACTTCTATGGTGCTCTATGGAAAGTCCATAGTGTAAAGGCAGTGTCTTGTTTGACACAGTCCCCGGTCAGATAAACAGCACCTAAAAGATACAGAGCCCCTGGATGAAGGTGGTGATATGGAGAATAAGCAGCTAATGATCAAAGGTACATTGCTTCTAGTGTTCTATTTTAACAGTCATCCAGTCAAAGGTCAAAGTACTGTTCAACAACCTTCTCAATAAAATGCTTGTTGAGCTGATTCAACATAGTCATTCTATTGAAGGCAAATAAGGAAAGCAGATTTTAAAATATAGACGGTATCAAACATAAGAAGTAGCTCGGAATATCAGGGACTAGGAATGAGTAATAGATTGTTTTAATTCCCATAAAAAGAAAGATGGATATGACCTTCCCGGATCAGGAAAGGAAATGAATATATATTATAGGTCAATGATGCACCCCTAAATTGATTGGACATAATTCATTATTAGAATTGTAAAAAAAATCCAGAAGCCAGGAACAAAATTTAGTAACATATGTCATAATCTCATGCTTTCTATACTGTCATCCAGTTTACAGGTCCAAAAACAAGTGTACACAGTACACACTACGTGCTTGTATCCTGGATTGCTTGTGTGACTGTTGTGTTCTTCTGTAAATCTGAATGATTCTCATCCACTATTCTTGAATCTCTGTAGATGGATATAAGAAGCTTGTCTGAAGAGATGGCCCCTGCTAACTGTGGTAAAAGTGATCTCTGCTAACTGATTTTTCCAAGAGCTGATGGTTGTAGCTTAGTAACTATCTGTATAGTGAGTTGATCTTGTTGTGTTTGTGTGAATGAGGAGAAAAATCATTAATTTGGATCAATTGAGTTTAGTTCTTCTCCTTTTATACATGTCTCTCTCCATTTTCATTTGGTTCTGCTTACTAATTATTTATGGTCTTTGATTTCCGTGAAGAATTTACTAGTGTAATGTTTCAGCATAGATGAAACTATTTACTAGTGTAATTGTTTATTAGGGTCAATATTGATTGTTTTCTGAAGTTTTTGCACTAAAGCATATTAGCTCAAAATGGTAGAGGAATGTGCCTACGCACAAATATGCGAGTTCAAATCCCGCATAGGCTATCTATGTTTATCGTTTGCAAGTACTATGTTTCTCTTCATGAATAAGAGTATAAGGTGCAAAAATAATATTTTAATGTGCAAATATAAGAAGATAAAGTGCAAAAATAAGATTTTAATGTGCACATTTAGAATACAAGTGTGCAAAAGTAAGATATAATTATGCATATTTAAACTACAATTGTGCAAAAGTAAGATACAATTGTGCAGATTTAGAATGCAATTGTGCATATTTAGAATACAAGTGTGCAAAAGTAAGATACAGTTGTGCAGATTTAGAATACAATTGTGCAAAAGTAAGACATAATTGTGCACATTTAGAATAATAGTGTGCAAAAGTAAGACATAATATGTTTTTAAGCCTATTAGCTCAAAATGATAGAGCGATGTGCCACGCACAAAGATGAGAATTCAAATCTCACATAGGCTATTTATGGTTGTATTTTTTTGTTCCCGTTCAAGAATAAGTTTACAAAGTGCAAGAATAAATTGATAAAGTGCATATATAAGAAGATAAAGTGCAAGAATAAAAAGATAAAGTGCAAGAATAATAACATGAAGTGTATGAATAAGACTATGTAGTGCACAATTAAGATTATAAAGTGCATAAATTAATAAAATGATAAAGTTCAAGATTAAAATTAAGTGCATGAATAATAACATGAAGTGCACATTTAAGATTATAAAGTGTATAAATAAAATGATAAAGTGCAAGAATAAAATGATGAAGTGTATGAATAATGATATGAAGTCCATAAATAAGATTATGTAGTGCACAATTAAGGTTATAAAGGGCAAAAATAAGTTGATAAAATGCAAGAATAAAATAATTAAGTGCTCAATTAAGATTCTAAAGTGTATAAATAAAATGATGTAGTGGAAAAATAAAATGATAAAATGCATGAATAATACACAAGATAGGTTTTTGGAATCGGTGTTTTAATTTTTCTCTTTTGTTTTTTTCCAATTAAAATCTAATTTTTAAGCACTTCAATTTTAGCATTGTAATATGAATTTTAAGCACTTCAACTTTTAGTTTGAATGTGCACTTTTAGTTTCAAAAAGTGCAAATATAAAAATTAAATGTGCAATTTTAATTTCAAAAAGTGCAAATATAAAAATTAAATGTACAATAAAGAACGAATCTTGACAAACAATGTGTATAGGTTGATCAGTGAAGATGGATGCTTGAGTTGATGAGTGATGACGAATGCTTGTAAATAAAGAATGAATCTTGACAAGTTGATGTCCATGTTTTATGTCATGTTTTATATCTACTTTTATATCGATTTATGCATGCATTTCATGCATTTGGGTTGGATTATTACAGAATCTATGTAATTTATGCTTATTTGCCAAATTATAGAGTCTACACTAGTTTTTATTTAATTTCGCAGAAATCGGACGCACTTTGGAGCTTAAAGGAAACTCATGAAGAAGCTAAGGATGGCGCATCTGGAGAAAATGCCATTTTTCGCCATTCATCATTCTGAGTCAAGTTCTGATGTCTTCATGAGATTTGTAGCCCTCGAAAAGAGCTTTTCAACGCATGGTCATATGCGTCAATCCGACGAACGAAGACTCAGGAAAGTGCGTTTCAAGAACAGAGTAGAAAGTTGAGAGCTGTCACATTTGCTCTACATCGACCAAATTGGGCGAAGTCAACCAAGCCCAAATCGAGATGGAGTCCCAGAAATCGACAAGGATGCTGAGCCAAGAAGAATTCAAGTCGATATCGACGAGGACAAGTTGATATCGAGTAAAAGTTGGTCGATTTTCACTCTGGAGGCCGGAATCGAGTAGCTGAGCTGAAGACGCGAGAAAAGTTGGTCGATATCGAGGAAGCTACTCGATATCGAGTTGAGCCACAGTAGTCGACTTCGACCTAATCCGGATCTTGTTAAGGTTCTATCCCGAATCCAGTGGAGATATTTTCGAGACGGGATTTCCAACACATGAAGATTTAGATATTTTTCCTTTTTATCCTTTTATTTATCCTATGGGTTGAACAATTAATTACCCTAGGATTTATCTTGTTTTATCTAGTTTAGATATATTTATTTCCTAGTAGAGTTTTATCTTTAGATATTAGATAGAAATTCCTTCCTTGATTAGCAAGGATTGGAAGCCTATAAATAAAGCCCTTGGGGGTGATTTTTATTCATTCAATTCTAGAGAAGGAGAAGAGGTAGCAAGTAGAGAGAGAGAGAGAGAGAGAGAGAGAGAGAGAGAGAGAGTGGAGGCCGAGAGGAGTTAAGGTTGAGTTTATTTATGCAAGTTATTTCTTTTTCGTCAATGATGTCTGCGATTGCGATGAAGAGCGAGTAGTCCACCCACTTCTAGGGCCGGGGCGAGCCCGACGATAACCATGCGCGTTTGAGGTAAAGATCCGACCTTTATCATGTTTTGAGCATCTACTACCTTTTGTGTGTTTATTACCCATTCAATGGAGATCCATGCTAACAACTTGGATTGTAAACATAAAATTGGTAGATACAATTAGGGTTTCTTGAAAGAGTTTCTTAATTGTTGGAAAAGGCGAAAGCTTGATCCTTCGATGCGATTTGCATGATTATCGTTATTTATCTTGCATTATGCATGTTTGGTTATCGTTGTCGCAAACCCCGATCTTGAAAGTCTTTTTCATATATTATTTAAAGTTCGAAGTTTTGCATTCGTTTAAGTTTCTGCTCTCCTCGATTTCGACCAAATCTGGTCGACGTCGACTACTGATCAACCTATACACATTGAGTTACTTCCTCGAGATCGTTGTTGATTGTGTCTCTGTCGGTTCCTCGATCTCGACAAGACAACTCGATTTCGACCAAAAGTTCCTCACATCGAGTTACTTCCTCGAAATCGACCAAGCCCGGCAGCTGCTGCTTGCTCAGATTCGACTTGTCCGACCCCTATCGACTAACCCTAGTTGAGGTCGAGCACCCTGAAGTCGATTTCTGCCCGTGAGATTCTTCCGCTGCCTAGGATCCACTGACACGCTTCCTCGAGGATCGATCCTGACTTCCCACTACTACATCAGGAGGAGGTCTTGTAATTATTTGGAAGGGACGGAATCTGGTTTGCTTTACTTTATTTATATTTTATTTGCAATCTCGATTTCCTCCTGTCAACACAAGCAATGTGTATAGGTTGATCAGTATCGAGAAACACAGACACTTATCATCATCCGGGTAAGTCCTACGGTGTAATGGGCATTCGGTAATGGGCATTTTCATAGCAGCAACTTCGTCATAAGTGTAACATATTTATGAAGAAGTTGTGCACATATAACATTATGTTGTGCAAATATAACTTTATGTTGTGCAAACATAATAATCTCTTATGGGTAAATAGGTAAATGAGCATTTTCAATAATAAAAATTTGTAAATTTAAATGTGCAATTTTAGTTTGAAAAAGTGCAAATATAAAATGATAAAGTGTAAAAATAAGATCATAAAGTACATCAATGAGACACAAGATGGGCTTTTGAAATCGTTGTTTTAATGTTTTTTTTTACTTTTGAGAGTTTGTATTTACCTCTCGCATAATTTAGACCGATAGATGTGAGTTTGAAATCGATTTTTTTACATATAACAATTTCAAATCAAAGCGCATAATTAAGATTAAAAATTGCATAATTAAGGTTAAAAAGTGCACAACTAAGCATATAATGTGCACGATTAGCAATTTGGGATAGTTGTGTTCTTGTCTATTATGTAACCTATTTGGGATTCGAACCCACATCTTTGTGCATACGCACATCGCTCTACCAATTGAGCTAATAGGCCAAAAATATTCTAACTAGTTAAAAAAACTGCCAAGAAAAATCCATATGTGAACTATATTGAAGGTTCGATAATGTAAAACAATGTAATAAGAAATACTCTAGAAGGGGGGTTGAATAGAGTATGCCCGTTTTTCGCATATAGTCTCAAGGCTTTTGAAGCTCGTGCAAAACCCTTTGAGATTAAACCTGAATCACAAAGTTAGACAATCGAACCAAGTGCGGAAATAAAGTAAAGCAGTAAAGTAAAGGACGCAACGAGTTGTTAACGAGGTTCGGCACGAACTTGGCCTACGTCCCCGGCTAGGGTTCTTCCACAACCCTAGGATTCAACAGGCTTTATTGATTCACAAAGCTTAGGATCCTAATAGCTCACCGAGAAGCCTCTCTCCTATACAATTGCAATCTAGTCAACTCACGTTCCCTTGGAGTCCTAGACCAATCTAGAAGAGCCCCACCTCTCTCAGCTATCTAGTACAATCCTCTCACTCTCGAGAATCAATAGCCTAGTGCCCACTTCCTGAGTTATAAACTCTCGAGTATAACACTCTCTCATAATATATCCTATAAGCTCACTTTGTATCTCTCAAATGCTTTGAAACAAAATATAAGACTCTTAAGAACAAGCAGAGAGAACACGCTGAAGAGAGATCGTAAACTTGAGGGCTGATTGTGCAATGATATTCGTGAATGTGCGTCACCCCTCTCTCTCTTCTTCATCTCCTTTATATAGTGAAGATCACCGGCGCCACTTGAGGAAGGAATCTTCTCCAATGGCTAAGAGAGGATCATGGCTTGAGCGCAATCTTCTATCTTTGGAAACTTCGGAAGCCATGATCGCCATGATCTCGATTTGATCTTTCTCAGCTTTGAACGCTTAAGGAAGGAGATATAATTCAAATAGCTTCCTGAAAGGTTAGTGACTATATAATAATAATATGGAAGCATATAATAACATAATATAATATTCGGACATAATATAATAAAGTACAGGTTTTGTGTTTCATCAACACAGCTGTTAGCTTCAAGACCTTTGACACAAACTGTCTGTCAAAGTCTTTGAAACTAATTCCGATTTTCATCAAAGGGAGTGGAGTTATCATATATGTACTGATGCACATGCATTTTTGTTAGCAATTGAACCCTTTCATGACCGCAATTGGATTTGTAGCAACTTGAACAAGGTCACTAATTGTGTGGGAGGGCGGTGAAGATCACCTATGCCAAGGCACCCACTGTCCCCCTGTCCTCCTCACAATAACCTCCTTTTCTGTATTTCTTTTTTCTTTTTTTCTTTTTAATTAAATTTTCTTTTTTTTTTATCTAATATTCGGGGGAGGGGAGGAGACAGCACGGGGCCTGTTCCTTTGACTCCATTTTGGAAGGATTGCGTGTAACACGTACCCTTGACTCCATTTTGGAAGTATGGAATGGATGTGCATTTGCTGCAATTATTTCAAAGAGTAACAAAGCTTTTTTTGCTTCTATCGAGTTGTCTTTCAAAAGGAAATCCACATCTTCATCTGAACCATCATCATCGGATGAACAACTTTGGTTGCTTCTTCACCCATCTATGTTAGATTCAAACAACCCATTTCCCCAAAAATCAAACCACAGAGTCATTTAAGTGCACTAAAATGAACAGAAGATTCAACACATATATGGCTGATTCCAGAACAAATAAAAAACAAGAAACTAACAGGCCTACTGATATAATTTGGCTAGAGCAGACACCAAATTTCCCAGGTTAGGGTGGTGAAGCGGTTAGGGTGGTGAAGCGGAGGTAATAGAAAGGAGCTGAAGTTGCCGACGACCTTGGTGAAAGGCGGATTCCGATCGAGTACTGGATACTCTGGCTTCGTCGATGCAGTGATATCGGTGTTCATCTTGAAACGCTCTCAATCTGATTTCGATCGCCGTCAAACCCTTTCTCGCTCTCTTTGATTTCGACGGCGCCTACTGAAGATTGGATTTCCGGCAACGGGGAATAGGAGGAATACGGTCAGGAAAGAGCAACACGTACGAAGAGATCCAGCTGTTGCACCACAGAAACATTCGAATCTTAGCCTCACCGAGGCGCTTGATACTAGGTTTTTAAAGCTCGGTCAGAGCATCTACTCGAGGGAAAACCTCAAGCGGAGATTCATCCTCTGAGTTTCTATCTTCACAGGAAATACACTAATTACAGCATCTCTTCCCTTTATGGGTGACTTCATCAACCTTATAGGATCATTTACACTTGCCTTTAACCTTCATCTTTCCTAGCATGATTTTTCTCAAGCTAAGCTCTCTAACTAATGGTGCACTGTCTTTTTAAAACAAAAAATATATACATACTACAGTGATGCACCGTGCACGCTTACTTGGACAGGTGAAGTGGAAGACTACAGGAGTAGGACAGAAAGAATGGCACTGGGCCATCATTTTTGTTTCTTCACTGTTTGCAGTTCTAGCTAAAACATCTGCAATCAGGTTAGTTGTCAAAGACATTAAAAAAATCTATTTATTTGCAAACTCTTGAAGTGTACACAAGGCGAAATGCATAGAAGAAGTTAATCCACAAACATTCACACAGGTTAGGTAATACACGTTCCAAAACGTCACATTGCTCACGAGGCCCTTGATACTAGGTTTTTAAAGCTCGGTCGGAGCATCTACTCAAGGGAAAACTTTGGTGCAGAAAGCATCGTAGTTTCAATCAAATGCTAGAACTGATGAATAAATAAAAAATGTATTATAGTTTCATTCAGTCATTTTAGAGAAATTGCTTTTCTGAAGAGGACAACAACTGCTCAGATTCTGCTGCAAGACAAGCCTATCAGATAATGTACTCACAATTCCAATGTCAAGCACTGCATCAAATAAAACAGACATATAGGAGCATACAAAATGTGAATACAACGCTAATCTGACACATAGATCAAATTGCTGGTGATAGTTCAGCCAGAATGAGGGCAATTGTGTTATTCTTTCAATGCTCTTCAGGGATGTTAAAATCCGACGCTGTCTTCCCTCTTTCAAGCAAGAGGTTGTAGAAAATTTCAAGCATGAAAAAATTGGGGGAAACAACCCCTAATCTGACACATAGATCAATTCACTCTGCACATAGATGAAATCGAATTTGAGAGAGAGAGAGAGAGAGAGGGAGCAAACCTGCGTAATTGAGTGTAAGGAGAGGTCGTTGCAGCCGCGAGTCTTGACACCGAGGTGGAGGAAGGGGCGCTACGAATTTCCGCAATGGTCGAAGTGGAATTCGGATGTAGATGTAGTAGATTTCGGCGGAGATAGCGCGTGGACGAGGTCGGCCGGTGGGAGCCTCGGGGGGATGAACGACATCGTCGGCAGGAGCCTCAGGAGGAGGAGATGGTGCTGCAGCCGACGATTGCGAGGAGTAGAAGAGGGGGAAGATGTGAACAAGAGAGAAGCAAGAGAGAGAGCACGCGCGCCCCAAGGGGAAGATGTGAACATGGGCAGCCCAACTAACAGGCCCAACTCATTTCATATAACAGCAATCCGTGCCCCATAGGTTAATTAAGGAAATTTTAAACCTTAAGCCAATTTTACACCCTAAGGTAATTTTACATTTTAACTCTTCTCTCTCTATATATAGGGTTTACTTCAAATGTAAAAACTCCTTAACGTGTAAAATTTGCTTATCGCATAAAATTAGCTAATAGACCTAATTTAATTACTAATGAGCCTAATTTAATTACTAATGAGCCTAATTTCATTAGTAGAATGTCTGCCCCCTGCCCATGTGTGTGGCCCCCTTGCCCCCCTTCTCACACCAGATTTTTTTTTTCCCAGAATTTTTTTTTCGTGGTAACACTTTCTGCTGTGCAAGTATAACTTGCTTTTGTGCACATATAACATCTTATTGTGCAGATATAAGTTTATTTTGTGCAGACAAATAATTCATTATGGGGTAAATAGGTAAATGTGCCTATTTCAATTATAAAAATTTATAATTGAAATATGTTTAATTTATGGGTAAATTGGTAAATATGTCTAATTTTATGGGTAAATGCACTTTTTCCCGTTTTCGATACCTTTTGTGCAACTGTGAAGTGCATTTGTGGAACTGTGGAGTGCATTTGTGCAACTGTGAAGTGCATTTGTGCAACTGTAAAGTGTATTTGTGCAACTTTAATTGTGCAATTGTGCAAATTTAAAGTAGGATATAATTGTGCAAATTTAAACTAAAATTGTGCAAAAGTAAGATACAATTGTGCAGATTAAGAATACAATTGTGCAAATGTAAGATCATAATGTGCATTAATAAGACAAAAGATGTGCTTTTGAAATCGATGTTTTAATTTTGTTTTTTTTTTTACTTTTGAGAGTTTGGGTTCACCTCTCGGATAATTTAGGTTGATAGATGTAAGTTTGAAATCGATTTTTTTACGTATAAGCTTTTAAAATTAAAGTGCATAAATAAGATTAAAATGTGCATAATTAAGGTTAAAAAGTGCATAACTTAGATTATAATGTGCATGATTAACAATTTGCGATTGTTGCGCTCTTGTCTATTATGTAACCTATGTGAGATTTGAACCCACATCTTTTGTGCAAACGCACATTGCTCTACAAATTGAGCTAATAGGCTAAATTATCATTTTTATGCTAAAATAGAAGAACCTAATCGACCTAAAGCATATTGCAATAAAATTTTAAAATTCAATTAGCTCATGATTCACAAACAATTGGACAATGCTATAAACATGAAATTAGCTCCAAATAAACCCAACAACACAACCATAGCATCAATTTCAGTCAATTTGGTCGTTGGCAAAAAACCCCAAATTCTAAAGCATATCGCAATATAAAATTCCAAACTTCAATTAGCTCATGATCCATAAACAATTTGACAATGATATGAACATGAAATTATCTCAAAATCAACCCAACAACACAACCATATCATTAATTTCAATCAATTTGGCTTTTGTCAAAAAGCCCCAAATTCTAAAGCATACCGCACTATAAAATTCTAAAATCCAATTAGCTAATGATCGATAAACAATTTGACAATGATATGAACATGAAATTAGCTCAAAATCAACCCAACAACACAACCATATATTCAATTTCAATCAATTTGGCTTTTGTCAAAATGCCCCAAATTCCGCTCCTAAATCAAACCCTAGGTTTTCAATCTCAAACTAAATCATTCAAACAATCCAAATAACTGTAATAAACAAGTTTAGAGTTAGAAATCATACCAAATTCAAGTGAAAATAAGGAGCAAAATCGGGATTTTGAAGGTATTCCGAGCCAAAAGAACCGATTAGCGCTGTTGGGGAAGATGGACTCGGTGTGGGCTCGGCTGGGCACGAACCAAGGGGGTTCCAGTGTCGGGGGTGCGCCTGAGTGAGGGGGTTCGAGCGGGTGGGGGCTGGTGGCCAGAGGTGGCTTGTGGGTGGCGTGGACAGCGAGGAGAGAAGCAGCGCGCTATGGGTCGACGACTCAGCGCTGCACTTTGCTGGTGGGCGCGCCGGGGCTGGCTCGAATCAGGCCACGTCCAGTCTCGGCAGGTGCGCCCAGGGGTGGGCTCGAGCGCGGCTAGGCCCTGGTGGCCGGAGGTGGCTCGACGTGGGGTGGGTGCGCGGCAGCGGGAGGCCGAGAGAGAAGCCACTGCTGGCTGTTGTACGTGGAGCGCGTCATTAAAAAAAAAAATTTGACACGTTAAGCGGATTTTACACGTTAAAGGAAGATTTCCACATCTATAAATAAAAAAGAAGAATGAATGTGTCTTTGTCTCACATTGCATATAACATATTAGTTTATATATTATTATAAATTATTTTAAGAATAATATACATAATAATCATAATTTTTTTTTAAATTAACTTTTTCAAAAAAAAAAAAATGTGTGTGGATCCACTCAATGGGTCAGTGCGTCACGAGGGACTCAGCCATATCCGATGGATCAACGACCCAACAAGTCACTGATTTGTGGTAACCAGGTGGGTCCAGGTTATGTGACTCGTGGCCATTGCAACAATATGGTGGGTATATTTTTAAATAAAAAAAATACAAAAGTACTACAATGCGCTATTTTATACTCCCTCCGTTTTTAAAAAAAAGACTTTTTATTATTCATCCACTTGATAAAAACAATATAAAATATTAATTTTTTTAATATTTTTTTGATAAACTCATACTTATTAATAATAAGTATAATATTATTAAAAAAATGAATTAAAATTTTAATATTTTATATAATTTTTGCCCTCTTAAAAATACGTGTTTGACCTTCAAAAAGTGAATTATTTGAAAATGGAGTGAGTATTAACTAATTAGTAGATATATGACGGAGGGAAAGTCGTTGATTCACCTCGCCAAAAATAAATCCCAAACGAACAAACTAGTATAGTATGCAAGTAAGGGGTCGAACCCGAGAGAATCAAGTATTTCTAAATATTGTGTATTTATCAATATAAAAAGAAAAGATTTTTATGAATGAAAATAAAAGAAAATAATATTGACAAAAGCAAATAAAGAATAGAAGAAAAGCGTTTCCACCTACAAGTTCTCGACTTTGGTTGGTTTTATTGGTCATCGAATCCTTTTCAAGTTATTATCTTTTCCTACGAATTCCTCCCGTCTTGGTTTAAATAGATTAAAAGTCCTACGAGTCCAATTAATCCTTTACACCTCAATGCAACCTTAACACGATCAAGATTTAACAAAGAGATAGCAAATAGTCCCAAGAACTTGAGCATATAAATAACACCAATTAAACACGGTAAATCAATGTTTAAGATATACGTCAACTCCCTACACAATCATGCTTCACACACGGAATCCACAATCTTATGGGTGCTACTATGGAAATAACACAAATACGAAAGTATTAAATCCTAGCATGAAATCAATATTATCAAGGTCGCGAGTCAAGATAACATCAATAACATAATCAATATCGCACAAAGAAGTTGAAAGAATTAAAGAGGAAAAATAATTTGAATTAGAAACTCACAAACCACCAACCAAGTCTCGAAAGTGTAGGCGGAAACTACAAAATTAGCCAAACATGGCTTACCTAAACTTTCTTCTCTTTAATGGTGATTTCTCTACTTGGAATTTTTTCATTAAAAACTTAGCCTAGAACATCCTATTTATAAGCCTAATGTCTTCCATAAATAAGGTAAAAGATAGATAAACTAGATAGAAACTTCCTAAACAAACTAGATAGAAGATAGACTTTCCAAATTTAATTCAGCGTCAAATTCCGCTGGCAGCGAAAATTTCCGCTGGCAGCGAATGGCGTCAATCAAGCTCGTGTTGGATTTTCGCTACCACACTCGCTACCACACTCGCTGGCAGCGAATATCCATGCCTTAGAATATTTCCAAGCTTCTTCGATTCCGCTTCCGCGAGTCCACCCTTCCGCTGCCGCGAGAGTCTCCATTCGCTGCCGCGAAAGCTTACATCCGCTGCAGCGAATCCGGTCGTCCGCTGGCAGCGACTCCATTCGCTGGCAGCGAGTTTCCTTTCGCTGGCAGCGAGTCATGCTGCTCCTGGACATGCTTCCGCTGACTCCAGTCGCTGGCAGCGAGATGCCATTCGCTGGCAGCGACTCATGCTCAGGCCGGCCACCTTCTCGCACATGTTGTTGCTGACTTGATTCGCTGCAGCGGAAAGGCATTCGCTGGCAGCGAAAATCCAACAGAACACCATCACGTAGATCTTCGAAAGAGCTTTCCAACGCATGCTCATATGCGTCGATCGGACATCCGAGGCCTCCGGAAAGTGCGTTACAAGTTCAGCTCGCCGAGCGGACAGCTTTCGCGACTCGCCCTCGTTTTCGCTCTTAGACCTCGATTTCGTTCTCCGTTGCTCCTTAGGTTGTTCCATTCTCTTTGGGACTTCTTCCTTAAGCTCTCCAAAGTCTTGCCTTAGCCTTACTTAGCTCTGTTCCTCGTGTTCTTTGCCTCGGATCTACGAATCTACATAAAACCATCGAAATAGCGTAGATTCCGAACTTTTCCACAAAATGAATGCTAATCTAATTAACACTAAAACATGATTATATAACAATGAAATGCACCGAAACTAACCTATAATGCCTATTGGAAACATGCCTTATCAAACTCCCCCACACTTAACCTTTTGCTTGTCCTCAAGCAATGCAAAAACAAGAGCAAAACCATCATACAACAAATATGATCTTCAAGCACTAACCTTGTCAAAAGCAACATCAAAGTGGAGGAGCCATGAACATGAAAGCTAGCATCCTAGCAAGTATATAAGCGATTCAAAGTAAAGGCACATCTCATCCAACCTCACCGGGATTATGTGTTTACTCTCACTCTCATGTGTATAGGCTTAACAATCTATCTCTCAACTCAATCCAAAATGCAAAAAGCTACATAGAAATTAACACAAATATCACATATTCTCCACCGTGGATGTCATCACTTATAAGAAACATCAAGAGGTCTTTTATCAAGGTTGTAATGAGGCTTGGTAAGAAAATAAGGTAGGAAAATATTTAGGTTTGTGGTGCTAAAAATCCGGGAAAAAGGGATCCCTAAGAACAACCGGAAGAACATCACAAATCAAATACTTTCAAAACCAAAATAACTTAAACTTTCCCTCTCAAAATACTCAACAAAAGAACTTTTCACCCAACCATACATATTTTTTCAACTCTCACATACATAATGAAAATAAAAGGCTCTTTATTCATCTTTTTTCTTTCTTTTCTTTTTTCTTTTTTTTTCTTTCAATTTTTTTTTTCTTTAGAGCCAAAACAATAATGCACAATGTGATGACTAAAACCAAAATTACATACTCGTCCAAACTTGTAACTCTCTTAATAATATCTTCTTTTCCACTCAACTAGATCAATCATTCACCAATTCTAATCCTAATTCCCGGATAGGGTAAGGCTTATCATCGGTTAGGGATAAATTTTGTGGAGCTTCAAAGAAAAGGCTAAGGCTCAAGTTTGGCTACAAGCAAAGGACACATATGTAGGGTGGATATGGATAATAATATGGCTAAGAAAATCATGCCTCTATCATTTGAAACTCATAAGCAATAGACATATAAAATCGGCCTCAAATATAGATAACAATGTCAGTCTCAAGAGGTAAGTACATAAGGAGAGTATAATCTCACACAAGAAAGCAAAAGGGAATAAATATGATGAAAATCCCTATAAGGCCAAAAATTCTCACTAGGACAAGTTTTTGTTAGATTTCAATAATGCCAAAAAGAATCATACTTGCTCAATTGAACTAACAAGTCATGCTCCCATAAAAATCATTTCAAGTATGTGATAAGGCTAGACAATTCAAACATATTATGGAACATATATGGTAAAACTCATAAAAATAAAATAGAGGACAAACTAAGGCAAGATGGGTATTTGAATAACACATATATGCAATGCATGCTCTTTTTGGATTTTTTTTTTTTTTTTCAATTTTTTTTTTCATTTTCCAATGCAATAAAATAGAGAAAAATAAACATGAATGCATAACGGAAAAATAAATATGAATGGATGCATGAATCTATGAATGCAACCCTCCCCCACACTTAAACTCTTCATTGTCCTCAATGAAAATCAAAGACAAAAAATCATA
Source organism: Persicaria tinctoria (assembly GCA_037127255.1). Lineage (NCBI taxonomy): Eukaryota > Viridiplantae > Streptophyta > Magnoliopsida > Caryophyllales > Polygonaceae > Persicaria > Persicaria tinctoria. Next base: position 83,005,186 of record JBANSL010000006.1, read on the forward strand.
AAAATATGAGAGAAAGAGGGTAAAGAATAACTCACATCATGGGAAAAGTTTTGATGGCGAAGATGATGAAGCTCGGAAGAAGAACGGTGAAGAACGACAACAACGAAGATGGACGAACCACGAGCACGGATGAATGAAGATGGCGAAGAATGAATAAGATTGGATGCGACGACAACGGACGAAGACTAGGCATCACTGCTGGATTCGCTGGCAGCGAGTGTTGGTTCGCTGTCAGCGGATGAAATCAGCCCCTATGTCGTCTGAGCGGTTGGACTCGCTGGCAGCGAATCATGATTCGCTGGCAGCGAATTCAGCATATAATCTCAATTCTTCAATCTTGTTCACTTTTCCCTGCATTGTTAGCTCAAAATATCCAAAAGCATCTATCTACCATATAAAATAATTAGGAAATTTATAATTTATTAAACAACCAAACTAATTAAATAACTAGGAATTGAAATAACTAATTTAGGAAAACTTAACTCGGGTTGCCTCCCGAAAAGCGTCCTTGTTTATCGTCATAGACTCGACGGTTTATTCGTCCATGTGTTCAAGACTCACTCGGACATCGCCAATGCCCTTTTTAGCAAATCAAACTCCGGTGCACACCATCTAGGTAGGCGAGCACCACATATGAAGAAGCCGAAGTCAAAGAATGTGGTGTTGAAGAAGGTCTCCAACTCTTCATATGCTCGAGCGTGAGTTCTCGTCGAGGGTATGTAGTACCACCAACACAGTTCCGCTGGTGTCTTGTTGAAGTAATGCTCCCAAGGATCTACATATTCACCAAAATCCACAAAAGTGTCAAAAATATCATTACCTTTCTCAAAAGCCACAGAAATCGGCTCCGGACTTGGTTCCTCAATAGGTGCGTTGGGGATGATTTCTATTGGTGGAGTAGGTGCCAAAATACATGGTTCCTCAAGCATGCACTCATGAGACTCCATGTCAAGGGGCATCGGGCTCTCTTCTCCATCTTCGAATGAACCATGGATACTTGCGTCTTGGCTTTCCTCATGTATCACGCCCGCCATTGGTTTGAAAGGTAAGGGTGTGGATGCCAACATGTATTCTTCTTCCACCTTTGCCATGTCACCCACACAAAGGAAAATATCCCACAATTCCGGCCAATCCAAACCATAAAAGCCTTTGTTTTTCAAAGATTGGGCGAATTCTCGTATCTCGGGAAGCATGCCATCTTGAACGCAAAGTACTTGTTCTTTCAAATCATCTTGGATACCCCGTGAAGCACGGTCGTCCACTAAATCTTGCACTCTTGTGAGGTAATGGTGAAAGTATTCTCCTTGGTATTGCCATAACTTCAACTCCATTACAAACAATTAGTAACGAGGTGTCGCGAACCGTAAGATAGGTCCACGACGGGGATAGCTATATATACAAATATTAATAAATACACAAAACAAGAGAAATAAACTTGATTCCCCGGCAACGGCGCCAATTTGACGGAGGGAAAGTCGTTGATTCACCTCGCCAAAAATAAATCCCAAACGAACAAACTAGTATAGTATGCAAGTAAGGGGTCGAACCCTAGAGAATCAAGTATTTCTAAATATTGTGTATTTATCAATATAAAAAGAAAAGATTTTTATGAATGAAAATAAAAGAAAATAATATTGACAAAAGCAAATAAAGGATAGAAGAAAAGCGTTTCCACCTACAAGTTCTCGACTTTGGTTGGTTTTATTGGTCATCGAATCCTTTTCAAGTTATTATCTTTTCCTACGAATTCCTCCCATCTTGGTTTAATAGATTAAAAGTCCTACGAGTCCAATTAATCCCTTACACCTCAATGCAACCTTAACACGGTCAAGATTTAACAAAGAGATAGCAAATAGTCCCAAGAACTTGAGCATATAAATAACACCAATTAAACACGGTAAATCAATGTTTAAGATATACGTCAACTCCCTACACAATCATGCTTCAAACACGGAATCCACAATCTTATGGGTGCTACTACGGAAATAACACAAATACGAAAGTATTAAATCCTAGCATGAAATCAATATTATCAAGGCCGCGAGTCAATATAACATCAATAACATAATCAATATCGCACAAAGAAGTTGAAAGAATTAAAGAGGAAAAATAACTTGAATTAGAAACTCACAAACCACCAACCAAGTCTCGAAAGTGTAGGCGGAAACTACAAAATTAGCCAAACATGGCTTACCTAAACTTTCTTCTCTTTAATGGTGATTTCTCTACTTGGAATTTTTTCATTTAAAACTTAGCCTAGAACATCCTATTTATAAGCCTAATGTCTTCCATAAATAAGGTAAAAGATAGATAAACTAGATAGAAACTTCCTAAACAAACTAGATAGAAGATAGACTTTCCAAATTTAATTCAGCGTCAAATTCCGCTGGCAGCGAAAATTTCCGCTGGCAGCGAATGGCGTCAATCAAGCTCCTGTTGGATTTTCGCTACCACACTCGCTACCACACTCGCTGGCAGCGAATATCCATGCCTTAGAATATTTCCAAGCTTCTTCGATTCCGCTTCCGCGAGTCCACCCTTCCGCTGCCGCGAGAGTCTCCATTCGCTGCCGCGAAAGCTTACATCCGCTGCAGCGAATCCGGTCGTCCGCTGGCAGCGACTCCATTCGCTGGCAGCGAGTTTCCTTTCGCTGGCAGCGAGTCATGCTGCTCCTGGACATGCTTCCGCTGACTCCAGTCGCTGGCAGCGAGATGCCATTCGCTGGCAGCGACTCATGCTCAGGCCGGCCACCTTCTCGCACATGTTGTTGCTGACTTGATTCGCTGCAGCGGAAAGGCATTCGCTGGCAGCGAAAATCCAACAGAACACCATCACATAGATCTTCGAAAGAGCTTTCCAACGCATGCTCATATGCGTCGATCGGACATCCGAGGCCTCCGGAAAGTGCGTTACAAGTTCAGCTCGCCGAGCGGACAGCTTTCGCGACTCGCCCTCGTTTTCGCTCTTAGACCTCGATTTCGTTCTCCGTTGCTCCTTAGGTTGTTCCATTCTCTTTGGGACTTCTTCCTTAAGCTCTCCAAAGTCTCGCCTTAGCCTTACTTAGCTCTGTTCCTCGTGTTCTTTGCCTCGGATCTACGAATCTACATAAAACCATCGAAATAGCGTAGATTCCGAACTTTTCCACAAAATGAATGCTAATCTAATTAACACTAAAACATGATTATATAACAATGAAATGCACCGAAACTAACCTATAATGCCTATTGGAAACATGCCTTATCAATATACTATATTAATTAGGGGTTTTTTGCTAAGTGGCCATTTTGGGTCCAATTGTTAAGTCATAGGCCACAAGGGTGGCATTATTAGGTAATAGACCATTTTTCCAATTTTACCACTACCATACTAATCCCGTTTCTTTCTTCATTTTCACGGAAGGAGCGACGAAGAACGGTGGAGAGAAACGCAGGCCACAGCTCGGAGGGACGAAGAAGGGGGATTTCGATCTCGCTTCAATTTCTCCAGCAACGCAGTTGATTTCAGCCCCAATTTTCAACGATTTCGAGCTCTTCATTCAGATCTGAAGCGAGATCTGGTCGGAAATAGCACTGTAAGCCAAAATTCGAGTTTTAACAGGGAAGCCAAAATTCGATCACAGCATTATCTGTAATCTGCTTTGAACTGTAATCTAGATGTCGATTTTGATATAAGTGACTGGTGTTGTGATTATAGAACTGTAATCTATATTGTATTGTTGATGTAGTTGCTGATTTAAGATGCTTGTGTTTTGATTATACTGCTGTAACCAAAATTAGACTGTAACCTTTATGTGGATATCTGAGTTTGAGTGCATTTGTGTTGCTGTAACCAAAACAACACTGTAACTTATATGTAGGTATCTGAGTTTGAGTGCATCTGTGTAGCTGTAACCAAAATTACACTGTAACCTGTATGTAGGTATCTGAGTTTGAGTGCATCTGTGTAGTTGTAACCAAAATTACACTGTAACCTATATGTAGGTATCTGAGTTTGAGTGCATCTGTGTAGTTGTAACCAAAATTAGACTGTAACCTGTATGTGGATATCTGAGTTTGAGTGCTTCTGTGTAGCTGTAACCAAAATTACACTGTAACCTATAGACTGTAATCACTGTATTAATGAAATTTAATACGTGTCACCAATGATCAGGTACAATGGAGGCCAATCTGTTAACAGTAAAATTTGGAGGAAAATGGAAGTTGGAAGATGGTGATTTAGTTTTTGCTGGGGATGTGTCATCAAAGATTATTGTCATCAATCAGACTGTAACCATGCATGAGATGAAGTCTGAGATACTGAACAGATTCAGCACGAGTGACAATTTGTCTCCTACTCTTCAATTCAGCCACTTGCATCCATTCAAGGAAACTACTGAGCAATTTTCAATAGAGAATGAGACTGATTTCAGAAGTTTTTTGCAAATTAATGAATTGAAGAATGTGAATTGGACGTTGCCTTTATATGTTACAGCTGTGAAGGAAATCACTGAAGAACAGGTTAGAGAATCTATACATGATGAAAATCAATTGGATTTACATGCTTACAGTTCTGCCAAGAGTACAAATGCTATGGAAGAGGACTTTGATGTGCAGGCTGGAAATGCAGAATCCATAAATGATGGATGTGATATGAATAGTAATGGAGATGACACAGGGATTGCAGAATCCATGAGTGCAAGCAGTACAATGTCCACCACATATACAGCACAGCCTATACGTGAAAGAAAGGGAGAAATTCTTATATTTTTGGGACAACTGTTCCGAACAAAGGAAGATCTCAAACAGACTATTGAACTGTTGGCTGCACAAGAGGTGTTTGCTTATAAAGTGAAGAAGACAAATCCATGTTATTACAGAACAGCGTGTATGGATAGCAGCTGCACCTGGAAAATACATGGCGCCATAATTGGTGGTTCAAGTGTGATAACTCCCTTCCTTGATGAAAATCGGAAAAGATGTTCCAAAGGCTTTGACAGGTTTTTTGTGTCAAAGGCCTTGGAGCGTTAACAGTTGATGAAATACAAAACCTATCTTATTATTCGTATATTATTTATCTTATTATATACTTTCTTTATATTATATATATATTCGTTGGACTAACTGTTTCATGAAGTATTTTCGAGATTATAACCTTCCTTTATAGAGTTATTGAGGAGATCTATTTCAAAATGGATCATGGCTTCCAAGTGTCCATATATAGAAGATTGAAGAATCAAGCCTGATTCATGGAGCGTTGGTGAAGATCCTCAGGCGCCATTCCACTCCTATATAAAGGAAAGATAGAAGAAGACAGAGATAATAAGAACGTACAAGTGCTACACACGAGCTTCATTCATTCAAGCGATCTGTCTTCCAAGTGTCTCTCTGCAAAGCGCTCAAATAGTTTGTTGTTTATTTCAAAGCCTTTGAGAGTCACTGTGAGGTTATAGGATATATTTATTTCAAGTGTTACTCGAGAGTTTATAACTCGGGAAGTTGCACTAGGCTATTGATTTGCGAGAGTTAGAGGATTGTACTAGATAGCTGAGAGAGGTGGGGCTCTTCTAGATTGGTCTAGGACTCCAAGGGAACGTGAGTTGACTAGATTGCAATTGTATAGGAGAGAGGCTTCTCGGTGAGCTATTAGGATCCTAAGCTAAGCATTCAATAAAGCCTTTGAATCCTAGGGTTGTGGAAGAACCCTAGGCGGGGACGTAGGCCAGTTGTGCTGAACCTCGTAAACAATTACTCGTGTCCTTTACTTATTTGCTTTACCTTATTTCCGCACTTGGTTTGATTGTCTAACTTTGTGATTCAGGTTTAATCTCAAGAGTTTTGATTCAAGCTTCAAAAGTCTTGAGACTTTCTGCGAAAAACGAGCATACTCTATTCAACCCCCCTTCTAGAGTATTTCTTATTACATTGTTTTTACATTATCGAACCTTCAATTGGTATCAGAGCTTTACTCACTGTTTTTGATCTAACAATCTTGTGAGTTTTCGATCATGTCTGGTGAAGCAAGCGGAGGATTTGCACAGGGAAGGTCCACAAGCAGACCGCCACTCTTTGTAGGAAAAAGCTGATCACGCATGAGATGATCCTTAATGAAGACGATGGAGAACTTCCAGCTAGCACCAAGAACTTGGCACTCAAGTCTAAGAAGGATGAGTCCAAGGATGGATATGATTCTGAAAATGAGGATGACGATGAGGATGATCCTTTTGCTCTTATCACAAGAGGCCTTGCTCGAATTCTCAAAATGAAGAAGCAATTCAACAACAAGGATGGATCAGAGTCTTCAAAATTTCGAGGTAAGCCTCAATACAACAAATATGAAAAGAAGACTAAACCGTTGTCTTGTTTTGAATGTGGTGAAACAGATCATCTTGTGAAGGACTGCCCTCAAAAGACTAAGAGCCAGCCCAAGAAAGGTGACAAATGGAAGAAGAAAGCTATGGTGGCTACTTGGAGTGATTCCGACTCTGACTCCGACGATGAGAAGGCCAACATCTGTCTTATGGCCTCAGAAAATGAATCCCACGATGAAAAGCTTGAAGCTACTGTAAGAGAACTAATGGAAAGTCCAAAAGAGGTATTATCGGAATTCCTTTCAAATATGATTGCCAATGAAGAGAAGCTTATTGCCCAAACTAACATTCTTATTAAGAGAACTGTGGATCAGGAGAAAACTATTGAGGATCTGTCTATGAGGGTCAAAGGTCTTGAAGCTTCTTATTCAGGTCTTGACATTAAAGTCAAGACGCTTGACTCGGAGAAATCTGAACTCAAGCAAGATCTCTCCTCTCTAAGAAATGTGCATCATGACTTAGAGAACGAGAAGATCTCCCTGAATAATAAGATTCTAGACCAACAGACAGCCCTCATAAGTTTTACCAAATCCAAAGGCACTCTCGATAAGATGTTGGGTGAGCAACAAAGCTCTCTAAATAAAAGTGGTATTGGGTACAATCCAAAGTTTTTAAAGAAGCAACACATTACCACTTTTGTAAAGGCTAAAGGAAGTAGAACCTCTCCTATATGTCACCATTGTGCTAGAAAGGGACATGTAAAAGAGACCTGCCCTTATAGAAGAAAGGATTCTTATATTATTCGCAATACATTTCCTGTTCATTTGAGAAAAGAACGGATAACACAAGTTTGGGTCCCAAAAGGCACTATTTTACCTAATATGGTTTACCCTAACAATGGATCCAAATTTGCTTATTGGTCTAACAACAAAGGTTGATGTTTGTTTTGCAGGAGATCACCAAAGTGAAAGAACACAAATGGATTATTGATAGTGGTTGCTCGAGGCATATGAGTGGGAAGAGTTCTCTCTTTCATGATCTAAAGGAGCAATCCACGGGAACAATCACTCTTGGTGACAAAGGGAAATGCGACATTGTTGGTATTGGTAGTGTTGGAAGTGATTCCAGCCATAGTATTAAAAATGTCTATCTTGTTAATGGTTTAAAGTATAATTTGCTTAGCGTTTCTCAATTATGTGATAGTGGTAACAATGTCAGATTTAACAAGAAAAGATGTATAGTGTGCAGAGATGATACATGTGAAGTTATTCTGACTGCATACCGTTACAACAACATATACGCTGTAAATGCTGATCAAGTGGCACAAGGAAGCTTAACCTGTTTAAAGGCCTTGACGGACGATCCAAAGCTTTGGCACAGGAGACTCGGTCATGTGAGTCCACATACACTACAGAAGCTTGTGTCCAAAGGACTTGTAAGAGGGCTACCTGAGATGGACTTCAAAGGTATTGACATGTGCAATGCTTGCACACGAGGTAAACAAACACGTAGCTCCTTCAAACCCAAAAAGGTTGTAAGTTCTTCTAGACCCCTTGAACTTTTACATATGGATTTATGTGGTCCTATGCGAGTCAAATCTCCCAATGGTAAAAAGTACATGCTAGTTGTTGTCGATGATTTTTCAAGATATACTTGGGTTGCTTTTTTGAAAGAAAAATCAGAGGCCTTATTTGAGTTTTCAAAACTTTGTAAGGAGTTGCAAACTTTAAGAAATGAGTCCATAGTGTCTATTCGGAGTGATCATGGTAGGGAGTTTGATCAACTTCAATTTGATTTGTTTTGTGCTAAATATGGCATCTCCCATAACTTTTCTGCTCCTAGGACACCTCAACAAAACGGGGTTGTGGAACGCAAGAACCGCACCTTAGAAGATATGGCCAGGACTATGCTTTTAGAAAATGCATTACCTAAAACCTATTGGGCTGAAGCTGTTAACACAGCTAACTACATTTTAAATCGTTGTCTTATTCGTTCCATCTTAAAGAAAACTCCTTATGAACTTTTCAAAGGCCGCAAACCACTTATATCTTATTTTAAACCCTTTGGCTGTACTTGTTTTGTTCATAACAATGGAAAAGATAACCTTGGGAAATTTGATGCGCGTAGTGATGAAGGTATATTTCTTGGCTATTCCACGAGTAGCAAAGCTTATAGAATCTTCAATAAAAGGACCCAGGTAGTTGAAGAAAGTATACATGTTATTTTTGATGAATGCAATGATGGTGCTTTGAGTGAAAGTGTTGCAGATATAGATCTTAATATCCATGAAGAGAACGAGGAAGGTGATGTTACCAAGAACACAAAGAAGAAGAACATGCAGGAACCGATTCTTAACACTGAAGAATTGGCCCAAGGTGTTGAAGATGCGTCCAAAGCCCTTGGTGTCCAATCCAACAGTGTTGAGACGTCTGAAACTGCTGTATCAGAACCTAACAGGACAACGGAGTCAGATGTACCATAAATCAATCCTGATGATGTGACGAATCAAGGAGCTGAGACTAGCAAAAGGAAATTCAAATACTCCTCATCACACTCATTAAAGGATATCATTTCTGACCCTACTTCTAGTGTTCAAACTCGTTCTAAACTTAAAGATCTTTGTGCTTTTAACGCGTTTGTTTCTCTTATTGAGCCAAAGAAGGTAAATGAGGCACTTCAGGAGCCAGACTGGATTATAGTTATGCAAAGTGAACTCAATGAATTCGAGAGGAACAAAGTCTGGACTTTGAAGCCTAGACCAAAGCAACAATCAGTCATTGGCACTCAATGGGTGTTTCGAAACAAGCTAGATGGGAATGGCAAGATTGTGAGGAACAAGGCACGGCTTGTTGCTCAAGGCTACAATCAAGAGGAAGGTATTGACTACGAGGAGACCTTTTCTCCCGTAGCCAGGCTTGAAGCCATTCGCATTTTATTAGCATTTGCATCTTTCATGAGCATAAAGTTATATCAAATGGATGTCAAGTGTGCTTTTCTTAATGGTTTCTTAGAAGAAGAAGTTTATGTGGCTCAACCCCCAGGTTTTGAAAGTTCAGAATTTCCCAATCATGTTTATAAACTTGACAAGGCGCTTTATGGTTTGAAACAAGCCCCAAGAGCTTGGTACGAGCGCTTGTCAAAATATCTTTTAGAAAATGATTTTAAAAGAGGGTTGATCGACAAGACTCTTTTTATCAAGACCAAAGGAAATGACATTTTGGTTATTCAAATTTATGTTGATGATATATTATTTGGTGCTACTAACACATCTTTGTGCAAGGAATTTTCTGACATTATGTGCAGTGAATTTGAGATGAGCTTAATGGGTGAACTAAACTTCTTTTTGGGGTTACAAGTTCATCAATCCAAGAAAGGAATCTTCGTCAACCAAAGCAAGTACACTAAGGATCTCTTGAAGAAGTTCAAGATGGATCAATCCAAAGCAGCCAAGACTCCCATGAGCTCAACATTGTCTCTAGATCAAGACAAGACTGGAACAAGTGTCAATCAAAAGGAGTATCGAGGAATGATTGGATCTTTATTATATCTCACGGCTAGTAGACCTGACATTATGTTTAGTGTTTGCATGTGTGCTAGGTTTCAAGCTGATCCCAAAGAATCTCACCTCGTGGCTGTGAAGAGGATCTTTCGATATCTCAATGGCACTAAGGAACTTGGACTATGGTACCCAAAGCAAAAGGATTTCACTTTAATTGGATATTCTGATGCAGATTTTGCAGGCTACAAGGTGGATAGAAAGAGCACATCAGGGTGTTGCCAATTCTTAGGAGCATCCTTGATCAGTTGGCACTCAAAGAAGCAAAATTCAGTCGCTCTATCCACTGCAGAAGCCGAATACATTGCAGCTGGAGCTTGTTGCTCCCAAATCCTTTGGATAGCTCAACAAATGCGAGATCTTGGCATCAACCTCAAGGGTATCCCAATTAAGTGTGACAATACAAGTGCCATATCCATCACTAAGAATCCTGTCCAACATTCAAGGACCAAGCATATTGATGTAAGACATCATTTCATTAGAGATCATGTTGAAAAAGGTGATGTATCCATATCTTTTATTTCTACTGATTATCAATGGGCTGACATTTTTACTAAGCCTTTGGCAGGGGACATGTTCACCTTCATTAGACGAGAGATTGGGATGCTTGACAAGGATGCACTTTCGTAGGGGGAGCTTTCCCTTTACGAAAGATAAACTCCACTCAGTGTCAAGACCTTTGAGAGTTATGTCAAGGTCTGCTAACTGAAGAGTGGAGTACATATATCGGATCATATATTTTTGGTTAATATCTCTTTAGATATTTAATCAATTATATTTGTTTTAATCGGATTTCAAAAATTGCCTATTTTTCATGATTTCCTTAACCGTTAAGATATTTTATTTATGGAACTAAATTGGTTTGTGTTTAGTCCGATTTTTATGGAAATTTGAATTCAAATTTGAATTTGAAAATCCTTCAACTTGGCAAGGTAATGATTTCTTTCCTTGGAACCCTAAACCCATCCCATCAATCCGTCACCCTCTCTCTCTACTTAAACCCATTATGTACCCGATTACAACCCACACTCAGATTTTTCCATAACCTTTCCACTTCTTCATCTTCAACCTCTCAAAGAAACCCTAACCAACTACCTCCATGGCACCCAAAACCAAGAAAGCCGTCACTCCCAAAAGACTTGGCGCCACCCCCAAGGGACGCCAGGCCACTGCTACTTCTCCCACACCCGAACCTCCTACTCAAGCCATCATCCCAGCAGTTGTCCAGAGCACCGTCAAGTCGAGCTCAGCCACGGCTCCCAAAGGCTCTCAGAAACGTGCTGCTAAGAAACCCTTGAGTGCTAAACAAAAGGGGAAGAGAAAGATCCTGGCTGAGGAAGAGGATGAGGAAGAAGAGGAAGACGACCTTGATGCTGCCCTGGAAAGAGATGCTGCCAGGGAAGCCGAGGAGGAGGCCTTGAGACAGAAAAATGCCAATGAGGAGGTCGAGCTTGCTAAGAGACTGGCCGAGGAGGAAGCTGAGCGAATTCGGAAGGAAGCCGAAGTCGAAGAGGTTCCATCTGAGGTGGAGCCTGAGGAAGAAGAAGAGGAAGAGGAAGAGCACGAGGGATCCGGAGAGGACGAGGAACCTGACGGTGATGAAGCGGGGTCCGGTGAGGACTCGGGGTCTAAGGAAGAGGAGGAAGAATCCCCTTCTCCCTCTCCTCCTCCTCCCCCGTCTCCGAAGAAGCGGAAAGCCCCTGCTCCAGTCAAGCCTCCATCCCCTAAGCGTACCAGGAAGGGCCCTGTCAAGAGTCTTGTAGCGCCTATCAAGAAAGCTGCTCCAACTGTTGCACGCAGGAAGAACGCTGAACCCCCGGCCTATATCAAGGTAAATCAATCCTTGCCCTCCTCTTGGTTTCAAGATGCTGAGACTGCTGGTAAGTGGGTAGACGAGTTTAGAACTCGTAAGATTAGTTGTTCTGATTTTTTAGATATCGAGTTCTTTGAAGCTTTGAAGTTACCTTGCATTGAGCTCCTCAAAAAATCCCCTGCCTGGAACCTTATTAATCTTGAGACTGTTTACTACCCCGAGCTTACCCGACTTTTCTATATAAACCTAAAAGCCAAAAGTGATCCTGATGGTTGGTCTTTGGAGTCTGTCGTCAAAGGGGTTAGAATCTCTCTCAACTCCAATGACTTTGCAGACTCTCTAGGCTTACCTACCCCTGTTCCACCTGCTCAAGTAAACCCCTCAAAAGAAAACTGCATCATCCTAGCCCGAGCCAAATATCTCCTACCCGAAGCGTCCAACAGCACCTCAAAACAACTCACCCACTCATCCCTTACCCTTGAGGCAAAAATTATCTTTAACATCATTGTTAGATGCCTCTTACCCCGTCTCAACTCTGGCTCACTCCTAACCGACAATGCCATGGTCCTGCTCTACCGCATTCTAAATGGCCTTGATCCTGATCTGGCCAACACTATCCTTGGAACCATGGCCCATGCCAGAAAAGCTCGAAAAGGCTCTCCCCTCCCCTTTGCTACCCTTTTGACCCATATCTTCAAAGCTTTTGGAATTGATCTCAAAAATGAAGAGCAGCTGCGTCATACGGGTATGTTCGACTCTAAAGGCCTTGAAAAGATTGGCATCACTCGGTCTCCCCAAGGGACCTTGAGTCTTGCCACTCCTTCAAAAGCCTTTTCCACTGCTCCAGCTTTCGATGAACGCATGGACAACCTAGAGTTGGGCTTGGAGGAAGTTCGCCTGGATATTAAGGAGCTGCAGACGGAGGTGATGACGAAGATGAGCGGGATTTCAATGATACTGGAAGGACAGTGGACGAGGCTCACTGATGATGCTCTGGATTGACCAAGCCTAAACCTTAACCCACCCTATCCCACCCTGAAACTTGTTACTTTGCTGGTTTTTGGAAACTTTTTCAAAACTTTTGGTAACTTTTGGTGACTATTTTACCTCCGCCCTTTGTTGAAAGACAAAAAGGGGGAGATGATCGTTAGACTTTGAAAACCTCTGATTAAAGGTCTTGGAAGACCTTGCTTTTTGATTTCTGGTTTTCGGTTGGATGTTTTCTTACTTTAAAATTATTTTGATCCAACATTTGTCTAACCCTTGCAGGTACTTAGTCTGTTTTTTATTATGATATATTTGTTTGACTAAGTTGCAGGGATGCACAAGTTTTGTCTTTCATCAAGGGGGAGATTGATAACTTCCTTCCTTGATGAAAATCGGAAAAGATGTTCCAAAGGCTTTGACAGGTTTTTTGTGTCAAAGGCCTTGGAGCGTTAACAGTTGATGAAATACAAAACCTATCTTATTATTCGTATATTATTTATCTTATTATATACTTTCTTTATATTATATATATATTCGTTGGACTAACTGTTTCAGGAAGTATTTTCGAGATTATAACCTTCCTTTATAGAGTTATTGAGGAGATCTATTTCAAAATGGATCATGGCTTCCAAGTGTCCATATATAGAAGATTGAAGAATCAAGCCTGATTCATGGAGCGTTGGTGAAGATCCTCAGGCGCCATTCCACTCCTATATAAAGGAAAGATAGAAGAAGACAGAGATAATAAGAACGTACAAGTGCTACACACGAGCTTCATTCATTCAAGCGATCTGTCTTCCAAGTGTCTCTCTGCAAAGCGCTCAAATAGTTTGTTGTTTATTTCAATGCCTTTGAGAGTCACTGTGAGGTTATAGGATATATTTATTTCAAGTGTTACTCGAGAGTTTATAACTCGGGAAGTTGCACTAGGCTATTGATTTGCGAGAGTTAGAGGATTGTACTAGATAGCTGAGAGAGGTGGGGCTCTTCTAGATTGGTCTAGGACTCCAAGGGAACGTGAGTTGACTAGATTGCAATTGTATAGGAGAGAGGCTTCTCGGTGAGCTATTAGGATCCTAAGCTAAGCATTCAATAAAGCCTTTGAATCCTAGGGTTGTGGAAGAACCCTAGGCGGGGACGTAGGCCAGTTGTGCTGAACCTCGTAAACAATTACTCGTGTCCTTTACTTATTTGCTTTACCTTATTTCCGCACTTGGTTCGATTGTCTAACTTTGTGATTCAGGTTTAATCTCAAGAGTTTTGATTCAAGCTTCAAAAGTCTTGAGACTTTCTGCGAAAAACGGGCATACTCTATTCAACCCCCCTTCTAGAGTATTTCTTATTACATTGTTTTTACATTATCGAACCTTCAAAGTGTATTTATAATTAAGAAATACTTCAAGGAACACACCTGCAACATGGAAGTACGAATAGGAAAGCAACACCCTCTAAAATACAAAGTCATAGCCGAAAGGATAAAGCACAGGTGACATATATAGACTACAATCAGTTCTTCATTACATATTTTATTCACTGTAATCATGCTTCATTTCATATTTAATTCACTGTTGTACATAATATATACAGTTTTGAAGATGAGAAACAAGGTCCAACTCCAAGACAAATTACAAACACGATGAGGAATGATTTCAAAGAGAATGTTAGCTACTGGAAATCTTGGAAGGCTCGTGATTTAGCAATAGAGATGACAATGGGGACTGCAGAAGACAACTATGAATTAGTGCCATCATATTGTTGGGTCCTGAAGCAAGCAAATCCTGGAACTGTCACCTTCATTGAACTTGAGAGAAACTCAAAGTTCAAGTATGTGTTCATTGCCTTTGGACCATGTATCCGAGCATTTCCAATCCTACGAAAGGTACATATTCATTTCATATGGAAAAATTACACTGTAACCAAATAATTACTGAATAGAATTCAATTGTACAGGTTCTTGTGGTAGATGGTACATTTCTAAAAGGAAAATACAAAGGGACTCTTCTCACAGCTTCTGCACAAGATGCAAATCATCAAATATACCCTATTGCATTTGCAGTGGTTGACTCAGAAAACAACGACTCTTGGGAGTGGTTCTTCAACAAGCTAGCAACAGTCATCCCATCAAGTGAAGAGCTGGTTTTTGTTTCTGATCGTCATCAAAGCATTGCAAGAGCTATAGAGTTGATTTACACAAATGCAAAGCATTATCACTGCAGATGGCACTTAAAGCAAAATATAATGTCAAAATTCAAAAAGAAAGCACTCTGTCAATGGTTTGAAAGCGCAGCAAACAGTTACACAGAAGAAGAGTTCAACAACTACTTTGCTTTCATCAGTACTACAAATAGAAAGATGGGGAAATATCTTGAAGAATTACAGTTTGAGAAATGGGAAAGAGCTTATTCAAAAGGTGACAGGTACAATATAATGACTTCAAACAATGCAGAATCATTAAATAGTGCCTTTGGTTTGGAAAGAGCTTTCCCAATTATAGGGTTACTGTCAGCAATCAGAGAGAAGATAACAAAATGGTTCAATGATCGTAGAAATGAATCTGAAAACAACAGCTTTGAGCTTCCAACTCATATAAGTGATATAGTGTACATAAGATGTAGTGAGGCTGGAATGTATACTGTCAAGCACCTCAATCAATTCCAGTTTGAGGTTGTCGGTGGAATGAAAAGGTTTATGGTTGATTTAAAGAAGAACTCTTGTACTTGCAAGGTATTTGATTATGAAAAGATACCTTGTGTACATGCTCTGGCTGTAATCAAGGAAAAAAACCTGAGTGTTCTGAGTTATATTAGCAGCTACTACAAAACTGAAGCTTGGAAATTAGCTTATCATGAGACAGTATATCCTACTCTAAATGTAGATCAGTGGGTTGTACCAGAGGATATCAAAAGCCAGCAATGTCACCCACCAATGGTACGTAGAAGATGTGGTCGACCTGAAAAGAATAGAAAGCTTTCAACTGGAGAATTCAGTGGGAAAGCATCAAAGAAGACTGTCAAGAGATAGAGATCAGAGGCAAATCAGAAGCAAAACATTAAGGAAGACAATACGATTTACTTTATCGTTTTCTTATATTGAATAAATTTGTCACTATTAACAGATCATTACACTAGAAAGAATGTACACAGCGAGCATATTTTAGTTTTTTCTTCTATCAATACAATTTTGAAAATATTTCAGTCCTCCTTCATCATATGAATGGTTAAAACAGGGACATAGACACTGTCACCACAGGTAAAACAGGGACATAGACATTGTCACCACTATGAACCAAGGGGAATAGACACTGTAATCACAGGTAAATCTCATAGATGTTTTCCACACTATTAAAATAGAGATATAAACAATGACATATGCACTGTCACCACTATGAAAACATGACCATGGACACTGTAACCAAAAGGAAGACCCTATGAGTATGGAAGAATAAACCCCAAAGGGGCTAATGAGAAGCCAAACGAACACGTCATGTACAGTATGGTTTAGGGTTTAGGGTTAAGTCTTTAGGGTTTAGGGCCAAGGCCCTAAACCCTAAATCCTAAACCCTAAACCCTAAAATGTCAAGTACAGTACATCGTTAAGAGATGAATGCTGTAATCAAATGGAAAACCCTAGGACAAGGCCAACAAAAACCCTAAGGGAGCTAATGAGAAGCCAAAAGACATGTGATGGACTGTTCTCCTTCATCATATGAATGGTTAAAACAGGGACATAGACACTGTCACCACAGTTAAAACAGGGACATAGACACTGTCACCACTATGAACCAAGGGGAATAGACACTGTAATCACAGGTAAATCTCATAGATGTTTTCCACACTATTAAAATAGAGATATAAACAATGACATATGCACTGTCACCACTATGAAAACATGACCATGGACACTGTAACCAAAAGGAAGACCCTATGAGTATGGAAGAATAAACCCCAAAGGGGCTAATGAGAAGCCAAACGAACACGTCATGTACAGTATGGTTTAGGGTTTAGGGTTAAGTCTTTAGGGTTTAGGGCCAAGGCCCTAAACCCTAAATCCTAAACCCTAAACCCTAAAATGTCAAGTACAGTACATCGTTAAGAGATGAATTCTGTAATCAAATGGAAAACCCTAGGACAAGGCCAACAAAAACCCTAAAGGGGCTAATGAGAAGCCAAAAGACATGTGATGGACTGTTCTCCTTCATCATATGAATGGTTAAAACAGGGACATAGACACTGTCACCACAGTTAAAACAGGGACATAGACACTGTCACCACTATGAACCAAGGGGAATAGACACTGTAATCACAGGTAAAACTCATAGATGTTTTCAACACTATTAAAATAGAGACAGAAACAATGACATATGCACTGTCACCACTATGAAAACATGACCATAGAAACTGTAACAAAATGTGAAAACTTTGAGGATGACAACAAAAATAATAAAACCTTGCCTTTGAAGTGGAATTATAGAATGTTGTAACATATAATAGGGATAAAATAGTAAAAGATTCAAAGAAACATATAAATTACTAGAGAAGTAGCCTACAAATACATAATCTAAGTGTCACCAATGGCTGTCACCATGAGTTTTACAGCAACACAATACACAATAACTTGTCACCAATTCAAGTGTCACCATGGGATATCACTAGTGGGTTTCTGGTGGGTATAGAGGGGACTTTTGGGTATAGTTTCATCCCTTCTTACGTAAGACCCTGAGTTTGGTCTTACTCTTTTGTTACACTTTTTTGGTTTCACCACCAAAGCTATATATTTACCTATTCAGACCATGGGATATCACCACAACGGCTACAACAACAAAATATAGTCTAAACTGTCAGCATATACACTGTCACCACATAGTTCAACTAACACAAACCTAAATTTCATAACTAAACAAATGTCCACTGCTTCTTCATGAGATCATATGCAATCTTCTCACGATATGCATTAACATACTCATCATTCACAAGCTGAATATCACTTCCAAAAACCAGAGACTCAATGTGCTTGATGACGTAGACACCACAACTACCTCTACATAAGAAGCAAAAAATAAACAATAAGAGACAAAAGGTGGACAGATAAAATGTCACAAAACAAAATACAACAAGATGGAAAACAGAAGAAGTTACCCGTCTTCATTTTGAGGCAAGTCATCTACTCGGTCCATTTCAAAGGGAGTGTCATCCATCTTAGGAAAAAGACCAGTCTTACTCAACATAACAACAAGCACTTCACACGTTTTAGCAAACTTCGAAAGCAGGTCTTCATTTTTAATGAAATTACACTGGGAATCATAAACAAGAATCATCTTGTCGTCCAAAACAATTTCAACAGCTACCCAGTGCATGTTGTCAAGATTGAAAGGAGCGTAAACCTTCTTAGCACCTTCCCAAGTCTTCCCATAATTGCCAGGATAAAGACCAAGGAAGTAATGGAAGAATTCATCCGGAATGGCATCACCGGTTTTAAAAAGATTAACATCACAGTTCCCAACCTTAGGGAAAAAAATGGTGTCTAAAACAACACTGGTGGGATTTAGATCAGGACAATCATGAAGACGCTTTCTAAAATGATGAAGTGATTCATCTATGTGCTGTGAAAGAAAACAGAACAAACACTAACTGTCACCAAACTGATGGAACCACAATATAAGCTGTAACAATACATATAAATATGAACTTACAATAACACGAAGCCATTTTGTCCTCCCCGATAATTCAGTGAAAAACACCTTGTTCATATTAACCTCACATCCACTGATTTTTCCATCATGCCTACAAAGTAAGATAACAAGTTAAATCAACATATTTTAATAAATGGCAGTACTAAGAAGAAAATAAATATCAAAACAAAAGTAGATAATTACCCAAGATCTCTAAAATTGGTATAAAATTCAACACGCTCCTCCGAGCTGAGAATAGAATGTTTAGGTACTTTAGGAAGGCGAGGTTTCTTCGGTTTACAAGGATTGGTGTAAGGAGTATGGGCTGCAAGAGCAGATTTGAACGCCCTATAAGAACGCCTTAGCGGAACTTCAAGATCATCATCACCATCTGAAGGAAGAGGGTAGGCAACATCAGTGATGTTATGAAATAGACTGCTTTTATCATCAATAACACCAGTTGCATCACCACTGTCAGCAAGCACATCCTCTTGGACATCAGAACTGTATCCAAGTATGATGCCAATACCATGATCAACTGTTCCACCAACAACTTCTTCAGGAGGAAGGCAACTACTATCATCATTCAAATTAGCTGTAACCACAACTTTGGGATCAACAGAACCACTGTCATCACATGCATCATTGGAGCAAGGAAGCACAAGGGTTGCAACAATACCACTGTCATCACCACAATCAGTAGAGCAAGGGAGAACAGTAGTGGAAACAACACTGTCACCAGGAACCTCCTTGGAAGCAACCATGTCCTCATTGATTGGATATGAATCAAGAACTTGAGTAGGAGGAACAAAGCTAGCAGAAACAGTCTCATCTGACCCAATTACTTCAGTTGGAGCAACACTCAAATCAACAGTTTCATTAAACGAATGAAGCATTTCAGTAAGAGCAGCAGAAGAAGAATTAACAACCTTTTCAGTAATGGCTGCACTCGAATTGAGGATTCCTTCATTTGACGGAATAACTTCAGTAATAGGGATCGAACTGGTAACAGGCACATCTTGTGATACAAGGACTTCAGTAATACCAACAACACTGTCATCAATCTTGAGAGAAGGAGATGCAATGCCAGGAGAAGGGACACTACTGTCATCAATCTTAAGAGAAGGAGATGCAATGCCAGGAGAAGGGACAACACTGTCATCAATCTTCAGAGAAGGAGATGCACTGACAGGAGAAGGGACAACACTGTCATCAAGTGGTTCCTTTGAATCCACAAGAGTGGCATCATCAGTGCAAAAAACATCAGCATCTCCTGAAGTTGACTCCTTAGTTGACTTAACAACAATATACTCCGGAGAAGATGGGGAATCATTGAAAGAATCAACTGCATCACCCTCATTGTCATCACCTTCAACCGAAGGCTGAATTACATGCCCATGTTCAGTCTTTTGAGAGCAGGATTCAATAATCCCATCCACAATATCCTTCATAGTTTCATCCCATGCCTTACGTTCCCTTTTCAGAACAGCCTCACTGTCATCATTGTGGTACACAC
The DNA here is from genome assembly GCA_037127255.1 of Persicaria tinctoria. Classification (NCBI taxonomy): domain Eukaryota; kingdom Viridiplantae; phylum Streptophyta; class Magnoliopsida; order Caryophyllales; family Polygonaceae; genus Persicaria; species Persicaria tinctoria. The sequence continues at coordinate 83,025,012 of JBANSL010000006.1, forward strand.
GTCCTTCAAGGTAAAACACTTTCTCCTCTAGGGTAAGAATCCTAGAAACACACTCTTGCAATTGAGCTTCAAAAGATTCAAAGGATTTTTTAAATGAAGTAACAACTTCTTCAAAATGAGCTTTAGTAACAAACTCTTTTGCCAACCCAGGAAGATCATCACTCGTAGGAAGCTCATCACCTGTGGGAGGGATAGATCTAGGGAGCTTAAAATTGAACCTCCTGGGCTTGTCACCATGATCTACACCCTTTTCACCACCCAATGCATCTACTTGAACCTTAGCAGGAGACTCAGTCCTTGACGATTTCCGGGATGGAACCACCTTTGCCTTCTTCGTAACAGGATGATCTAGAGTAGAAGAGCTTCTCAAAACTCTCTTCTTCTTGACAGACTCATCAACAACAGAAGTGCGTGTCACCATCTTACCCTTCTTCACAGGAAGAGGACTGTCACCACTTCCCATTGATCTTGTAACCAACCGCTTCCTGGGTTGGACAGGACTCTCAAAGTCAGAACTACCCTCTGTGATAACTCGTGGTGTCACCACCACCTTTTTCTTCAAAGGTGGGGCTCTAATCATGTCCTTCTTCCTAGTAGGAACATTAGTATAAGGGATGACAGGTTCCACACCACCATAAAAAAGACGGCCACCTGATTGCCTGATCAGATACGCTTGGATCCGTAAATTCCTTGGAGAAACTTCATTAATGGCTTCAGCATCCATACCAACAAAACAAGAAACATAAGAATCAACACTGTCATCAGCAACTTCATCAGAAAAGGAAGGGTCAGGGCAATCCATAAACGCCGCATACAAAGAGTAGACAGTCCCCTATCAAGAAAACAAAAACATACAACTAAACAACAACAAATATAAAAAATGGAAGAGGGAAAGTGATATCAGAATAATAAAAGATAAGACAAGAAAGTATGCTTACCAAATCTTTGGAGAAAATAGCTTGACACTTATCATATATAATGTTGTAATCACGTACACTAGTATACCAGACAAGAGATGCTGGTAATCCATCACAACAAAGAAAGTGACAGTTACAGATGCCAGCAAGCTTAGGGATTGCCTCTAAAATCCAAACCTGGGAAGAAAGCAACAGTAAGAACAAAAATAGAAGTAAAGAATAATAAATAAAAAGGAAAAAGTATGGAAACATAAAAGGAAAGGAAATGGAAATACCAAGAATGCTATGGGATATCCAAGCAGATTATAACCAAACCTTGAACCCTTTTTTGGTGGCTCAGACCTCATACATTTCTTCAAATAACCAATTGTTTCCAGAAATACAACCCGACCAAAGGGATAACGGTTTAAACGATCCAAATCACAGACAATGTCAACATAACATTGACGAACAAGAGCTTTAGAACGCTGAGGGAGCAACACACCCTCAATCACTAACAAGTACGCCATGGAAAGCTTCTTTGGAGACTGAGTTGGCTCCTTGAGGAAAAGTTGAACAAGACCCATAAATGTACATTCAGATACACCCAAAAACTCCTTCATATCCACATGAGGAGAAGGAGGCATGTCATCACCAGGTTCTTTCCAACTCAAACCAGTAGCACAACAGAATTCAGCTAGAGAAAACCTAAACAAATGTTTCCCAACTTGAAACCACATCTCATTAAGTTTAGAAGTTTCAACTTCATGTAAGAGCATCTGATGCACAAGTTGCTGATAAAAATATAGAGAATCCTTAGCCCGTACAATTGAACCTAAACAACCATCTATAAGAAACACCCAGTCATCATCAGACAGACCATTCTTAAGAGTTGTAATCAATTCAGGCTTTGAATACATATTAATGTGACCATGAAAACGTTGTTCTTTGGGAACAACAAACTTGAAGGAAGCAGGTTGAATAGCAGATGTTGGAACCACAGTAGGAACTTCTGTATGGACTACAATTTCTTTACCTAAATAGCATAAATGTAATGTAAAGATTAGGCTTCACAACAAATAAGATACTATCACCAATAATCAGTAAACAACAAATTGAACCACCACATAAACTAACACTGTAACCACACCAAAAACTGCAAACACGCAACAATCAGAATGCCATATGGAACCCTATCAACAACACAAGTAACAAACTGTAAACATAAATCAATTGTAACCCTGTCACCAGACTGTAACCATAATTAAAACAGGTAAAGAACTATAACTCTGTCACCAAACAATTAATATATTGTAACCCAGGCACAAGACTGTAACCAACCATTAAAACCAGTAATAAAATGCAACCCTATCACCAAACAAGTCATAAACTGTAACCCTATCACCAAAAAATCAACAAACTGTAACCATATCATAAACTGAACCAATGAATCAAATGTAACACTGTCACCAGACTGTAACCAACATTAAAAACAAGTAATGAATTGTATCAATGTAACCAAAATAGTGTAAAAACTGTAACTCTGTCACAAGACTGTAACCAACCATTAAAACCAGTAATAAAATGCAACCCTATCACCAAACAAGTCATAAACTGTAACCCTATCACCAACAAATCAACAAACTGTAACAAAGAATCAATTGTAACACTGTCACCACACTCTAACCACCCATAAAAACAAGTAATGAACTGTATAACCCTGTCACAAGACTGTAACCAACCATTAAAACAAGCAATAACATGCAACCATTTTATAAAACAATCCATAAACTGTAACCCTAACACCAGACTGTAACCAATTATCAGAAAACAAAGAGAAACAACAAATGCCACAAATGCAATAATGGAAACGAAATCAGAAGAAGAGACATTAACCATAGCACAAACTGATAGCCAGTAGACAACAACTGAAACAACAAACAAACCCTAATACGGGATGAAAGGGCTAAATTAAACAAACGAACAGGAGAAATTGCATGTAAAAATGGATACTAGATCTCGACAACTAAAAGGAAACAAGATTAGAGGTTGATGTCGACAACATTGAAGCATAAGAGTCGAAGAAAGTACCCGATGAAGCCATTAGCAACAGAAAATCAGAGGAGGGACTGCGGAAACGTCGAAAAGAGAACGACACCGGTCAGAGGAGGAAGTCCGACAGCAAGTTGGCGAGAACGGCGTAGAGAACGACACCGATCAGAGAAGAAACCGTCGAAAAATCGAAATCGCCTGTGAGAGAGAGAGAGACGTTGCAGAGAAAGTGGCAGAGATGATCGCGCGAGGGAGGGGAAGGAGTTTAATTATATCAGGGGTAGTGTTGGTATTATGAAAGTATTTTGGCCATTTACTAGCAACTAAAAGCCTTTAGGCCATTTAATAATTGGTCCAAAGTCCGAAACCTTTGGACCAAATTACTTCTATTAATTAATGGTAGATATAGTAAAAATGAGTGATTTATTTATTTTTTTCCAAATAAAACTAATACGAATATATTATTTACTTACTTGGAAGTTGTCATAACTGAGAGACCCTCTGAACCTTCATCCCCAGCAACCATGGCGACCATATAAAACTTTGGAACCACAAACAAGTAGCCGGCTTCGACGTGTTGATTGAGCTCAAGCCCGCCATTTTCACTCACAATCTGCACCCAAACCTTCCCCTTTACGACGTAGAAAGTCTGCGCAGCTGATCGATCTCGCCATGTAAAATGGCGGAAGGGTCCCTTCCGGCTGCAGCTTTATCTCAAACGCGCACAGCTCATTGCCTCCGACGACTGACCCCACCTTCACCTTGTCGTCATCCCCACTGGTGAACCTCCTAATCGAACCCCCGCCCAAGACTTCCAGCTCCGGCGACTCCTCGCCGAAGTTGAAGCATTCCCGTTGGGGAGGCCGGCTTGCTTCAGGCCCGACGCCGTCTTGGAGCTTGACGATGATCATGCCCGCTTGCCTTGTGGCGAGGCGGCTGGCTTCTTCCTCCTTCATGTTGTAGAGTTTCGAGACAAATATCGGAGTGAAGGAATGGAGCAAGCCGTTGGTGCCGGAGAGGAACAGGTAGGTGAATTGGCCGGGTAGTATGGCGTCGGAGGTTTCCCCCATGAAGACGATTTCGAGCAAGGAATTGCCGGGGTTGTACCACCATGACACCACCCCTTTAGTGACAGTGAAGGTGGCTCCCTTCTTTAGCCTCACCACCGTCTCCTTTTAGGAGTCGGGCGAAATCAGGCCAGCCATCCCCTCACCGGAACCTGTTAAGATAAATTTTAGTTTTAAACCTTTTGTGATAAAAATGTCCCGTGAACTAAAGTAACTCCGATTTTTTTTAAATCTAAATTCAATATCTAAAACCTGACCTAGTCCAAACACAAGTAACTCGAAACAGAAAATTATCAAAAGTGTGTGTTAATTAAATAACCGAAACTCAAATCACCAACTTTGAACAACTAGAACCCAAAACACAATGTACATTATCAAACATACCTAGATATGAATCAAATAACCGAAACTCAAAATTTATCCCATGCCACTTGAACCAAAATATATATATAACTCAATATATATATTGACCGTGTTTCGAAACAATTGAATCCCAAAATATCCGAAACTCGAATAATCCAAACTCAAACTCAACCTACTTAATTAACCCGGTCAACTGAATAATAATATTTCATACCTTGAAGAACGAAAGCAATCTTGGAGGCATCACCATAGTGGGGAATGGTGAAGCCATGTCGGTTCAAAACCAACTTGCAAGCTCCCATCTTGGCACTCGTCCACGAATAGTAAGCTCCGACTTCGCCTTCAAACAGCTTCTCCGACGATCCTACCAAGATTGAGGTCGACATTTTCTTTCTTCTTCTATCATCTTCTTTCTTCTTCACTCAATTCAGTTAATACTTTTCAAGTATATGATCAATTGATATCCTATACACCCCTTTATAAGAGAAAAGCGATCTCCACCGTATCCTGCCTTGCATCTCATCTTATCTACTCGTATTTGAATCGGTGTAGAGCAATTATTGTTGTGTGGCCCTGCTCGATCATTTGCCTTGGCCGATCTATATCATGATACGTGGTAAGCCGTAGGATGGCCCGATCTTAGACAATCAAGACACTAATTCAAGAACTGAACAAGAACTCAACAATAACGCAAGAAACGCAACAAGATTAACAAGAAAGACGCAAGACTCGACAAGAACACCAAGAACAAGGATGAACGTACTCGATCAAAGAAGAACAAGAAACACAAAGACTCGACTTAAGCTATTGGACTCGATATCGACTAACAATAAGAAGAACAAGAACGCAGCAAGAAACAACAAAAGAATCGACAATAATAATTCAAAGGCCGATAGATGGGTGATTCGAACTATGTAGAACGAGATGAAGACCCCAGACCTCCGTAGAGGGTAGAAAACAAGCACCAACGACTACACAACCCGCCTCTACAACCTTACACAACCAAGCGGACAACTTGGAGGCACAAGGAGGGGGCTCGTGGATACTAGGATCACCAAGTTCTCGCGAGGTTGATGAACACAAAGCAAACCAAGCTGAGATCAATACAAATTTTGCAATCGATGAGCTACGCTTCGAATCAATTGACTTGCACTCTTTTGTTTCACACAAAAAGAGAAAACTTTCATAAGCAATAGACGTGTTCTACAATGATGGAAGAGATCGGCTTTTATAACCTAACATGAGCCGATTTCTTGATGAAAATAACAATAAAAGAATTAAATAAAGTAACCCCTAAAGTTTCCTAAAATAACTTAACTAAGAAAGTTGCTAAAATTGAAAATAACATAAGGAGTTCAACACTTAACAAATTCGGCCTATTCATGACTAAGTAGATTCGGCCTCTTCAACCCCTATACACATATATGTCTTCAATGATGGCTCTGGGAGTTTAACCATGCTCGAGAACAAAGCATGACTCACAAACATGAATGAGTCTCGTTGAAGCTTCTTAGCTCGGGCTCGAGTCATTGGTCCTTCTCCAAGTATAATATGCGTGTCTAGAGGTGGAGAAGATGGTCCCACATCAACCTTCCCTTCTTGGAAAGGATTCGACCACGAATCCAAAGTCTCGTCCACAGCAAGGTAGGGAATGAGATCCGTGACGTTGAATGTTGGGCTCACGCCATAGTCTCCAGGAAGCTCCAACTGATAGGCATTCTCACCAACTCGTCGAAGAACCTTGAATGGTCCATCTCCTCGCGGTGCTAGCTAGCTCTTCCTTTTCTCTGGGAACCGCTCCTTCCGTAGGTGCACCCACACGAGATCCCTTGGCTGGAACTCCATCAAACGCCGCCCTTTGTTGGCGTTGTATTCAGCCTACTCCACAAGCATCTGACGCGTCCGTTCATGTAGCTCCTTAACTAGCTCGACATGCTTACCTGCTTCAAATGATTCTTTCTCTCTCATAGGATATGGAGTAAGATCAAAAGGGGTTAGTTGATTAACACCATATACACATTCAAATGGAGATATCTTCGTTGAGGAATGCATAGTCCTATTATAAGCAAACTCCACATGAGGTAAGGCTTCTTCCCTAAGCTTCAAATTCTTCCTAGTTATGGCTCGAAGGACGGTTGTTAAGGTCCTATTGGTCACCTCAGTTTGGCCATCAGTTTGGGGGTGACTAGAGGTAGAGAATAGCAATCTAGTTCCCAATTTACTCCATAAGGTTCGCCAAAAATGACTAAGAATAAGTTCGCAACATTAGTAGCATCATCGGTTTTATGACATGCAGTAAAGTGAGCCATTTTAGATAATCTATCGACCACTACAAATATAGAATCTCTCCCCTTCTTAGTTCTAAGCAACCCAACAATAAAGTCCATAGAAATGTCTCTTCCCAAAGGGCTAAGGGGGTAGGTAGTGGCGTGTAGAGTTCATGGGGCATAAGCTTAGATTTCGCCTTTAAACTATCGATACATCTCTTAAGGCAATGTTCTACATCCCTAAGTATATGTGGCCAATAAAAATGTGTCCTAAGTGTATGATATGTCTTATCTCTCCCAAAATGACCCATTAAACCTTCACTATGGGCTTCATTTACCAGTAATAATCGAAGAGAACACCTAGGTATACACACTTGATCTTTCCTAAACAAGAATCCATCAAAGATATAAAAGTTATCGGTAGGACCCTTATCTAGGCATTTTCGAAACATATCCCCAAAATCCTCATCATTTGCATACAATTCCTTTATGTAAACAATGTCTAAGACTCTAGAATCCAAAGTGGTTAATAAAACATGTCTTCTAGATAAAGCATCAACAACCACATTGTCTTTGCCTTTCTTATACTTTATTACATAAGGAAATGTTTCAATAAAATCTACCATCTACCATGTCGATCTCCTATCAAGTTTATCTTGGCTTTTAAAATGTCTTAGAGATTCATCATCAGTCCTAAGTATAAACTCTCTTGGCCATAGGTAGTGAGACCATGTCTTAAGTACTCTAAACAATGCATAAAGTTCTTTATCATAAGTAGAGTAGTTTATCATAAGTAGAGTAGTTTAGACATGGACCTTCTTGCATGAGAACTCCGCCAATTCCAACTCCGCTAGCGTCGCACTCCACCTCAAAAGGCCGAGTGAAGTCGGGTAAAGCAAGGAGTGGGGCCTGCGTGAGCTTCTCCTTTAGCTTGCAGAACGCCTCTTCCTGAGTTACGCCCCTCTTTGAGCGGGGCTGCGATAGAGCTAAAGTCGCGCACGAAACGCCGGTAGAAGCTTGCTAGTCCGTGAAACCTACGCAAATGGCCGATGGAGGTCGGTGTAGGCAACTGATAGAGCATATTTAGTGTTGCATAATAGATTGCATTTAGCATAGTTTAGTTGTGAATATTGCATTTATTTAGTTAAATTTACATAATTACTTGTTGAGTTAGAAGAGGCGGAATTTACATGATTTTCCGGTTTATTTCGTGTAAAGTAGATTTGAGGTGGAATGAATTGGAAAAGAGCGAAAATAATCTAAAGAAGAGTAAAGCAGCTGCAAAGACAAAAGAGAAGCAGCTAGGAAGAATCGCAGGCCGCCCCGCAGGATCGCTGGCCGCCCCGCAGCTCCAAGGGAAATGGAGAACTTCGCAGGATCGCCGGCTGCCCCGCGGCCCCTGGAGAAACTGAACATTAGTTCCGGACTTTATTTAGGGTTTTGGTCTAAGTTATTTGGCCGACTTGCAAAAGACTATTTAAGGCTTTTCTAGTTATTATTTTCATTCACCTTATGCACATTATTCCATTGTTGAGAGCGCCGTTGAGCATGAGCAACTTAACTCTCAAGGTTTCGCCTACAGTTTGGATCTTTGATTGTTGAATTGTGAGTTTCTTAATCTAGTTCTTATTCATATTCCAATGTTTTGACTTCTTTGTGCTTAATTGCTCGAATGTGTTTTATTCTCTTTGGCATGGCCGATTAGTTAGAGTAGATTCATTCAATTGCTAGGGTTTTGTAGATTCCTCGTAGCGAACCTTAATCCAAGTGGCAATCATATCCCTTTAGGACTCGTAGGACTAATTGGATGTGTAGGAAGTTGAATATATGTTAAATATCGACTCGTAGCTTGATATTGCATGTACCTTGGTTAATTCATATTCTTAATGCTATCTCTAGGTTAAATCTTAGCCGTGTTAAGATTATTTAGAGATAAGGGTTGCTAGGACTCGTAGGACTAGTAATTTACCTAAGATCTGGACAAGGACATTGATAGGAAAAGACAAGAACTAGAGGCTGAAACAAGGATCAAATTCATCAATCGAAGTGACAAACTGTAGGTGAACCTATTTCTCTCCACTGCATTCTAAAACAAATTTCCTTTTTGTATACTTACTTCCGCTTTGATAAAAGGATGACCTTTTTCACACCAAAAAACCCCCTATATTCTTACTAGCGATTAGAATTGATACTTGAATTGAATAGATTTCCCTGTGGACCGTTCTCTTGCTTACACACTATACTAGTTGTGAGTTTGAGTATTCTTTGGCAAGAACAACGACAGGTTTTCCTCTTGTCAAATTTGGCGCCGTTAACAGGGATTTCTTATTGAATTCTTGTGTTGTTTGAATTGCTAATCTTGGTGTGGACCACCTATATGGTCCACACTCGTGCTACTAACTCATCTTTATTGTCTTTAGATTCAGAGATTGAGAGGACTCTCTCTAGATTGAGGCGAGAAGCTCGTGATCACTTTCGCGAGTTACCTTTCGATCAAGGAGAAGAAGAGAGTATAAAGATGGCTAACGATGATAATCGAACGTTGAAGGACCTCACAATACCAAACTTAGCCTAACAACCATTGGCTATCGTGTTCCCTAAACTTGATGAATGTGTCAATTTTGAGCTAAAGTCTGGGGTAGTTCATCTCTTACCCAAATTCCATGGGTTGAGTGGTGAGGACCCCCACAAGCACTTATCTGAGTTCCATACTGTCGTGGTGGGGATGAGACCAGGCAATGTCACGGAAGAGCAAATCGAGTTGAGGGCATTCCCCTTTTCACTTAAAGACACTGCTAATGAGTGGTTCTACTACTTGCCACCAGGTAGTGCAACAACATGGATACAGTTGAAGCGTCTCTTTATGGAAAAGTACTTTCCTGCAACCATGTTGAACAGTCTGAAAAAGAAAATCAGCAGCATTGACCAGCAGGCTACAGAGACACTCTATGAGTACTTTGAGCGCTTCAAGAAGCTTTGCTCTAGTTGCCCTCACCATGGTTTCTCAAAGAAGGATTTAGTGCTCTTTCTATTCAATGGATTGCTTGACGAGGAGCGCAAGACGGTGAACTCTGCCTGTGGAGGCAATATCTTGAACAAAACACCCAATGCTGCTTGGGAGGTGTTTTCAGAGCTTGCTGATGGCTCTAGACAATTCAGTAAGGGACTTCATGCTAGAGGGGTACTCGCCGTTGACTCCTCAACTTCCGCATTACATAGCAATGTGGCTGAATTGAAGGATATGATGAAAAGGTTCATGCTACAAGGAACCCCACAACAACTTAAGGCATGTGGCATTTGCGCTGATCTTTATCACCCGACGGACACTTGTCCAAAACTGCAGGAGCCAAATGTAGAGTTGAATGCCATGAGGAACTATGTTCCTCAACGACCCAGGTATGGTAACTATCCTAATCCCAATAATTACAATAACAACTATAATGCAGGTTACCAGGGGTATGGCTATGGTAATAACCAAGCCTCTTTCAATCCACAAGGAGGATCCCAATTCAGACCTTAGCAACAATTTGATGTCAAACAGAGAGGACCTCCACCAACTGATGATCAATCCAATAATGATCCTATCAAAACTCTCACAACGATCGTCCTGGGTCAAGCTGAGCACCAAAAGAGACAAGCTGAGCACCAAAAGAATTTGGAGAAGTAAATTAGCCAATTGGCTCAATCGCTGAGCGAAATGTAGGCTAAGGACTCAGGAAAGCTACCATCTCAAACGGTGGTGAACCCCAAGGAGAACGTCAGCACTGTGACGCTAAGAAGTGGTAAGGAACTGATTACCACTCCCCATAATGATGCTAACATAGAGGATTTTGAAACAGGTACGAACGAAGAAGAAGAAGAGGTTCGCAATCGCCGGTCGCCCTGCGGCACCCCTGAGCCGCCCCGCGGCCAAGGCGATTTTGACGATGCGGAAATCGCCAGGCCACCCCGCGGCACCCCCGAGCTGCCCCACGGACCCTCTAGTAACTCATCTGACGGGTACGTTCGACCTGATTTTCCTCCTCTTAATTCTTTCAAACCTATTCCTCCCTTTCCTGAAGCACTCAGAGACACAAAAAGACCAGATAATGACAAAGAGATCTTTGAGACGATCAGTAAGTGCGAGGTAAACATCCCTTTACTCAATCTGATTAAAAGTATTCCTCGTTATGCCAAATTTCTTAAGGAAATTTGCACAATAAAGAGGAATCAAAAGTTGAAAGGGAAGCAGAAAATTAAGGTAAGCGAACATGTGTCTGTTGTGTTTCAAAAGCATATGCCTAAGAAATGTAGCGACCCTAGCATGTTCACAATCCCATGTGTGATAGGTGAAACTAAGTTTGATAAAGAGCATAAGAGGGAGCCAAACCTTCCAGGAAACCTCAACGGAGACTCAACCCACCTTTGATGGATGTAGTGAAGAAGGAGGTGCTCAAACTCCTTCAGGCAGGTATGATCTATCCCATCTCTGATAGTCAATGGGTTAGTCCAACGCAGGTAGTACCAAAGAAGGGAGGCATTACAGTGGTTGAGAATCAAGAAGGTGAGTTAGTCCCTACCAGAGTCCAATCAGGCTGGAGAGGTTGCATCGATTATCGTAAGCTGAATGCGGTAACTCGAAAAGATCACTTTCCCTTACCATTCATTGATCAAATGCTTGAAACACTTGCTACTCGTCCATATTATTTCTTTCTAGATGGATATTCAGGGTACTTTCAGATAGCCATCGCACCAGATGATTAAGAAAAGACAACATTCACATGTCCGTTTGGCACTTTTGCATATTGCAGAATGCCTTTTGGCTTGTGCAACGCTCCTAGGACATTCCAACGGTGTATGGTAAGTATCTTTTCTGAATATATAGAGCAATTCATTGAAGTTTTTATGGATGACTTTACAGTCCATGGTGATAGTTTTGATACTTGCCTCAACCATTTGGCGCTTGTGCTTAGAAGATGTGTTGACACTAACTTAGTGCTCAATTTAGAAAAGTGTCACTTTATGGTTGAGAAAGGCATTGTTTTTGGTCACATTGTCTCCCATAAAGGGATTGAGGTTGATAAGGCAAAGATTGGCATCATTCAACCATTGCCTTATCCTACTAATGTGCGTGAAGTGCGTTCCTTTTTAGGCCATGTAGGATTCTACCGCAGGTTCATTAAGGACTTTTCAAATATCACCTCACCCTTGTGCGAGCTGCTGAAGAAGGAGGTCACATTTGCTTTTGACGAGAAGTAAATGACGGCGTTTGATGAGTTAAAGACTTGTCTTACTAGTGCACCAATTATACAAGCCCTAAATTGGTCTCAGCCGTTCGAATTGATGTGTGACGCTAGTGACTACGCTGTGGGAGCCGTGCTTGGACAAAAAGAAGGGAGAAGCTCTCATGTTATATACTATGCATCTATGACCCAGAATGGAGCTCAAAAGAATTACTCAACCATAGAAAATGAGCTTCTTGCTATAGTTTTTGCACTTGAGAAATTTAGATCGTATTTGCTTGGCACAAAAGTTATTGTTTATACTGATCATGCAGCACTTCGTTACCTTTTGACAAAGAAAGAGGCCAAGCCAAGGCTGATTAGATGGATCATGCTTTTAAGCGAGTTTGACATCGAAATCAGGGACAAAAGGGTGCTGAGAACCTAGTTGTTGACCATCTAAGTCGTATTGTGCAAGGGGAGAATGGACAAGAAGGTGTATTGGGGAGCTTCCCTGACGAAGAGCTGTTACAAGTCTTCGCAATCGCCAGCCGCCCCGCGTCCACCCTAGGCCGCCCCGCGGCCGAATCCTCGGAGAAGACTTCCTTCGCAATCGCCGGCCGCCCCGCGGCCAGCCCTGGCCACTCGCAGCCTCTGCAGAATCTGAATTCGAATCTCTCCTCAAGGTGAGTTCTCTTCCACGCCCTTGGTTTGCTAACTTGGTCAACTTTTTAGTGTCGGAAGAGTTTCCACCAAACTTTTCAAAGGCTCAGAAGGACAAGATACGCCACGATGCTCGCTTTTACGTTTGGGATGACCCTTACCTATGGAAGCATTGCGCAGATCAAGTGATACGTTGGTATCTTCCCGACAATGAGGTACAATCTGTCCTTAATTTTTGTCATTCCCATGAATGTGGTGGACACTTTAGACCACAAAAGATGGCTAGGAAGGTACTTGATGCAGGATTCTTTTGGCCACATATATTTCGTGATTCTTATGCTTTTTGCAAATCATCTGATCGTTGTCAGAGAGTTGGGAATCTCTCTAAGAGGAATGAGATGTCACAAACTCACATGATATTTTGTGAGATTTTTGATGTTTGGGGCATTGACTTCATGGGACCATTCCCTAACTCCTTTGGAACCTATATATTTTGGTTGCGATGGACTACGTCTCCATGTGGGTGGAGGCGAAGGCCACCAAAACTGATGATTCAAAAGTAGTTGCAGGTTTTCCTCAAGGAGCTATTCTCTAGATTTGGAGTTCCAAAAGCACTAATCAGTGATAAAGGGACCCATTTCTGCAACAAGACTGTGAGTGCGCTCTTAAAGAAATATCATGTGACTCAGAGGGTGTCTACTACATACCACCCCCAGACTAATGGGCAAGCCGAGGTGTCTAATCGCGAGATAAAGACTATTGGAGAAGACTGTTGCCCCAAATAGGAAGGATTGGAGTGTCAGACTTGATGATGCTCTATGGGCTTATCGAACGGCTTACAAGACTCCCATTGGGATGTCTCCGTTTAGATTGGTCTATGGAAAGGCTTGCCATCTTCCTGTCGAGCTTGAACATAAAGCATATTGGGCGGTGAAGGAGTGCAACATGCAGATTGATAAAGTTTGGGAGTTCAGGAAACTACAGCTGCAGGAGTTGGAAGAGTTGAGATTGGATGCCTATCATAACTCCGTCACCTACAAGGAGAAGACAAAGGCATGTCATGATAAACATATCTTGCGAAAGGACCTCAAAGTTGGGGAAAATGTCCTTCTATTTCAATCGCGCCTACAACTCTTCCCAGGTAAGCTTCGTTCTAGATGGACAGGACCATATGTGATTACTAATGTCTTTCCTCATGGTGCAGTAGAGCTACTAAATGAGAAGAATGGAGACATCTTCAAGGTAAATGGTCATAGAGTTAAACCCTATTATGAGAGCTTTTTCAAACAGGACGGTGATGAGTTGGTTCTCACCGAACCAAATGCTGAGGACCATTAGGGGGTCATAACGTCGAGCCAACGACGGTAACCAAAGGCGCTGCTTGGGAGGCAACCCAAGGTAATAGTTTAGGTATTATTTTCTTTTTGCATTACGTTTTTTAGTTTATTTTTGGTTTGGTTGGGCATACTAACACTACAGGGAGAAAGAACAAAGGAAAAGGACGAAAAAGAAGTTGGCCGCTCCGTCGCCAGCCAGGCCGCCCCGTGGCTAGGTCACAGCGAAATCCCTTCGCGAAGATCCCCGGCCGCCCCGTCGCCTGCCCTGGCCGCCCCGCGGCCCAATCCGGATAGAAAATTTTAAAGGGGCCCAAGTGGGCCCCCACTTACCACACTAAATAAACCATAACCACTCCTTTTTCTTTCCTCTTTCTCACATAACCGCCCCCTTGCCATAAACTTCTTCTTCTTCCTTCTTCATCCTCTTGAAACTCCATTGAAACCAACCTCCAAGCTTTCTACTTTCACCCAAATCTCCACAAAACTACTCTTTTCTCACATTCTTTCTTCACAAAATCCACCTTATCTCCTATCTCTCCTAGATCTACATAAAATCCGCCCATCCCAAGGATTTCCAAGGGGATGTCTTTCGGATCCACAACGGAGTGAAGGATTTGGGACATCGGAGAGCAGATCCGACGTCGGAGTGCAAAGATCCGGAAAATCGCCGGCCGCCCCATCGCCAGACAAGCCGCCCCGCGGCCACCTCTGTCGCCAGCCGCCCCGTCGCCCTCCTCGGCTGCCCCGCGGCCTCTGCAGCAGCTCGCCATTTTCTTAGCTCAGATTTATAATGTCTCGACCACATGGAATGAGTCGCAATCAGAAGGAGAGATGGAATGCTCTAAACACTAGAAATTTCTTTTTAACAAAATTCTTTCATGAACCTACGCTTAGATTGTTACAAATGGATGTATGCACGATGCAATTGTTAGAGCATGGGGGCTTAAGACAATTTTTAGGGAAGAATGCTCCTACTTATCCAAGCTTATGTAAAGAATTTTTATCAACTTTGAGTGTGGGACGTACAACTATTGATTTTCGGTTGCTTGGGAGAGATTTCACGCTATCGAAGGAGAGATTGGCACAAATTTTTGATATTACTGCTGCGCCGACTGCAGGTTGGTTTGATGTATGCAAGGGAGAGGGCCCTGTGGCTTTTTGGATGGCATCTACTAGGGTGCCTTTTGAGGCCAAGAACGGCCAGTACAATTCCAGCATTCGCCATCCTGCATTATGACTGATTCACAAGGTTCTGGCGAACACCTTCTTTGCACAGGCTGAGGTCAACAATATCTCGCTTAAAGATATGTCATTTCTATGGTGTCTAATGTCAGAAAGCCTAGTGGTTCCAGGTTGGGTGGATCTGTTTCTGATTAACTGCAAGGACATCCTGGACAAGCGCAACAAGGCGACCATTAGCTTTGGGGGTCTTATCACTCTCATAGCTCGCGCATGCATCGATGTGAGCACTGTCCATGATGCTCAGCATGGCTCATTTCTGTATAATGAAGCCCATATGAGGAAAGCTGGCCATCTGGAGGGCAGGGCGCTGATGTGGATCTGGAGGGCAGGCCATCAGGGGAGGATTCAATTGAGATTGCCCCGTCATCTCCCTTTTGGCCTTACAATAGCTGATTTTTATATGGGGGATGAGATGGATGAGGATGATGATGATGATGAGGAGGAGGCTCATGATGCTAAGCAAGAAGATGCTGATGATGTTCACAATGTTCAGACAGATATTGGAGGTAGTGGAGATGGACCTTCTGACATAGCTGGTGCTGGTCCAAACTACTCCGCACTGGAGTAGAGGATGACCAATATGTGTCTCCGTCAGGACACGATGTGGGAGCATCAGCAGATGATGTCGCGTCGTCAGGACGCCATGTGGGAGAACTAGCAGCAGATGTCCCAGCGTCAGGATGCGATGTGGGACCAGCAGCAGCTATTTGTGGAGGTCGACGACATTCGTCGGGATGTCCGTGGCTGGACTTCTCGCCTGGAGGATGTCTCTGAGAGCCAGGCAGCGATTCGACGGATGCATGAGCAGATGTGGCAGAGGCAGGAAAATTTCTATCGATATGCGTATCCACATTTTCCGTCTTACCCGCCGCCACCACCGCCTCAGTGAGCATGTCAGTTGTTTATTTTCTTTTCCATTTTCTTTTTATTTTGATGTTTTTGTTCTCTTTTCTGCATTAAGGACAATGTCAGAACTAAGTGTGGGGGAGAAGACTTGTCACGTCTGTATTTTGGTTCTAAGTTGCACTACATTTTGATTTTTAAGTGTGTATGTTTATTTCTATGGGTTGTATGTATGTTTAATTTTCTGCCATTGTTATTCCTATTCTAAAAAAAAAGAAAAAAAAAGGTTTTAGTTCTTGCATTATTAGGAATAGGTCTTATTTCTCCATATGGATGCCGTTTGTCCTCCATTTTATCTATTGAGATTTATGCCCCATGATGTGCTTGGATTGTTGAAGCCTTCTATATATGTTTTCTATACTATTTGGTAGGCATGATTGATTAATGATTCAGCACATAAAATCTTGAATTTTTGGGTGATTTTGAAGTTCTAGACATGACCTGGTGAGCTTATTTTGGACTATCCAGGACTACATTTTATTGAGTCCTCTTGCTTGTTGTGTGTACTCTCTTCAATTACTTCCTCTTTGACTTGCATTGAGATATCTTGTTCAAGGTTGCATATTATGATTTCTGCACATGACTTAAACATGATTGAGGCACCTTTATTAGCCCTATTTGACTCTATTCCCACCTTACATATTATCCTCTGCTTGAAGCCAGTTTGAGCCTAATTGCCTATTCTTTTATAGCTCTACAAGATGATTCCATAGCCAATTATAGCCTGACCCCATCCGGGAATTTAGGAATAGTTGGTGAATATCTATAGTGTGGATGATGATTTGTAGCGGTGAATTGTATGTTTGAGGTGTATTTATGAGATGTTTGATTCTTGCTAGCATATTTATTACTTGGGACCTAAGGAGGATAAAGTTCACTTAGGGGAAAAAGTTAAGGAAAATCATTTGATATAGCATGAATGAAAAAAAAAAAAGAATAAAAGAATGAGTTTTATGCTTGAGATTGGTGTTGTTTGGCATTATAGAGAGATGGTGTGAGAAGTTATGAGTGGTTTTATGATTTGGTAGCTTCCTTAGTTATCGGATTTTGAGCACCACATGACCAAAATTGTTCTGTACCTTATATGTGCTACCTTGGCCCCATTACAACCCAATTGAAAGACCTCGTGATTTTTGTTGTGTGTAGAGTCACCAGCGGTGGAGAATTAGAACACTGGTGCAAGACTCTTGTAGCTAGGTTTTTGAAGATTGAGTTTTGAGCGTAAACATTTAAACCTAAACACTTGAGCGAGCGTGAAACACATATCCTTTGTGAGGTCTAGAATGAATATGGTTGCCTGATTTCATTGATTATTGCAATTATGTGCTATGATGTTGTTAATCTATTTTGTTTGCTAGTTTTTCATGCACTTAAAGAATATTAAGGTGTGGATACATGAATTGCTATTCTGTGGGGCTGGAGAGTTGAATTAATCTAAAGAAGAGTAAAGCAGCTGCAAAGACAAAGGAGCGAAAATAATCTAAAGAAGAGTAAAGCAGCTGCAAAGACAAAGGAGAAGCAGCTCGGAAGAATCGCAGGCCGCCCCGCATGATCGCTGGCCGCCTCGCGGCTCAAAGGGAAACGGAGAACTTCGCAGGATCGCCGGCCGCCCCGCGGCCCGTGCAGAAACTGAACATTAGTTCCGGACTTTATTTAGGGTTTTGGTCTAAGTTATTTCGCCGACTTGCAAAAGACTATTTAAGGCTTGTCTAGTTATTATTTTCATTCACCTTATGCACATTATTCCATTATTGAGAGCGTCGTTGAGCATGAGCAACTAAACTCTCAAGGTTTCGCCTACAGTTTGGATCTTTGATTGTTGAATTCCGAGTTTCTTAATCTAGTTCTTATTCCTATTCCAATGTTTTGACTTCTTTGTGCTTAATTGCTTGAATGTGTTTTATTCTCTCTGGCCTGGCTGACTAGTTAGAGTAGATTCATTCAATTGCTAGGGTTTTGTAGATTCCTCGTAGCGAACCTTAACCCAAGTGGCAATCATATCCCTTTAGGATTCGTAGGACTAATTGGATGTGTAGGAAGTTGAATATATGTTAAATATCGACTCGTAGCTTGATATTGCATGTACCTTGGTTAATTCATATTCTTAATGCTATCTCTAGGTTAAATCTTAACCGTGATAGGATTATTTAGAGATAAGGGTTGCTAGGACTCGTAGGACTAGTAATTTACCTAAGATCTGGACAAGGACATTTATAGGAAAAGGCAAGAACTAGAGGCTGAAACAAAGATCAAATTCATCAATCGAAGTGACAAATTGTAGGTGAACCTATTTCTCTCCACTGAATTCTAAAACCAATTTCCTTTGTTTACTTACTTCCGCTTTGATAAAAGGCGGACCTTTTTCATACCAAAAAACCCCCCATATTCTTACTAGCGATTAGAATTGATACTTGAATTGAATAGATTTCCCTGTGGATCGATCTCTTGCTTACACACTATACTAGTTGTGAGTTTGAGTATTATTTGGCAAGAACAACGACAGGTTTTCCTTTTGTCAGCCACTCCTGAATCGCCTTGATCTTTGCCTCATCAACACTTAGTCCACTCGAGCTCACTACAAAACAAAGAAAACAAACTTGATCATTACATACTTCACATTTCTTAAGATTTGCATACAAGTGTTCTAATCTTAGAGTAGATAGTACTTCCCTTAGGTGTGCTTCATGTTCCTTAGGTGATTTGCTATAAATAAGAATATCATCAAAATATACAACAACAAATTTACCTATGAAATTCCTAAGCACGTGATTCATTAAGCGCATAAAAGTACTAGGTGCGTTAGTTAAACCAAAAGGCATAACCAACCATTCATAGAGTCCAAATTTTGTTTTAAAGGTTGGTTTCCATTCATCGCCTTCCTTCATTCTAATCTGATGATAGCCACTCTTAAGGTCTATTTTCGAAAAAATTGAGGAACCATGCAATCCATCTAGCATATCATCTAAGCGTGGAATAGGATGATGATATTTGACAGTTATATTGTTAATAGCCCTACAGTCTACACACATTCTCCATGAACCATCTTTTTTAGGAACTAATAACACAAGCACAACACAAGGACTCAAGCTTTCCTAATGTATCCCTTATCCAACAACTCTTGGACTTGGGATTGGACCTCTTGGGTCTTAGTGGGATTCATTCTATAAGCAGGCCTATTAGGAAATGCAGCCTCCGGAATGAGATCAATTTGATGCTCAATGCCACGAATAGGGGGTAGGGCTGGTGGTACACTCTTCAAGAAGAGATAGGATGTGAGGATGGAGGGTAGCTCTAAGCTCCTCACTCAACATATTCAACCTTTTGCATAGGAGCATGACGATCGCTTCCCCGTCCACAAACTCGTCTATAAACGCACTCTTGGAAGCCAAGAACACGTCTTTAGGCCGAGTAGGGGTAGAAACATGGCTCGACTGAGCCTCGTTACCTAACTCACCTTTACTTACCTTCCGCTTCTCGATCTCATCAGCCACTTGTGTTGGCGTCATAGGCATGAGAATGATGTTCTTTCCCTGAAAAGTAATAGGAGTAGCGGTTTGTAAACCGATCATGTAAGACCTTACGATCAAATTGCCAAGGACGTCCTAAAAGAATGCGACAAGCTTGCATAGGCACAATATCATATAAAACATCATTTTTAGAATGTCCTAGTTTAATATGCACTTTAACTTGTTTATTCACTTTCAAATTTCCACAGTCATTCATCAAATGCAATCTATAAGGTCTAGGGTGTTGGATAGTTGGAAGTTGTAATTTATTAATCATCTCTTGACTAGCTAAGTTACAACAACTCCCACCATCAATGATCACATTGCCAACATTACCCTTAACTAAACATCTAGTATGTTACAAGTTTTCACGTTGATTGTCAACACAAGGTATAGGTACAACACTTAAGACTCTCCTAACAATCAAAGATTCACCATGCTCATATTCAATGCCACATTCATCATCATAAGCAAGAATGTTAAGGTTTTGATCATTATCATTAGAATGCTCTTCATGTTCATCACAAGAATTTTCAGATTCATATACGCCTAAGTGATTAATCATGAGAGTTTTCTTATTAGGGCAATCCTTCATAACATGACCTCTAACTTGGAATTTAAAGCAAACAATGTCCCTAGACCTAGTAGTAGAGGGGCTAGGATTACTCCCTTTAGGGCCAGTAGATGCCCTAGACGAATCTCATCCGTACATAGGCGATTTGCCCTTGTCAATGGGTTGTTGAGGTGCTCGTCCATCACTCCTCCCTTGGGGTTGGCTCGCCCTTTCCCTAAAGTCAATGTCCGACCTTCCTTGGGGCTGTTGTGGCTGGTTTTGGCGCCAACCTTGAGGCTGCCCACTCGAAACTCTTCCTCCTTGGCTAATATATCTTGATCACCTTTCTACTTTCATAGCTAAATGCAATAGTTCAGTAGGCGTAAAATAAGGAAAGTAATCAACTTCATGAGTTAAGGCGGGATGCAATATTCTAAGAAACCTAGCATTTGTATCTTCATCATTTTCAACTACATTTTCTCTAGCCAATGGTTTCTTGCATCGCATTAAATGTTTCCTCAACAGTTTTGCTACCTTGTTTAAGATTCTCTAGTCGTTGTCTACGTTCTCTAGCATAGTGTTGGAGAACAAATCTTCTCCTCATAAGTGCTTTCATTTGGTCCCATGAAGCGATAGGCACATCAAGGGCTCTTCTTCTTTCTTTAACTAGGTTATCCCACCAAATTAAAGCAAAGCCTTGAAATTCTAGAGAAGCTAATTGAACCTTTTTAACGTCAGAGAAGTTATGTCAATTCCAGATTTGATCCATTTTAGTTTCCCAATCAATATATGCATCTAGATCTGTCTTACCATCAAATTGAGGGATCTTTACCTTTACCTTACCTATGCCATCCTGATCAGACTCTCTAGGTGCTCTACAGTAGTATTGACCTCCTTTATCATTCCGCATGTGACGTTGCTCCCAATGCTCCTTCTCTTGGAAGTCGTCATCGTCCTCTGAGAAGCAGTATTCATCATGTTGTCGTCGACCTCTCACTCTTCCTCTTCCCTGCGCATTAGCAAACCCATTATTTCTACCATACCTTGATGTCTCCAAAGTAGCCATGTTTTTATGCATATTTTAGTTCCATATTCTTTACATTTTGCAGATTTCGGGTTGGGAATATGTCGAATTTATATAGTATATGCTTATTTGTCAGAAATAGAGATCTGCATAAGTTTCTGTTTAATATTACAGAATATGGAGCCATTTCGGGAGAAAACCAAGAAGCAAAGACGGAAGCAGCAAGTCCACTCGATTTCGACTAAGTTTTAATCGATGGCGACAAATCATGTCCGGATACACTGGAGTCGAGGACAACCTGGTCGAGGACGTCGAGGAGAGACCTGACCAGACAACCCGGAGCAGAGCAACACTCTACTCGATATCGAGTTGAGTACTCGATATCGACAAGCGTCAGACCACATTCCCCGAGCCATGTCGAAGAGATGCTGCTCGACAACACCAGGCCAAGCCATGATCAACATTTCTACTCGAGATCGATTAGACTGTCGTCAAGATCGAGGAATCCTAGGAGCCTGTGTCCGAGCATGTCGACAAGAGGCTACCCGATACACCAAGCACACCAGTCGATGAACCCAGGTTGGTCGAGATCGAAGAACCCTCCTCGAGATCGAGTACACCTATGAGCCAGGGTCCGAGCTTGTCGAGGGCCAGCAACCCGAGACGCCGAGCTAGCCCAGTCGACGACACTTCTACTCAAGATCGAGTAGAGTTACTCGAGATCGACGAAGCTTCCAGAAGCCGCGTAACGCGTTGAGCAGTCCTACTCGGAGTTGGAGTCCTTGGAGTCGATGATAACCGCTTCTATCTGATCTATCAAGTTCTATCATGATGAAGAGAGATCTATCCACTTAAACACTTTTAGATATTATTTCCTTTTTAGATTTAATTTCTTTGTTACTTTTATTTATCATTAAGTCTTTTAGATATAGTTTTAGATATAGATAGATGTTTCTATCCTTGAGTAGCAAGGTTTAGAAGCCTATAAATAAAGCCCATGGGGTTGATTTCTAGTCATTCAATTTCAGAGATACAATTACACATAGAGGTTTTAGGAGTTCAAAGGTTTTAGGGTTTTGGCGTTCAGCGAAAGTTGAGTGCCGGGATTGTAAAGACTTTGAATATTAGTTTATTGCAAGTTATTTCTTCAAATCAATGTCTGCGATTGCGATGAGGCGCGAGTAGTCCACCTACTTCTGGGGTTGGGGTGAGCCCAACGAGAGCCATGTCGGTGGATTAGCGATTGCAAAAGAAGGTATTTTGTCGTTATCTTAATCTATTCCCTATGTGCTTCATCTTTAATTGAGAAATTGAAGAACTCATGTTGTGAAACTTGGGTAGTAATTAGGATTTCTTTTCGAAAGATTATAAATACTAATTATGAAAAAGAATAGATGCAATTAGGGTTATTTATCGCAAGATTTATATTCCTACTTGTCGGATTAGGTGAAAGCCTTTTCCTTTATCGATAAAGTCACCGCCTTCTGTAATATTTATTCCGCTTGCATGGTAATCGTTGTCGCAAACCCTAATCTTGGAAGTTCTCTTTAAACTCATAAAGTTACAAAACTGAATTTGCTTTGTTTTTACTTTTCTGCCCTCGTCGATCTCGACCAAGCCTGGTCGATCTCGACTACTAATTCCCGATCCCAGATCGTCGTAGCTTCTTTGTGCAGGAACTCGACAAGACCAACCCGAAGTCGATGAGCCAACTCGATCTCGAGTAGGCCCTACTCGATCTCGAGTACAAATTGCCTGTGACTGCTACGCTGTTCGACTAGCCTGATCTCCTGTCGACTAACCCTAGTCGAGATCTAGCACCTGTTGTCGACTTCTATCCGTGAGATTCCATCGCTGCCTAGGATCCGCTGACCAGCTTCCTCGAGGATTCGAACCTGACTTTCTCTTACTACATTGGAGGCAGTCTTGAACATTATTTGCTAAGATTTGATCGGTTTGCCTTACTTTATTTACTTACTGTTTTGCATTCTCGATTTCCTCTTACAACAAATTGGTGTCGTTGCCGGGGAAGCTATCATTCGTGCCTTAGGTAGTTAAATCTCACGTCTACTTTGAGTTACTTTACAGGTGTATGCGCTGTTCTGGTCAACCACCTGAGTTTAACGGCTTAGATGAACCAGAACACCTTCTACACATCAGAGCTAAACTACAAAGAGCCATGGCGGCCGCAGAGACACAAGAACAGCTCATTCAGAGGCTTACAAGGGAACTAGCCACAAAGGATACTACTATCACCGTTGAAAGGGCAGCGAGGGAACAAGAAGATGAGCGCGCAAGGCAAGCAGAAGCTGAGCTTGCCCAATACCCAACCACTGCAGAGGATTATATGCACTCGACTCTCGTCGTGCCAGAATCGGCTATTCTAATCCCTGACAATACTTTTGAAATTCGCACTCACTTCCTTATAGAACTTAAAAATAATGCTTTTCAGGGAAGATTTAATGAATGCCCGCTTGAACATATTACCAATTTTTCTTACATGTGCCGAACTCTTGCTGAAGGTACAACTCTGGAATATGTCAAGATGAAGGCTTTTCGTTGGTCACTCGCTGGACCTGCACTGAAGTGGCTAGAAGGACTGAAACCAAGATCCCTCACAACATGGGCACAAGTAGAGCAAGAGTTTCTCAGTAAATTCTTCCCTCCTGCCAAGACAGCACTCCTCCGCCAAAAGATCACAGCTTTCAAACAGAAGCCTGGGGAGCCGCTAGCAAAAGCATGGGAAAGGTACAAGGAACTACTGCGATCTTTCCCTACTCATGGACAGCCACCCTACATCATTCAGGAGATCTTCTTCAACTCTCTTGACCAAGTCACTAAGGACAGGATCAATCAGTACACTCGATATGAGTACCTGACGATGTCACCAGTTGACGCATTGGGTGTGCTAGACAAGCTCACAAATTATGACAACAAGTATGGGGCTCCTACCAATTATGAGGAGAATGCCTATGCTAGACCAGCCCCATCCATGCCTCTCTATAAACCGTCTAAGGAAATAGACCCTGATGTCAAGGAGCAGTACTACAGAGATCAGAATCGCAAGCTACTCAAGCAAGTCAAATACCTATCTATCAACCAACCTTGCATCGAATGTGGTTCATAACGACACACCATTACTGAGTGCCCGCATACAGAGCAAGTCAGGATGGCAGAAATTCATGAAGAGGCAGCTTACGCAGGGGGTCCCAATCGCTATATGGGGGACCAAAGGTTCTATCAACCTCAACGGAACCAATGTCCTCCTAGGAACCCCCAGCCCTACAGAGCTCCCGGACATCCAGAAAGGGATAAGAAGAAGGATGATTTACAGCTCATCCTTGAGGAGATGCGTCGGAATCAAGGCATCATCAACAATCAGTTCCAGATTATCAATGCAAAATTTGGGGAGCTAGATATCTGGAAAAGGAACATCGAGACTCAGATGGGTCAGTTCGCGGCACAGATCCCAAGGGGAAGCACAGACATGTAGCTGTTGTAAAGTTACGAAGCGGTCACAAACTGCACGAGCCAGAAAACGGAGAAAGGAAGGGCAAAACTGTCGTCGACATCGAGCAACAGAAACTCGACATCGACAAAAGCCTGGTCGACATCGACAAGGTCCTCCTCGACACAGAAGAGAAGAGGAGCTCTGATGCATCTGCACAACCAGGCAAGCCGAGATCGACTACCTTGGTCGAGATCGACGAGACTGTTGTCAAGATCGAGAAGGAGCAGGCCAACGTCGATGAGTCCTCACCACCTCCGGAAGCTGTTCTGACTCAAAACTAAAAAGACGCTCCCATTCCCTTCCAAAAACCAAAGAGATCCAACAAACGGTAAGTTTCAGCGTTTTGTGAAATTGCTTCAGAGTCTGAATATTACTATTCCTTTTACAGAAGCACTTCACGAGATGCCTGCCTACGTCAAGTTCCTCAAGGAGATTCTCAGCAACAAGCGGTCGATGACTGAGATTACTAAGGAGTACAAGAAGATGGATTTCTCTGAGAAGCGACCTGACCCAGGTAAGTTTGCTATCACTGTTGGACTTGGTCGTCATAGATTTAAAGCATTGTGTGACTTAGGAGCAAGTGTCAGCATTATGCCCCTATCCATCTGGTCGAAGGTAAAGATAGGTGCCCTGGAACCAATTGATGCCAAGCTCTACATGGTCAACAACACCGTGGTAATCCCTACATGTATTGTTGATAATGTTCCTGTTAAAGTTGGTAGATTCTTTGTCCCTACAGATTTTCTTGTAGTAGAAATGGCAGAGGATCCAGCTTGCCCCATCATCCTAGGGCGACCTTTCCTAGCAACCGCTGATGCCAACATTGGAGTAAAAAGGGGAATTCTCACTTTCACCATCGGAGATGAGATTATTGAATACTTCTTCAATCCAGACACAGAAGAGGTAATGAAAATTAAAGCTATCTATTCAAAATTCAATTTTATCTCTTACAATGAGCACGCAGGGCAACTCTTGATCCAAGTAGAAGGTAAGGCAGAATCTGTACTAGCAGAGGAGGAGCTGGCTGCAGCAGAATCAAGCGAGGAGGAGATCTTTGACGACGCACTATCGGTAGAGCTGAACGACTCACCTGACGCCGAGCAGATCAAGTCGACCTCCACTGAACTCCTCGATCTCGAGGAACCATGCTCGAGATCGACAAGCACCAGCCCTCCAGAAACTGTAAGTCTTCTGAATCTACTCGATATCCAGCAGTCACCCTCGATATCGACTACCTTGCTCCCTGCAGGGACACCAGAAGCCGACGAAGCCACCTCGACGATTCTCCTCGAGATCGAGGAGCCCAACTCGAGATCGACCAACCCTACATTCAAAGTAAGTTCTGATTTTTTGGTCGATTTTGATCTTTCTAACCCAATGTCGAGTAGCTTCTTGCAGTAGTACAGTCGTATGTCCAATTCAGCGTTGTCATCGATGTATGTCTGGTCGACGCCAACTCCTGTAGCTGATTTGGATGCTTCATCTATGAGGATTGAGACGGATTACCTAGGGGAGATCATGAAGACGGAGGAATTTGAGCCTAACTTGATTCCACAGGGCCCTTCTCTGGTGCTGAAGCCCTTACCTGACACCATTAGGTATGAATTTCTTGGTCCTAACTCTACTTTCCCTATAATTATAAATGTTTCATTAAACCCATAGGAAGTAGACAGACTAGTAGATGTCCTCCGTACTCATAGGAATGCCATTGGCTATTCCCTAGAGGACATAAAAGGTATTTCACCCATTACTTGTATGCATAGAATTCTTTTGGAAGATGATCACATGGAAACAATTGAGCATCAAAGGAAGCTTAACCCCAACATGAAGGAGGTTGTTAAAAAGGAGATCCATCGCATGCTGGATGCAGGAATCATTTATCCAATCTCCGACAGCAAGTGGGTTAGCCCAGTTCATGTTGTTCCTAAAAAGGGTGAAATGACCTTTGAGGAGAATGAGAAGGGAGAGCTTGTTCGTAAAAGGATCACTACCAGCTGGCGGATGTGCATAGACTACAGAAAGCTCAACACCGCCACCAGGAAGTATCATTTTCCACTCCCCTTCATTGACCAGGTACTCGAAAGGTTAGCTGAACATGATTACTTTTGTTACCTGGATGGATATTCTGGCTTTTGGCAGGTTCCCATTCATCCTGATGATCAAGAAAAGACCACCTTCACTTGCCCCTATGGAACTTTCGCATATAGGAGGATGCCCTTTGGCCTTTGCAATGCCCCTGCTACTTTTCAGAGGTGCATGATGGCCATCTTCTCCGACATGATTGAGGACATAGTGGAGGTATTCATGGATGATTTCTCAGTTTATGGCACTACTTTCAATATTTGTCTCTCTAACCTACGCAGGGTACTCAAGCGCTGTGAAGAGACAAATTTGGTTCTTAACTGGGAAAAATGCCACTTTATGGTAAGGGAAGGAATCGTGCTTGGCCACAAGGTGTCTAACAAAGGAATTGAGGTGGACAGAGCCAAAATAGAGCTAGTAGAGAAATTGCCCCCGCATTCTTCCATTAAAGAGATAAGGAGTTTTCTTGGTCATGCTAGTTTTTATAGAAGGTTCATTCAAGATTTTTTCTAAAATTGCCAAACCATTAACTAACCTGCTTATGAAGGATGTTAAGTTTCTGTTTTCTAGCAAATGTCTTGAAGCTTTCAAGAGGTTAAAAGAAGCTCTTATCCCAGCTCCAATAATTCAATCGCCGGATTGGTCACTACCATTTGAGATCATGTGTGATGCCAGCGATTATGTTGTGGGAGCAGTTCTAGGACAACGGAAGGACGAGAAATTGCATGCCATCTACTATGCAAGCAAGACTCTGGATGTGGTTCAGGCTAAGTATACCACAACAGAGAAGGAATTTTCGGCTGTGGTTTTTGCTTTTGAAAATTTTCTTTCCTATCTTGTTGGTTCTAAAGTTATTGTCCATACTGACCATGCTGCTCTTCGATATTTAATGACAAAGAAGGATGCAAAACCAAGGTTGCTACGATGGGTGCTCTTACTTCAAGAATTTGATGTCGAGCTAAGGGACAAGAAAGGCATAGAGAATTCAGTCGCCGATCACCTATCCAGGCTCCCCAAAGACATGCTAGAGGAAGCCCAGGACGCCACACCAATCGACGACTCTCGCCCAGACGAGCACCTAATGCAGACTGACACTGTCTTCCTCGACATCGACGAACCTTCCTCGATCTCGACCAAAACAGGTGAGCTATCAGGTGAGCATTGTTCTTTGCATGGTTATGAGCTACATGGTTACTCGATATCGAGCACATCTTGGTCGATATCGACAAAGGCCAGCGTCGAGGAGCATCAGGAACCGAGCACAGCACAGGCAGACAACACAGCCGTACTCGAGATCGAGGAACCCTCGTCGAGATCGAGTAAGGTCGACCACCAAAGGCCGTGCACATCACCAGGCAACACTGCAGACTCCTCTATATCGAGTACCCCTTCTCGATATCAACTAGCTCCAGGTGAGATTTCAGGTGAGGTTATTCGAATAGGTTCCGGTGACGATTTCTTCTTTACACCTCCTACTAGTCCTATTCATGATATATATGCTATAAAAGGATCAAAGGTACCCTCGTATGCGGATTTTGCTAACTACCTTGTAGGAAATGAGATTCCGTCAGGACTATCCTCATAGGGAAAGAAGAAATTCCTCCACGACGTCAAGCAATACTATTGGGATGATCCTTACTTGTTCAAACAAGGGAAGGACCATATTTTCAGATGTTGTATTCCGGAGGAGGAGGTGGAAAGTGTCATTCGCCATTGTCATACTCTCCCTACATGCGGACATGCAAAAGGCTTCAAAACTGCATCTAAGGTACTTCAATGTGGTTTTTACTGGCCTAATCTTTTCAGGGATGTGCAGGCTTATGTCACTTCATGCGATGAGTGCCAAAGATCAGGCAACATTACTTAGAAGAATGAGACACCACTCACATGAATTTTGGAGGTTGAGCTATTTGATGTTTGGGAAATTGACTTCATGAGACCATTCCCTACTTCAGGACCTTACAAATACATCCTTGTGGCGGTTGACTATGTCTCTAAATGGGTGGAGGTTGTTGCAACTAGGACCAATGACGCGAAGGTAGTTTCAAAGTTTGTTAAAACTAACATATTTCCTCGCTTTGGTGTTCCTAGAGTTCTTATTTCATATGGTGGCTCACATTTCATCGAGAGAGGATTTGAGGCTCTTTTGGCTAAGTATGGGGTGACGCACAAGGTGGCAACACCTTATCATCCCCAAACTAGTGGTCAAGTAGAAGTCTCTAATCTTCAAATCAAGGCCATCTTGGAGAAAACAGTCTCTCGCTCTAGGAAGGATTGGTCATCTAAGCATGATGATGCGCTATGGGCTTATAGGACGGCTTACAAAACACTGCTGAGAACAACTCCTTACAACTTGGTTTATGGCAAGTCATGCCATTTACCTGTCGAACTGGAGCATAAGGCAATGTGGGCTCTCAAGGAGCTCAACATGGATCTTGATGAGGCAGGTAAGAAACGCTTTATTGATTTACAGGAGTTAGAGGAGCTAAGGTTAAAAGCCTATGAGAATGCTGAAATCTACAAGGAGCACACCAAGAGATGGCACGATAAGACACTGGTGCCAAAAACATATGAGGTAGGTGACAAAGTGCTTTTATATAATTCTAGACCGTGTCTATTTCCAGGAAAGCTAAGGACAAGATGGAGTGGACCTTTCTTGGTTCACCACATATACCATCATGGAGCAGTAGAGTTAATTGGCACTGACGGCACCACCTTTAAGGTAAATGGGCACAGGGTCAAGAAATACTATGACAAAGAAGATCCGGAAGAGGAGATTCACGCCACCCTGGCGTTAGTCAAAGCCTAAAACAGGGAAGTGTGTCGAGCTAACGACTTAAACCTTAGCGCTTACAGGAGGCAACCCGCTTTTCTTACTCTTTCCTATTTCTTTTTATTTTCTTTTCTATTTTCATTTTCTTAAAACTCGTGCACAATCTCTTCTCATGGTTACATTCAGGCATTCAAGAGGGATCTATATCAGTCAGGTTCGTCTAAATCGAGTAAGCTACACAGGTAAGTGGGAGGTTTTAGGTAAGTTTTCTTTCTTTCTAAAATAAGGGTTAATTGCACTAAATATCCTGACCTTTGTAGATAGTTGCGCTTAATATCCCAACCTTGTAAGATTTCACGAATTATCCTGACCTTTGGTGT
Source organism: Persicaria tinctoria (assembly GCA_037127255.1). Classification (NCBI taxonomy): domain Eukaryota; kingdom Viridiplantae; phylum Streptophyta; class Magnoliopsida; order Caryophyllales; family Polygonaceae; genus Persicaria; species Persicaria tinctoria. The sequence goes on from JBANSL010000006.1 coordinate 83,054,832, forward strand.
TAGTTGCGCTCTCTACCCTAGATAGATTTCTTAAATTAAAAAATTGCACAAATAATGGAAAAATTACACAAAAGCACCCATATTTATATTAAAAAAAATTCAATAATCCCTATTTTAATCAAAATAAAAAGAAAATTTATACCAAACATATAAAAATGCGTGCTCTAAAAAATTAAAATAAGATCGATTATTTAAAAATAAACTTGTTTCTTATTATATCTTATATTCCTTAAAAAATTATTTTATAAAGCCATGGTTATAATTTACGTAAGATTAATATGTAAGTACCATATTATATGCCCAATTAATCAAGTTTCCATGAGTATATACACAATTTTACTATTTTTAATATATGTTTATCATATCTTTATTAATTATAAATAGTTATCATATACTCGGAATACTCTGTATTTTACTATTTCTTTTTAAAAAAATATTTTATTTTAATTTTTAAAGTATTATATTTCATATATGTATAGTTAGCATTTTTTTATAGAATCTTTTTTTAATGCCGTGGAATTTAGATGAGAAGTATTTTCTTAAGATTCAATCACAAGATTCCACATAAGATGTTATGTATTAGCTAGTTTTAGTTTATATAAAATAATATGGACCAAAAAGAAAATATATATAAAAAATATATAGAGAATATATGTACAAATCCACATTTATAGATCGGTATATATAAACATAGATTTTTTTATAACACATATTATGAAGAAAAATAATAAAATTAATTGTTTTCAATAATTATAATAATTATGGGAGTAGATGTTATCTATTAGAAATGATTTTTGGTTTTTTTTTTTTGGGGGGGTAAATATATTAGGGGTTTATTGAAAATATTTCATGAATATGGGTGATTTTATGTAATTTTTCCATTATTTATGTAATTTTTTAATTTAAGAAATCTATCTAGGGTAGAGAGCGCAACTAACACCAAAGGTCAGGATATTTCATGAAATCTTACAAGGTCGGGATATTAAACGCAACTATCCATAAAGGTCGGGATATTTAGCGCAATTAACCCTAATTTACACCTAAAATAAAAATAAAATAAAAATAAAATAAAAAAAATATAAAAAAAAATAGGTAATTTTTCAGTTTTTAGATTTTCTAGATTTTTATTTTAATTTTCGCAATTTCTATTCAATTTTTACTTCAATTTTCGGAAAATTTTAGTATTTCAATAACCCTTACCTTGGAGCCTTCCCCTCCCTCCTGCTGTACACGACCTCGTGCAAACCCTAGCCGACAAGACTCACCTCCTCCATCCTCTTACTCTCGCTCTCCCAGACCCGGCCATCATCTTCCTCCTCTCGCTCCACTCCTTTTCGAGCTCTCGCTGCCCATTGCCGGTCCCCGAGCCCAGATCCGAGTCCACCAAGCCGAGTCCGAGCACCCAGCAGCACCGCCGACACCCAGCCACTCTCCTCGATCTCCGCTTCTGCACAGATCCACCGCCGACAGCCTACATCACCAAGATCCAGCCACCTTCCATCAGTTCCAGTCTCTTGATCCCCGGATCTCGCACCTCCGACCATCAGCAGCCCTTTCTGAGTCCGGAACCTTCTCCCCGCCGCCACTTTCTCCACCATTGTTGCCCAGAAATATCGCCGAGCCGGATTTCACCTTCCAAGCCCAGATCCGAGCACCTCGCACCACCAGATCCGGGTTCCCCTCCCCACATCCGGCCACCTCCCTTCCATTCCGGCCCACTAAACCCCTCGCCGAGCCGGATTTAATCTTCCAAGCCCAGATCCGAGCCAGTTCTCCCACCACCGCGCCCAGATCTAAAATCTAGCGCCACCCACCAAGCTCTCTTTGTGAAAATCCGAGAACAACCCCCCTAATTCTATTCTAATTACAGTTTCTACCCTCTATTTTAACTCAAAGGTATGATTTCTCCTCTTTTCTCTCTAAATTTCAGATTTATATATTTTTGAGAACCTAGGTAGAGATTGGATCTTGAGTTATGTGTTGAATGTTTAGGGTTTGAAATTTGTGTGGAAAATTGATATTTATGATTAAGGTGGGTTATTTTTGGAAATATTCATATTTGACGAGCTGATTTTATATATGTTTCCATATTTTCCATACTTAGTTCATTTATATTATCAAAAGAATTTATGAAATTTATGGACCAATAACATGCTATATGTGGAAATTTCATGAATTTTGTGGCTTTTATTTAAATTCATATATATGTCACTTTATTGTTTCTTTATATGAATTATTTGATGATTTGATAGTATAAGCTTCCATATGCTTATTTGGTACATTTTTAGGATACTTCATGAACTATGTGGTTATTTTATTTAAAGAGGTTATCATATAAAGGGTATTTGCATATTGCAGGAATGGACCCCTTATGGATTCAGGAGGCGGACAACTTAGCTTTAGCCTAGGATATTGTAGCACGGGCTGAAAATGCCCGTTGGTTTGACCGACCCTCCATGGAGGAACTTGGTATACAACACTGGCTGGACCGGGCATTTGGGTGGATTGAGGCAGACCGCCTATTAGCGCCCTTAGATTTCCATTACCCGGTCTTGACTGGGGAGTTTTTGGCCACTCTCCGACGGGTACCTGACTCGCCTGCCTCATAACAGCGAGTCCACTTTCAGCTCGGCAACATTCGCCGCACCTGCACTTTACAGCAGATCAGCGAAGCTTTCTCTTTTGTCCACACCACCGCACCATTCCATATCCAGGACACAATGGTGATGGGGCGCTACTTGACTGGGGTTCTACAGCCGACTAGGGAGACCACCCTCACCTCCTGCATCGCCAACCCACTCTTTGCTACCATCTTTAGGATTCTGCGTAGCATTATATGGGCACGGCCAGAGCTGCATCGACTTGTCCATCCTGAGATCGAGTGCCTCAAATGGATGCGATTCTAGTCTGACCCTTTACCGCTCGTCCACGCCTGGTTCCAACACTGCATCCTCCGCAAGAAAGACCTAAAAGGAGCCATCTATGATGGGCGTATGATGGCTATTCTGGCTCGCCACCTGGATGTCCCAGTCGAGGCCTACACTTCATGGCCAGTGATGAGGATCGACTTCGGGTCCCTATAGAGGGGACATATAATTACTCGCCGCAACAACGTCCGGGTCCACTACACTCACCATAGAGCTATTCAGCAAGAGCTGATGGGTCCGTACAGAATCCGCAACTGGTACACCATTCCTATCACTCCCAGCGGCAGTCCCCAAAGCAGCTCCATTCCCACCATTCCTATCACTCCCAGCGGCAGCACCATTCTGGAGGACCATCTGATGTAGTGATCACAGAATTAGCATTCCTCCGAGAACAGATGACCAACTTATCACTAGGCCAAGACGCGCTTCGGACAGAAGTGAGGGAGCGCTTTGACAGACTGGACCAGCGGGCCTGGCCATACCCACACCAGTATTTCCAGTAGGTCCCCAACTATCAGCATGGCGGTCCTTCCGAGTAGCAGCCTGGTAGCTCTTCCCATAGAGGAGCTTCTGACTATTAGGCTGGCGCATTTTTTCCACACTATGGCCCGCCACCACCAGATCCCCACCAGTGACAGCTCTGTGAGTATCTTTTCCCTTCCCTTTGATTTTATTTATTTAACAGTGAGGACACTTTATGTTTGAAGTATGGGGTGGGAGAAAAGACTGTACAAGGGATTTTATGTGGTTTTGTGCTTCCAAGAACTTTATGTGTATCTTTTAAGTCTTGTTTCATGGTTTGTAATGAATTTCTAGGACATGGCACAACTTTTGTATTAAAAGTTATTAGTTGCATTTTATTTGTTCCTTTTTGCATGTTTAAAGTTTTATGTAGTTTTGTCATACTTTAGTCTTGTCTTTTGAATTACATAAAAAAAATTAAAGTAAAAAAAAATTAGAAAATGTCGAAAAAAAAGAAAAAATTGCATGTTTAAATTTTTGCATTGTTTTATACCCTAACTTAGATGTCCTATGATGATAAATAATGACTGACTTGATCATATAAATCCTATGGCGTGTTTGGAAGGTTTAGCCTAAGTCCTCAAAATGGTTTTTATGTGGATTGTGAACTTGTGATGAAATTCAGCACATATGATCCTAAGCTAAAGGTTAAAATCCAACAAAAATTGTCCCATTGAGAATTTTGGCCTTATAGGGAGAACGTTAAAAATCCCTCTGCTTTCTTGAGTGTATTTACTCTTCCTATGCATCTCTAAATGTTGTGATAGCTATTCAAACCCAATACATTTATATGTGTATGTTGATGAGAATTAAATGATGGAGGTACCTTTTAAGCCAATTTTATCCTCTCTTTACCTACCATGTATTATCCCTGCTTGAAGCCAGAACATTAGCCTGAGACTTTTGTTATAAACTCCACAAAAATATCCTTAGCCAAATTGAGCCTGACGCCCATTTGGGAATTAAGACTTAGAGTTGGTTGGAATGATGATTTGTGGAAAGAATGAGCTTATGTTGCATTTCAAGTAGGAAGGATTGTTGAAATTATTGAGATATGGGTTGGTTTTATATTTTTATTTTGTTATGCATATTATGTAAAAGGATATTTGACTCACCCTATAAATGCACTAGTGTTATTTTATTTTCAAAAAAAAATCCGAAAAAGGCATATATGTTTATGAATAAAGTGCATGAGCCAAATTTACCTTATCTCTTTCATTATTTGCAATATACATACTTTGGAGAGGTTGAGAAAGTTTGAAAGGTTACATACTTCATTGAGATAAAGTGGGAGAGTTTGGTTAATGCATATGACTGAGAAGTTATGGTTTGATTGAGTTGTGTTGGAGATTTAGGAGTCTTGATTCCCGAATTTTATTAAGCACCACATGGCCAAATAATTCCATACCTTATTATTTCTTACCAAGCCCCATTACAACCCCGCCGAATGGAATCTTCTTTGAAGACTTCTATTGAGCGAAGTCCTCCTGATAATTCTTGTTGCATTTTCATAATTGGTTGCGAAGTGGATTTATATTTAAATTACAATGTTTATGAGATTGTATATGGAATTGAGTTGAGAGTTGATCTTCATAGCCTAAACACATTGAGAGTTGAGTGTAAACACATTATCCCTGCGAGGTTGGATTTATATTGCCTATGCCTATGGATCGCTCATATATGTGTGATGACGTTAAATTCACTTGTCTTACATTGCTACTGCTTGAGAAGTTGCTTTTGACCAAGGCGAAGACTTGAAGGATGTGTTGTAGGTCTTTGTTATTGTTTGGTTATTGCTTGAGGACAAGCAAGTCTAAGTATGGGGTGATTTGATGTCTCCAAAGTAGCCATGTTTTTATGCATATTTTAGTTCCATATTCTTTACATTTTGCATATTTCGGGTTGGGAATATGTCGAATTTATGTAGTATATGCTTATTTGTCAGAAATAGAGATCTACATAAGTTTATGTTTAATATTACAGAATATGGAGCCATTTCGGGAGAAAACAAAGAAGCAAAGACGGAAGCAGCAAGTCCACTCGATTTCGACTAAGTTTTCATCGATGGCGAAAAATCATGTCCGGATACACTAGAGTCGAGGACAACCTGGTCGAGGACGTCGAGGAGAGACATGACCAGACAACCCGGAGCAGAGCAACACTCTACTCGATATCGAGTTGAGTACTCGATATCGACAAGCGCCAGACCACATTCCCCGAGCCATGTCGAAGAGATGCTGCTCGACAACACCAGGCCAAGCCATGATCAACATTTCTACTCGAGATCGACGAGACTGTCGTCGAGATCGAGGAACCCTAGGAGCCTGTGTCCGAGCATGTCGACAAGAGGCTACCCGATACACCAAGCACACCAGTCGATGAGCCCAGGTTGGTCGAGATCGAAGAACACTCCTCGAGATCGAGTACACCTGTGAGCCAGGGTCCGAGCTTGTCGAGGACCAGCAACCCGAGACGCCGAGCTAGCCCAGTCGACGACACTTCTACTCGAGATCAAGTAGAGTTACTCGAGATCGACGAAGCTTCCAGAAGTCGCGTAACACGTTGAGCAGTCCTACTCGGAGTTGGAGTCCTTGGAGCCGATGATAGCCGCGTCTATCCGATCTATCAAGTTCTATCATGATGAAGGGAGATTTATCCACTTAAACACTTTTAGATATTATTTCCTTTTTAGATTTAATTTCGTTGTTGCTTTTATTTATCATTAAGCCTTTTAGATATAGTTTTAGATATAGATAGATGTTTCTATCCTTGAGTAGCAAGGTTTATAAGCCTATAAATAAAGCCTATGGGGTTGATTTCTAGTCATTCAATTTCAGAGATACAATTACACATAGAGGTTTTAGGAGTTCAAAGGTTTTAGGATTTTGGCGTTCAGAGAAAGTTGAGTGCCGGAATTGTAAAGACTTTGAATATTAGTTTATTGCAAGTTATTTCTTTCAAATCAATGTCTGCGATTGCGATGAGGCGCGAGTAGTCCACCTACTTCTGGGGTTGGGGTGAGCCCAACGAGAGCCATGTCGGGGGATTAGCGATTGCAAAAGGAGGTATTTTGTCGTTATCTTAATCTATTCCCTATGTCCTTCATCTTTAATTGAGAAATTGAAGAACTCATGTTGTGAAACTTGGGTAGTAATTAGGATTTCTATTCGAAAGATTATAAATACTAATTATGAAAAGGAATAGATGCAATTAGGGTTATTTATCGCAAGATTTATATTCCTACTTGTCGGATTAGGTGAAAGCCTTTTCCTTTATCGATGAAGTCACCGCCTTTTGTAATTTTTATTCCGCTTGCATGGTAATCGTTGTCGCAAACCCTAATCTTGGAAATTCTCTTTAAATTCATAAAGTTACAAAACTGAATTTGCTTTGTTTTTACTTTTCTGCCCTCGTCGATCTTGACCAAGCCTGGTCGATCTCGACTACTAATTCCCGATCCCATATCGTCGTAGCTTCTTTGTGCAGGAACTCGACAAGACCAGCCCGAAGTCGACGAGCCAACTCGATCTCGAGTAGGCCCTACTCGATCTCGAGTACAAATTGCCTATGACTGCTACGCTGTTCGACTAGCCTGATCTCCTGATGACTAACCCTAGTCGAGATCTAGCACCTGTTGTCGACTTCTGTCCGTGAGATTCCATTGCTGCCTAGGATCCGCTGACCAGCTTCTTCGAGGATTCGAACCTGACTTTCTCTTACTACATTGGAGGGAGTCTTGAACATTATTTGCTGAGATTCGATTGGTTCGCCTTACTTTATGTACTTACTGTTTTGCATTCTCGATTTCCTCTTACAACATACCTCTCCCTTCGTGGAGAGTTGTCCTCATTAAATAAAGGTTTATCTAAATTAGGATTAGGATTAGGGTTAGGATTGTTTACTTCCCTTTCATCGCGAGGCGTCTCATCACGCGTTGAATTCCCTTGCCCAGCCACGGTGTTCGAATCGGTTGGCCGAGCCTCTATTGCCGCAAGCCTATCCATCACCGTCGCCTAGGTCGCATTTAGATTGTTAACCATCTTGTTGAACATCTCAAGCGACACGGTCGAGGTATTGTTGAATTTGTTATCGTTGTTGCCATTGTTGGCATTATTTTCGTTGTTTCCCTGATTAGATATTGCAAATAAAAACATATAAAGAACTTATGTAAAAGTTAGTAAAAATATAAATAACTCGCAAGTGTTTCACTCACACTCCCTCTCTAATTGGTATGTCACGCTTATTGTTTCAATCCGCCTTGGACAAATCAACACTCAAGCTAAAACCTAGCAATACAAGGTAAGAGATCAAGAGAATGAATGAAACAAGGACAAAGGAGCACTCGACAAAGCAAGAGAGTACTCGACACAACAAAGAACAACATCGGATAGGACTAAAGAGCACTTGACAATTGAGATAAGCACTCGACGCCGCAACAGGTGTACTCGACAGAAGGCTTGAGCACTCGACAACAATGAAATAAACAAGACAAAATACTGATTTTGTGGAAAAATAAAGAAAATAAAAGAAATCTTGGAAATTTACCTCTTTCGATTTGAAACCTTAAGTTAGGATGTTGTAGTTGCAAGGTAGGGTTTCAAGTTTTGTATTTGGGAGGTAATGTCTAAGAATGTCGGCTAGGGCTCTTCAAAATCATCAAATTTGGTCCCTTTGGATGCTTTCTTGCACTACATCAACAATTTTTTTTTAAGCTTACTTTTGTCCCTAGGGAATTTTATCCTCCTAGGTCCAAGCTTTGAATGTCTCTTCTGCTTCTTTTTTTTTTAATATTTTCGGACTGTTTTTTTTTAACCTAAAGAAAGAAAGAAACAAATAACAATAAGGGGACTCGGTTGAATTGGAAATAGAGCTTTGGTTTCCGACATCAAAAGTTATTTCTTTTGTTTTGTTCTTCATATACACAAAAACAAATCCACAAAAATAGAGTATTTGTTAAAGTTCAATCTTTTACTTCTTGTTTCTTGAATTTGATTGCACAAACCTTTGTTTGTTTGTGATTGTTGTGGTTGCTTAGCCTAAACACAAGCCTAGTCGAGACCATTGAGGCCGACCACACCTTGTGCTCGCATCCCCTTGTGCAGCAACATAGTCGACGACACGAAAGGGTTCCTTCCCTAGTCGATTTCGGCCTCTCACATACACACAAACCCTAATTTGTTTTTCTATCTTTTAGCTATCTTGTTCTATCTACTTTTGGCCTATTTAATTTCTGATTTTTGTGGTAGATATAATTCATTTATCTATCATAGATTATAAAGGAATAGATAGATATACTTACCAAAGTTAGCCCAACCTCACCTATATATATTTCATAAATGGCTAAATTTTTATTTCATTCACCTTGCTTATTAAATTTTCGAGTCCCCTTATTGTTATTGGTTTCTTTCTTGCATTAGGTTAAAAAAACAGTCCGAAAATATTCAAAAAAAAAAAAAGACATTCAAAGCTTGGACCTAGGAGGATAAAATTCACTAGGGGCAAAAGTAAGTTTAAAAAAAAAAAAAAATTGTTGATCTAGTGCAAAAAAGCTTCCAAAGGGACCAAATTTGGTGATTTTGAAGAGCCCTAGCCGACATTCTTACACATTACCTCCCAAACACAAAACTTGAAACCCTACCATGCAACTACAACATCCTAACTTAAGGTTTCAAATCAAAAGAGGTAAATTTCCAAGATTTCTTTTATTTTCTTTATTTTGTCACAAAATCAGTCTTTTTTCTTGTTTATTTCATTGTTGTCAAGTGCTCAAGCCTTCTGTCGAGTACTCCTGTTGCGGCGTCGAAGTCTTATCTCCATTGTCGAGTGCTCTTTAGTCCTATCCGGTGATATTCTTTGTTGTGTCGAGTACTCTCTTGCTTTGTCGAGTGCTCCTTTGTCCTTGTTTCATTCATTCTCTTGATCTTTTACCTTGTATTGCTAGGTTTTAGCTTGAGTGTTGATTTGACAAAGGCGGATTGAAACAACAAGCGTGACATACCAATTAGAGAGGGAGTGTGAGTGAAGCACTTGCGAGTTATTTATATTTTCACTAACTTTTACATAAGTTCTTTGTTTGTTTTTATTTCCAATATATAATCAGAGAAACAACGAAAATAATGTCAACAATGGCAACAACGATAACAACTCCAACAATACCTCGGCTGTGTCGCCTGAGATGTTCAACAACATGGTTAACAATCTAAATACGACCTTGGTGGCTTTGATGGATAGGCTTGTGGCAATAGAGGCTCAGCCAACCGGTTCGAACACCATGGTTAGGCAAGGGAATCCAAGGCGTGATGAGAATTGCCTCATGATGAAAGGGAAGTAAACAATCCTAACCCTAATCCTAATTTAGATAACCCTTTATTTGATGAGAACGACTCTCCACAAGGGGAGAGGTATGGTAGGAATAATGGGTTCGCTAATGCACAGGGAAGAGGACGAGGGAGAGGACTACGCTTCCAAGAGGAGTACTACCAATCCGAGAATGACTATGACTTCCACGAGGAGGAGCATGGGGAGCAACGTCCTAGGCGGAATGATAGAGGAGGTCGATACCACTATAGAGCACCTAGAGAGCCTGATCAGGACGGAATAGGTAAGGTAAAGGTAAAGATCCCTCAATTCGATGGTAAGACAGATCCAAATGCATATATTGATTGGAAAACTAAAATGGATCAAATCTGGAATTGTCATAACTTCTCTGACGTTAAAAAGGTTCAATTAACTTCTCTAGAATTTCAAGGCTTTTCTTTAATTTGGTGGGATAACCTAGTTAAAGAAAGAAGAAGAGCTCTTCGTGCATCTATCGCTTTATGAGACCAAATGAAAGCACTTACGAGGAGAATATTTGTTCCCTAACACTATGCTAGAGAACTTAGGCAACGACTAAAAAACCTTAAACAAGGTAGTAAGAGTGTTGAGGAAACATTTAATGCAATGCAAGAAACAATGGCTAGAGCTAATGTAGTAGAAAACTATAGAGATACAAATGCTAGATTTCTTAGAATATTGCATCCCGCCTTATCTCATAAAGTTGATTACTTTCCTTTTTCTACGCCTACTGAACTGTTGCATTTATCTATGAAAGTAGAAAGGGGAGCAAGATACAGGAGCCAAGGAGAAAGAGTTTCGAGTGGTCGGCTTCAAGGTTGGCGCCAAAACCAGGCACTACAGCCCCAAGGAAGGTCGGACATGGGCTTTAGGGAGAGGGCGATCCAACCCCAAGGGAGGAGTGATGGTCGAGCACCTCAACAACCCATCGACAAGGGCAAATCGTCTATGTACGCACGAGATTCGTCTAGGGCATCTACTGGCCCTAAAGGGAGTAATCCTAACCCCTCTACTACTAGATCTAGGGTCATTGTTTGTTTTAAATGCCAAGGTAGAGGTCATGTTATAAAGGATTTCACTAATAAGAAAACTCTCATGATTAATCACTTAGGGGAATATGAATCTGAAAATTCTTGTGATGAACGTGATGAGCATGCTAATGATGAAAATGATCAAAACATTAACCTTTTTGCTTATGATGATGATGATTGTGTTGAATATGAACATGGTGAATCTTTGATTGTTAGGAGAGTTTTAAGTGTCCAACCTACACCTTGTGATGACAATCAACGTGAAAACTTATTTCATACTAGATGCTTAGTAAATGGTAAGGTTTGTAATGTGATCATTGATGGTGGAAGTTGTTGTAACTTAGCTAGTCAGGAAATGATTGACAAACTACAACTTCATACAATTCAAAACCCTAGACCTTATAGATTGCATTGGATGAATGATTGTGGAAATCTAAAGGTTAACAAGCAAGTTAAAGTGCGTATCAAACTAGGACGTTATGAAGATGATGTTTTATGTGATATTGTGCCCATGCAAGCTTGTCATATATTATTAGGTCCTCCTTGGCAATTTGATCTTAAGGTCTTACATGATGGATTTACTAACCGCTACTCCTTTACTTTTTAGGGAAAGAAAGTTGTTCTCAAGCCTATGACGCCTACACAAGTGGCTAACGAGACTGAGAAACGGAAGGTAAGTAAAGGCGAGTTAGCTAAGGAGGCTCAGTCGAGCCAAGTGGTGTCCCATTCTCGGCCTTAAGACGTGTTCTTGCCTTCCAAGAGTGCGTTTGTAGACGAGTTTGTGGATAGGGAAACAACCCTCATGCTCCTATGCAAAGGGTTGAATATGTTGAGTGAGGAGCTTAGAGCTACCCTCCCTCCTCACATCCTATCTCTTCTTGAAGAGTATAAGGATTTATTCCCCGAAGACATACCATCAAGCCTACCCCCTATTCGCGGCATTGAGCATTAAATTGATCTCATTCCGAGGGCTGCATTGCCTAATAGTCTTGCTTATAGAATGAATCCCACTGAGACCCAAGAGGTCCAATCCCAAGTCCAAGAGTTGTTCGATAAGGGATACATTAGGGAAAGCTTGAATCCTTGTGTTGTGTCTGTGTTATTAGTCCCTAAAAAAGATAATTCATGGAGAATATGTGTAGACTGTAGGGCTATTAATAATATAATTGTTAAATATCGTCATCATATTTCACGCTTAGATGATATGCTAGATGAATTACATGGTTCTTCAATTTTTTCGAAAATAGACTTAAAAAGTGGCTATCATATTAGAATGAAGGAAGGCGGTGAATGGAAAACAACCTTTAAAACAAAATTTGGACTCTATTAATGGTGGGTTATGCCTTTTGTTTTAACTAACACACCTAGTACTTTTATGCGCTTAATGAATCACGTGCTTAGGAATTTCATAGGGAAATTTGTTGATTTATATTTTGATGATATTTTTGTTTATAGAAAATCTCCTAAGGAACATGAAGCACACCTAAGGGAAGTACTATCTGCCCTAAGATTAGAACACTTATATGCAAATCTTAAGAAATGTGAATTATGTAATGATCAAGTGTACTTTCTTGGTTTTTTTGTTGCTAGGGCTCTGATACCAATTTGATACGGGGTAAGCCGTAGTATGATCCGTTCTTCGACAATCAAGACACTAATTCAAGAACTGAACAAGAACGCAAGACACACAATAAGATTAACAAGAAAGACGCAAGACTCAAAAATTTAATAAGCAAGGTGAATGAAATAAAAATTTAGCCCTTTATGAAATATATATGGGTGAGGTTGGGTTAACTTTGGTAAGTATATATCTATCTATGCCTTTATAATCTATGATAGATAAATGAATCATATCTACCACAAAAATCAGAAATTAAATAGGCCAAAAATAGATAGAACAAGATAGCTAAAAGATAGAACAACAAACTAGGGTTTGTGTGTATGTGGGAGGCCGAAATCGACTAGGGAAGGAACCCTTTGGTGTCGTCGACTATGTTGCAGCACAAGGGGATGCGAGCACAAGGTGTGGTCGGCCTCAATGGTCTCGACTTGGCTTTTGTTTAGGCTATGCAACCACAACAATCACAAACAAACAAAGGTTAGTGCAATAAAATTCAAGAAACAAGAAGTAAAAGACCAAACTTTAACAAATACTCTATTTTTGTGGATTTTTTTTTTGTATATGAAGAACAAAATACTCTATTTTTTTTTGTAAAAGACCAAACTTTTGATGTCGGAAACCAAAGCTCTGATACCAATTTGATATGGGGTAAGTCATAGGATGGCCCGATCTTCGACAATCAAGACACTAATTCAAGAACTCAACAAGAACGCAAGAAACGCAACAAGATTAACAAGAAATATGCAAGACTCGGCAAGAACACCAAGAACAAGGATGAAATCGATCAAAGAAGAACAAGAAACACAAAGACTCGACTTAAGCTATTGGACTCGATATGACTAACAATAAGAAGAACAATAACGCAACAAGAAACAATGAAAGACTCGACAATAATAATTCAAAGACCGATAGATAGGTGATTCGAACTATGTAGAACGAGATGAAGACCCCAGGCCTCCGTAGGGGGTAGGAACCAAGCACCAACGACTACACAACCCTCCTCTACAACCTTACACAACCAAGCGGACAACTTGGAGGCACAAGGAGGGGGCTCGTGGATACCAGGATCACCAAGCTCTCGCGAGATTGATAAACACAAAGCAAACCAATCTAAGATCAATACCAATTTTGCAATCGATGAGCCACGCTTCGAATCGATTGACTTGCACTCGTGTGTATCACACAAAAAGAGAAAACTTTCATAAGCAATAGATGTGTTCTACAATGATGGAAGAGATCGGCTTTTATAACCTAACATGGTCCGATTTCTTGATGAAAATAACAATAAAAGAATTAAATAAAATAACCCCTAAAGTTTCCTAAAATAACTTAAGTAAGAAAGCTGCTAAAATTGAAAATAACATAAGGAGTTCAACACTTAACAAATTCGGCCTATTCATGACTAAGTAGATTCGGCCTCTTGAACACCTATACACATACAAGTCTTCAATGATGGCTCCGGGAGTTGAACCGTGCTCGAGAACAAAGCATGACTCACAAACATGAATGAGTCTCTTTGAAGCTTCTTAGCTCGGGCTCGAGTCATTGTTTCTTCTCCAAGTATAATAGGCGTGTCTGGGGGTGTAGAAGATGGTCCCACATTAGATATGTTTCGTAGTTGATTCCTTCTTTCAAAATCATTAAAATATAATACAACTAGTATATTTTACCAAAAGAAAATAATACAACTAGTATTTCGTTTTTGGAGTTTTTGTAAATCGATGATATTTTATTATATTCCATATTTTTTATTATTATTTTATTACTTATTTATCAAATAGAGAGAAAATAAAAGATCTTTATTTTTATTTATTATTTGCAAATATAAAACTATATAAATTACAATCCTTTTGATCGGCAAAGCATGTCGTTTAATTACTGTACTATTCATCACGCACACTTTTTAGGAGGATAAAAACTATATAAACTATTTTCTTTATAAATATTTTTAAACAATTTTGTATGAAATTGTTTTTAAAAATTTAAATAAAAATGAATATTTTTATATTTTTTTATTATCCTAAATAACGTGGAACAACATGTTTTGCCAAAAGAATCACGTATTTATTTAAGGGTGGTAGTAAAATGTTATTAATATAGTAAAATATCTCATAAGATCGATGTATGTGAAAGATTCAATGATTGAGGTCATATATAAATATAGTGACTAACCAAGTAATTAATAAATAAGTGATATCATATACACCCTGGCATATAGACCTAATGGTATTTCACAAATTTTTATAATTTTTATAATTTACATGCACCACAGTATAAACCATAAATTTGAATTTGAAAATTCAAATGGCTTATACACACCCTAGATGCGTATAAACTGTAAATTAGATTTTTGGCGTGGAGGATATATATGTACCTTGGGTGCACAAGGTGTGGGTGATCATTTACACACAATTAGGGTGAGTATAAAGATGCGCTTCGGCGACCCGGAGAAAAATTGAAAGAAATTAAATTGAAACCATTAAAAGACTACCATTACATTTTGGCTAAACTTCACATTTTTGCTTTGGGAAATTTTGGTTGGTGCATCTGAGGTTTTTCCAATTCCGATTTGTGACTCACAAATTTTGAATTTTCGGATGGTGCTCTTAAGGTTTATCAAAAGTTATGGTGGCCAAAATCAAGAGGGAATCGCATCAAATAGCCCCTTATCCGGTGAAAACTAATGCCCCACCTGGCTGCCCACATTTATTGAGGAGAGAGAGAGACTTATGGGAGATGTGGGAGAGAGAAAGAGAGATGGGAATTTTAAAAAAAAAGTAAAAAAAAGATTAATAGTTAATGATGACTTGGGAGATATGAGGGAGGGAAAGAGAGAGATGACAGTTATTAAAAAAACGTCCAATCAACCGAACTGTCACATGAGTGGTTTTTAAAGCAGGGAGAGAAAGGAAAAAGCTATAATTGAGCACCAGAGGAACAAGAAGAATACGACATCAGATTTAAAAAAAGAGAAGGAAGTAAAAGAACACAACGATAGCACGTTCGAGGAAGAAGGCATAGAAAGCAACCAGAAAGGAAGAAGAACACACACATCGGCACTCTGTTTTAAAGTAAATAACCCCTACATGTAATGCTCAAATGAAGATGTTAGTGGAATTGAAGGGGATAAACTAATTTTAGAAATAGATTTTGTTTGGCATTGTCTGAAATGCGGGAATGTGGTGATGTGCAAGGTAGAACTAGGTAGATGGTGTTCAATTTATGGCGAAAGGATGAAATGGGGCGAATTAGGGTTAGGGGAAATGTTTGAAAGGGTGAGTTTCTGTATGTGTGAGTTGAAAGTGCGCAGGGGAATTGAATATTTATGTCAATTGGTCGAAATTTGAGATGAATATGTTCAAAACTCGTGTGCAATTGGAGATGTATATATTGAATAAGTCAACTGTCATGTATGAATATACATGTGACATGTTGATCTATGATGGTGTCATGTAGAAAGAGAAACTACTGGGCTGGATGTGGTAGGGAAACTGCATGGGTGAATATATGGAAGCATTAGGTGCATTCAATGTTGAGATGAGTAGGGTGACAACTGATATGCATAGGTTCAAAATCATGTGAAATTCTAAATGAATTGGTTGAAATTCATATTATGTCATGTATGAATATACAAGCGTCATGTAAAAATAAGTAACTGTCATGTAAATATTTACTGCTAGCATGTATGGATTGATATAAAGGGAATTGTGGGTTGGGGCTCGCGAATTTTTTTCCAGATTACTGATGTATGGTCAGCCAACATGCAAGATATCATGTGAAGAAAAAAAATGTCGCAGCAGAGTGGAAAGAAGGTTGTCCCCACTCAGACTCCATCCTCTGACGAGTTATGACGGGCTTTCGTTCGAGAAATGTAAGTTGTTATTTTGGTGTAGCGTGGCTGATATGTGGAAGTTTGTGCAGGTTGTTTATGATGTCGAGAAACAAAGACATTTCAAAGGTCGGTGCAACCAATACTCACAGCCGCAGCTCCTAAATAAGATGGACGAGTGCTTAAGCAAAGGCGACTGGAACCGCCTCATGGATAGCCCCTAGGAGGGCATTGCTAAGATGGGCACAATGGTGCAGTTCTCGGCGCAACTTTTACACTACGTCCTCCAACCCCAATGGAAGACAATGAAGCAACATGAGACCCAGTACAAGATCTAGGTTGCAATTGTCAGATTCTCTATAGCGAAGTTTGCGCTTGTGACCAGCCTCAACTGCAGATTCGTTCAGCATCCTCAAGATGACAAAGCGGACAAGAAAACAATCCACAATTTCATCGGCGTTCAGAAGATGAGGATGTCCGAATTCGAGGTGGAGTTCCAAGTGGTGATGAAATCTGAACGATCGCCCGCCCGGAAGTTTAAATTTTCCCTGCTCATGCGGGTCGAGGGGGTGCTATTCGGGAAGGAAATCTGGAACTATTTTCATGGGTGGGTGGTGAACCTCGTTGGAGACATTGAAAAGTTATTAGAGTACCCGTGGGAGTGGCCTATTACAAGAGAACCCACGAGCTTCTCAATCATGCAATCGAGAGGAAGCTCCAGCACGGGGTCAGCGCCACTGCACCACCCCTAGCTGATACGGGGTTAGCCGTAGGATGGCCCGATCTTCGACAATCAATAAAGAAACTCAAAAACGAAAGCAAGAAACGATAAAGACTCAACAATAACAAAAGAACGCAACAAGCAACTATCAAGATTCGACCAAGAATGCTCAAGATCGATCAAGAAACAAACAAGACTCGATGAGATCTCAAGAACAAGAACTGAACTCGAAATCGACCAAAGGAAATAAACAAAGACTCGAAATTTAGATGCAAGAATTGAAAGACACGACCGATAAGGACTGAGTCGATCTATATAGAACAAGATAAAGACCATATGCCTCCTCAGAGGGTAGGAACCAATACCAATGACTATATAACCCGCCTCTGCAACCCTACACAACCAAGCGGACAACTTGGAGGCACAAGGACGGGGCTCGTGGATACTAGGATCACCAAGTCTTGCGAAGTTGATGAACACAAAGCAAACCAAGCTGAGACAATAACCAATTTGCAATCGATGAGCTCCGCTTCTAATCGATCGACTTGCACTCGATGTGTTTTACACAATATGAGAGATTTCTAATTCATTAAGTTCCAAGTTGTTTATATGAGAGGAATCGGCAACTTATAGGCCTTAAGGGCTGAGTTGGGTCGATTCTAGGATAGAAGAATATAAAAGAACTACTTAAAGAAATTAATAAAATATCCCTAAAGTTTCCTAAAATAACTTAAGTAAAGAAAGTTGCTAAAATAGGAAATAAACATAGGTGTTCCACTCTTAGAAAATCGGCATGAATAGAACTAAGGTGGATTGGCTGAATCTTGAATCCCTATGCACATATAGGTCTTCAATGTAGGCTCGGGGAGTTGAACCTTGCTCGAGAACAATGCGTGGCTTACAATTATGAATAAGTCTCTCTGAAGCTTCTTAGCTCGAGCTCGAGTCATAGGTCCTTCTCCTAAGATGATAGGTGTGTTTGGAGCTGTAGAAGATGGTCCCGCATCAACCTCCCATTCTTAGAAAGGATTCGACCACAAATCCAAGTCCTCGTCCTCAGTGAAGTAAGGGATTAGATTGGCGACGTTGAATGTTGCGCTCACACCATAGGCTCGAGCAAGCTCCAGCTTGTAGGCATTCTCTCCAACTCGTTGTAGAACGTTGAAATGTCCATCTCCTCGTGGTGAGACTTGCTCTTCTGCTCAATTGGAAACCTCTCCTTCCTCAGGTGCACCCACACAAGATCCCCAGGCTAGAATGTGACCAAACACCGCCCTTTGTTTGCTAATTGTTGGCGTTTTATTCAACCTTTTGCATAAACTTCTTACGTGCCCGTTCTTGTAGCTCCTTGAGGAACTCGATATGCTTACATGCTTCAAATGATTCTTTCTCTCTCATAGGATATGGAGTAAGATCAAAAGGGGTTAGTGGATTAACACCATAGACACATTCAAATGGAATGATTTTCGTCGCAGAATGCATAGTTTTATTGTGAGAAAACTCCACATAAGGTAAGTCTTCTTCACAAAGTTTTAAATTTTTCCTAAT
The DNA here is from genome assembly GCA_037127255.1 of Persicaria tinctoria. Taxonomy (NCBI): domain Eukaryota; kingdom Viridiplantae; phylum Streptophyta; class Magnoliopsida; order Caryophyllales; family Polygonaceae; genus Persicaria; species Persicaria tinctoria. Next base: position 83,073,367 of record JBANSL010000006.1, read on the forward strand.
TATGGCTCTTAGGACGGTTGTAAGGGTTCTATTAGTCACCTTAGTTTGGCCATCAGTTTGAGGGTGGCTAGAAGTAGAGAATAGCAATCTAGTTCCCAATTTATTCCATAATGTTCGCCAAAAATGACTTAAGAATTTTACATCCCTATCACTAACAATTGTTTTAGGCACGCCATGCAACCAAACTACTTCTCTAAAGAATGGATTAGCAACATTGGTAGCATCATCAGTTTTATGACATGCAATAAAGTGAGCCATTTTAGAGAATATATCAACCACTAGAAATATAGAATACCTCCCCTTCTTAGTTCTAGGCAACCCAACAATAAAGTCCATAGAAATTTCTTCCCAATGGGCTGAGGGTGTGGGTAGTGGCGTGTATAGCCCATGAGGCATAAGCTTATATTTGGCCTTTAAGCAATCAATGCATCTTTTTAGGCAATGTTCTACAACCCTAGGCATATATGGCCAATAGAAGTGTGATTTTAATTTATGATAAGTTTTTGATGAGACCGGAGGACCGGATCGACCAAGGCTCGAGCTTTCGAACACTCTTTTTTGTGGCTAATTTTTGGGGTGTATGGAAACTGACAAAAAGGGATATGTGGAGCAAGATTCACAGGCCTCTCACCCTTGAATCCCCTACACTCGATCTCAATCCTCTCGGAATCGCACTCCGAGGATCTTGACCCTTTGATACCTTCGCCTCTCACTAGGGTGTCACCCTCGGCCTCTCATTCAAGGGTTCGCTCGTAGCCTCTCACCAAGAACTCGATCCTTAACCCGGAATCATAAGAAGCTTTTTAGTGGCTTAACCTTTAACTCAACTCAACTTGACTTGATTTAAAATGAAGGTTTTACAAGAAATATATAGAATGAAGATAGAAGCCCCAAACATCTCTAAGCGATGTGGGAATATTAGAATAGAAAAACTTAACGAAAATTCATCCAGATTTGATCTTCTGAAATGAACGTCGAATTAGAGCATCTTTAGGGCTGATTCGGAATGAACGTTCTTCATAGAAGTTGTAGCCACTTAAAATAGCTTTCCAACAAGTGCTCAACGGCTTCGATCGGAATTTTATACATCCCGAAAGTTCCAAAAGACCATGGTGTCGCCATGCTGTTTTCTCAGACAAGATTTGATATTCGGCTCCAATGACAAAGATTTGTAAGATAAATGAGTCGAGCTCACTGAACATTAGGATCACATCATCCTCCTCCCCTTGAAAAGGATTCGTCCTCGAATCCGTGATGGAAACGAGCGACTTCTTCGAACCTTTTTCTTCTTCCTTGAACGGATCTTGAATCCCATCTTCTTCATGAATCGTGAAAGGCAAGCAAGACGGAATGAAAGAAGTAGAATCTAACCACTTACTTGACATGAAATTCAGAAAGCTAGGCATCTCGGTTGGCATTCGTTTCTTTTTCATGGAAAGCGCAACCTTGGGAGCTTGGATGATTTCCTCATCTTTCATAACCTCATGGTCGACCTTCGCAATCTCAATAGGAACATCATTTGACTTGCCTTCTTTAATCTCAAGTATCTCTCCCATGGCCATAGAGGATGTCGTCATTGAGGAGGGAGGTGGGGCTGTTTTGGGCTTCGATAGCGTCGACCCTAATTTGTTGATGCCCTTTCGCATCTCCCGTTCTTGTTGCATTGAGTCTTCCGCGAGCTTGCGGATCTCTTGCCAAGGTGGTTCAACCTTCTTCTTACGCCGAGCCTCATCCTCTTGAGCCTTTCTCTTTCGATATCTCCTCCGAAGCTCTTGATCAACTACATCATATGTAGCATCATCCATGTCGCTCCAATGAAGATACCCATCATCCTAGGCTCGAATAGCCCATCGGATGTACTCTTCGGACAAAGGCTTGGAACTCCTTTTCTTCAACATTTTGACTAAGAAGAAACAACTCGGATATCGAAAGCTCAATGGACTCAAGTCGATTAGCTCTGATACCACTTGATGAGACCCGAGGACCGGATCGACCAAGGCTCGAGCTTTCGAACACTCTTTTTGTGGGACTAATTTTTGTGGTTTATGAATACAGAAAAGAAGGGATATGTGGAGCAAGATTCGCAGGCCTCTCACCCTTGAATCCCCTACACTCGATCTCAATCCTCTCGGAATCGCACTCCGAGGATCTCGACCCTTTGACACCTTCGCCTCTCACTAGGGTGTCACCCTCGGCCTCTCACCAAAGGGTTCGCTCTTAGCCTCTCACCAAGAACTTGATCCTTAACCCGAAATCATAGGAAGCTATTAGTGGCTTAACCTTTAACTCAACTCAACTTGACTAGATTTAAAATGAAGGTTTTACAAGAAATATATAGAATGAAGATAGAAGCCCCAAACATCTCTAAGCGATGTAGGAATATTAGAATAGAAAAACTTAACGAAAATTCGTCCAGATTTGATCTTCTGAAATGAACGTCGAATTAGAGCATCTTCAGGGCTTATTCCGAATGAACGTTCTTCATAGAAGTTGTAGCCACTTAAAATAGCTTTCCAACAAGTGCTCAACGGCTTCGATCGGAATTTTATACAGCCCAAAAGTGCCAAAATACCATGGTGTCGCCATGCTGTTTTCTCAGACAAGATTTGATATTCGGCTCCAATGACAAAGATTTATAAGATAAATAAGTCGAGCTCACTGAACATTAGGATCACATCAGTTTTATCCCCTCTTAAATATCCCATTAAACCAACACTATGGGCATCACTAACAAGTAATAACCGAAGAGGACATCTAGGAATGCACACTTGATCCTTGCGAAATAAGAAACCATCATGGATATAAAAGTTTTCGTTTGGCCCTTGTTCTTTTCATTTTCAAAAGTAATTGCCAAAATCTAGATCATGTTCATATAATTCCTTAATATAAATAAAGCCTAAGACTCTAGAATCCAAATTGGTTAAAAGAACATGTCTTCTAGAAAATGCATCAGCAACCACATTGTCTTTGCCTTTCTTATACTTAACCACATAAGGAAATGTTTTAATGAACTCCATCCATCTAGCATGTCTCCTATCAAGTTTATCTTGGCTTTTACAATGTTTCAAAGATTCATGATCAGTCCTAAGAATAAACTCTCTAGGTCATAGGTAATGAGACAAAGTCTTAAGAACTCTATAGAATGCATACAACTCTTTATCATATGTAGAGTAATTAAGACAATTCAAGCACCTTTAAGTTTATCAGAAAATAAGGCTATAGGTTTACTTTCTTGCATAAGGACTTCACCAATTCCAACTCCGCTAGCATCACACTCGACTTCAAATGGCCGAGAGAAGTCCGGGAGAGTGAGTAGTGGTGCATATGTTAGCTTGTCCTTAAGCGTGTTGAACGCCTCCTCCTGAGTTGCACCCCATTTGAACTCACTCCTCTTCTTTGTGAGCTCGGTAAGTGGGGATGAAATGGTGCTGAAGTCACGCATGAAACGCCTGTAGAAGCTCGCCAGACCTTGGAAGTTGCACACATGGCCGATATTTGTGGGGGTCGGCCACTCCTGGATCGCCTTGATCTTCGCCTCATCGACACTCAGTCCATTTGAGCTCACTACAAAACAAGAAAAGACACTTGTTCATTACATAGTTCGCATTTCTTTAAATTAGCATACAAGTGTTCATTTCTTAATGTTTGAAGTACTTCTTTAAGATGTGCTTTATGGTCATCAGGAGATTTGCTGTAAATAAGAATATCATCAAAATAAACTACAACAAATTTCCCTATAAGGTTCCTAAGAACATGATTCATTAATCGCATAAAAGTATTTGGAGCATTAGTTAAACCAAAAGGCATAATCAACCACTCATATAAGCCAAACTTAGTCTTAAATGTTGTTTTCCATTTATCGCCTTCCTTCATTCTAATTTGATGATAGCCACTTTTTAAATCAATTTTCGAAAAAATAGAAGCTCCATGTAACTCATCTAGCATATCATCTAAGCGTGGAATAGGATGACAATATTTAACAGTTATGTTGTTAATAGCCTTACAATCTACACACATTTTCCATGATCCATCTTTCTTAGGGACTAACAAGACAAGCACAGTACAAGGACTTAAGCTTTCTCTAATATATCCCTTATCCAACAGTTCTTGGACTTGGGATTGGACCTCTTGGGTCTCAGTGGGATTCATACGATAAGCATGCCTATTAGGCAAAGAAGCCCCTGGAATAAGATCAATTTGATGCTCAATTCCTCGAATATGGGGTAGACCTGCTGGTATGTCATCGGGGAACACATCCTTATACTCTTCAAGAAGAGATAGGATGTGAGGAGGGAGGGTAGCTCTAAGCTCCTCACTCAACATATTCAACCCTTTGCATAGGAGCATGAGGGTTGTTTCCACATCCACAAACTCGTCTAAATATGCACTCTTGGAAGTCATTAGTACACCTTTAGGCCGAGATTGTGAATCCATATGGCTCAACTGAGCCTCCTTATCTAACTCGCCTTTACTTACCTTGCGCTTCTCAATCTCACCAGCCACTTGTGTAGGCGTCATAGGCTTGAGAACGACGTTCTTTCCCTGAAAAGTAAAGGAGTAGCGATTAGTAAACCCATCATGTATGACCTTACGATCAAATTGCCAAGGACGGCCTGATAAAATATGACAAGCTTGCATAGGCACTATATCACATAAAACATTATCTTCATAATGTCCTAGTTTAAAATGCACTTTAACTTGTCTATTTACTTTTAAGTTTCCACAATCATTCATCTAATGCAATTTATAAGGTCTAAGGTGTTGGACAGTAAAAAGTTGCAATTTATCAACCATTTCTTGACTAGCTAGATTACAACAACTTCCTCCATCAATGATCACATTAACAACCTTTCCTTTAACTAAACAGCGAGTATGAAACAAGTTCTCACGTTGATTGTCATCACAGGGAGTAGGAACAACACTTAAAACTCTTCTAACAATCAAAGATTCGCCATGCTCATATTCGACAAAATCATCATCATCATTAGCTAAAAGGTTAAGGTTTTGATCATTATCATCATTAGCATGCTCATCATGTTCATCACAAGAATTTTCAGATTCATATTCTCCTATGTGATTAATCATAAGAGTTTTCTTATTAGGGAAATCCTTCATATAATGACCTCTACCTTGGCATTTAAAGCATACAATATCTCTACATCTAGTGGTAGAAGGGTTAGGATTACTACCTTTGGGGCCAGTAGATACCCAGACGAATCACGTCTATACATGGGCGATTTACCCTTGTCGAGGGGTTGTTGGGTTGCTCGGCTCTCACCTTTCCATTGGTGCTGGCTCACTCAATCTCGAGGACCACCATCCGAGCGCCCTTGGGCCTGTTGTGGTCGATTTGGACACCACCCCTGCTGATGGCCACTCGATATCCTCCCTTGGCTCCTATATCGTACTCCTCTTTCTACTTTATTGCTAAATGCAAAAGCTCAGTAGGCGTAGAATAAGGAAAATAATCAATTTCATGAGCCAAAGCGGGATGCTATATCCTAAGAAACCTAGCATTTGTATCTTCATAGGGTTCAACTACGTTAGCCCTAGCCATGGTTTCTTGCATTGCATTAAAGGTTTCCTCAACCGTTTTATTACCTTGCTTAAGGTTTTCTAAACGTTGTCTAAGTTCTCTAGCATAATGTTGAGGAACAAACCTACTTCTCAGAAGTGCTCTTAATTGAGTCCAAGAAGCGATAGTCGCATCGAGGGCTCTTCTTCTTTCTTTAACTAGATTATCCAACCAAATTAAAGCAAAGCCTTGAAATTCTAGGGAAGCTAGTTGCACCTTTTTAGCGTCAGAGAAGTTGTGACAATTCCAGATTTGATCCATTTTAGTTTCCCAATCAATATACACATCTGGATCAGTTTTACCTTCAAAAGGAGGAATCTTTACCTTTACTTTACATATACCGTCCTCGTCAGGATTTCTAGGTGCTCTGTATTGGTATTGTCCTCCTCTTCTTGGAAGTCGTCGTCGCGCTCCGAGTAGTAGAACTCCTCCTGGAAGCCTCGACCTCTCCCTCTTCCTCTTCCTTGACCCTGCGCATTAGGAAACCCATTATTTCTACCATATCTCTCCCCTTGTGGAGAGTTGTTCTCATCAAATAAAGGATTATTTAAATTAGGATTAGGATAAGGGTTAGGATTTCGGACATCCCTTTCATCGTTAGGCGTATCGTCATGCCTTTGATTACCTTGACCACCAAGGTTATTAGACCCAATCAGCCTAGACTTCACAGCCGCCACCCTTGCACCTAATGTCGCCAAATACTGGTTGATGCCATTGAGAATGGCCACCAATTCGGGTTGTAAGGTGGAAGTGTTGTTGCCGTCGTTGCCATTGTTTGCATTGTTGGCATCATTGTTTCCTTGTTGAGACATGACAAAGAAAAGACAAACACGGAACTATGTAAAAGATTAGTAAAATATAAACAAGCTCATAATGTGTTTTGCTCGCACTCCCTCTCTAATTGGTATGTCACGCTTGTTGGGGAAATCCGCCTTGGGCAAATCAACACTCAAGCAAAAACCTAACAATCAAAGTATATTTATAAGAGAAGATGAATGAAAGAAAGACAGGAGCACTCGATATGATGAATTAAGCACTCGATTACACAAAAGGTCACACAAAGAGCACTCGGCAAGAGCTGTTGTACTCGACACAAGCAAGATAGAGCTCGATCCAAGCAAAAAGAATACTCGACAATAGCAAGGATCACACAAGGAGCACTCGACGTGGGAGAGAATGTAACACCCCCTTTTAAACCTCAAGGGAACGTTACAGCGCTAGTGAATCCGCAGACTTTAATATCTTTGAATTAACCTGAGGCTTATATGGACATGCAACAATGCTCCCATAAACAAGATGATAATTTAAGAAAATAAAATAAAATAGGCGGAAGTCAATTAAATATCCCAGTTTAAAATATCTGATCACAATAACATAGAAATACCAAAACCATAAAGTATAAATAACTCAAAAATAGCTAAAACTAAAGTAGCAATGCGGAAATTTTAAAGGTCCAAAACTTTATAGTGAAAAAGTTCATAAATGATAGCCTGCTCTTCAACTCTCTCCTGATCTGCTGCTTGCACTAGACCTGAGGAATATGTTCTGGTGTTTCGTGAGTACGAAGGACACCAGTCATCCAACAAATAGGATGGTTAGTACAATTAATACTAGCAAATGATAGGCAAAATGTCTAGACTTTAACCTTCCAGTGACCATAAAACGGTATGTCATTCGTTAAGGGAAAGACACGAATATTTAAAGTGGAAACTGGATAAAAAGGTAAAAATTCACACATGACTCAGATGATCATAATGATCGATTATAAGATAAGAAACGGAATTATACTCAAGAAAAATAAGTATAATAACTTAAATGATCACCTATTTAACAGTCGATAATAATCCTACTCACAATGATAATAATACGTGGTTTTACCACCCCGCAGAGAATGCATTCCGGGGTGGTGTTTCATGAAACTCTGTAAGGCGGTGGATTAACGAACCACAACCTGCAAGTCAGTCTACTGCATAACTCGCCAAAGGCCTATGGCCACTCGCATCTCGTTGTGCGCATTTTCACATATCATACATAAGCATCACATGGTGTCTATCTTAACTTATCAAACATAACCAGTTTATACTAGGTGATCATAATAACGACATTAAATCAAAAAGGGACAAGCATGGATAATTCACTGAACTTAATAATTGCCTATTAATTTAACTCATGCCCATTTATGAATAAAAAGATAAATTACATCAAGCAGACGGGTATGCAATTTATCGAAATTGGCAAGGAAATTTGCCACATGGCCGCATTCGACACGGAAGAATTTAAAAGGCACATCTAAAGAATCACGAAACACGCAAAGGGCGTTTGAACGAAATCACTTGCCTTAACTTTCGACGATTGGTTGACGACAACAAGACGAGTCTTTAGCACCAATATGAATTCCTCGGGAAGCGGGATCCGGCGTGGGTGCTTCGAAATTTCTTGGTGTCGCTGAAACGGGGCAGAATTGAATAGTTTAGAAATATTGACCAGTTAACTTAATAAATAATTAACATAGGCTAGAAACGGAATTAGTATAAAAATATGGAACGTTTATGTGATTTCTTCAAAAGGGATTAAAATCCCAATTTCTTTCTCCCTGGAACTCACATACAGAGGAAGAGAACGAAGCTCCTCAGCGGCGATTGAAATCGGCGAAGGCTCACGACAGGCGTGGCTCTTCCTCCTCCGGCCTCGATGGGCTACCGGTGACGACGACGATCGGGGCGGCGGCGGTAATTGGAGACGAGGCAGCACAGGCTCAGCCTTGGCAATCTTCGGGCAAGGCTGCGACTGCGGTGATTCGACCTGCTGTTCGTGGGCGTGATTCTGGGCAAGGAGTGGGAAGCGACTGCGGTTCGTGACCCCGGTCGCCGGCGGTGTACTGCGGCGTATAAGAGCCGAGTTCACGCCTTCGATAAATGGATGTTGCTTGATATCGGTTGCTCCTCGGCGGTGGTGGTTGGACAGTGGGGGAAGGGTCACAGACTCACAGGGGAATTGGGAGGACGGTGATGTTGGTGATTGAACAAGGGATGGTGATGCGGCAATGGTGATGCGTGAGGGAGGAGATGAATAGGAGACCGGGGAGGCGGGTTTGTTTTGTGAGTTATGGAACCTAAGATTTAACGCGATACTGCTCAATTAGGGATTAAGAATAAATTAAAATAGGGATTAAAGGTAGAGGATAAAATTTAAGGAAAAAAAAAAGAAACGGATAAAAACTAGATAAAAGATAGATTTCTCCCCTTTTATCGGGATGAATATTATTTAATTTAATTTCATAAATTAAATAATAGGAATATTTAGAGGATTTATGTTATTAAATCCATCAAATATTATATTCTTTAGAATAATTTAATTATTCTGTTTTATATTATATATCTTAGGTGAATTTATTAAATGATCAAATTCACAAGATATATAATATAGTTTGATGTAATATAGACTTATTTAATTAAATAAAAATAAGAAATAGCCCAAAAATAATTTGGGGTATTTCATAACTCCCTCCTTAAAAAGAAGTTTTGTCCCGAAACTTAGAAAAGAAACGAGAAATGAATTGAAGATGGGATAGTAACCTCGTAATAGATAAGAGGATATAGACTGATCAAAGCGAAGATAGGTGTATCTAACAATGGTTCCCGAATAGGTAGAATTTAAGCACGCTTCACCTAATGTGCTTATCGAATACGTGAGCGATGAGACTTACATCTAAAGTAACTCATTGCTTTCTGAACTCCTCAATGGCAAAGTTTAAAATTTTTAATCATATGAAAACAGTGTATCACTATAGCTATGAATATCTAAAATAAGGATATTAAAATTTTGAAAGACATCTTTTAATGTTCAAACCTGTTGCTCGAGGTAAGTGAACTCGCATCACATAAGAAACAAGGTTAACTAGATTGTCACTGGCTTTCATCTCAGCCCCATCTGACTTCCTTTTCCAGGTTGCCAAATGGCCCAGGTGGCTTTGAAGGCAACCATTGTGACAAACTAGTCAGCCTTATTCATATGAGATGAGTTGTGTGTCATCGTCTTCTGGTTTATCAACATGAACGTTGTCCGGTTCTTCAGCACATGTGTCCTTGTGTCCTTGTCTTCATCATAAATATAAATCGTGTATATTTATATTTAAAAGTACTATTCTCAAGCTTTTTACCAATGGGAGTTCGGTTGCTCAATCATGGAAAGGAGAGATGGGGTATATAACCCATTATCGTTTACTACTATCAAAATTTAGGAAAGGTGAACCAACCTACATAAAAATTTACTATTATCCTCCTGAAGAACCTTACGTATGACATATCGATCATTAATCACTGATTTCACATGCGGGTATTATTCCTGATTTTATAGAAGTGAAACAGATGAGCCTTTCTAGAGTCTATAGGGAGCACTTCCCGACTCTGTTTGGATAGCTATAAAAAAAACACGGGTTGACCAACTTGATATGGAATCAGAAGTATCAACATACTGGAGCTGACTACATTATATGAAAGGAATATTAGTAGGGAAATGTGCAAAACTTATATGGTATTCAACGTTAGAATATTACCAATTCGCACACCAATTCCCCACTTTGACTTCAACCTATAAGGTTGTAAGGATGAATCCAAAATTGACTACTTAGAATAACAATACTGGAATTTCGATTGCTAGATATGGAGTTTATCGGAAATACTTGTCCATTGACTCCCTTTATTGAAATGCTAGAACATACTAGCATAAATGAATTACTAAAAAGCTTGACGTTGCACAACTTTTTCAGTGTAGCTTACTCCTGTTCATCAGCCTCGGTAATGGCATCTAAGGTGTAAAGCTTAAGACCTTGCTTAGACGTTCCTTCCATTGGGACCTTGTTCTCATTTCGCATTATAGGTTCCGATGGGGCGGACCTCAATATCCTCGTAGCTCAAAATGTGATTTGGGCCAGGCACGTACTTTCGTAGCAATGGTACATGGAAGACGTCATGTCCTGGATGAGCTGACGGAGGCAGAGCAAGGCGGTAGGCAACATTGCTTACACGTTGTAGAATCTCAAATGGCCCGACATATCGAGGGTTCAGCTTCTCTCGCTTTCCAAACCGGAAGACTCCCTTCGTGGGTGACACTTTCATGAAGACCTTGTCGTCCACCTCAATGTTGACATCTCTACTCCTATTGCTAGCATAAGACTTTTGGCGACTCTGAGCGGTCAACATTCGTTGCCTGATCATCGCAACTTATTCAGCTGTCTTCTCTGACAACTCCGGACCTATATGGATAGCATCTTTTTCATCCTCCCAACACACTGGTGATCGACACTTTTGTCTATAGGGGTTTCAAAAGGAGTCATCTTTATAGATGAATGCCAGCTATTGTTGCAGGTGAACTCAATCAAACTTAAACTAGTCTCCCAATCTTTCGGTCTATCCAGGACACAGGCTCGTAGCATATCCTCTAATGTTTGGATGGTCCTCTCTAACTGACCATCTGTATGAGGATGAAAAGAAGTACTGAAATTCAACTGAGTTCCAAGTCTCTCATGTAACTTCTTCAAGAACTCTAAGATGAATCGTCCATCACGATCAGAGACAATGGACGACGGAACACCGTGAAGGCGGACTATGTGCTGAAGGTACAAGTCTTCTAGCTTTGCCAACTTCCAGTTAAATCGGATAACAATGAAGTGTGTTCATTTGGTGAGTCGATCAACAATCACCCAACTGACATCCTTCTGCCCCTTATCTCAGGGAACCACATAACGAAATCCATTAAGATTTGTTCCCACTTCCATGTGGGTACTGGAAGTGGTTAGAGCTTCCCACCAGGTCTCTGGTGCTCAATCTTGACCTGCTAACATACCAAGCATCTGTCCACGTGCTCGGTTACTTCATTATTCATACCAGACCACCAGTAGTTCTTCCTCTTATCCTGGTACATCTTACTAGCTCCAGGATGCACCAAATAACCAGATGCATAAGCTTCCTCAAGGAGGGTCTGTCGGATCTCAGGGACACTGAAGATGCAGATGCGATTCCTAGACCATAAGGATCCCTCATCCCTCACGACAAAGCATGGGCTTTACCATCAATGAAATCAACGGTGATCTGTAGTAACACCACATCCTTTGTCTACTTCACCTTTATCTCCGCTAGCAGATCTGACTGAACCTCCATCATACACAACTGTCCTCATGTCCTTTCAAACCAAACTTCAACATCTAACTTGAGCAGATTCCTTTGCATAACAGGACTTGCTGTCAAAAGCTAATCATAGCCTCGTGCTGAGATTTGCGGCTCAAAGCATCAGCTACGACATTAGCCTTTCCAAGATGATAGAAAAGCTCAATGTCATAATCCTTAATCAGTTCTAACCAGCGTCTCTGTCTCATGTTCAACTCCTTTTGAGTGAACACATACTTGAGGCTTTTGTGGTCGGTGTATATCTAGCAACGAACTCCATACAGATAATGGCGCTAGATTTTTAGAGCAAATACCACAATAGCTAGTTCCAGATCATGCACTGGGTATTTCTTCTCATACGGCTTCAACTATCGTGATGCCTAAGCTGTCACCTTCCCATCTTGCATCAATACACAACTCAAACCTTTCTTGGAAGCATCACTGTAAATCATATAATCCTCTGACTCCTTAGGGAGTGCCGGAATAGGTGCTATGGTCAACCGCTTCTTGAGCTCCTGAAAGCTCGCTTCGCACTTGTCATTCCGAATGAATTTATGGGATTTACGCAGAAGTAAGGTCAGTGGTTGGGACAATTAGAAAACCTTCCACAAACCTCCTATAGTAACCTGCTAGTCCCAGAAAACTCCGGTTCTCCTTAACGTTCTTTGGCAGATTCCACTTCTCTACGGTTTCTATCTTCTGGGGGTCAACCATCACTCCTTCCTCCGAGATGATGTGGCCTAGGAATGCCACCCACTTCAACCAAAAGTCACACTTAGATAACTTGGGGCGTTTTTTAAGCGAAAGGGCATCACCAAGAACTCATAGTGCCCCTAATGCGTCTTCAAAGCAGTCTTTGGAATATCCTCGTCACGAACTCGGAGTTGATGGTAACTAGATCGAAGGTCAATCTTGGAGAATATCTTTGCTCCCAGAAGCTGTTCCAATAAATCAATGATGCATGGTAGTGGATACTTGTTCTTGATCGTCACCTTATTCAGCTCCTGATAATCAATACACAGATGGAAAGAGCTGTCTTTCTTCTTCACAAACAGCACGGGAGCACCCCAAGGTGAAGCACAGGGTCGAATATAACCCTTCTATAACAACTCTTCAAGCTGACTCTTCAATTCTTACATCTCCACAGGAGCTATGCGATTTGGAGCTTTGGAAATGGGAGCGGTTCATGGCTCTAAATCAATAGTGAACTCAATGAACCGCTTCGGAGTTAAACCAAGAATCTCGTCGAGGAAAACATCAAGGAATTCCCGAACTACAGGAATATCGGAGATAGAGACCGGGTCGGACGGCTGATCATGCAAATAGCATAAGAATCCGGCACAACCTTGACGTAACAATTTGGCTGCATGCATTACGTTAATAACACGGCCATCCTCCTCGGGATGCGCCCACGAAATCTGCACACAACCCTACCATCCGACATAATGGTCATGATTCTCCTTCCACAATCAATGATTGCAACATGGCGAGTAAGGCAATCCATACCGAGACTGAGGTCCTAAGAAAGGATTGGAAGCAGAATAAGATCGGCAAGGTACTCATCGCCACTTATCGCAATGGGGAAGCGGAATAGCATTTTCCTACCTAAAACTCTATCCCCCATAAGGGAATTTCACAAATACGGAATAGTCTATAGTCACAGATTCTAATATGAGTCTTTCAATAGTTTGCTCGGCTGTCTGAAAAATTTGAAAGTCTCTTAATTGTGGATTTTGAAGAGATCTTAATCCTTGTCGTCTTCTGAAAAGACATACAGCTCGACGAGTTTGTCCAATTTAGAGCTATGCTTATGTGATGATGCATCTCTCTCTGGCTCATCATGCTCACACATCTATTTCATTTCCTCCCTAACAGGATCACAGAGTTTTTTCCCGCTCATCTACAATACACTCCTTATTCTTGTATGTTTCCTCGGCCTTTCTCACGTGGAGTCTCTGCCTCGCCCTTCTTGCCTTTAAATCTTGGTATGCTTTTCCATTAGCTAGGTTTTCCAAAAAGGATATCTTATTTGGCTCCTCTTCACTAAGGCTTTGGGATGGTTCCATGTCGTACACTCAGACGAGGTTCTAGAGGTACTTTCTCCTATTACCGTCCAGAGGAGGTAGCATCGCTTTCTTTTCCCGCACTGCCTTTTCCTCACTATAGGATCAAGGAGTTCCCAAATTATGTTCCTTGTACCCCTCGTAGATGAGCTTCTTGCCATATTTGCCATATTCTGTGGCTGCATCTCCTTCAGGAGGGTCGACCAGGACATTCTTCCCCTTGGATAGATCCACTATAGCTTTTTCCACGACCTCCACCACTATACTTGAGTCAGACCCAGTGTCAGAGTTGTTGGTGAGGTCAATGCATCGAGGGTAACCTGTGGCGTGCAGTCCTAAGGTCTTTCGAACATTAGACATCTATCGAAGAGGGTGAGGAGTCATCGGTACTCGAGCGAGATAATCCAGAAATCGAGATTTAGAGGAAACAAGAATAGAGAATCTAAGATTAGTATATTTCAGCTGCAGGAGTTTGAGCAGGACTATCGGACAAATAGTTTGAAATCATTTCCAAAACTGCTTACTTTTGTAAGTAAAAACTGAGTTTTGATAAAAAATCATTTTGAAATTCACTTTAGAAATCATTTTAAAATCCGAATGAAAACGTTTTAGAACCTACTGCTCTCATACTACCTTCTGTAACACCCCATTTTAAACCTCAAGGGAACGTTACAGCGCCAGTGAACCCGCAGACTTTAATATCTTTGAATTCACCTGAGGCTTATAGGGACATGCAACCATGCTCCTATAAACAAGATAATTTAAGCAAATAAAATAAAATAGGCGGAAGTCAATTAAATATCCCAGTTTAAAATATCTGATCACAATAACATAGAAATACCAAAACCATAAAGTATAAATAACTCAAAAATAGCTAAAACTAAAGTAGCAATGTGGAAATTTTAAGGGTCCAAAACATTGTAGTGAAAAGGTTCTAAAATGATATCCCGCTCTTCAACTCTCTCCTGATCTGCTGCTTGCACTAGACCTGTGGAATATGGTCTGGTGTTTCGTGAGTACGAAGGACATCATCCATCCAAAAAATATGATGGTTAGTACAATTAAGACTAGCAAATGATTGGCAAAATGTTCAGACTTTAACCTTCCAGTGACCATAAAACGGTATGTCATAGGTTAAGGGAAAGACACGAATATTTAAAGTGGAAACTGGATAAGAAGGTAAAAATTCACACATGACTCGGATGCTCATAATGATCGATTATAAGATAAGAAAAGGAATTATACTCAAGACAAATAAGTATAATAACTGAAATGATCAACTATTTAACTGTCGATAATAACCATACTCACAATGATAATAATAACAATAATAATACGTTGTACAGGTCGGGCCTTTAACATAGACCACGACCTACATTAGATTGGGTTTTTACCACCCCGCAGAGAATGCATTCCGGGATGGTGTTTCATGAAACCTTGTAAGGCGATGGCTTAACGAACCACAACATGCAAGTCAGTCTACTACATCACTTGCCAAAGGCCTATGGCCACTCGCATCATGTGGTGCGCATTTTCACATATATATCATACCTAAGCATCAAATGGTGCCTATCTTAACTTATCATACATACCCAGTTTATACTAGGTGATCATAATAACGACATTAAATTAAAAAGGGACAAGCATGGATAATTCAAAGGATCTTACTATCACATGCCACTAGTTTGCATGAAAGAAATAAGCAGAATATCAAGCAATTTAGGAAGAAGAAAATGGGCAACTTTCACTTATCTCTGGTTATAAACAAACAACCATATTTAGTACGCATATCACTATAATTAATAATTGCCCATTAATTTAACTCATGTCAATTTATGAATAAAAAGATAAATTACATCAAGCAGACGGGTATGCAATTTATCGAAATTGGCAAGAAAATTGGCCACAGGGCCGCATTCGACACAGAAGAATTTAAAAGGCACATCAAAAGAATCACGAAACACGCAAAGGGCGTTTGAACGAAATCACTTGCCTTAACTTTCTATGATTGGTTGACGACAACAAGACGAGTCTTTAGCACCAATATGAATTCCTCGGGAAGCAGGATCCGGTGTGGGTGCTTCGAAATTTCTTGGTGTCGCTGAAACGGGGCAGTATTGAATAGTTTAGAAATATTGACCACTTAACTTAATAAATAATTAACATAGGGCCAGAAACGGAATTAGTATAAAAATATGGGACGTTTATGTGATTTCTTGAAAAGGGATTAAAATCCCAATTTCTTTCTCCCTAGAACTCACATACAGAGGAAGAGGACGAAGCTCCTCGGCGGCGATTGAAATCGGCGAAGGCTCACGACAGGCGTGGCTCTTCCTCCTCCGGCTTCGATGGGCTACCACTGACGGCGACGATCGGGGCGGCGGCGGTAATTGGAGACGAGGCAGCACGGGCTCTGCCTTGGCGATCTTCGGGCAAGGCTGCGACTGCGGTGATTCGACTTGCTGTTCGTAGGCGTGATTCCGGGCGAGGAATGGGCAGCGACTGCGGTTCGTGACCCCGGTCGCCGACGGTGTACTGTGGCGTATAAGAGCCCAGTTCACGCCTTCGATAAATGGATGCTGCTTGATCTCGGTTGCTCATCGGCGGTGGTGGTTGGACAGTGGGGGAAGGGTCACAGACTCACAGGGGAATTGGGAGGATGGTGATGTTGGTGATTGAACAAGGGATGGTGATGCGTGAGGGAGGAGATGAATAGGAGACTGGGGAGGCGGGTTTGTTTTGTGAGTTGTGGAACCTATTGTGTGTGCTAGACATATTGTTGCGAGTTGTCGTTCTCACTTTTCAGCCAAGTGGAAGTGTAAACCAATAGTGAAAAGCTTGGAACGAAAACTTAGATGGGAATAGGATAGCGTTAGAGCAACTATGGGAGAGGTCGGGTTAGAGATGGTTGTTGGACATATTGGGTTTTTTGGGTAGGTTTAGGGGATCCTTTTGTTTAATATATGATCCCTTTTACAGAGGACCTGTCGTATGGTCTTCTGTCTTTTGTAAACAGGTTAATTACCTCATCTATATATTTACCATTTCACGAACCTAGGATTTAACGCGATACTGCTCAATTAGGTCAGATAAAAGATAAAATTTTAATTCTTTGCGATTAAGAATCAATTAAAATAAGGATTAAAGGTAGAGGATAAAATTTAAGAAAAAAAATTAAAGAAACGGATAAATACTAGATAAAAGATAGATATCTCCCCTTTTAACGGGATGAATATTATTTAATTTAATTTCATAAATTAAATAATATTAATATTTACAGGATTTATGTTATTAAATCCATCAAATATTATATTCTTTAGAATAATTTAATTATTCTATTTTATACTTAATATCTTAGGTGAATTTATTAAATGACCAAATTCACAAGATATATAATATAGTTTGATGTAATATAGACATATTTAATTAAATAAAAATAAGAAATAGCCCAAAAATAATTTGGGGTATTTCAGAGAAGTGCTCGATAGAACTCAAACAATGAACCAAAATACTCGATCAAGGATATGAGCACTCGACACAAAGAGAAATCAGACAACAAGCACTCAATATAGGCTAAGGAGTACTCGACAAAATTGAAAAGAGAAAAGAAAAACAAAGGAAAGTATGGAAATTTACCTCTTTTGATTGAAAACCTTAAGTTAGGATGTTGTAATTGCAAGGTAGGGTTTTAATTTTGTGTTTTGTAGGACGTATGTGTTTGGAGAAAGGTTATGTCTATTAGGGCTAGAAGAAATCACCAAAAAAAATTGGTCCTTGGAGCTTTCTTGCACTATATAGATCAACAAAACTTTTTTTGTTTTTTGACTTACTTTTGCCCCTAGTGAATTTTATCCTCCTAGGTCTAAGTTCAATCTCTTTTTTTTTTCCGGAAATTTCGCCAGGTACCCCTAGGGTATTGCAAATTTCGCCGGGTATACAACTTTTTTTACAAAATTCGCGTGGTACCCCTGAGGTTTTAACCCATTTCGCCTCGTGTGCCCTTGTCGGTTAACTTTAACTTTTTTGTGTAATTTCCGTTAGTTTGGTCAAAAAAGAAAAAGAAAAAGAAAAAAAAGAAAGAAAGAGAGCGAAGCCAGAAACGCGAGGACAGAGACGCGAGGAGAGAGACGCGAGGAGAGCGACGCGAACCCTCGCTCGGACCTGGTGGCTGCGCTCGGACTCGGACCTGGTGGCTGCGTTGCGCCCTCGCTCGGACCTGGTGGCTGCTACTGCGCTAGGGCTCGCACCTGTTGCTGCTGCGCTAGGGCTCGCACCTGTTGCTGCGCCCCCGACGAGAAAGGTAAGACTTTTGCTGTCTTTTGTTGAAATCGAAATCTAAATTTATTTCTGTTGAAATCGAAATCGAAATTGATGTTGAAATCGATAATTGTTGCTGTGCTAGGTTTGAAATTGTTTGTGTTTAAATTTGCTGCACCTGTTGCTGCTGCGCTAGGGCTCGCACCTGTTGCTGCGCCCCCGACGAGAAAGGTAAGACTTTTGCTGTCTTTTGTTGAAATCGAAATCTAAATTTGTTTCTGTTGAAATCGAAATCGAAATTGATGTTGAAATCGATAATTGTTGCTGCGCTAGGTTTGAAATTGTTTGTGTTTAAATTTGCTGCACCTGTTGCTGCGCTAGGGTTGAATCTGTTGAAATTTGTTTCTGTTGAAATCGATAGATATCGAAATCGCTAGGGTTTGCTGCACCTGTTGCTGCGCTAGGGTTTCCATGGATGGAGTTATGTTGCGCTAGGGTTGAATTTGGGGGTTTTGGTGATGTCAATTTAGGGTTTTTGTAGAGGTTCATTCATTTGAAAACAGTTGGTGGATCTGTTGGTGGATCTGCTATGAAATAATGTTAAATCTGCTATGAAAACAGTAGCTGTTGGTGGATCTGTTGGTGGATTTCATATTGTTGTTAAATCTGCACAAATTTGTTCATCGATGAGTGCACAAATTTGTTGTTAAATCTGCTATGAAAACAGTAGCTATTGCTGAATTTGAGATCATTATGCATGATGAGTGCACAATCGTCCACAACTTGGGGAAGAATTGAAAAGAAATTCATGCGGCTTCGTTGCCGCCACGAGGTGCCTGCTGTAGTTTTAACGGTAACTGACACGACTAAGGAGTAATATCTAAAACGCTTTCATCGATGTCCGTTTTGGATGGTATGTTCTAGTCACTTGTGTCAATTTAGAGTTGCTCCCGTTAGATGCATATACTTTGATATTTGATTGCCAATGGGTTTGTGTGTTCACTGAATATAGGGGAAATATGATTGCGGTTTTTTTCAATGGTGTGAGAACGATGCACCTACTATGAAATCTAATCCAGCATTGCAGAATAGTACATTTGAAGATTACAAATCAAAAGTGGACTCTCTTGAAATTAGCCTTGCGGATTCAAAAGAGAAGAGAAAGTTCTTAAAATTGAAGGTCAATTCACTCGAAGTTGAGAATGGTTCTTTGAAGACAGAGAATTCAATCCTGAAGTCGGACAAATATTCGAATGTTGCAAGGGATCATTTCTCCACAAGACTTGTCCTTTATTCTTTGGGTGTTGTTGTTGTTGTGGCCTTAGCTTACGTTGTGTCGTTGATTTTCAAGCATTTGTCGAATTATGTAAAAGGGCAGGTTTATCTAACTGTCTAATTAACAAATGTCGAATTTTGGTTTTTGTTAAATGGGTTTTAGTTTATGTGAGGTTTGTTTCTGAATTGTTATCTTAAATGTAAGATTGAGTAGTTTATGTGAGGTCTTCTTCCTAATTTCCTGCTCCTTGGGTCTATATTGTCATGAAAGTATGGCTTACAACCTATTGAATGTATGGTCTTGGTTTTCCTTGTTGGAATTGAACTTTAGGGATTTAAAAGAATTGAATGAATTACTTCCTAATTTCCTGCTCCTTGGGTCTAAGATGCAATTGATTTCATCCCCACTTTCATCCCCATTTTCTGGTAGTATATAATGCATATACAGAATATGTTGCATAACCAAATTAAGACTAAATTGAGGCAAAATGATAAAAATCCTGACAGCATGTCGACAAGGAATCAAAAGGTAAGCTAAAGACTTCAAAAGATTCCTAAATAACAATTGTTCAAAATCCAAGCTAAAGGTTTTGACAGTAACATCATCCTTCAAAAGATTCCTAAACAACAATTCTTCAAAAAGCAAAGCTAAAGACGATTCTTCAAAACACTTCTTCAAAAGGTAGCAACCATTCTCCTACTGAGTCCCAGCTGTCCACGGGGCCGAGGACATAACCTCAACGAGAGACTGTACTTGTTCAACATTGTTTGTCTCCTTCGATTTTTTTGACCGTGATCGTCGTTCAACTCGGATGCCTTGTTCCGCTCTCACCTGTCGTGCAGTTCGGCCCCCTTTGCACGTCTTGACATTACGCCCATAAGCCTGCGACAATCAAATGGCGTAATCGTTACAAATAAATGACAAGATGCATGTGAGCAAAACTTCTTAAACAGTACGAGGAACAAGACCTGGCATCGTCCACATCTCACTACGCGAGATCTCTTTCCTGCAGGAGCTTCTCCCTTTGCTCGATTTCTTGCTTTCCCCGGTCGTCCGACTCCCCTTTTCATGGTTGGTGGGTCTATTCTTGGAAGATCAAATGAAGGCCATTGCTCTTCATCCGGGACCGCCCTGCAATGAAATGGATTTCAGAGGTGGCTACCAAATATTTCTTTACATTCCTATACTATTTATTGAAATTAGATTACCTATAGTTAACAGAATATGTTTTCTTATACAACCGTGTGGAATACCACTCGGACACATATTGCTCTGGATGGCCCCTACTCTCGATTATAGCCCTCACAGCATGTCGACAAGGGATTCCTCTGATTTTCCACTCCCCACATCTGCACGTGAATTCCTTTATGTTGACGACCAATGAGGACTTACCTTCCATCACCTCGTACTCAGTGGGTGAGGCCTTGAAAGCCTATGAGTGAAACATGTAGGTGCAATGAACAGCCTTGAAAGCCTATGAGTGAAACATGTAGGTGCTATAAAATGTTACCTGCAAAGCCCTTGACGCCATGACCGCCTTGTCTAGCTTGTCCTTAGCGTGTTTGGTTATGCCATCATCCGGTAAACTCTCTGCAGCTTCTTGCCTTTTGCAATGTCTGACCATAATAGTGCGTCTAACTCCTACAATAATCCACTATAATGTTACAACCCCCTTATGGCATATTAATTACATAAAACAAATACAAATTGATGGATAGTTGTACCTTCAAGCATGGATAAGACGGGAAGGGCTCTATCAGCACCTAACGTGGAATTAAATGACTCCACGAAGTTACTCGATGTATGAGGTGCATGTAGAGTATGATCATACCTATACCGTGCCCAACACTCCATCTCACCCACATCTTTAAGCCACTTTACAGCTCCCTTCCCAGCCAAAGTTTCCACCCTCTCCATTGCTCTCCTAAATTTATGCTCGGAGAAAGCTTTGCAACACTCCCAAAACACATCCTTCACTGGCAAGCCTGAGAATGCCTTCTTGAAATTAGCTAAGAGGTGTGTGCAACAATAACGACAACCAACTGATGGCCACACTTCTGCAAGGGCGGGTTCGACACCCTGCATTGGGAAACACATGTTAGGCCTTATAGATAAGTAAACCAATACAAAAAAAAAAAAAAAGTGCTTAAGGGGGATGGAGAATCTCACCTTTTGCCTGTCAGATATAATGCACCAATTGGTCCTTTGAGTATTCTGCAATACCTCTCTTAGTCGATAGAAAAACGAAGACCAAGTGCTCTTACACTCATTCGCATACACACCATATGCTAGAGGATAAATTTCGTTGTTGCCATCAACAAGAATAGCAGACAAGACGATACCATCATACTTTCCTTTCAAATGACATCCGTCAACTCCAGTCAATCCTCGACACCCATGAATGGCTCCATCAATCATTGGCTTCATCGATATAAACAAGCTCTTAAATTACGGTGGCCTTTCGGGGTCATCTCTAGCTTGTGTCCAAACAACATGAGCTCTAGATCCAGGGTTGGAAGACCTCACCACCTCACAATATCCCGGTAAACTCCCATAAGAAGTGTCATGCTTTCCATTAATGATTGCAAGAGCAAGCGATCTTGCTTTGTACAAGGAGGTTGATTTCCTATTTATTCCATATTTAGTCATCAACAACCTTTGCATAGTTTCTCCTGAGATTTCATCATCCGCTCTAACATGATCAAGGAGCTTCTTCGCAGCCCACTCCGGAGTTGCCATCGAATTGAACTTCGTGGGCTTCAGACGACTATGAGTACCATCCAATGTCCTAATTGCCCATGTTACTCCATCTGTCAGTCTTGATGCGTGAATCCTCCACTTACACTCCGACTGTCCACAAACAGCAGTATACCTACTCTGATCTGCTTTTAGCACCACAACAGAGAAACCCTCCTGAACACAATAATCTCACAGTACATTCAACATTGCATCCTTATCCAAAAAAATCATCCAGACTTTCAGTTTAATATTTCCGAAGCTATTATCACCATACAACTCTCCGTTCTCATAAATCCTATCAAAGTAATCTTCGCCATCATCACCAGAATCACAAATGGCATCATTATCAGTCAAGACCAATGAATTATTATCAACCAAGTTCACATCATCAGAAGCCAAAGCAACGTCATGGGATGCATTAGAAACCAAATCAATATCAACCGATGCTTTAGAAGTCAAATCAACATCAAGCGATGCATTAGAAGCCAAATCAGGATCAAGCGATGCACTAGAAGGCAATTCAACACCAATCGATGCATTAGAAGGAAAATCAAAGTTAGCCAATTCAACCTCAACCGATACAGAAGCAGGAATTGCAGAAGTAGGAATTGCAGAATCAAACACATTCTCTTTCGTTCTACTAATCTCACCGGATGTGGGTTCACTACGTGTAGAGTGACTTCGACTTTTTGGTACAAAAGTCCGTCTCCTTCTTGCTGTAGTAGGAGGAACCTTCCTACTATAAGCGGATTGACTACCATGGCTTGACCTTTCCATCGTTTTTTTCGGCTCAACTAAACCCCTTGCCAATTCTAGAGTCATAGAAGGTGAGTCACTAGATCCTATGGCTAGTTTAATCAATCCCTTCTCACCACATATATTGATCATATTAACAACATCGATGTCACTCTCTAATTGAAAACTTTGGCCATTATGAGCATACCATAATGTTGGATTCTCGGGGAGAAACATGCCTTTTTTTTCCGCCCCCTCTAATAATTCATTAAACATATCCAATACGCTACACTTATCCGGGTCCTCCACCTCAAATTCAATGTAATCTCGATGAATATAACGCATTTGTATGACTATCTTATTTGCCATCCTACAAGAAAACCCCAATTCATTGTAAGAGGCTAATAGTTGAGAAACCTAAATTACCATCATAAGAAACAAACAATTTATGTTGACAGTAGGTTAATTCCAATTGAGTCAAATGAATGAACCTCTACAAAAACCCTAAATTGAGAAACGAAATTTCGATTTCGATATCTATCAATTTCAAACCTAGCGCAACAACAGGTATCGATTTCAACAGCAATTTCGATTTCGATTTCAACAAAAGACAGCAAAAGTCTTACCTTTCTCGTCGGGGGCGCAGCAACAGGTGCGAGCCCTAGCGCAGCAGCAACAGGTGCAAGCCCTAACGCAGCAGCAGCCACCAGGTCCGAGCGAGGGCGCAGCGCAGCCATCAGGTCCGAGTCCGAGCGCAGCCACCAGGTCCGAGCGAGGGTTCGCGTCGCTCTCCTCCCGTCTCTCTCCTCGCGTCTCTGTCCTCGCGTTTATGGCTTCGCTCTCTTTCTTTCTTTTTTTTCTTTTTCTTTTTCTTTTTTGACCAAACTAACGGAAATTACAAAAAAAAAGTTAAAGTTAACCGAGAAGGGCACGAGGCGAAATGGGTTAAAACCTCAGGGGTACCACGCGAATTTTGTAAAAAAGTTGTATACCCGGCGAAATTTGCAATACCCCAGGGGTACCTGGCGAAATTTTTGTTTTTTTTTAAGAATTTCGAACTGAATTTTTTTTAACCTAATGCAAGAAAGACTCTAAACAATGTAAAAGGACTCAAAAATCTGAATGAAAAGGTGAAAAGATATAATTTGTAGCCCTAAAGATAAATATATAGACAACCTTTGGTTAAATTTGGTAAGTAGATCTATCTTAGCCTTAAAGATATATGTGATAGATAAAAAGAATTAACTACCACAAAAAAACTGATTTTTAATTAAGGCAATTAGAATAGATAAAATAAATATACCAAAGATAGAAAAAGATAGACAAACTTAGGGTTTTTTGTGGTGTGTTTGGATTCGGCAAAGCTTGGACTAATGGGGACAGAATGCCGCCGACTCTAGGGTGAACACACGGGGTTGTGCACACGGCTTGGTCAACTCCACTGGTCTCGGCTAGGCTTGTGCTTAGGCTATGCAACCACAAACAATCAAAAACAAAAGATTAGTGCAATAATCAAATAAAGAAAAAGAAGTAAAAGACCAAAACAAGAAAATGACTCTTTTGTGGGTTTTTGTGTTTATAAAAAGAAAATACTCAATCTTTGATGTCGAAAACCAAAGCTCTGGTACCAATTTGATACGGGGTTAGCCGTAGGATGACCCGATCTTCGACAATCAATAAAGAAACTCAAGAACGGAAGCAAGAAACGATAAAGACTCAACAATAACAAAAGGACGCATCAAGCAACTATCAAGATTCGACCAAGAATGCTCAAGATCGATCAAGAAACAAACAAGACTCGACAGGATCTCAAGAACAAGAACTGAACTCAAAATCGACCAAAGGAAATAAAGAAAGACTCGAAATTTAAATGCAAGAATTGAAAGACACGGACGATAAGAACTGAGTCGATCTATATAGAACAAGATAAAGACCACATGCCACCTCAGAGGGTAGGAACCAATACCAATGACTATATAACCCGCCTCTACAACCCTACACAACCAAGCGGACAACTTGGAGGCACAAGGAGGGAGCTCGTGGACACCAAGTCTTGCGAAGTTGATGAACACAAAGCAAACCAAGCTGAGACAATAACCAATTTGCAATCGATGAGCTCCGTTTCTAATTGATCGACTTGCACTTGATGTGTTTCACACAATATGAGAGATTTCTAATTCATTAAGTTCCAAGTTATTTACATGAGAGGAATCGGCAATTTATAGGCCTTAAGGGACGAGTTGGGCCGATTCTAGGATAGAAGAAGATAAAATAACTACTTAAAAAAATTAATAAAATATCTCTAAAGTTTCCTAAAATAACTTAAGTAAAGAAAGTTGCGAAAATAGGAAATAAACATAGGTGTTCCACTCTTAGAAATTCGGCATGACTAGAACTAAGGTGGATCGGCTGAATCTTGAATCTCTATGCACATATAGGTCTTCAATGTAGGCTCGGGGAGTTGAACCTTACTCGAGAACAATGCGTGGCTCACAAATGTGAATGAGTCTCTCTGAAGCTGCTTATCTCGAGCTCGAGTCTTAGGTCCTTCTCCTAAGATGATAGGTGTGTCTGGAGCTGTAGAAGATGGTCCCGCATCACTAGCTACTGCTTGTTCGGCTTCCCAGTCACTTTCCAGGTCATTCTTCCTCTAAATATTTTACTACCCCTCCTTTTATTTCCAACTGGATATCCATTGATTATGTTATTCGACAACCTGAGTTTGCAGTTGTGGGTGTACGAAGCCCTCCCTCCAATGGTTGTTCAATGCGTTAACGTAATAGACGAGGACCTGTATCCAATGAGTCTGTGGTGCGAGTACAAAGAAGGAAACCTCGGCTACGACGCCGTCGAAACCCGACAATGGGAGGCAAAGGAGGAGCTCGGTTACTTCGATAACCCTGAGGCCGTGAGGCCAGTCCTAATCCCCGACGCGGCGGAAGTTGAGAAACTTGTGACCCACCAGGCCCACTACTCTCGAGAGAAGCCAGACAAGTTCTTTGACATTGTGAGAGCTTTCATGGAGGCTTAAGATGCACAAGCGAAAGCAAGAGGGGAAGCACCTGGGGGGACACGGGCATCCGGGTCGGGCACGCAGAAAGAATCGGACATGTCAGGGATTAAGTCAAGGATACTGGCGAAGATGGACTACATCGTGTGTAGCATAATCGCGGAGTTTGGATCAAGGATGGCGACACTTGAGGAGTCCATCGACAACTTGAAACGGGAAGTGAGGGGAAATGGGACTTTCAATGTTTGGCCTATTAGGATTGCACGATACAGAGCGTACCAATGATGGGATGGTGGACGTGAGTTGCCCTATTACGATTGCGCTTGCACATTGATTTGCTTCACTATACTTATTCTTTCTATACTCCAACCCAGATGTCGTACTTTTAGTTTGTTTTCACTTTACGTCTTTAACCGAGCAGAAATACTTTCTTCCATTATCACTTTCTTTTTCCGACTTACGTGCCCTGGACGAGAACGTTATCCCACAAGAGATAACCACGTTGAAGGTTTTTTTCATCGATCATATGATTCAACATACGATTTTGCCTTACTTAAATCTAGCTAGCTTGACCCACCATTTTCTGGCCAACTCCTGCAACCAGTCCGACCACGAAGACAAAGGAATGGTTGCCATCTTTCGGTCCACCGCATCATCATGCGGTGGCCATGAAACAAAAAGTACTAATCCACCGTATCGTATTGCGGTGGAAATGAAACAGAACGAACTACTCGGTGGACATGACTATACACCCAACCCACCGCAACATATTGCGGTGGATATGTAAATCACAATTAAACTCATCGCTTCTTGTTGCGGTGGATAGTGGTGTACATAGTAAAAATTAATTAGTGGTGAAAATAACTCAAGACTAACTAATTATTACTCAATAATAGGTGAAATAACTTAAACTCATACATAAGATTCGTAATATGTTATATCAATCGTTAATTATTGAAATCATAAAATCTTTTCTGGTTTTTAATTTAGTGATGCATGCTTTATTTTGATGATATCAGTAGTGACACTATCAAATAGATAATAACATCAAAGTCATCAATGGTGACACTATGAGATGACACATAATAGACACCACATTTTCATTAGCTTAGAATTAGCTTTACTAGGGTTTATACTCCCTTTGTGACACAGGTTTTTTTGTGACACGTTCAGATTTGTGATTACACTGTCATAGAATGTCATAGTCAAGGATCTAAACCCTAAACCATATTCCCACTATCCTAGAGTTATAGCCAAAAAGAAAGTGTTTCAAAAATAATTGTCATTAGTGAGTGACATTGACATAGTTGATGAGACCTCTCTTCCAAAAAAAAATACTACGGAGTAAACTTCTTACTTGAAAAGAAAGTGTTACAAAAAAAAAACACGATTTCTGTTTAGCGCAGGGGAATTTTTCCGTTTAGCGCAAGACCACATGGTCGCAACGACCATTTGGCAAATGGTCGTTGAGACCATCTTTTTTCACAAAACCACAATCTGGTCATTGCGACCATACGTGCAACTAGTCATTGCGACCAGATGGGCTCCTTGTCATTGCGACCAGATGTGCTCCTGGTCATTGCGACCACTTGTGCGCATGGTCGTTGCGACCATTTGCCAAGGTGGTCGTTGCGACCAACTTGTTTACGTGATAAAAAAAGCTAAATCCGCCTATAAATAACGTGAGCATATCGGATAACCCTAAGACTGCGATTTTCTCTACCGAGCAATAATTAAGTTGTAAACATGTCGAAAGGGAACGATGAGTGGAGTAAAGGTCTCGAAGACATATCGCTGGAATTCGAACTCCAACGGGTATGTATCTCATCTTTTTGTTTATGTGTCGAATGTTATACAAGTATTGATGATGTTTACATATTGGTTAAATATGTTTATTTTTCATGATTAATAAGTATTGATGATGTTAACATATTGTGCATAATATAAATTTACAATCTTTTTTAGGTTAATGAAATTTTGCATTGAGGATTAAGGTTAATAAGTATTGATAAAATTATGCTTTGCAAGGTTAAAAAAAATTAGGTTTAATGACATTTTATGGCATTGCGAATATAAACTTACCAACTTTCATGAAATAGCTATCTTTTGTAGGGTTAGTGAAATATTACTAGCGATAATAAATTGAAATATCATGGCAATATTGAATATAAAATTGAAAACTTTCATGAAATTTACAATTTCTTTTAGGGTTCATGAAATTTTGGATTGAGAATATAACATTGCAAATTTCTAAGGTTAAAAAGAATTAGGGTTCATGAAATTTTATGGCATTAAGAGTATAAACTTGCAAACTTTAATGAAATTGCAATATTTTAAGGGTTAATGAAATTTTGGATTGATAATATAACATTGCAAACTTTATTAGGTTAAAAAGAATTAGAGTTAATGAATAAATTATATATTAATTTAATGTTATGAATTGAATAAATTATATACTAATTTACTTCCACTCTATCAATTTGTATATCGAGTTGACACTTGTTTCAATGTTTATTGTAAGGGGGACAACGAGGACACTGAATTGTATATCAATTACAGTTTTGACACTACGGTGCCAAACAACACCCTGTTGCCAATTGAGTCAAATGAATGAACCTCTACAAAAACCCTAAATTGAGAAACGAAATTTCGATTTCGATATCTATCAATTTCAAACCTAGCGCAACAACAGGTATCGATTTCAACAGCAATTTCGATTTCGATTTCAACAAAAGACAGCAAAAGTCTTACCTTTCTCGTCGGGGGCGCAGCAACAGGTGCGAGCCCTAGCGCAGCAGCAACAGGTGCAAGCCCTAACGCAGCAGCAGCCACCAGGTCCGAGCGAGGGCGCAGCGCAGCCATCAGGTCCGAGTCCGAGCGCAGCCACCAGGTCCGAGCGAGGGTTCGCGTCGCTCTCCTCCCGTCTCTCTCCTCGCGTCTCTGTCCTCGCGTTTATGGCTTCGCTCTCTTTCTTTCTTTTTTTTCTTTTTCTTTTTCTTTTTTGACCAAACTAACGGAAATTACAAAAAAAAAGTTAAAGTTAACCGAGAAGGGCACGAGGCGAAATGGGTTAAAACCTCAGGGGTACCACGCGAATTTTGTAAAAAAGTTGTATACCCGGCGAAATTTGCAATACCCCAGGGGTACCTGGCGAAATTTTTGTTTTTTTTTAAGAATTTCGAACTGAATTTTTTTTAACCTAATGCAAGAAAGACTCTAAACAATGTAAAAGGACTCAAAAATCTGAATGAAAAGGTGAAAAGATATAATTTGTAGCCCTAAAGATAAATATATAGACAACCTTTGGTTAAATTTGGTAAGTAGATCTATCTTAGCCTTAAAGATATATGTGATAGATAAAAAGAATTAACTACCACAAAAAAACTGATTTTTAATTAAGGCAATTAGAATAGATAAAAT
This sequence comes from Persicaria tinctoria, assembly GCA_037127255.1. Classification (NCBI taxonomy): domain Eukaryota; kingdom Viridiplantae; phylum Streptophyta; class Magnoliopsida; order Caryophyllales; family Polygonaceae; genus Persicaria; species Persicaria tinctoria. The sequence goes on from JBANSL010000006.1 coordinate 83,102,606, forward strand.
AAATATACCAAAGATAGAAAAAGATAGACAAACTTAGGGTTTTTTGTGGTGTGTTTGGATTCGGCAAAGCTTGGACTAATGGGGACAGAATGCCGCCGACTCTAGGGTGAACACACGGGGTTGTGCACACGGCTTGGTCAACTCCACTGGTCTCGGCTAGGCTTGTGCTTAGGCTATGCAACCACAAACAATCAAAAACAAAAGATTAGTGCAATAATCAAATAAAGAAAAAGAAGTAAAAGACCAAAACAAGAAAATGACTCTTTTGTGGGTTTTTGTGTTTATAAAAAGAAAATACTCAATCTTTGATGTCGAAAACCAAAGCTCTGGTACCAATTTGATACGGGGTTAGCCGTAGGATGACCCGATCTTCGACAATCAATAAAGAAACTCAAGAACGGAAGCAAGAAACGATAAAGACTCAACAATAACAAAAGGACGCATCAAGCAACTATCAAGATTCGACCAAGAATGCTCAAGATCGATCAAGAAACAAACAAGACTCGACAGGATCTCAAGAACAAGAACTGAACTCGAAATCGACCAAAGGAAATAAAGAAAGACTCGAAATTTAAATGCAAGAATTGAAAGACACGGACGATAAGGACTGAGTCGATCTATATAGAACAAGATAAAGACCACATGCCACCTCAGAGGGTAGGAACCAATACCAATGACTATATAACCCGCCTCTACAACCCTACACAACCAAGCGGACAACTTGGAGGCACAAGGAGGGAGCTCGTGGACACCAAGTCTTGCGAAGTTGATGAACACAAAGCAAACCAAGCTGAGACAATAACCAATTTGCAATCGATGAGCTCCGTTTCTAATTGATCGACTTGCACTTGATGTGTTTCACACAATATGAGAGATTTCTAATTCATTAAGTTCCAAGTTATTTACATGAGAGGAATCGGCAATTTATAGGCCTTAAGGGACGAGTTGGGCCGATTCTAGGATAGAAGAAGATAAAATAACTACTTAAAAAAATTAATAAAATATCTCTAAAGTTTCCTAAAATAACTTAAGTAAAGAAAGTTGCGAAAATAGGAAATAAACATAGGTGTTCCACTCTTAGAAATTCGGCATGACTAGAACTAAGGTGGATCGGCTGAATCTTGAATCTCTATGCACATATAGGTCTTCAATGTAGGCTCGGGGAGTTGAACCTTACTCGAGAACAATGCGTGGCTCACAAATGTGAATGAGTCTCTCTGAAGCTGCTTATCTCGAGCTCGAGTCTTAGGTCCTTCTCCTAAGATGATAGGTGTGTCTGGAGCTGTAGAAGATGGTCCCGCATCACTAGCTACTGCTTGTTCGGCTTCCCAGTCACTTTCCAGGTCATTCTTCCTCTAAATATTTTACTACCCCTCCTTTTATTTCCAACTGGATATCCATTGATTATGTTATTCGACAACCTGAGTTTGCAGTTGTGGGTGTACGAAGCCCTCCCTCCAATGGTTGTTCAATGCGTTAACGTAATAGACGAGGACCTGTATCCAATGAGTCTGTGGTGCGAGTACAAAGAAGGAAACCTCGGCTACGACGCCGTCGAAACCCGACAATGGGAGGCAAAGGAGGAGCTCGGTTACTTCGATAACCCTGAGGCCGTGAGGCCAGTCCTAATCCCCGACGCGGCGGAAGTTGAGAAACTTGTGACCCACCAGGCCCACTACTCTCGAGAGAAGCCAGACAAGTTCTTTGACATTGTGAGAGCTTTCATGGAGGCTTAAGATGCACAAGCGAAAGCAAGAGGGGAAGCACCTGGGGGGACACGGGCATCCGGGTCGGGCACGCAGAAAGAATCGGACATGTCAGGGATTAAGTCAAGGATACTGGCGAAGATGGACTACATCGTGTGTAGCATAATCGCGGAGTTTGGATCAAGGATGGCGACACTTGAGGAGTCCATCGACAACTTGAAACGGGAAGTGAGGGGAAATGGGACTTTCAATGTTTGGCCTATTAGGATTGCACGATACAGAGCGTACCAATGATGGGATGGTGGACGTGAGTTGCCCTATTACGATTGCGCTTGCACATTGATTTGCTTCACTATACTTATTCTTTCTATACTCCAACCCAGATGTCGTACTTTTAGTTTGTTTTCACTTTACGTCTTTAACCGAGCAGAAATACTTTCTTCCATTATCACTTTCTTTTTCCGACTTACGTGCCCTGGACGAGAACGTTATCCCACAAGAGATAACCACGTTGAAGGTTTTTTTCATCGATCATATGATTCAACATACGATTTTGCCTTACTTAAATCTAGCTAGCTTGACCCACCATTTTCTGGCCAACTCCTGCAACCAGTCCGACCACGAAGACAAAGGAATGGTTGCCATCTTTCGGTCCACCGCATCATCATGCGGTGGCCATGAAACAAAAAGTACTAATCCACCGTATCGTATTGCGGTGGAAATGAAACAGAACGAACTACTCGGTGGACATGACTATACACCCAACCCACCGCAACATATTGCGGTGGATATGTAAATCACAATTAAACTCATCGCTTCTTGTTGCGGTGGATAGTGGTGTACATAGTAAAAATTAATTAGTGGTGAAAATAACTCAAGACTAACTAATTATTACTCAATAATAGGTGAAATAACTTAAACTCATACATAAGATTCGTAATATGTTATATCAATCGTTAATTATTGAAATCATAAAATCTTTTCTGGTTTTTAATTTAGTGATGCATGCTTTATTTTGATGATATCAGTAGTGACACTGTCAAATAGATAATAACATCAAAGTCATCAATGGTGACACTATGAGATGACACATAATAGACACCACATTTTCATTAGCTTAGAATTAGCTTTACTAGGGTTTATACTCCCTTTGTGACACAGGTTTTTTTGTGACACGTTCAGATTTGTGATTACACTGTCATAGAATGTCACAGTCAAGGATCTAAACCCTAAACCATATTCCCACTATCCTAGAGTTATAGCCAAAAAGAAAGTGTTTCAAAAATAATTGTCATTAGTGGGTGACATTGACATAGTTGATGAGACCTCTCTTCCAAAAAAAAAAACTACGGAGTAAACTTCTTACTTTAAAAGAAAGTGTTACAAAAAAAAACACGATTTCTGTTTAGCGCAGGGGAATTTTTCCGTTTAGCGCAAGACCACATGGTCGCAACGACCATTTGGCAAATGGTCGTTGAGACCATCTTTTTTCACAAAACCACAATCTGGTCATTGCGACCATACGTGCAACTAGTCATTGCGACCAGATGTGCTCCTTGTCATTGCGACCAGATGTGCTCCTGGTCATTGCGACCACTTGTGCGCATGGTCGTTGCGACCATTTGCCAAGGTGGTCGTTGCGACCAACTTGTTTACGTGATAAAAAAAGCTAAATCCGCCTATAAATAACGTGAGCATATCGGATAACCCTAAGACTGCGATTTTCTCTACCGAGCAATAATTAAGTTGTAAACATGTCGAAAGGGAACGATGAGTGGAGTAAAGGTCTCGAAGACATATCGCTGGAATTCGAACTCCAACGGGTATGTATCTCATCCTTTTGTTTATGTGTCGAATGTTATACAAGTATTGATGATGTTTACATATTGGTTAAATATGTTTATTTTTCATGATTAATAAGTATTGATGATGTTAACATATTGTGCATAATATAAATTTACAATCTTTTTTAGGTTAATGAAATTTTGCATTGAGGATTAAGGTTAATAAGTATTGATAAAATTATGCTTTGCAAGGTTAAAAAAAATTAGGTTTAATGACATTTTATGGCATTGCGAATATAAACTTACCAACTTTCATGAAATAGCTATCTTTTGTAGGGTTAGTGAAATATTACTAGCGATAATAAATTGAAATATCATGGCAATATTGAATATAAAATTGAAAACTTTCATGAAATTTGCAATTTCTTTTAGGGTTCATGAAATTTTGGATTGAGAATATAACATTGCAAATTTCTAAGGTTAAAAAGAATTAGGGTTCATGAAATTTTATGGCATTAAGAGTATAAACTTGCAAACTTTAATGAAATTGCAATATTTTAAGGGTTAATGAAATTTTGGATTGATAATATAACATTGCAAACTTTATTAGGTTAAAAAGAATTAGAGTTAATGAATAAATTATATATTAATTTAATGTTATGAATTGAATAAATTATATACTAATTTACTTCCACTCTATCAATTTGTATATCGAGTTGACACTTGTTTCAATGTTTATTGTAAGGGGGACAACGAGGACACTGAATTGTATATCAATTACAGTTTTGACACTACGGTGCCAAACAACACCCTGTTGCCAAGCTCGTCAACTGTCAGAGAGGAAAATAATGGGGTGCAACTCGTTCAACTGTCATATGATTTGGGTACCCCATATGGAAGGACTTTGCCTGTCCCATCATCGGCGGGAATGCAGATGGATCAGAGTAGAATGCAGTGCCCACGGAGCCTGTTCAGGTATGGTCAGCAGATTACACTAAACTGTTTACTACTAAGAACACATTCAACAGTAACGAGAAAGCTGTAGAATGGGTAAAGAATAAAGGCAAAGAGAATCAAATGTGCATTGTGATCAGACGTGTTGTCAAGAGTGATGCGAAGACACTTGGCCGGACATGGATGGTTTGTGAGAGAGAAGGGGCATACACACCCATGAAAGATGGCATCCATAAACGCGTGAAGACGAAAAAACATGGATGTCCATTCATGTTGAAAGGGGATGTTGGAAGGTGGAGATGATAGCTGGAGTTCACAACCACGAGATACACAGGAGTTTGCATGGGCATGCGTTCGCCGGAAGGCCTACATCAATAGAGCATGAGTTGGTTAAGACCATGACCGAAAGCCATGCGAAGCCGAAGAACATTTTGTTAGCCCTTCAAAAGAACCCCGGGATGTTACAAAACTGAAGCAAGTGTACAACTTAAGAGCCAGCCTCCGAAAGCAGGGTATGCAGGGGAGAACCGTTCCCCAAAAAATTTTTGTCAAGGCTAAGGAGTTAAAATATTTTGTGCGGCACAGAACAGCACCAAACTCAGCGGTTTTGAGTGACATTGTCTGAGCACATCCTGATTTTATTGCACTGCTGAAGGCATTTCCTTATGTACTTGTGATGCACGCGACATACAAAGTGAATAGGTCGGTACAGTTCGTCACTCTTGTTTAAGTTTATAAGTCCATTGCACATGTACATATTAGAGACCATCATATATCTATTTAACACACTACTATCTAAATAGGTACAATATGCCCTTCTTTGAAGTGATGGGCTTCACTTCTACGTGGAAGAACTACAACATAGCATGTGCGTTTATGAGCGGGGAAACTGTTGAAAATTACTTGTGGGTTATGGGTGTCATATCTGAACTTCTCAACTTGGTTGGAAAGTCTCCTGCTGCTGTTGTGAGCCTAATTTGCCATGTTTTACATTACCTTTTATATCGATTTCTGTATGCATTTCATGCATTTGGGTTAGAACAATACAGAATCTGTGTAAGTTTATACCTATTTGCAATATATGGAGGTCTACACAAGTTTTGGTTATATTTCGCAGAAATCGGACGCACTTTGGAGCTTAAAGGAAACTCATGGAGAGGCTAAGAATGGTACAGCTGGAGAAAAGGCCATTTTTCACCATTCTTCATTCTGAATCAAGCTTTGATGCCTTCATGAGAGTTGTAGCCCTCGGAAAGAGGTTTCCAACGCATGGTCATATGCGTCAATCCAACGAATGAGGACTCAGGAAAGTGCGTTTCAAGAACAGAGCAGAAAGCTGAGAGAACTCTACTCGAGATCGACTAGCATCTACTCGATCTCGACGAGCCCTGGTCGAGCACACCTGGTCGAGTAGAGCTGATCGAGGACCCCAGAGACGACCCGACTCCCGGAATCCTACTCGATGTCGAGTACCCCTAGTCGAGATCGACGAGCCATGTCCGGAGTCGACGAGTTGTGCCGAGCCGAGAAGTCGGGATGAAGACGCAGACCACCTCTACTCGATCTCGACGAGCCCTAGTCGAGATCGACGAGCCCCGAGTCCAGATCCGAGCCTGTCGAGTAGAGCCACCCGAGAAGACCCAGTCGACATAGCCAGTCTACTCGGGCTCGACGAGCCCTTGTCGACATCGACGAGCACCGTGAATCAAGTCCGAGTCTGTCGAGCGCCAGCTAGCCGAGACGACGAAGCCGAGCCAGTCAACCCTACTCGAGATCGACAAGACCCTTGTCGAGATCGAGTAGACCTCCAGAGCCGCGTTACTCGACTTGACGAATCCTACTCGACTTGGGATTCCTTGGGCGTGAAGGAAGTCGATTTGGCCGAGATCTATCCAAATTCTATCCATGGAAGGGAATCTATCAACTCATGAAGACTTACCTAGTTTAGATTTATCTTTTCCTTATTGATTTATTTCCATTAAGCATTTTATTTATCTTTTAGCAAAGTAGATATAATTTTAGATATAGATAGATATTTCTTTCCTAGATTAGCTAGGGAAAGAAGCCTATAAATAAAGCCCTAGGGGGGCTGATTTTCATTCATTCAAGAAAAGTCATCTTAGGGCGCAAGGAGGAGAGAGAGAGAGATGAGGAGGAGAGAGAGAGAGGAGAGGAGAGAGAGAGAGAGAGAGAGAGAGAGAGAGAGAGAGGAGACAAGAGATGAGAGGGAGGAGGAACGTTTGGAAGGTTTTGTAAGTTTTAGTTTATTTTATGTTAAAGTTAATTTCTTTTATTATGTTTTGTTTCTAATTTTTTTCTTCTAGGGTTGGGGTGATCCCAACATAGATATGTGTGTTTGATTTATAAATCCATGAATTTATATGTCTTTATCATCATCTACCTATGTGCTTAATCCTTTGCGAAAGTTGAGGAAATTCCTTATTCATGATATTGAAGCGAAAGTGATCTTATTATGAATTGGATAGTAATTAGGGTTTGCTTGCGAAAGTTGGTTGATCCTAATCAAGAAAAGGCAGAAACAAATTAGGTTTTTATGCGAGAGCCTCTATCACCTAAATTGTTGGAATTTGCGAAAGTTGATTCTTTGATATAAAGCATGCATCTTTATGTGATTTATGATCTGCGCATATGTTTATTGTTGTGGTGGTCCCTAACCTTGGAAGTTTGCATCTTTATTTATTTTATTTCATTATTTTTATCTTGCAAAGTTACCCGACACCGACCACCTCTTCTTCTATCATTCCCTCGACATCGACCAAGTCTTAGTCGACATCGACAACAACCTCCCCACCTCTTCCCGCTATTCCTGAACCCCAAAACACACTAAACCTAGAACCGATGACTTCTCTCCTGAGGACGAACCTGACTCCACTATCCTGTAGCGGGGCCTTGACTACAAATTTATTTGGTCGAGAAACCCTCTCAACAGCTGCCATAGCCACCGACAGAGAGCTCGCTTTGATTAATTCCATTACAGTTGTCTTTCCCCAGACAAAGCGAATCCTATGTCGGCGTCATGTGCAAAAAAACTTGGAGAACAGAGTAAAGAAACTTACAAAAGATGTGAAGCTTTGCAGATAGGTTTGCGAGAAAGTGCATGTCTTTACTCTGGTCCCAGACTGAAGAGCAGTACGTCAGCGGATTGACTCGACTACGTGATATCTGGAGAACTAGATCAGGGTTGGTTAACTACTTTGAGCGGCAGTGGTTGACAAACTATAAAGAAAATCTTGTTTCTGCTTGGACGAATAAGGTGTTCCATTTGGGAACCAGAAACACTAAAAGGTATTATTGATTTTTGTACTTAAAATGTATTCCATATCTTATATTATTATACTATGTCTTTACTCCCTGCATACTTACTTCATTCCAGAGTCGAGGGTGCGCATTCCACATTTAAGCAGTTCATGACTCCTAAGGGAGCAATGAGTCTTGATTATGTCTTCGACAACATGCATGCAGTCCTTGAGGTTCAAATAAGTGAAATTAAAGTATCGTTTGGGGAATCTCGGCTGAAAGGGATGTCGTCTGCAGCAACTGAAGATGTGTTTCGGTTACTACAACATTCTGTTTCTCATAAGGCTATTGACTTGTTGATGGAAGAGCAACGGTATGCTGACCAGCACGGTCGATGTGACTCTGTCTGTAACTGTACAATTCAAGTGACATATGGACTTCCAAGCTACCACGCAGTTGCGTGTCATAAGAATCGTGATATTCCAATCTCATTGTCGGCGTTGCATCCTTTTTGGACACAGCTTGATATCCCACTAAATGATAATTCTGACCAGCTTGACGATGATGCTACTCGAAAGCGCAGGGTTGCTAGATCGCTCATGGATGATTTTTACTTCAACGAATTCCCAAAAGCTTCTGCAGATGAACAGTTTCGATGGGAGACAACTATGTATGGCATGCGTAACCCTCAGCATACAAATCTGAAAGAACCGCAAGTGGTACAGACCCAGGGGCGCCCGCGAGGGAGCCTCAACAAACGCGACCTTTGTGGATGGGAATACACCGATCTCCAACTCTAGAAGGCACAAAATGCACCTCCGCCGATTCAAAAGTCCACACTCATGCCAGTGACTACGATCAAGAGAACTCGAGGTAGGCCCCCAGGCACCCAAAATAAAGTATCCCTAGCAGCGACACCGATTCAGAGCTCGCCAGCAGGGTCGAACGAATGTACACCTAATAAAAAAGAGTCGAGGTAGACCTCCGTTGCCGAAGAAGTCGTCCCCCGCAGTTGTTATAGCGAAGGCTGCAAAATCTACCGCAATTGGTATAGTTCAGGGTCCGCACATTGGTGTCATTTCAGAATTCATGAACAAATATGTCTTCTAGACATATATTGTGGCACCTGATGGAAATTGTGGATTCAGAGCGATTGCACGTACAAGAGACCATCACGAAGAATATTATTGGAAGATGATCAGATAACATATGCTTACGGAATTATGACAGCTTCCCCAGTTGTACGCTCTGGATTTAGGCAACGACGAGATCGTGAGGGTGGAGAAAGCACTAAACTGGTTTAAAGATGGTGTGAATGCTCCACCAGAGTTTTGGCTTGATGGCCTAGATATGGGGTTGTTGGTTGCGACGACATTTCAGAGCATCTTTGTTGTGTTCGGTCCTGAGACGGTGGGGTCGACATTCCTTCCTCTAACGGTCCGACCCGATTGGGGGTTTGAAGATTTGGGTTATATTACGATATGTTTAGAAGGTGCACATTTCAGTGGGGTAAGTACAATATTCTATGTATATTGCTATTTTAGTTGTAAGTGTTATATGATCTGATTATGGTATGCATTCTTTATCTATACAGATAGCATTACAACCTGACGCACCCCTGCCTCCTATTGTACCCATGTGGAGTCCGAATCGACAACAAAGCGTTGCTGGCCTTGATTTCTTACTCCGAGAGAGGCTTGATGCATATCTGTATGAACAAGGCGATTTTCAAAAGAAAAAGAGCTGATCATGTCACTATTTCTGATTAGAATGCAATTATTTTATTTTGATATTATATGATTATTTATATTGTTTTCCAACATTTGTCGATGGGACTCAAAACATTGTTATATTTTCAATGCATTATTTCATGTCACTTTGAGTATGATTTTGTATGTCTCATGAGCTAATTTAATGCAGAATTGATAGTAACAAATACACATAATTATTATAAAAACTTTATTAAATCACCCGCTACTCAACTCTCACGAATCCTACCAAAGGTTGCAATGTCCATATTTAAGAATGTGAACTACCAACTACAATCATTTCCATTGTTAATTCTCACAAATAATATAAAGCATTACTAGCATACAGTCTCCAACTACGAAATAGAATAATCTACAGCTACCAAACACCATAAAATGTCACTCCTGATCCCCCCACCCACAACCCCCCCCGACCTCCACTCGGTGGTGGGTTGTCATTCCATGATTCCCAACCCTCACTAGATGGTTTGCTACCTTGGCCAACATCGAACGTGGTGCGATGGGTGTGGTCGTTCAAGCTCATATACCCTAGCTCAATTGTTGCATGCATCATGCTCTGGTGAACGTCGTCAGGCACATGCGACCTCCTATCCTCGGCAAACCAGGGGGTGATATGCCCAAGGGCCTGCTGCATCTGCTGGAATTCGTGCAGTAGAAACCTAAGTGCTTTATATATTGAATGATAACAATGCAGAATAGAGTAATATGTAATTATATAGTGTTACCATGGATTCTTCAGAAGTCGGAGCGGAACTAGGATGTACGAACCGATGTGTTCACGGCTCGTACCACGATGCATATTCGTCTGACACATCACCAAGATACCTACCCTCATCGCCGATCATGTCCATGGGCATGGAGTGGATGTGGACAAGATTTCAAGCCCACTGCCCAGTCTCGTACACGACCTTGTAGTCTGCATTGTTCACACCCCTCTTAGCAATCTTCGGCTTGATGACGTTAGATGGGATTCCCTGTTGGCGACCAAATTGCCTCGCGAATCGATCTGGCATATAGGGCTCATTAATATCCAGACATGAGATTATGCCATGGAATCTAAATGGCGCTATATCAGGGTCGTAAAAGTCAAGATGTCCATACGTCATCCAATCCACCTGTGTGCATTCAAACAGATCAAATCAATCATTTCCTATCTATTTAATCTATTTTATTAAAAACTGGATCCACATATTCATTGAAGAAGAAGATAAGCATACCTCATTCTGTTGCATTCCGTCCAAAATCTTTCTTTAGTTGGGGTACGGTGAAGGCATTCTGACATCTTTCCATTGGCATGTAAACGGCTCTGTCTCCCTATTCCAATTGCTCGATGTGGTAGGACGAAATTTTGGAAAATATGAATATATCCAAGCCTATTATAAATAAAATGAACATAATCAACACTAAAAATTTGTAATAAAAACAATAAAATATTGCAAATATATTTTAATACGCACCTCGAGCAGCGTAATGCAACCACACATATGGCTGCAATCTCTACGTGAAGCCTCCCCCAAACGATGGTACAAATATGCCAGGGTTGCAGAGCCCCATGAGTAACAGTTCACCTAACTGTGATTGCGCAACAACGAGAGGTAAGCTAGGGACAGCCTGTTCTGCGTCTTGTCAGTGAACAGGGTAGAGCACAACAAATATAGGAGGAAGTTGGTTGCAATTGATTCAGGATGCAAAATATCTACATTTTCGCCCTCACAGTGCTGAACCAGAAATTCATATGGGAAGCCACGTCGCCCTACCTGGTTCTGTATGAGCTCATTCTCAGTGATCTACAACTCCTCCACTAGCTCTTTCAGCACAGCCTTCGGGTCCATGTTATGTGAGACTACATCTCCAACAATGCTGATCCACAACAAGTAGTAGACATCGTGCAACGTGATACTCATTTCCCCAAACGGCATATGAAAGGAGTTTGTTTCTGGGTGCCAACGCTCAACAAACGCGGATATTAGCTTTCCGTTGTGCCTACTGTACATTGACGTCTGGAGATGTGCCAATCCACTACTTGACACAAGCTCTGACCATATGTGAACCTCGTCCAAAATCCACCTTGAAAGTTGTGTCGTACGAATATGTAACTTCAAAGTTTCCCGTTCCTATGGAAACATACAACAATCAGAAAAATGATAATAATCTCTATATTATTAAATTTAACATGAGCATATACAGTAATTGACGTGTATAAGATTTGACTTACATCACCAGCCCAAATGTGATGAGCTATGTGGCCCTTAAATCCCAATAGTAGGTCCGGAATATGAGGGCCTCCTGGAGCTGGACCCGTCAGCAGTGGTTCTATCGTCGGACCTCCACGTTGTTGATTCCTACTTCTGGAGGCCCTAGGACATCGCCGAAAACCTTCGGGCACATCCTGGTCCACCGGCGCCATCTTCTCTGGTATCATAGCGTCAGCCGAATCGCCTTCCGCCTGATCCGTCTCGCATACAGACCTAGAAGCGGCGCGCTGACGCCGTGCGGATGCGTGCAGTGCCGATCTCCTATCCATCTATAACGAAAACGAGAAATTACCATACATGTTATTATTATTCGACTACAACAATTAGCATACATATTATTATTCACTTCGAAGCACATCCACCGCAATGCAGGCGGTGATCATAGGGATTTCATACTACTTGAGCACATTCACAATAGGTACAGTTCAGAGGGTAACGAAATGGTTACCCGACGACATAAACCAAGGAAGGCTGGATAATTTTTATTGGATGCTGACTGTCATTAGCGGATCGAATTTCGTGTATTATCTCCTTTCTACAAGGTTATACAAGAGCTACAAACAAGGCAGTGATGAAAAGATTGTTGGTGATGAACAAACCACCTGAACTGAAATCCATTGTTATCCAGATCAATTCATATTTAGTTCAATTTTTCTAGTTTCAAAAGTAATTTGATTGATTTGATAAACTGGAATCCAGTAAAGTAGATTACTTAATTAAACCAAGTCAACTATTGGGTGATCTCATCTTCTTTATTCCCATATAGACAGACAAATGTATTGATATCAAAGTAAGGATATAAATAAGAAGGAATAAAATCACCAACAAATACCTAATTTATAAAGCAATAAGAATAAAAATGGCAAACAAGAAGCTAACAAGCATGAAACAAGCTCCTTTATCGTTAGTCCGAATCTCTGCTATGTGTTAATTGTCGACCCACGGTATCCATATTCCATACTATAAACTGCCATACGAAACTGAAAATCCTACAGCTGCGCATGAGCTATGAACATCAAGAGCCCATATTTATGAAGTTATACTAGCAAATGCAAACCGTTGTTGAGGATTTCAGGGCGGGTAAGTTATACTAGCACATGAGCTATGAAGTTATGTCGCTCGACAGGCCATAGATGCTTCATCAATCAGCACAAGCCCTCCTAGGGTTTGAAATTGATACTTGCTCTATGTTGTTCTTGATTATGATGATGATTCTTGAAGTAAGGATTAGTTATTTAAACTATTGCAAGTGTCAACCCTTAGTGAAAGTAGAGCTCAGAACTGTGGTTTTCTAGATTATTGGTTGTAGTATTTATATAGCTTATATAGATATACTAGTAATGTGTTTGTGACCCCTATTTTGTACTTTTCTCTCCTCCTCAACACTGGAATCATAATCAATGTAGGGGATGTTTGGTTTTGGTGACTGTGAAAGATGGGAATGTGAAAATTTTACTTTCTTTTCATCAAATTATCAGTGAGCAATGAATGATTCAACTAATTAATGTGAATCTCAAGATCTGAGTGTGGTGAAGTCATAAGGCACGTGGTCGCACCGACCAAAAGGCCCGTGGTCGCACCGACCGTTTGGGCATGGGTCGCAACGACCACAAGTCATCTCCTACCTCTGCCTGCGCAAAACAACCACACAGATCCGAACCCAAAACATGATTTTCGACCTTTAGCATCATAGATCTGTGTAGTAGATGCCTATATACTACTGATTTGGCCACAAATACACAAAACTACACCAATTTTCGGATCCTATTTTATAGCCAAACATCAATCCCCCAAAATCCCTAAAAACTAGTTTAATCACTCAAAATGACAAGGAAAATGTTGAAAACATACCTTAACTTTGCTAGATCTTCGAGATGAAGGCGTTTAATTGAACAAAAAGAACAAAACCCACACTAATTGGAGATAGGGCCGACGAGGTGCGATTTTGGCTACTCTACAGAGCTTTAGCGTGAGAGAGAGAGGGGTGGGTAGGGTTGTGGGGTATTGGGGGTAATTTGTTACAACTATAATAAGGGTGTTTTGGGCATGTTCTAAACGTGATTTTTACCCTGTTCTAAACGGTAGAGGCCAAAAAAAATTGTCTTCAACTTTTTTTTTTTTGAAACAGAAATAATTTGGCTTTAGGGAAGAACCCTAAAGACCAAGAGCATCCTTACGGATGAGACTGCATAGCACCAAGTCGTCAGGCGTCGTGTAGCTGTGAAAAGCAAAATTAAGATGCGATAAACGGTTCGCGACCTGGTTTGCCTCCCGAAAGACATGACGAATCTCGACGGAATTAAAGAAGCCCAGCGAGACTAGACTGTCCGAGACAATCATATCGGAGTCTCCAGTAGGCTTCCCAACGCCTTTCAAACAATTAATGATTGTGAGGTTATCACCCTCAATTTCTATGTTTTTTATATTAAGATCGATTGTCGCTATGATTCCTTTCCAAAGCCCGTAACATTCCGAGCCAATAACGGACATGAAAGGGCAAGGGCCAGAACCACAGAAGATTGGTTTTCCCCAGCAGTCCCGAATTATGAAACCATAGGACCCTTTAGTTGCAGTGGAGAGAGCTCCATCAAAGTTAAGTTTATATGTCCCAGGTCTTGGAGGCTTCCATTTTGTTTCTTTCCTCTTTTGGGATACCGATGGTTTAGTTTTAGCTCGTTGAAAGGATGGTTCATCTGGGTCGTCAATATTTTTTGTAGATTTCCACATGAATATTTGGTCTTTGATAAAAGATGAGATGCATCTTGTGTCAGGTTTTACATTATCGAAAAGTGTTTTGTTACGAAAATACCAGACACCCCACCAGGCATAAGCCAGTGTTGCAGTGCCCTTCATTCCTATATCCTCTTTAATGCTCAGTAATGTTTGGTTTATAGTTTCTCCTTTACTGAAGCAGTTGCTAGTTTTTATAAATAATGCTGAGTCGATTGATAATATTGAGTCCCATGTGATGGGGCATGTCCATAATAGGTGGTATAAATATTCATAGCAAGAACCACAATGTGGGCAGTTAGTGGGTATTCCAATACCGCGAGAGGCTAGCTTGACCGAGGTAGCAATTCCATTCTTTGTAACTTTCCATAAGAAGGTCTTAATTTTTGGTGGGATGTCGAGATCCCAAATCCATTTCATATCTGTTTTTTTGTGGTGTTTTGTGGAGTTGATCATTTCTATAGCTGAGTGAGTTGAAAACCAGCCGTTTTTGCTCCATTTCCAGTAAAGTCTATCCAGATGGATATTCTTTGGCAATGGCATTGTTGCAATAATGTCTATTGTTTCTGGGGTTAGGATATTTTGTGTTATATCTTGTAGTTTTTCAAGATTCCAGCTTTTATCGTCCTTCAGAAGTTGGCGTACCATGATTTCAGGATCATGTAGATTAAGGTTTGATGTCATGTTTATCAAGGGAGAGTCACCAACCCAATGATCAAGCCAGAACTTTATGTTTTCCCCATTTCCAATGGACCACCTAATTCCCTCCTTGAATAACGGAATTAGTTTAGTTAACTGTGACCACTGCCAAGACGTGGTACCTCGTTTTTTATACTGTAGTATGTCATGATGTTTTAGGTATTTTTCTTTAATTATTGTGACCCAAGGGTTATAAGGTTCTGCTAGGATTTTCCACATCAGTTTTAGTTGCAAGGCTTTATTCATATCTTCCGAGTTTCGGAGGCCTAGACCCCCACACTCTTTTGATTTACATATTTCAAACCAACTTATTAAAGGCTTATGTTTAAAACCTTTATTCCAAAGGAAATTTCTGTTCATTCTATCCAGTTCTGTATGGATTGATTTTGGTAGCATGAAACATTGCATCAAGTGGAGAGGCTTAGCATCCAATGTTGTTTTAATTAGAGTACATCGGCCAGCTTGAGAAAGGCAGTTGGCCTTCCATCGATGAAGCTGGCCTTTTGTTGCAGATAACAGGTCCTGAAATTCGTCTTTAGTTGGTCGGCCAATGATGATAGGGCATCCAAGATAGCTTCCTAGATTTGGTGTGTGAGCAATTTCAAGCTCACTGCGTATCATTTTTTTTTTGATTTGTTGTAACATTTATGGATGTTTGGAAGTGAGATTTGTGCCTATTTACTCTTTGTCCTGATACAGATGAGTACTCCCTTAATATGTTGTTAATTTGATTACAAGCTGTGTTTGTGGCCGAGGCAAAAATAACAGTATCGTCAGCAAAAGCCAGGTAAGGAATTCTGGTTCCATTTCGGGTCATCTTAATTCCTAAATGGCTTTGGGGTTTCAAACATTCATTCTGAAGCCCCCGACCAAGAATTTCAGAAAGTAAAAGGAACAGATACGGGGATAGCCGATCCCCTTGTCTAAGGCCCCTTTGTGGAGAGAACATGTTGGTGGGTTCATTATTTACTAAAACAGAGTATGTTACTGTAGTAATACACTCCTTAATCCAACCCGAGAAGCGTAGGGAGAAGCCAAACTTATCTAGAATTGTCAGTAGAAATTTCCAGTCAACCAGGTCAAAAGCCTTTTCCATGTCAAGTTTTACTGCCATCCACCCAGAATTCCCTTTTTTCAAAGAGAAAGAGTGGAAGATTTCATTGGCAATTAGGATATTGTCCTGTATTGATCTACCACTTGTGAAAGCACTTTGTAGTGGGTTAATTATTTTGGGGATAATTTTTTTTAGCCTTGAGGCCAAGATCTTGGATATTATTTTGTATGTAGTTGAACATAAGCTTATAGGCCTGTAGTGAGATGTTGTTATCGGATTTTCACACTTTGGTATAAGTGTTATGAATGTGTGATTTGTTTGTTTCAGGATTCTTCCGCTGAGGAAGAAACTTTTGACCGCCTTGATTACAGAAGGCTCTACAATATACCAATACTTTTTAAAAAACCCTGCAGGGAACCCGTCAGGGCCTGGTGATTTATCATTTGCTAAACTAAAAACTGCAATTTTTATTTCAGAGTTAGAAACTGGTCGTATTAGCCATTCATTATCGGCGTCCGTGATCTCCCTACTAATGAGGTCTAGTAAGTTGCTCGGTCGTTGTTCTCTTGAATGCTGGGTAAATCGAGAAACAAAGTCATTTTTTATGACTTCCCTAATTTCACTTTCAGTTGTTAATGTTACTCCTGCCGTTGTTTGAATTGATTTAATAATATTCTTGTTTCGCCTGCCTGTTGCTACTCTATGAAAGTATCTGGTGTTGGCATCAATTGATTTGACATGGTTTCTTTTGGCCCGTTGTCCCCAATATCTTTGTTGATAGCGCAAAAGTGAGGCATGTTTGGTCGTTAGTCTTTTGATTTTATTGTCTGTGTTGCAGTCATATATATTGTATAGTTGTGATTATAATTCTTGTATGTCATTTTCTACTTGATTGATTTGCCGAAATATGTTGCCAAATGTGACTTTACTCCAGCTTTTGCTTTGTTTTTTCACTTCTTGTAACTTTTTTGTGAGCTTGTACATATGTGATCCCGGTGAATCAATCCGCCAGGCATTTCGTATGAGTTTCTCATAGTCCGGTCTTGTTGTCCATGCCATTTCAAATTTGAAAGGTTGCAGCTTAGGCTTTTGGTTTTCCATTAATTCTAATGTGATCTGGGTATGATCAGATTTTATAAAAGCATGATTCTTTGTGTGAAGATTTGGGAATTGCTAGAGCAGATTATAACTTACTAGAGCTCTGTCTAATTTTTTGAATATATTATCTTGATCATAAGCTCGTTTGCGCCATGTATATCTGTTACCAGTAGTTGAAGTATCCACTAAGTTGTGTGTTATAGTAATTTCATTAAGCCGACGAAACCTGTTTATAGAGGGGGTGTTTCCCCCTAGCTTGTCAGTGGGTTCAGTAATTTCATTTAAATCTCCCATTAGTATGATAGGGTCTTTTATGTTTTGAATGATAGATGAGAGGAGGGTCCAAAAGGAGTCTTTTTCATTTTCAAGAACTGGAGCATATACAAATATTATTTCAATTGCTATGTTGTGTGCGTTGTTTCTATTAGTTGCTTGTATTATTCTATTGTTTGAGTGCGTTATAGTAAAGGTTTCATTTTGAAGTTGAGATTCTTTCCATAAAAGACATAGTCCTCCCGAGAGGCCAGTAGAGGGACAGAAGTGCATTCTATCAAAACCGGGTTTTCTCCAACAATTATCTGGTGGTGGGTTCTTTAATGTTGTTTATGCTAGCATTAGGATTTTGATACGATTCATTCTGGTAGTTGATTCAATATGGGTCCAAACGTTCTTTCTCTTAAGACCCCTAATATTCCAGAAGCTAAATTTCATTTAAAACTATCAAGAGAGAGTGGGTATACCTAATGGTAATTGCCTTTGGGGCCTCGGATGCGGTATGTTGGTCGTTAATGAATCCCAAGATTAGCAAGCTAATTCTGGGAAATAAGGAGGTTGACATTCCGTTTGAATAGAACCAAAAATTCCACTTCAACATGAATAATAGAAGAGGAGAAAGTAGATTTTTAGGTTGTGAATGGAAATACATGAATCTGGTTATCACAAGTTGTAAAGCAAGCGAAAGGTCGTACATTAAATCAAAGAAGACATGGCTTCTAGGAGTTTGTGTAGCACTATAGAAGTGTACAGAAAAATAATTATCAATGTTAATGAAGCAAGGTTTAGTCCAGTCCCTAAAATTACATAAAGTAGTTTGTAATATGGTATTTATTTCATGATGATAATAAGTTATTACCATAGAGTGAAAGCCCAAGTTGATTTTTCTTGTGAAGCAGAGTCTGTCTCGTGTAGTTTGTGTTAGCCAGATGAGCCTTGATTGCAAAATGTGAAGGGCAGTTGTTGCTGAGCATGTTTTGTTTTTCAGTTCCTGCAATTTGGAAGGGGATACTAGAGGCTCGAGAGAACAGATCTCCCGAGCAATGTTAGTTGAGTACGTATCATTTAATAGATGTAGTGGTAATATAATGGCATGATCTTTGTATGCATAAGAAAGCATTACACCTCCTGGATATGCATAAGAAAATAAAGTTCTCCTATAGTATAGAGTAAAGGGTTGTAGGTAGTTACACAAGCAAACAGGAGAAGAGAGACTAGCAGGTAACCAACATATAAGATATGCATTAAGATAGTCATTACATGGATAAGCATTACATATTCTGGATAGAATCTTAAACCATGAGCAAAAGATGATGGTATGATATTTGTATGCATAAGAAAGCATTACACCTCCTGGAAATGCATAAGAAAGCAAAGTTCTCCTAAAGTATAGAGTAAGGGGTTGTGGGTAGTTGCACAAGCAATCAAGAGAAGTGAACATAGCAAATAACCAGTGGTTGGGTAATTCAATGATCTGCAGGTCTCCCGAGATCCCATTCCCGTCAAATGTGAGTTTAGATTCCAACTTCTTGAACTCGGTGGGAGCACCAAAAGCCCTCCTATAGAGAATAGCATCAGTTTCGAAACAAAACTTGGGTTGGAATTGTGGCAACCGGGTGAAGAAAGAAACAAGGACTAGCTTGCCCTTTCCTTTGGAGGTTTTTGAAGATTTAGAGGGGTTAGAGTGCTTACGGGTGTCGCCTGAAGGCTTCCCTTTAGATGGGGTATTTATGGGTGTCGGTGGATTCTCACAGAGAATCCCCTTCCCTTTAGTCGGTTGATTGTTAGCCATTAAGGCATAACAATAAGGGGTAAAGCATAGCAGTAACAACAAGACAGTGAAATCAGAGAGCTTTCGAGCAATAGCATTGAAAGAGGAACAATTGAGAAAATAAACCAAAAATAGATTTTCGCAGTAAAAGGTTTTATAACCGAGGTTAGTATTCAAGAGACTGTGAGAAGTGCAGAAGACAGATGCTATCTGGAGTTTAGAAACAAAATCAGAGGTTTTTGAGAGATACCTGTCAAAACAGAAGCCGAAACTTCGGGTTTTCCAAAATCTTCGAAGGCAAAAATGGCGAGAGGCCACTCTGCACCCAGAAACTCGAAGCAGAGCATCCTGGGACACGCCTAATCCAGAGCGCCAGATCCAGAGGGGGAGAAGAGAGAAGGCGAGCCTGATAATCATGATAATATCCGATCTTAGATGCCATAGGCTTGATTTGAGAAAGCAGGAGCATGACAACCCTAGAACCGAGTAGGAGCCCCAAATCCCCCATCGAATCCATACTTTGGGCCAAATCCAGTACAGAAAACTCTTGGATTTGATGTGACAATTCCGATTTAGGTTGGAATTAGAGGAGAGATTGATTTTCCCCGAGGGATTTTGAGCTTTTGCAGGTAGGATTGGGGATTTGGGGTTGGGGTAGTCGATAGGGTTGAATAAAAAGGGGGGCGCGTGAGGCGCGTTCATTTGGTGAGAATTGGGGTTTTCGGTGGGGTTCCAATAAGACTTAGCTGACGAATAAATTGTCTTCAACTTGACACCGACATGATTCATGACATTGTCGACAATTTTTTTTTTTTAAAAAAAAGCTAAATTTTAACAAAAAAAAATTGTCATTAAAAAAGTTATAACACATATCTATCACCAATATCTTTGACTTTTAACCATTCAAAAAAATGAAAAGAAACGATAGAATGTACGTTAAAAATATTTTATTAATGTTGACATAAAAGTGGATATTCATTTAAATTAGGTTTCTTTTTTTTGGTAAAGAATTTAAATTAGGTTTCTAAATGCACATGTACCCAATTAAAGCTCTTTTTAAGAGCACACATATGCGGTGAAAATCTCCAAATTACATGGTGAGATAAAGTAAATGCGAAATGGCCGTTCACGAAAGGATTTCTGCCAATGCGGACTATGGATACACTGATGTCTTATATTTTGCAGAGTTCACAGACCATTTCAACCTTTGATTGAAGGCTTTGGGGCACCGGAGCTTGCGCATACATAGAAGGGTGGGAGACGGAGGAGTAGGGGGTGGACGGTATACATGCGGAGGTGGAGGTTGAGGTAGTGGGGTCGGGGTGAGGGTGAGGGTGGATGAGGAGGAGAAGGTGAGTAAACTGGTGGAGGCGGAGGCGGTGAGGCACATGTGGTAATGGAGATTGAGACGCAAAACAACTGGTGCGCGGGAGAGGTTTGAAAACAGGAGAAGGAGTAGGTGGCGTCAGTGGGGATGAAAAAGGCGAATTGTCCCCATATTTACATTTTTTAAACATGTAAGAGGGACTTGTTGGTGAATTACCCCAAAAAAATTCTTTAAAAAATGCACATGTGCATTACAAATTCGTTAATTTTTCGCGAATATGCGATGCGTGTTTGCGACAGACCATTTAAATTTAAATTGTTACTCAAACAAAATCATTAATTAACTAGTACGAAATCACAATCCAAATTAAAATCATTTTACAAAATTAAACCAATTCAGATTGTTATTAAATTATATTATAGAGATCGATGATGAAGGATTTTCAGCTAGAGCTTCTTTACAAAGCAGCTCAGAAGCCTTTGCTTGCAGGGTGTTAAGCAGCTCTTTACCTCATCCCGGGTTATCCGACATCCGTCGTCCGGTTCGAGAGCCGAACCAGGGAAATATCTGATACCAAAAACGGATACAGAACCCGAGCTAGAACTCCCGGACGACCCGAAACTCGTAGTCGCTTTGGAGCTAGTGCTCCCCCGCTCCGACGAAGACGGCCTCCTAAATGATAACATGTTTATCAGCCGGTAAAACCGCCTGCTAGTCTTAGATCCTCCAAACGACATCGTTTTACCTCTCTCGTTCCTTCGGAGTCGCTCGCCTTTGCGCGCCTGCGCCTCGAAGGGATAGGAGAAGTCATAGCTCCGCCGCGACGACCAGATGATCGGCCGCCCACTCTGCGGGAGGCTCCGGCTAGATGGAGGAGGCGAGTCGGTGCGTTCGCCGCTGATTTGGATCTCTGGAGACGGTGGCTTGATAGTCCTGATTTTGCCGCCGTCGAAGAGCTCCTCCGCAGGGAGGGAGAAGCTCTGGAACTGATCGACGGAGAACTCGAACGTGATGTCTTGGTAATCCTGGTCATCGTCGGCGTCAAACGAATTAGGTTTTAGCTCATCCCGATCGAAGGCCAAGGAAAAGCGAGAGGATTCGAGGAGCTCGATGTCGGTAGCAGACGCGCCGTCTGAAGATGAATCGACCAGGTGTAGTGGACTGGAGGGAGCGATGTACGGGGAGGGAGTAGGGCTGAAATTCGGCGAAGGGGAGAGTGTTGCCATTGCTAATTGCTAAAAGAAGAGAGCTTGGAGATTGGATTCAGTGCAGGCCTTGCTTGGGATCGATCGATGGAGGTTTATAAAATGGTGTAGGTTTCGTTAAAGGGGAGGGGAGGGGAGGGGTGAATGCAACGGGCGAATGAGAATCAAAGTGGAGAGCAGGTGGAGGGTTGGTCACGGCAGGACCACGCACGAGGCCGATACCTCACCGTAGTTGTGAGATTATCATTACGGTGATGATGGTTATCATCATTTAACATCCTCTTTTTAAGCCCTTGCTTTTATCATGGTTATGATCATCATTATCCAGGGCCGGCCAATGGGTTTCGGAGGCCTTGTGCAAAACCTAGTTGAACGAGATGGTATTCGACGAAAATTTTAAATGAAATTTACATAACACTAAAGTAAGAAAATAATTTTTATTCAAAATAGCAACAAAATACTTAATTTATCAAATTATCAAATAGTTCTTAATCAATCGGGTTTAACCATAAATTACAATAAAAGCTCACTTCAAGTATCAAGCAATGTAGGTTCGAATCTAACAAACTCGCTTGCCCATGACATGAACATTCCGGTATCTAAAGCTATAGAGAAATATCTTGGAATCCCACTCGTTCGGGGCAGAATTAAAAATGAAATCTTCAACGAGGCGGTTCAGAATCTTAGAAAACAACTCTCCAAATGGAAGGCTAACTCTCTTAGCCAAGCTGGGCGCACTACACTTATTCAAGCTAACCTTAGTTCTAAAACGAATTATCTAATACAAAACTTTCTTTTACCAAAAGGCATTTTACACCAAATCGACCAAATTCATAAGAATTTCTTCTGGAACAAACTAAACTCTGAAAGATACACACCGCTGATTAGCTGGTAAAAAATCTGTCAGCCAAAACACCAAGGTGGACTAGGAATAAAACTGGCCGAGGATATGAATATAAGCCTTCAAATGAAGCTCCTATGGAAGCTCATCAGCGAACCAAATAACATTTGGGTGAAAGTAATCAAGGAAAAATATCTTCAGGAGGAAGGGCTAATGGAAAGATCACATAATAACACCTCCTGGCAATTTGGCAGACTACTGCAACTTAGAGAAAAATTTACCCAAGGACTTCTCTAGATCGTAGGAAATGGTGAGCACATTAATGTGTGGCGTGATCAATGGGTTCCTGGTAAAATTCTCTCTGAGTGGCAACAATTTCTTGACCCAGAACTCAAAGTCTGTCATCTATTGGATACAAATAAGGACTGGAATGTCCCGCTCCTCAAACAAATTTTCCCACAAGGTATTATCAACAAAATAACCAGTATAAAGATCCCTACCTGGCAATCAACTGACAAAATCATCTGGAAACTTAACACAAGTGGAGACTTCTCCACCAAATATGTAAGAAACATGAACATTAACAACAACTCCAACAAAGATTTTAATTGGATCTGGAAAATGCAACTCCCCCCTAGAATCAAAAATCTTCTCTGGAAAATTACAACCGATAATCTCGCTACAAAGGATAGACTAAATAAATACTACAATCGAGTTCCTTCTAACTGTTGCCTCTGTAACAACACAAATGAAGACATTAACCACCTTTTCTTCGATTGTCACTTGACTAGATCAACCATCTCATCTTATGAGCAACTTGTGGGCAGAAACAAACCTCTTATCCCAAGCCAATGCACCAACTTACATGATCTACTTTGGGATAATCAAGACAGAAAACATCTTGGAGAACTTTGTTTCATTTGGCAGAGAATATGGGAGACCAGAAATGACCAGATCTTTAGGAATAAAAACCACTTAAATAGTACTCAATTAGCGTTTATAATTAAATTAGACATAGCGGATTGGCTCTTAGCCGGTACGGATGGAAAGCCAAAACCGCAATGTTACATGAAAAGGAAACGAAACTCCAAATGGACAAAGCCGCCAATAGACTTCTGGAAAATAAATGTCGACGGATCCTTCACGCCCACGGGCGAAAGCAGGATTGGGGTGAATGTGAGAGATCACAATGGGAATGTAGATGATATACTACAAACGGAAGTGGTAGCCAATTCTGCTATCCAAACAGAAGTTGTTGCTTTTTGTGCAGGTTTAAGCCTAGCTTTATCTAAAGGGATCAAGCAAGCCATTGTAGAAGGAGATTGTCTTGAAGTAATCAAATCCATTAACAGTAGTGATTACCGAAGATGGGAGATACTAAGGGAAGTCGAACAAATCAAGAATCTGAGCTCAAACTTCGACAAGCTTGAATTTAGACACTGCTACAGGGAAGCTAATCAAGCTGCAGACTTTATTGCCAAATCTAGAGTTACTTGTAATTTAGGTAACCTCCCTACTTGTAGGGATCTCTGTAACATCATCGCTTTTGATGATCATGGTGGGACCTTACCAAGGTAAGGAACACCTATATTTTGCCTACTGTAAAAAAAAATTAGTTCTTAATCAAAATAACAACAAAACACTTACTACCAAATAGTTCTTAATAAAAACAACTCCAACCTAATACGCACTTCATATTCTCAATCAACTCTTCGCAATCTAATATCAAAGCTAATCCATTGAATTTCTTCAATATATTGCCTTACGCTACACAGTCCAAATTTACCAAGAAATACTTAAAGCGTGTTGATCAATCCCTTGCCCTTGTTATTTTCCAGTAAATGCACAGTACAAGTCTCTCCAATTCACAATCAATTAATGCACTACTTCAAAAGAAAATCACATCAGGAAACATGAACAAAATTCACATCCCTAAAAGGGGAATGGATGACCTTTCCCATAGGCCATAGAACCAAAGAACAACCAAATAATACACGATTAAATGAATTGCCTCTTCAAACATCCGAACAAATTTCTAAATCTAGAACTAGAAGACATAATTAATTGAAAATTTGTCAAACATCCAAACAAATAAGAATAGAGGCACCCAAATACAAAAATGGATTGAGCAGCGGGAGTGCAGGACCGCGAGACACAATTGAATCTGTAGAAACAAGTGCACAAGCTAATTTAGAAACAAATTATTAATCCAAATTACATAAACCCTAAACTTGTAAATCAATTTATAAAACTCTAATTCTACCTTGCTGGCTACCGCAAGTTCTGCAACCGGAATGAACCTCGACCGCCGACGACTGTGGATGTCGGAATGGAGGGTTGCTGTCAAAATGGATCGACCTCGGCTCCGACCTACGGCTGTCGGAAGACCTCGGCTCAGAGAAGACCGCCGGCGACCTGCTGCAAAGCTGCCAATCGCCAAAGCCGGCGAGGCGGCGCCTCCAAGGAATGAAGTCAGACGGATTGATTCGACTGAATGTGAAGGACACTTGAGAGTTGAGTTGGATGGACTGATTGTGAAGAAACAACTGCTGAAGCAGTGAACCTCCCCGGGGCCGCGAGCCATCTTTTTATAGAGCCTTCATAGATCCATTGAGCCACCGTAATTTTGGCTTAGATTTCGATAAGCTTGAAGAATGGAAGAGCCGAAGAGGATTGAAGTAGTCTGTATAATTAATTCGATTGAAGAAAACGAAGAGGCGAGAGGAGAGAGACGAGCGGAGCGGCGTCCTCTTTTTCTCCGCTTAATCACTCCGCTTTCAATTTAGGCGAGGAGTGTGAACATAATTTTTTTATTTTTTAATAGTAGTATACCTAATGGTCCGAAATACTTGAGGCCCATACGAATTTGAGGCCCTGAGCAAGTGCACACTTTGCACTTGCTCAGGGTCGGCCCTGTCATTATCACTAATTAAAGTTGTTATATTCTATAGGCAGGTTGGATATAATGACACAAAATAGTCTAAACTTCTGATCATTTTTTTGACAATAGCCCTAACTAGTCAGAAGGTTACAATATCACATTTCAAAATAATGGTGGCATATTTGAACCAATTAAAAGAGCCATGCATCCAACTATCTAATGCAAAATTTCCTCCTTCCGAAAGGTATACTAAACCAAATCGATCATATTCAAAAGAATTTCTTTTGGAACAAACTTCAGTCAGAAAGGTACACCCCATTAATTAGTTGGGATAAAATCTGTAAACCTAAAGAGAAAGGAGGATTAGGATTGAAACTTGTGGAGGACATGAACATCAGCCTCCAAATGAAATTACTCTGGAAAATTTACTCTGAGCCAAATAACATTTGGGTTAAAATCATAAAAGAGAAATATCTCCAAAAGGAAGGATTAATAATGGAAAGAACATCGCAGAATACATCCTGGCAATTTGGATGACTACTTCATTTAAGAGAGAAATTCCTTCAAGGATTACTATGGATAGTACGAAACGGAGACTCCATAAACGTTTGGAAAGATCACTGGGTTCCCAATCATATTCTCACAAGCTTTCAAGAACATCGGGATCCCGACCTTAAAGTTAATCAGTTGTTCACATCTAGTAAGGAGTGGAATGTTCCCCTCCTCCATGAGATTTTCCCCAATAACATTGTCCAACAAATCATCAGAATTCGAATTCCTAACTGGAACACTCCTGATAAACTAATTTGGAAACTTACCTCAGATCGGTCAGACAAATGGTTAATAGTAGCAACAACTCTACCGAGGATTACAAGTGGATATGGAAACTAAACCTTCCCCCGAGAATAAAAAATCTCCTTTGGAAGATAACAATTGATAGTCTTGCTACAAAGGAGAGATTAAATAGGTATGTCGATAGAGTTCCGGCTTGTTGTTGTTTCTGTAATGATTGTAACGAAGACAACAACCACTTTTTTATCCTTTGTCCATTCACTAGAACTACTATTGCTGCGAACGATCAAAGGTTAAGCAAAACCACACCACTTATACCCAATTCTTGCACCAAAATGAGTGACATTTTGACACTTGATAATAACAAGAAATCTATCGAAGAACTCTGCTTTATTTGGCAAAAAATTTGAGAAGCTAGGAATGAACTGATCTTCAGAAATAAAAAGCCGAACACCCCTTACCAGATGGCCATAAGAATTATAATGGATCTCAGTGAATGGCATGGTGTAGCTAAAGCTAAAAATGTACCCTCAGCGTCAACTGTAAAGAGAAGACGCAATTCTAAATGGACCAAACCGCCTAGGACTATTTATAAAATCAACGTAGATGGTTCTTTGAAACCCACTGGCGATTCCCAAGTGGGGGGGATTATTAGGGACCATAATGGTTCTGTGATTGATATCTTTCAATCTGAAACGGAAGCAAGCTCTGCCATCCAAACAGAAGCTGCTGCGTTTTGTGCAGGTGTAAACTTAGCTCTAGCTAAAGGTCTACGACGAGTCATAGTGGAAGGAGATTGTTTGGAAGTCACCAAGGCAATCAATGATAGCAAGTACGTTAGATGGGAAATTCTCTGGGAAGTGGAACTAATCAGGAAACTTAGCTCAAGCTTTGACAGCATCGAATTCAGACACTGATACAGGGAAGCAAACAAGGCAGCTGATTTTATAGCTAAGTCTAGGAATATTTGTACGTTTTCAAACCTCCCTACTTGTAGGGATCTTTGTAACATCATCCGTATGGATGATCATGGTGACATCTTACTTCTGTAAGATCCACCTAATTTTTGCCTACTGTAAAAAAAAAAAGAGCCATGCATCCATTATCAATCGAACAAATATAAATATATGATGGTAATATGTTAGTAATGAGTATTAAATTATAAAAAAAATATAAAAGTTAATATAATATATAGTTTTTCTTGGTGTTTTGTGAAAAATTATCAATTCATTTGTCTGAAATCATACATGTTAAGTATGAGAATTACTAAGGGCATCACTCGGGCTTAGGGTGTGCAGGAGGCACGACCCGTGTGATCGGCTCTAAGTAATTATAAGATTTTAAGGGAAAATGAAATCATAAGGAAAGACCCATACAATAGTCTCAACATCAACAAAGTCGGTCTCGAGCTTGTTCAGACGCTTTCCATAAAAGTGAGGAATAGGGATACGCTCGGCATTCGATCTAATATGGTTATGATCGAGTTTTGATCACTTATAGTGAGTTAAATCACCGTCTCATGATTTGTAAAGTAAGATATTAAGTTTTAAAGCTTTTGTGCAAAATTTGACAGCTAGCCGAGCTTCGAAACTCCAAAAATGACCCAACTCTAATTTTGAGCTTGGTTAGGTTTTAGCTTCATTGAAGTTTTAGCTTAGTCATTTTAGCTTTATGGTAGTTGCACTCAACTTTGTATAAATGTCATGCACATTTTATATTTTATGGGTGACCTGGCTCCGACATGCTAGCTCTGTCATTCTAGCTTGTACTTAATTGGGCCAGTTCTTATTGGGCCTTTATTGGGAAAGCGGTTGGATTTAATTAATGGGGGATAACCACTCAACCACCATAACTACTCTAACCATAATTACGTACTACCAATAGCTACACATGACCACCCAAAAACTACCACCCCATTTTGCCTATAAAAGGTCTTTGCCGTCCACTTGGAAAGGCATAAGTTTTTTTTATAGTTCTCTTAATCGGAAAAAACAAACACTTAAAACACAAACAATGTATGTATATATGCAATAATAAAATGGGATGCCACCCTTTTATTGCATAGGAAACGTTATCCCACAACGATATTATAGTGCAACCATTTAGCATAAATAGGGGCAATAAACGTTGAAGGAAAACTCGATTTATTTGAGTGGCTCATTTGCCATTATCCAAGACATTTTATATATCTTTTCTAAAGGGCTTAAACACTTAGTTTTGACGCCTAAAAGAATTCGGTGAAGACTGCCTTTTTGGCCTACTCCTTCGGGATTACCTTTCGAGGTTTACCCATGAGATTACCATTTTTGGGTCTACTTAAATCGTCTTGATTATCCGTAATGATCTACAAGAAACGAATTTACCTTCGACCCATTAAAGCAACATTACCTAAGACTAACAGTTATGAAGAGTATTTTATATATCTTTTTAGCTTATTAAAATACGTGTTTAAAAGTAAAACAACATGTATTTTGGATCGGGAGTATTATAATTTAAAGCTCCATTTATGAAGAGTATTTAATAAAACAAACAATTATTATTTTCAACTAGGCAGCTTGCCCGTGCGATGCCCGGGACATTTGTAAATCAAAGTGGATGAAAGTGAATCAAATGGTTGTAAATTTCATGTGATAAAAGTGAGGTGGGAGATTTATCAGTGTAAATTAAGCAATAAAACTCAATGGAAAAACCATATATAATAACCTTCAAATATAGATAATATAATTATATATATTTTACATAAGAAGTAAATATCATGTTGGTCTCGAAAAAATATCAAATAAATAAAAAAATCCCCATAACATCATAATGTATTTGTTGACTATAAGTTGTAAGAGGATATTCTATGATGCGTAAATACTTAATGGGGTATAATAAAAATAAATGAAACATTTGAAACAAAATAATTACAAAAATTGATATTGAATATATTTTATTAAATAACTATGAACTAAATAAAAAGTAATAGAAAAGCTTCGCTGAATATACGTGGACTCTTATAAAAAAGATATACTTCATTTGTCCCGGATTAAAAATCGTTTGATTTTTCAGCATGTTTTCTCTATAAATATATAAAATATTATTTTTTAATTAATTTTTTTACATAATTTCATACTTATTTTTGGGTGCAATAAAAGTGAATCGGGACTAAATTTTGATATGATAGGAAATTTATCTAATCATGTATAATTATGATGTTTAAAAAAAACTATTTTTAAATTTGTCTTTTTTCTTGACTATTTTTTTGTTTCAACTTTCACTAAAATATTAATTATATAGAAGTATAAAAGTAGAACATTTTCTAAGCCAATAGTAAAAACTAATGTTATTTAATTCTTAATTTGTTATGAAAAGATTTGATAGGGATTGTATTTTGTATTTTAAGGATTGGATAAATATATATATATATATATATATATATATATATATATATATATATATATATATATATATATATATATATATATATATATATATTCTATATTTATGATTATTTACCCTTTACAAAATAGGAAAATAATGTTGTAATTCCCACAATTTAACCTATCTTGGATCCCTGTTGTCGAAGTCATGAATCGCTAGGTCGATGTCGTGCTTGATTTCGATCAGGAGCAAACCAAGGAAATTCTCCATCGGAGGCATCTGTACACTGTAGTGTATGTGGTTGGAGATTTCGATGAAGGAGATGAGATTTGAATATTTACTTAATGGGTATTTATGTGTTTACTGTTGAGAGAATTAAAGATGTGAAGAGACCAAAAGAGTCCCACATCGATAGTTTGAACAAATAAGCCTTAGTATATAAGTTAGTGGGTTACTCCTCCTATTGTCAATTGGGTTTAGGATGGAACCCCGCTCGGCTTATGTGCTAGGCTATTAGCGCAAGGGCGCACGTGTGCACACAACCCCCGATCCCGAGACCCAACGGACTTTAGTATGGTATTAGAGCGGAAAAGCCAAAACGGCCCGACTCTCGATCCTGGGCTAGCTAAAAAGAGAATGAGATGCTAGACCCGTTGTCCAAGTGTGAACTAGAGGCGAAAAACGACCCTAGTTGCACTTGCGGGGGCGTGTTGAGAGAATGAAAGATGTGAAGAGACCAAAAGAGTCCCACATCGATAGTTTGAACAAATAAGCCTTTGTATATAAGTCAGTGGGTTACTCCTCCTATTGCCAATTGGTTTTAGGATGGAACCACGCTCGGCTTATGTGATAGCTTAGTATATAAGTTAGTGGGTTACTCCTCCTATTGCCAATTGGTTTTAGGATGGAACCCCGCTCGGCTTATGTGCTAGGCTATTAGCACAAGGGCGCACGTGTGCACACGGCTTATGTGCTAGGCTATTAGCACAAGGGCGCACGTGTGCACACGACCCCCGATCCCGAGTCCCAACGGAGAATTAGGCATCAAAAGGGCGATAAAGATTGAGTTTACATACCCAATTTTTATCGGTTGTTCCCAAATCTTGAAGTCAATAGGGGAGTATGCCTTCCAAGCATGAGTATGAAAAGTATAATGGAACGACATTTGTTGTCCACTGTCTCCATTCTCCTAGTGTATCTCTCGGTCTTCCTCCTTAGCAAGAAATCGGAAATGGAAACAACTGAACAAAAAGGCGAGATCATTCGGATGCTACCATTGAGAATCGAAACATGGAGGAAAAAGGAGTTGGGAACTAACCATATGTACTCGGCGATGGGTTTCTCGGTGACGTCTAAGGGGTTGAGGTTCAAGAGATCGGCTCGACGATGGGCTCCTCGGTGAAGTTTGAGAGGATGAGGTTCAAGACATCGGCCTGGCAACAATTTAATTAGGCATTTCATCCAAGTACATAAACACAAATCAACAGGCACATGTAGGTTGATTTCTAACATATCTCACAATTAACAAAGAAATCAAAGCACAAACATGGATCCAGATCCGAATTTCTCAACAAAATGAACCAAATTCACCAAAAAAAAATACACGAATCAATTCAAATGAATGTGTAAATAAAGCAAAATTCTCAAAATGGTGGTCAATCTAAAGATATCAAAATTACCCGTAGATCAATGCTTTCACAATGCGAGAGACGGAGCAGATCTGATGACAGAGAAAGGAGAGACAATGCGGAAAATGGAATTGGAATGTCGAGATCAAGTTCATCGAAATTGGGGAATATTTTATATGTGGGATTTGGGATCTTGCAATTAAATCAATCAGAGGTGGAAAGCCATTTGCTATTGAAACGCCTAATTATTGGATGAAATGCATAATTAAATTGTAGGTGAAACGACATTAACCCACCTTTACAATCATCTAAAAATACATAAATCCAAAATAATCAAAATATATTCAAATATGCATATATTGCTATAAATTCACTCCTTTCAGCATATAGCCAATCAATGGCTAGAAGCATTATCGTGTCAAATATCAGGTCAAAATATAAGTGTAACGATGATAACCATGATCTAAGATGAATATTACTATACTGGGTACTACCTAATACAGAGGAAAATCCTTAATATTCCTTCTTATATAGAGAGAGATGTAGGTTTTGTGAAAGAAAACAGATGGTTAAAATCTAGGAAATGAATAAATTATTACACTACTGCCTCTACCAAAAAAAATAAAATTACTGCACTACATTATAAATAGCACAATGAACTGCACTGCATTAGGAATTCAAATGTAAGAATATGTCTTGTTTACCTAAAAATGGAAACTCTTTGAGTCCCTTGATAACACACAAGACTTCAGCCCAAATCCTCCACCTCAAACTCCGTGATCTTCTTTTACAGGCTAAACACTGACAGCATAGACAACCAAAACAAAATCGTAAGCAATCCACACACACTGAAACCCAAGAAATGACTTATCGCCCATATTGGCAAACATGTCATTCTCGAGTTGGAACATGAAACATCTAAGCTTATTTTTAAATTAGTAAGAAAAGCACAAGTAATATAAAACCTGAAATGAAAAGAACCCAATGCAAACACACAAAAAGGGGAAAAATTGATAGATTTTATATCACTAAACCAAGCAAGATACCCAAGAAAGAGTGTGACAGAGAGAGAAAGTGGTAATAAAAAAGGGGCGAAATTGATAGATTTTATATCACTAAACCAAGCAAGATACCCAAGAAAAAGTGTGACAGAGAGAGAAAGTGGCAATCAACCACCAGACGCCTCTGAACCAACTTGAGAGCTCGGATGTGTTTTTGGATTTGTCTCAGGAAATAGGGTACATCATTGTTCGTTGACGCCATCGCCCTTTTTACTCTACTCTACCAATGTCTTGAGGCCATCCATGACTGCTCTAATTGTTACTCTACAAACTCAAAAACATACAAAATCTAAGATATGGAATTAAGAACAATGATCAATTTGTTTGCAAATGCTCAACAAAATGCATAAATGCATAAATGAAATCCTAGTTCCCAACATACTGTATGGGCTAATATATCTCCAAGCCTAAAAAATATATTCACTGTCTATTTTGGATTCAATTACAATCAATTTTACTTTGCTACAATAAGTGACATCATTGACTAAGGCCATACAATATTAATATATATATATATATATATATATATATTCACTGTCTATTCAATATAAAAAAAATGCATTTGTTTTAGCAAGAGCAAGCAAACAACAGCAATAAATTGAACAACAGTAGTAGCAATCCAACATGTCGATTTCCAACAATTACCCTAATCAAACAGAAATCAAACAGCCCTAACAAACAACAATTGTACGTCCCTAATCGATCAGTAATAAAACAACTCCAATCAAACCGTAAGAAATAGCAGGAGCAAACAAACAACTCTAATCCAACCAAAAAGCGGTAGCGTGGACATCAATAGGCAACACTTCCGTCATGGCAACAGATTCGGGTAGGCGTGGCCACGGGTCGGGTATGCAACAGAAATTGAGAATGAAAAGACAGAATAAAAACCTTCTCACAACATTAATTAGGCCTGTAATGGCAGTATCTTTGTTACTGCATAAAAATCATCCTAATCATCGCATAAACCAAAGAAAAGCAAATCTAGGTCAAACACCATCATCTACAGATCTAATAACCAACGAATAATTTCGATAGAAGAACTGCGAAATTGAGAGACCTGAAGGTGAGAAGCGTGAGTGAAACCGGGAGGATCAGGAACATTGCGAATCTCCGGGTGCCACTACATGCGGAGAAATTTCTCGAGTGCTGCCATCTGAGCATCCGTGACCGAGAAGCTTTTCTAAGTAATCTCATTGTTATTGTGAACGTCCTTTAAACAGAAGAAACTCTCAAATTAGTCATCAGAATAAGAATCAAAAATCAAAACTGAAAACCCTATGAATCCGGGAAAAAACGAAAAGAATCAAGATTGAAGGGGAGGATTTGACCTAATTGAAGAGATTTGGGGGAAACATGAGACTTTACCTTAACTCGGAGATAGAGAGAGGATCTCCAAAGAGGTGAAGATTGAATGAGAAGCTAATTGAACCTTTTGCTTGGAGCCCATTGGGAATTCAGTGCGTTCAGAGAAGACGGAGCGGAGCGGTTGAAATCGGGATGATAAGAAACGTTCGGAGAAGACGTACCGATTGAAATGAACTAGGGTTTCCCTTTAATGAAATACAACATCGCGTGTAACTGCTTGTGATAATTAATTATGGCTAATTAATTGAAATGGTTGAGCACAAGTAAAAAAAAAAATCAAATTGGATAGACATTAATGAATCATGCACACAACTTTTCTTGTATACTAGGGTTGCAGACCCGTGATTGCGCTATTGTTTGCTGGATTATTCTTTTGCTGATCTTCTAGCCAGGTAAGTACCTCCGGGGCTTACTCAGTAACCAGTACCTCCTGCCTGATGTGTCATATAGTATGTACGTGTTGCATATGCATAAGAGCATGTCATGTAGTATCATGCTTAGGAATTGCATTTACGAATGAGCATCCTTACTCTGTATACGTTTGAATACAGAACAGCCGTTATCTGTGAGTCCTAGAGTCCTTGCTAGGGTCATAGGGCAGCCCAGCTTCATCGGGCGTTGTCCTCCTCGAGTCATTTATATATATATATATATATATATATATATATCACGAGATACGAGATGGGCATGAGATATGATATGATGATGAGATATGATATGATGATGAGATTTGATATGATTATAGCATCGAACTGGCCAGTCTCCACCTTGTTTGAAAGAGGGGTGGTGGTAGAAGAGGGATATACCACTTGGTATTCTTTGTTAAGGCCTTACTTAATATTCCGCACATATGAGTTAGGAACATGATAGTGTGGTTAATATTCCAGTACTGCATGAAGGCATCTTTATTCTAGGTATAGGCGTATTATATGTCCTCAGCGCGGTCAGAGGACCCGCGGGTGGACTCTTGGCCTGACTTGGTGGTATAGTTTCAGGTACCCGATATACTGCTTGATTTTGTGCTGTTATGACGGGGTCTATTAATATGGCGGAGAGTGAGTGGTTGAAACCTGAGTTCACCAGATTCATACTTTTGGGATTTCTCCCTAATTATACTCTGTTTTGACCCGGCTCTGCCGTGGCACTGGTTGTATCACTTTCAGAACTTATGCCCTTTGCATGATAAAGGATTTCCCGCGTTGTAGACTTAGGACAGGTATAGGGGTTTACCCCGGGGTCTCCAACGGACCTTCCGGATTTGGGTGCGAAATCCCACTTTAAACTACACATCTTCGATTTCAAACCTTCAACCTGTACTCGGGGCGTAAGATCCCAACGAGGGGTTTCATCCCTCGAAACGTAACTCGGGAATCATAATCCTGGGCCGTTACAAAGGTGGTATCAGAGCTGAGGTTTCGCAATCCGAGTACAATAGGTTGAAGAGGTTTTGAAAATCGCCCAACGTTTTCAAATTGTTTTCGAAAATATTTTATAAGGGGCAAAATGAATTTAATTGGACTTAAAACCTAAAATGAATAAAGGGGAAATAATCTCGTGGGTAGAGACCCAAGCGGTAGACATCCCTTATGGATGTAGAATTCGGGGAACGGTAGACAAAATACTAGCTTTTATTTACAGATGGGACTAGAAGACTCCAACGAACACCACGGAGGTTGGAGTGTTGAGTTAGGAGGCCGTGAGGTTTTGCCCCTCCGGTCAGTCGTCCCTCGAAGGACGGCATAGATCGTCTCTATGCTTACGTTTATATATGTACATATATGCAATTGGGCTCGAGGGCGATCCTCCTCGAAGAGGATCATATTAATCTTGTTGATTGCTTCCGTGATGAGTGCTCTATTGTGCTTAGGATAGCCAATTAATCAGTATGCCTTGACTTGAATCATGTGTTGAATAACTGTGCAAACGGGATAGTGGGGGAAAACCTTGTTCTTATGTAATCGGAATTCCTGTTTTGTCAAAATAGCCCTTTCATAATTCAAACACTCTGATGGTTCTAACTCCGTCTTCTGCCCCCACAAAACATTTAGGCATGTTAGCAAGGGTCGAGAAGTATCCTCTCCCCCTTTTTAGAGTCTTTTTTTCGTATCCCACCATCGATGCTTCTACCGAGTCTCGTACTTGTGATTGGGGTCTTTCACGGGAAATTTGGTTCGGTCAACTAAATACCTTCGAAAATCGTGTCAGATGTGAGGGTTACCTGAGTAAGTTAGTGGGAGTGAGGATTTAAATCGTTTCGAGATAGAAGTGAGTTGTCTTACTGAGTAAGCCACCTCGGTGAGCTTCTCCTTCCTCATTCTCCCCTTCCTTCTTGCCTTGTGTGTGCTGGTGTCGGAATGGGTGGTCGGAACTCCGCCCTCGCCGGCGTGCTTCCTCTTCCCCTCTCCTTCTTTTCCCGCTGTCGGACCGAGCTTTATGCTCTGTTCGTTCTTTGTTTCAGATGGAAATGGGTAGAAGAAAGGGACATGGGTCCCCTTGCCACATCACCTCCCTGGGCCCATTCCTTCTCTTTTAAAATCCGGATTTGCAATTGGAATGAGGGAGTTAAAGTTGTTATTGGGCCTATTCTTCTTTGGGCCAAAACATGTGGTTCTAACATAAATTGTTTGGGCCTATTTTTTTTTTCCCTCCAAACCAAACCCATATATTCTAGGCCTTGCTCCCAAATTGAGCTCGATTTTGATTTTAATAAAAGAAAGGGGGTCGGTTGTAACTTTTACAAATATAAGGGCGGTTTTGGTAATTTTAAAAGGACTGATTTTATTAAATAAGAATGGTTGGAATTTTTAAAGGATTTAGAAATATTTTGTGAAAATGTTTAAAGGTAAATGGTATTTAAAATATTATATAGTATTATGTGAGATTAAAATGTAAAACATTATTTTGAGAATAAAGATGTAATATTATGGTGAATTAAAAAGATACATTATCGGGTTTGAATCGACAAAGGAATTTGACGAATATTTTCCAAGGACGGAATTTCTAACTAGTTAACTCGGTTTTCGAAACGGTTTCGGGACTAACTCGGGAATTATGTGCTCGATGACTGACTAGCATGATTGATGTGAATGATTGTCTAATATCATGATTTGTGTTGACTAACAACATGATGAACTGTTAAGATTATGTATCGTTAATTTATACGTTGAGATAGGATGAATATGATGCACTTGAGCTATATGATATGCAAATATATGGTTATGAATATATGAATGTGGTTGAATGGGATGATGAGAACGATATGGTATTGAGAAATATGGCAATGCGATGAATGGTTGAACTTGAAGAAATGACGATTGCGATATGGTTGTTATTCTCGTTGAATGATGTATGCTTTGAGTGCTTGAATGATTAGACGTAGACTTATATATGTGTTATGATATGCATCTAGGTGATACCTTGTGCTATGACTAATGTGTGCCAGACTTCCTATTATGCTGTTCTGCATAGCTAGGTAAGTCTCTTCGGAGCTTACTCAGATTGAATAGAGCTATTCCCTGCTTTAGGTGCATGATATACTAGGTGTTGCATTCATGATCAGCATGCCATGTAGTACCATGCTAGGTTGCATCTACGTTGAGCATCCTATTTCTTTATGCGTATGTAAACAGAACGGCCGTTATTTGTGAAGTAACTAGAGTCATTGCTAGGGTCATAGGGTAGCCCAGCCTCATCGCGTACCCTGAGTCAATCGAGTCATGCACTTCCTTATATTATGAGATGCATGCGGGCTTTATTGTGGAGTGGGTTAGGCATGCGTGCCGCCCTATTATGAATGAATGCATTCACGAGCTGGCCAGTCTCCACCTATCGGAAGGGGTGGAGGTAGGAGAGGGATATACCACTTGGTATTCTGTGCTAAGGCCTTATTATTATTATGTACTTGATCTTAGGAGCATGTTAGTGTGTTAATATTCCGCCATGCATCTAGAAGCATCTTTATTAGGTATAGCGTATATGTGTGCTTATGGTTGGGATGCAGAGCTAAAGTGGGCATCGATCTGATCCCGCCCCATATCAATTTTTTTAGGTATTATTTATGTTCATACTATCGGTGTTGTTTGCTTATTGCGCGGGTTATTTTGTCGGCGGAGAGTGAGCGCTGGAGTTATCAACTTCACCAGACTCTGATTATACTTTTGGATTTACACTTTAGACTCCGTTTTGACCCGGCTCTGCCGTGGCACCCTCTTGTATTACACTTGTTTTCGCTAGTCGCATGATTCTTGATTTCCATACTTAGACTTACGACAGGTACAGGGGATTTCCCCGGGGATTCCAACGATCCCTTCGAATTTTGGGTATGAAATCCCACTTTAAAATGTTAGGATAGAATTTCAAACCTTCAACCTGTACTCGGGGCGCAAGATCCTAACGAGGGGTTTCATCCCTCGAAACGTAACCCGGGAATCATAATCCCGGGCCGTTACAGGAGAGGGATGTGGTAAAGATGCGAAATTCAAACCAGTAGATGATGGAGATAAGGTCGTTGAAAAACCTTTCGGCATGTTACTGGGAGGGAGACGATCGAAATGATGAGAGAGATCTACAGAGGGAAGAGGATGTGAGGAGAGCTGATGAGAGGAGACCTCATTTATGTGGCTATGCGGAGATTAGTTCATAAGGAAGATGTGAGATAGAGAGATTGAGGAAGGGAGTACCGCCATTAGAGCTTGAGCGAGAGGTTAATATCGAGATCAGGGTCTGGGTGAGGAGGATTGAAATAGATAGGAGGATGTGAGGAAAACCCTAAAAATAACGGGGTTAACAAATAGGGTTAACCATGAGTCTCAAAACACATTATTCCTTTGAGGAGGCTCACCAAACATCCTACGAAGGGATTGGGTTTGTTGTTACCTTTCCTTGGGCATTTTTTACCTTAACAAACAAGCCATTAATCTTGAATTGAATATTGTGGTGCATTTTTTTTGCATAAGACCCACATAGATATGGCGATTCGGTTGATCGGATCGGGTTTGGGTATACCCATTCGGGTTCGGTCAATGTCGAGTCATGTCATCTGTCAGATATATTGTATGTTTGGGTCGGGTCGGGTTTGAGTCAGGTAAGCTTGGGTCGGGTAAATGTGGGTCAAAATGGATTTCGAGTTAGTCGGGTTGGGTTCGGGTTTGGGTCGGGTCACAGTTTTTTTATTATAAAATGACGAATATCTTTATTTATCTTAATTGTAGAAAAATAAACTTCATTTATTTAGTTATATTATGTCTCATTATAGGTAATTCACATTATTAGTATGTTTAAAAATGAGAAAATTAAAGTAATTACTAGGATGAATCAGGTCTTGTTCAGGTCGTTTAAAAATGGGTCGAGTATAGCTGAGTCTGGTCGGGTTTGTCTTCTTTCATGTCCATTTGGGTATCGGGTCAAAATGGGTCGGGCTTTGTTTCGAGTTCGAGTTGTGCATGATGCTAAATTTGTTGGGTTCGGTTGGCTCTAGGTTCGATTGGGTCGGATCGGGTCAGATTTTGCCAGCTTTAGTAAGATGGGTGTTTTTTTTTTTGCTACAGAATAGATGTAACTAGAAGGGGTGGTTATGAGCAATATGACATATTTTAAGGGTGGTTTCCTGTGGTTTAACCTTAATATTTATAGACCATTGCAACCATGAGGAAACCTCTTAGGAAAGAGATAGAAAAGTCCTTTTTAGAAAACGTCCTTTTGGTGCCCAAAATTTAAGTCCTAGGACAAAATGGTTGAAATATTAGGCGAATGTCCATTTTTCCCAATTTTACCCTGATGATGGTACAATGCCCTTTCTTTTCTTCTCAGAAACCCGATCTTTCTTGTTTTCCATCCAAGGCCGCCTCTAACCTTCGCACTTGTCACCTTCGCCTCCTCGCTGCACGCAATCGCCGACCTCCCGTCTCCCTGCTCAGCGGCTCCTCGCACCACCACCCCCGGCAGCCCCATTGTAGGCCATCGTCAGTACACCACCGTTTCCCACCTGCATCGCCGTCGAAGATGGACCGAGAGCGGCGAGAGCTGATCCAGGAGCCTATCGAGCTTCCTCCTCTCCGCCTACCTCTCCTCATCATCTCCACCGCCGGCTTCACTCTCGCTGCCGTTCCGAAGGTCGATTGCGGGATTAAAACTCGGAGGCTGATCACAAGCGCATCTTCTCCAGCTTCTCCGTTTCGACCCCTTGTCTCCGCCATGCCCGATGCGATTGATTCACAGGTTGCACAAGGATTATGCGGCCATATATAAGCCATAGCTGATGCTTTGCCAACAGCTTCCAATTTCGATTTCAATTTGATGCTTTCGATTTCAATTTAATGCTTCAGGTCGGTGTTTGCTTCATGTCGGTGTTTGATTCAGGTCGGTGTTTCAATTTTGTAATTGATCCATTTGTTGTTTTTTTTTGGTAGAGGTAATTGATTGATCCATTTGTAGATCATCATTGTTCGTTATTTTTCTTTTTCATTTGGCATTTATTTCTGCAGGTCAATGTGCATTATTTTATTTTTTTGGTTTTCTTTTTCATTTGGCTCTAGGGAGTATCATTTTATGGATTTATTTTTGTTTAGTTATCTTGAGATTGATAAAAAAACCAATAGATGTGTGGAAATTAGCAGGCTTTGTACGAATAAAAATAAGGTTATAGAAGTTGTAATCAAAATAAAAATAGACCGACACTGTAATTAAAGGAAAATTATAGGACAATGGAAGCACAAACCTTAGAGGGTCGGTCTAATGAGAAGCCAAAATATATGTGGTGGACAGTTCTCATCCAATATATAAACGGGTAAGAGGGTATTAGACATTGTCACCACTATGAAAAAAGTTCATAGACATTGTAATCAAAAGAAAATCCTATAGACGTTGTAACCAAAATATAAACAGGGTCATAGACACTGTAATCAAAATAAAAACAGTGTCATAACCACTGTCACCACTATAAAAACAAAGTCATAGACACAGTAATCAAAGGAAAACCCTAGGACAAGGGAAGCCCAAACCCTATAGGGGCAAATGAGAAGCCAAAATACATGTGGTGACAGTTCTCCTCTAATACATGAATGGGTAAGAGGGTCATAGACACTGTCACCACTATAAAAAC
Organism: Persicaria tinctoria; assembly: GCA_037127255.1. Classification (NCBI taxonomy): domain Eukaryota; kingdom Viridiplantae; phylum Streptophyta; class Magnoliopsida; order Caryophyllales; family Polygonaceae; genus Persicaria; species Persicaria tinctoria. Next base: position 83,143,522 of record JBANSL010000006.1, read on the forward strand.
AGGTTCATAGACACTGTAACCAAAGAAAAACTCTAAGGCAAGGGAAGCACAAACCCTATAGGGGCTACTGACAAGCCAAAATACATGTGATGACAGTTCTTCACTAATTTCTAATTTCTAGTTTTCTAGATTTTTTTAAAGTAGTGTCACCACGATAAAAAAAATTAAAAATATAAAAGTTGTTGTCATCACTATAAAAATAAAGTCATAGATATTGTCACCACCATAAAAACATTGTCATAGACACTGTAATCAATGAGAAATCATATGATAAGAGAAGCAAAAACCCTATAGGGGCTAATGAGAAGTCATAGACACTGTAATCAAAATAAAAACAGTGTCATAACCACTGCCTCCACTATAAAAACAAAATCATAGACATTGTAATCAAATAGAAAACCCTATAGACGTTGTAACAAAAAAAACAGCTTTATAGACACTGTCACCACTATGAAAACAGGCTCATGGACACTGTAATCAAAGGAAAACTCTAGGAAAAGGGAAGCACAAACCCTATATGGGCTAATGAGAAGCCAAAATACATGTGGTGACAATTCTTTTCTAATTTCTAATTTCTAGTTTTTTAGATTTTTTTAAATTAGTGTCACCACAATAAAAAAAAATGTAACTACTATTGTAACCACTATAAAAAAATAAAGTCATAGATATTGTCACCACTATAAAAACTTGGTCATAGACACTGTAATCAAAGAGAAATCATATGATAAGTGAAGCAAAAACACCATAGGGGCTAGTGAGAAGCCAAAATAAATGTGGTGACAGTTCTCCTCTAATAAATGAATGGGTAAGATGGTCATAGACACTATAATCAAAAGAAAAAGTGTCATAGCCACTGTCACCACTATAAAAATAAAGTCATAGACACTATAATTAAAAGGAAAACTCTATAGACGCTTTAACCAAAATAAAAACAGGGTTATAGACATTGTCACCACTATGAAAAAAGGTTCATAGACACTGTAATCAAAGGAAAACCCTAGGAAAGGGGAAGCACAAACCCTAAAAGGGATAATGAGAAGCCAAAAGAACATGTGATGTACAGTATGATTTAGGGTTTAGGGTTAAGTCTTTAGGGTTTAGGGGTAAGGCTCTAGACCCTAAACCCTAAAATGTTAGTACAATACGTCGTTAAGAGATGATTGTTGTCACCAAATGGAAAACCCTAGGACAAGGTAAGGACAAACCCTAATGGGGCTAATGAGAAGCCAAAAGACATTAGGTGGACAATTCTCCTTCAATATATGAATCGGTAAGAGAGTCATAGACACTGTCACCGCTATGAAAATAGGATAATAGACACTGTCACCACTATAAAAACCGGGTCATAGAAAATGTCACCACTATGAAAAAATGGTCACAAACACTGTAATCAAAGGAAACCCTATAGACATTGTAACCAAAATAAAAACGGGGCTATAGACATTGTCACCACTATGAAAAAAGGGTCAAAGACACTGTAATCAAAGGAAAACCATACGACAAGGGAGGCACAAACTCTATAGGGGCTAATGAGAAGACAAAATATATACATGTGGTGACAGTTCTCCTCTGATAAATGAATGGGAAAGGGGATCATAGAAGCTGTAATCAAAATAAAAACCGGTTCATAGACATTGTCACCACTATAAAAAAAAAGGTCATAAACACTGTCACAACTATAAAAGAAGAGTAATAGACACTGTAACCAAATGAAAATCCTTCCAACATATGAATGAGTAAGAGATTTATATACGTTGTAACCACTGTTAAAACAGAGTCATAGACACCATCAACACTATTAAAAAAGGGGGTCATAGACATTGTAATCAAAGAAAAACCCTATAGACGATGTAACCAAAATAAGAACAGGGTCTTAGACACTGTCACCACTATAAAAATAGGTTCATAAACACTATAATCAAAATGAAAACGGTGACATAAATACTGTCACTAAAGAAAAACCTTAAATGACTAATGAAAAGCCAAAATACATGTAGTGACAGTTCTCATTTAATATATGAATGGATAAAAGGGATGTAACCAAAATAAAATAGAGGCATAGACATTGTAATCAAAATGAAAACAGTGACATAAATGCTATCACCAAAGGAAAACCCAATAACAAACCATAAAGGGTCTAAACCTAACCAAAATAAATTAATTAAATATCTACTTGCATGATGAAATCCGTTTTAATTACACTGAAATTGAAATGTAACTAGCTACTGTTTGAAGAAATTTATGAAGTTAGTGAGAAATTCAACAGTGGGATAAGACAAAAAGGGAAATTGCTTCACATTTTCAAATACATACATACAAGCTCATATTCAGTACCAGTGCTTCCACTTCCACCTATCATATTGCAAAAACCCATTGCAATTGCTTCACATTTTCATATACATACATACAAGCTCATATTCAATGAGATCTTAACATTACCAAATCACACAAATTAACTCAACAGAACATTGCAAAACTAAAGGTGGATAACAAATTAATAATCAGCAGTTCCATATTACCTACTGCTCAAATGTAATCCTCCGTCAAATTGAGCACAATCTACTCAAACGAATCCCTAATCTATAGGAATAAATGGAGTCGCGTAATCAACCATTTCGACAATCGGACGGTAGCTTGGCATCCAAAAGAGTTGACTCCGATGGTGTTGTGGACGGTGTAGCGCTGCGGGGGAGGACGAGGACGAGCCAGGAGCCAATGAATCCATTGCCACAAGTGGTAGGCACCACTCCGACATCAATTTTCGGAACTAGATCTTCAATCGATCACCGTCAATTGGGCAAGAGGAAGAGGAAGCACCTCCATCAACCGCTCCATCACAGCACAGCGGACCTTCTTCATTCCCATTGCGTCGACCAACCGAAGCGCCACCAGAGATCCACAAAATCCACCGGAGACGACTAGACGAGTGTGGGAATGACATTTTTACACACTATCATAATATGGGTTCATTTATGTAATTATATGTAATTAGGATTGTCGGTTAGGTGTTCATTATAAATACACCTTACCGCCTCTGTAACACATCAGTTCGTTCATTCTCACAATGTTCAGTTTGTTTGCTCCATTTCTGTTTCTCGTTCTTCCTCTTCTTCAACACATCACTTCCGATCTTATGAACTGGATTCAACATGGTATCAGATTTTTCTCGAATCTGGTTTTTCTTTGCTTCCGCTTCTCCCAATTTCTCTGAAATCGCTAGTTCTTCGATTGATTTCACTAGCTCTGTGTCGATTGATTCGACGAATTTCTTTCAATTCACGCGTTTTCTTCGATTGTCGTTCTTGATTCTCTATCATGGAGGTTGTTGCAATTGATGCTTATCACCCGTTCTATCTCCATCCCTCTGACAACCCTGGCGCTGTTCTTGTGTCGAAATCGTTTGACGGCACCGGATTTGGGGGTTGGAAGCGGTCGATGCTGATCGCTTTGTCCGCAAAGAACAAAATTGGGTTCCTGGATGGCTCTATTCATAAGCCTGCAGATACCGATCCTCAATTTCGCCAGTGGCAGCGAGCTAATGACATGTGCATCTCATGGATCTTGAACTCGCTTGGGAAGGAGATTGCAGAATCGGTTCTCTACAGCGATTTGGCTTCGGAAATTTGGACAGATCTTTGCAATCGGTATGGTCTTTCTAATTTTGCTCAAATTTTTTCTATCAAGAAGGATATTTGCACTATCGCTCAAGGTTCCGATGGGATTGACGCTTATTTCACTCGCAATAAGCGCCTATGGGACGAATTGTTTAGTTTGCAAGGTTTGCCCCCTTGCACATGTGCTGCTGCTCAGGTTCTTCGCAAATATGAAGAAGATCAGCGTCTCGTTGGTTTTTTGATGGGATTAAATGAATTCTATTCTCAGATTAGGGGCAATATTTTGATGCTGTCTCCCACGCCTACTCTTGCTAATGCATACTCTCTTCTCATTCAAGAAGAGAAGCAGCGTCAGATTTCTTCAGTCCCTTCTATTTCTACTGAGTCAGCCTCTTTCAATGTTGGTTCAAGCTCAAATGCTGTGTCTAAGTCTCAAGGTTCTAAGCAAGATGACAAGAAGACCATGGTCTGTAATTACTGCAAGAAGACTGGTCATGTTATTTCTAAGTGTTACAAATTTCATGGTTTTCCTGGTTCAAAGCCTCCAGACAAATCTAAGCCTCAAGACAGACGTTTCTCTGCTAATGTGGAGGCTAATCAAGATGCTGCAAATGGTGGTCCATCTGCTTCTGGCATCCCTGCAATACCAGGACTGACTGCTGATTAGTGTTCTCAACTCATGGCATTGCTGAATGTTTCTTCAGGTTCTGAGGTTGGAGTTTGCAATATGGCAGGTATTATTACTTCTCCATTTCGTTTCTCTTGTTCAATTCTGGACAAAGATATTAAGACTGATAGAAACACATGGATAATTGATACCGGCGCAACTGATCATATGTCTTATGATCTATCTTTGTTTAGTAGTAAGATGTTACTTTCTAAACCTTTTCATATAGCTCTTCCAAATAAATCTCTACTTCCTGTCAATACATATGCCACTGTTGTCCTTGATTCTTTACTAACTTTACATAATGTTTTATTTGTTCCTCAATTTAAATATAATCTCCTATCCATAAGTAAACTATGCAAGCATAACAAGTGCTATGCATTCTTTACTGATTCAATGTGTGTTTTGCAGGGCCCTTCCATGAGGAGGCCACTGGTGCTTGGTAAAGAAGTAAATGGACTTTATCTGCACACCAAAGATATAGCTGATAATTCTCCTGTTTTTCATGTTTATGATCTTTCTTTGCTGTCTAGCAATATTCAGAATTCGTCTACTGTTTCAAACTGTAATTCTCTTGATGTTGTTTCTGAAACAAGCTCTGTCTTACCTGCAGTTTCTTCTTGTAATGTGCAATCTCTTGTACTTTGGCATTCCAGGCTTGGACATTTACCATTCAATAAAGTTTTGAAGCTTACTTCTGTTCATAATATTTCTCCCACTGACATGGATGGTCTAATTTGTGATGTGTGTCATAAATCCAGACAGCACAAGTTACCATTTCCTAAAAGTAGTATTTCATCTACTAAACCCTTTGATCTAATTCATATTGATGTTTGGGGTCCTTACAACACCCCTACACACAATGGATATAGGTATTTTTTGACAATTGTAGATGATTTTTCCAGATCAACTTGGACACAACTCATGACATCTAAGAGCAATGCTTTGTCTTTGATTAAAGCCTTTGTTCTTATGACAGAAACTCAGTTTCATGTTGTGCCCAAGGTGATCCGGACTGATAATGCCTTTGAGCTTGGTTCTAGTCATGAATCTTCTAGTTATTTTAAAAGCAAAGGCATTATACATCATACATCTTGTCCACACACTCCTCAACAAAATGGGGTTGTCGAAAGGAAACACAAGCACTTGCTTGAGACAGCAAGGGCATTGATGTTTCAATCTCAACTTCCAATTCAGTATTGGGGAGATTGTGTTTTAACAGCAACTTACTTAATAAATAGGTTTCCCTCAAAAATTCTACATGGGGAGACACCATTTAAGTTGCTGTTCAATAAAATACCTAGCTATGATCATCTCAGATCTTTTGGATGTCTTGGATATGCTTCAACAGTAGCTCATGGGAGAAATAAATTTTCACCAAGAGCAATTCCTTGTGTATTTATTGGATATCACCAAGATGCTCTCTTTACAGTCCAACAAAATCATTGTATCCAGGCATGTCAAATTTCATGAAACTATTTTTCCTTATAAATCTTTCAAATCTGTTTTGCATTCTGACAATGTTTTCTTACCAAAGGCTGCCATGGATACTGGTTTTGTCGGTTAAGATACTTCTACTAATGTCAGACTTCACACTACAACTGCTCCTACTGTTAGAAGGTCTACTAGGCAACATGCTTCTCCTACTTATCTTAATGATTATATATGCAATTATGTGCTCAACATTGATCATGTCTCGTCTGTATGTGCTAACACTATGACCACTTTAACATCTCAACCTGGTGGTCAATCTGTTGCTTTTTCTGCCCTAAGTATGGATGATCAAAAATTCATCCAGAGTTTGCCAACACTGGTGGAGCCAACTACATATGAAGAAGCAGTATTGCATCCTTCTTGGAAGGAAGCCATGGACAAGGAGTTTCAGGCCCTACACTTAAACAACACTTGGACATTAACAAAGCTCCCTAAAGGCAAGAAACCAATATCAAGCAAGTGGGTTTATAAAATCAAGCTTAGAGCTGATGGGACAGTTGAAAGGTGCAAAGCAAGGTTAGTTATCAAAGGTTGTACGCAAAAAGAAGGTATTGATTACACTGAAACTTTTTCTCCAGTTGTTAAACATACTACAATTCGTGCTCTAATTGCTATGGCTGTTAAAAAGCATTGGAACATCTCTCAATTAGATGTTAACAATGCTTTTCTTCATGGAGATTTAGATGAAGATGTGTTTATGAGGCCACCTAAAGGTTTACAAGTTCTTGATAAATCTATGGTTTGCAAGTTAAATAAATCATTGTATGGCTTAAAGCAAGCCTCAAGGCAGTGGTATGCCAAACTATCTTCCTTTTTGCATGATCAAGGTTATAAATCTTCTAAAAATGATTACTCTTTATTTAGTAAATGCTCACAAACTTCTCAAGTCTTTGCAGCTGTATATGTAGACGATATTCTGCTTACAGGGAATGATGATGCTGAAATCAAAAGGCTAAAATTGGAGTTGGATGACAAATTCAAAATAAAGGACCTGGGATCACTACACTATTTTCTAGGAATGGAATTCATCAAGACTCCCATTGGTTTGCTGATGACACAGAGGAAGTTTTTATTCGAGCTACTACAAGATAGGCTCTAATTTGCTTCCAGCATCAACTCCTTTGGACACACGCATCTCATTACAACCTTCCACATATTCTTCTACTCTAGCAGATGCTTCACAGTATAGAAAGTTAGTTGGAAAACTTAACTTTCTCACCAATACAAGACCAGACATTTCCTTCAGTGTACAACACCTAAGCCAATTCATGCAAAGGCCATCTGTGGAGCATTTTCAAGCTGATATACACATACTTCGATATCTCAAAGCCAAGTCCGATTTGGGTTTACACTTCAATACATCATCAGACTACAAGCTCTTGGCATTTTGTGACTCAGATTGGGCATCCTGTCACCACACAAGGCGTTCAGTTTCTGGATATTACATTTCCTTTGGTGGATGTCCCATTTCATGGAAATCCAAAAAGCAATCAGTGGTAAGCTTGTCATCTGCAGAAGCTGAATACCGTAGGATGAGAAGGGTCACTTCTGAGTTGGCATGGCTGTCAAGGCTGTTCAGTGAGCTTGGTGTGTCTGATATTCTTCCCATTCCTTTGAAATGTGATAACCTCGCAGCAATTCACATTGCAAGGAATCCGGTTTTCCACGAACGTACCAAACACATCGACTTAGACTGCCATTTTGTTCGCTCTAAAGTCCTTGAAGGCCTCATCACCATCTCACATGTTCCAACTCAGCTCCAGCTTGCGAATCTCCTCACCAAGGCTTTACCAGGACATGTTTATACATCGACATTGGGCAAGCTTGGTCTGCTTCCTCATCCTCCAGCTTGAGGGGGGGTGTGGGAATTACATTTTTACACACTATCATAATATGGGTTCATTTATGTAATTATATGTAATTAGGATTGTCGGTTAGGTGTTCATTATAAATACACCTTACCGCCTCTGTAACAAATCAGTTCGTTCATTCTAACGATGTTCAGTTTGTTTGCTCCATTTCTGTTTCTCGTTCTTCCTCTTCTTCAACACATCACTTCCGATCTTATGAACTGGATTCAACAGCGAGAGGCGGAGAGAGCACCGGTGCACCGGAGACGACTAGACGAGAGGGGGAGAGAGCACTGGTGCACCGCTAATACCATACTTCTAGTGCTATTCAGCAGAGCAGCTGCAAGTATTTTGATGCTACAAAATCAACATTCAGAGATGCTCATTTTGATATAAACTTCAGCTGTAATCAATGCCTACATCAGACTTAAATGAAGTATAAACGTACCAAATCAAATTCAATTGAAAACCTCATTATCCAAAAGCTATTGAAGTTTATAGAACAAATCCATAGCTGATGCAAAATCCATAGCCCTAACTGTAATCAATGCCGACGGGATGCAAAAACAAACCAATAAAAAAAATCTTCACTGGAGAATTAATCGGAATTGATCAAGGAAAATACATCGCTGATGCCGAATAAACATAAACCAAAAAGGGATCGTAGCAGCCAGATTCGAAGCCAGATCGAAGGAGGAATGAAGAGAAATGAGGAAATACCTTGATCGATTGACGAAAACCCTAGCAGACAGATTCGAAACCAGATCCGAATTTGAGAGTGATTCGAAGCAAGGGAGCCTCTCGATCGACGAGGACCAGATGAAGAGCTTAGGTAATCGTCTTCCCTCCCATCCCTCCTTGCGAGGACAAATTCGTCATCAAGCGTCCCTGCTACTATTGCGTATAGAGAAGCAAAAGAGGGCGAGAGGCGGAGAAGACAAAGCAACGGGAATGGGGGTGGAAAAAAATTAAAACGAGGGTAGTGTTGGTATTATGAAAAAATTTTGGCCATTTATTAGCAAAGGAAATTTTTCAGGACATTTAGGCATTTGGACCAAATTACTTCTTATATATTAGGGTAAATTGCAGAAAAAAGCCTCACCTTTATAGGTAGTTGCGGTCGGTAGCCTGACCTATTGAAAATGCAAAAAATAGCCCAAAGTATCAAAGTGGTTGCGAGCGCTAGCCTGATAACCAATTCAAAAAATTTCCACGAAAATAGAAGATGACCTGTCCGACTGTGTGATATAACGTGGCAATAAAAAAACCGACCTGGAATTTTCAGGTTAAAAAAAAATAAAAATTAATTAAATTAAAACCAACAACAGAGATTGCAAAACCTAGATGGGCGATTAGCAATGCCAACAAAAATTGACGAAGGAATATCGATCAATTGTCCTTGTGAGACCATCGCGGAGGAAGGTCAATCTCAACAAACGATAAAGGCGATTGCAAAATTGCAAGAAGAAACCAGATCGGAGACCGACCACAGCTTCGAGATGTTGTGCGAGTTGATTCGGAGTATGACGCCGAAGGATTCCGAGAAGAAGGAGACGACTCATTCTCCAGTGGTTCTTGCAGACGGAATGAGCGACAACAAGCGAAATCAACCACGAATCCCTCAAGAAGATGAGAAATGTTGGGCTTGGTATGGTTGAAATGGAACTTCCAATTTTGCACCCAAGGTGTTTGTGGAAATGCCTGGGCTTGGTATGGTTGAAAAGAAAAGAAATTTGACTTCAAGAGCACTAGACGGGATGGTTGAAATGGAACTTCCAATTTTGCACCCAAGGTGTTTGTGGAAATGTCTAGGCTTAGTGTGGTTGAAAAGAGAAGAAATTTGAGTTCGAGAGCACTAGACGGGAACTTGGTTTTTGATCCAGGAGAAGCATTAGACGATTACATGTTGTTGCAGATTGGAGATCATAGGGTGTTGTCTGTGTTGAAGAAGATTTTGGGTTTTTACCCGAGCACCCTCCAAAGAAAAAAATTGTAACAAGGCACTGCCTTGGAATTGTGATGATGGCCTGCAATTTTATGGTGGATGGCTGCTGAATTTAAGAGGAAAGTGCTTTCAATTTTTGTTTACAGCTGCTACTAGATAATGAACTTGACAAATGTAGTGTGAGTGTGAAATTGTCGAATCGCACTTGTGATCTCTTCAATCTTCAAATGCTAGCAGCATGTGTAAATCTTTTCAGAGGTTGTTTGCTGAATAGCCTTGTTATGCTCAAGTGGTTCATTCAAGCTGGAAGGTTGGGTTTAGTACAGGAGGCAAGAGGCAAGTTCTGCTGTAGGGGTGTAACTAGCCTTGTTAGCTAGTTACTTGTTATTGTATAGCTCAATAAGCTTCCTTTTACATGCTATTGTTTTAGATTTTCTTTTAGCTATTAGATTACATTGAAATAAGCTTTGGAACAAAGCTTTCATAGGAGGGGTCTGATGTAAATGTAATGACTCATGTATTAGTTAGGGTATATTTATACCCTAATACCCTTGTAATGATCATCATGGAATTAATCAAATGTCAATTACATATGTGATAGATACAAAAGATCCTATTGCTTGTCATGGGATAGAGGATAGGGTTTCATTTGCATAGAAGCCAATACATGGGACAAAACACAACACTGGGCTTCATGGCTTAAACATGTATATGTACAAACAGTAAGTGTTTCAAAAACAAAGCCAATACATATTGAAATATAGCAAGTATCAAGTGACATTTAGTTTGAGTACAGTGATTAGAGCTCCAAAATATACAAGCACCACTTAGTTTGAGTGACAACATTTGGCTTTGTTTTCAGCATCTCGTCACTATTGCGATAGTCTGATCTTGTGTATGCTCGTGCAGCTTTCCAAAATAGAATCCTCATCTGCTCTCCCTTGTGCTGCTTATGCCAATTAGAGAATATGTGCCTAGCACAATTTCTATGCTCTGCCATTGGGAAGTGCTCTCTTACAGCATTAATAAGTCCCTACCCCATAAATAAATAAGTCCACATATGGTTAGGTATGAACCATCATGATAAATTTCAATACAAAATAAAGTTTAGTAAATGGATGAATAGTTGTACCTTTTGTTGATCAGATATCACAGTGCATTCTTGTCCACCATACCAAGGAATATCCCTTTTTAATATATCAAGAAACCAACTCCATGAATCATTGTTTTCAGCCTCAACAACAGCCCATGCAATAGGGTACATTTGATTATTTCCATCTCTCCCTACCGCACAAAGTAGCATACCACCAAGAAAGGTTTTCAAAAAACAACCATCAAAGCATAATATTGGCCTGCATCCATTCCTGAATCCTTCTCTTAACCCATTGAAGCTCATGTACAACCTCTTAAACACATCTGGCCCCCTTGGAATTTCAGATTCCACTGTAAAAAGTATTGCAGTTGTGTTGGTATCAACCCTCCTTAACTCATGCAGATATGAACCCACTCTCATATAATGATCATATAATGAGCCATGTAACAATTTGTGAGCTTCAAGCTTTGTTCTATAACACTGAAATTTACTAAGTGCCACACCATATTTTCCCATCACTTCTTCTATTAATGACTTGGCAGGCCAATTCGGACACCTCTTATACTTTATCAAGTACTCCCTGGCTAACCATGAAGGCTTCAACTGGATATTTTCATAGTCTTGTCTGTTACAAGTATGAATATTACATGCAGACTTCACCACAAATGCCTCCTTTGGCCCATCCCAAGAAGCATAAATTTTCCACTGACAACCAACTTTACACTTTGCAGCCATCCTCACATTATTATTACTTCGACACCACCTAATACTAAATCCAGCTACAATTGCGTATCTGATCACCATTTTCTTAAATATGCCAGGACTAGAAAATCTCATACCCACTTTCCATACTAGTGCCTTGAAGTTTGTATGAATGTCCACCTCTCTTATAGCCCTAAACCTTCCCGGTTTACCCCTTACTTCATCATCACTATTTTCTGAGTGGGAGTACATGAATTCTTCAGATGATGAATCAGCATCAATTAGCTCGTCATTTGCAACCTCATTGGGAGTCTGATCCTTTTTCTCTTTCAAAATTTTCCTACTTGTTATCCACTCATCATCACTTGTGCTCTCTCCTCCACTATGAAATTCTTCTTCTTGAACTTGACCACCACCATCAGAATCATCTTCATTAGACTCATAGTTTGGATCACTTTCCATATCACTGTGTGCCTGACAAATGCCTGCAAAATCATGGTCATTGTCTTCAACATTAGCAAGCCCCTCTTGGGCTTCATTCACACCTTCACTAAGCCCTGTGTTAGATGTGGTTTCATTCAATGCAGTGGCTATAGTTGGTATTAAATTGCATTGTATAAGAGGCCCACCATCATTATCACTTTTTGGCATTTCAGAACTACCTGCATATTATAAAATATGATAATGTTATTTTTTAAAGTTCTATGTAAAACCTCTAGGGATATCCATCATGAAATACATTGTTCATTTATTGTAGCTAGGCTGAAATTGAACCTAATAAGGTTACAAAATCCCAAACATACTAAAGAACTTTATAAAGATTGAAAGCAATAAGGTGGAAAAATAAAGAATAGGCATTTGACAAAATAACACATTAGCGAGAACATTCAACCAAATAAGAACGAAAATCTTCACCATACACTACAAATTAAGAAATTGGGCAGAAGTATTAAGGGGATTTACATGGGATTTAAGATTCATTTTGAAATATGTAAGTAACGGAGAAAATCAGGAACACGACTCTATGCTTACCCATTTTGGTTCACAATTGATGAAGTTGACAACTGAGAAGATCTCGTCGCTACATGAAATCTCTTAAATCATCATCAATTTTGCTTTGTGAACTCTCAATCTAGTTTGTTGTTGGCGTTAATCACCCATCTAGGGTTTTGTCACTATCGGGCACATGGGAGGAAACACAAGTTTTGTAAGGCAACTTGAAAAAGTTTGGTGTTAAAAGGTTTGGTGTTAATTTAATTAATTTTTATTTTTTTTTAACCTGAAAATTCCAGGTCAGTTTTTTTATTGCCACGTTATATCACACAGTCGGACAGGTCATCTTCTATTTGTGTGGAAAATTTTTGAATTCGGTATCAGGCTAGCGCTCGCAACCACTTTGATACTTTAGGCTATTTTTTGCATTTTCAATAGGTCAGGCTACCGACCGCAACTACGCATAAAGGTGAGGCTTTTTTCTGCAATTTACCCTATATATTATTGTCAATTATTTTTATTTATAATTTTATAAACAAATAAAAATAGCAAGTACTTGATATCAGTGGCGGAGCCAGAAATGTTTGAGGGTGGGGGCACACCGACATCAAAAGACAGTGAATAGCACAAACTCATACAATACAGAAAGTGTTCAATACTACAACATAGCGATAAAAAGCAAAAGAATTCACTAGGGTTCTTCATTCCTAATTAGAGTTTTATACGAAAATAGTTCAACTCGACAATAAAGGAGGTAAATCCATTTTACGGGTTTTCATACCCTGAAAATGTTGCAGGATAACCTCATTATCGATAGGCTTGAAAACTTTTCTTTCGACATAGCAAACCAAACTCTCACACAGAAAGTCATCCCCCATCTTGTTTCGCAAGTATGTCTTGATAAGACTCATAGCAGAAAAAGCTATTTCCACTGTAGCGGTTGCAACGGGTAACACTAAAACCAACTCGATAAGACGATAGACCAAGTCAAAAGCTTTGTGAAGTCCTACCTCAACCATCTTCTTAGAGACATCACCAATATCTTGCAACGCAGAGAATTTGGCATTTCCCCTCATTTCACAAATCCATGCCTTCAATTCTTCCCTAATCTCCAATTGATCAGAAATTGAGAAGTCTTGTGGATATAGTTGTGCAAGTTGATGTAGCTTGTCCAAATCGAAATTGGAGAATGAATCTCTTGGATCAAGACATGTCATCAAGCTCATCTTCACGTGTATTTTCTGATCGAGCTTTTTTTTCTCTCCTAACATCTTCCACAACTACATTAGCGGTATCCACAACATCTACACCCACATTAGCAACATTGTCAACTTCTTGAGATTGATTGGGTGTAGTAGAAGAGCCAATATTCGGGATAGATGGATTGCTAAGTCGGATAACATATTTATCCATGTTTGATGTTCCTATTCAAAGATCAAACAATTGCACAAATTGATTATTAAATATCAATGTTAAATTCTATGAACAACCAAAATCTATCACAAATTGATATTGCTTATTCAATATCAATTGCATTGTACAGTAACACATGAAAGGAAATTGCACATAAAGTCACATTCAAATGAATCCAACCCACGAAGTTTTCACAAATTCTAAACAAATCACAAATTCACAAACACATTAGTCATAACTAGATAAACTCGCATTCAATTTCATATTTTCAATTTCACAATCTCACAAACATCCAATTTCAATTTTACACAGTCCACTTACTTGAAATTTGGGGGATGATAGCCTGAGAAGAAGAGAATGAAGGGACTGCAGCTCGGACTCGGAAACGGAGGGAGTGAGGGACTGCACACAGGCAGCACAACGGCCAAATATCAGAGTCGGAAACGGAGGGACTGCACAGACAGCGGCTCCAAAACGGAGGTCGACGGCGGCCAAAAATCAGAGTTGGAGATGGAGGCTCCGGGATCGGAAACGGCCGGTGCGGGACTGCCGAGGGCCACTCCACAGCCTGCACTTCTGAAGTTCCAATCGGACGTCGGAGAGAGTTTTCCCTTCCCTTCGCTTCCAGAACTTCGGCTTCAGCCTCCTGCTTCTTGCGGGTTGCGGCTAAGCGCGTCCCCTGTCTACATTAGGTTTTCCATCTACATCAAAACGACGTCGTTTTGATAAATTTTATTTTTATTATTATTTTTTTTTTTACCTATACTAATTCCGGGGGCCGAGGGTGGGGGCACGTGCCCCCACATGCCCCCATGTGGATCCGCCATTGCTTGATATAAATATATTTTATTACATCTAGATTAAAATTAACAAAGTTAGAAACATTATAACATGCATAAATACTAATTAATCGAGCTACCTATAGATTCGGATCAGAGCCTTGGAATTGGTTCCACAAGTGCTCAACCAAACCATTTTTCAAATTCACATGAATTTGTCTATCCGGAATCACATCACTTGAAATTGAGAATTTTTTTAGATGATTTGGATGAAAAGACATATTTGAAATGAGTGGGGTATTTAGACCATTGTGATCCTGATGCCGTTCAATTATTGATGACTCCTGGTGACATTGAGGACAACATGAAGGTTCCCTTTGATGGCCCTGTCACTCGTTCAAGGGCCAAGAAGATTCAGAATGCAACTAAGGCCTTTCTTGTCCGTCACCATGGAACATTAGAGCAAGGGTTCAGGCCACCCTGGATCACTTGGCTCAAGGTGACACCATCAGCACCAGAAGTGAGCTTGCGTCCACAATCAAAGCTCATGAAGACTCGTCAGCATCCCCCGTGACTCACCATGACTCGGCATCTCCATGGAGCCACTTGGCCGAGTGGAGCAAGGGAATGTCGAGTGGAAGTTTGGGCCTTGGCCGAGTTGTCCATTTGTGGGCCAAGTTACATTAGTTAATTAATTACTTTGTTATTTTATGCAATTAGATAAATAAGGTGGAAATTAATTATATCTCTTCTAAATATATTACTTACCCACCAAGTTATTAAATATCTATCTTCTTAGGTTTTATTTATCTTCAAGTTATTTCACTTATCATTAGATAGAATTAATCTATCCAAACCCCTTTCCTTTGCAAGGAAGGATTGGTTAGATATTTCATAGTTTACTATAAATTTATGTTCCGCACTTTGAATTAATCAGATTGAATATAGAATTGAAGAAACCCTTAACGGATCAAGGGTTCTTCGATCAAGTGGTATCGGATTTCATGTTAATGCAAGTTCTTTACTCTCTTGATTTCTTTTGAGTGATTTCTTTTTTCGTGCCTTATTTTTTACCATAGCCGCTGCAAAAAAATTGAATCTGTATTATTTACCCATAAAAAAAATTGGCACTTTATTTTTGTTATTCTTTGTTTGGATCTTTAATTTGGAAGATATTGAGTTCTTGACTGCAAGTTGTGATCTTTTTCTCCTAGTTGCTACATATCACGCCTATGACTGTGATTCTTGGATTAAAAAGCATTATATAAACTTGCACCACTAAAGAACCCTATTTTTCCAGTTTCTAGCCTAATTTCCCTATTTTCTTTATTTTTGCTTACTTTTAGATCATCGTAGCTTTTATTTTATTTTTGCTCTTCAAATTTCGGTTGCTCCCTCCATATTACAGCAACTTGTTCCTTATATATATATAAAAAAAAACAGAAAAAGCCGAATTCAAAAAAAATATATATATATATATATACTATATAGAGCATTCTTTCATTACATCATTGAGTTAGTAACTCTGAGTTCTTTGATTGCTACATGTTAGATGATCTAAACGGTTTTAAGCATTACAAAAGAACCCTACTTGTGTGATTTTGTGTTGTGCCGACACTGGAGCCTTGGTCACACCCCTCTTTTTCTGAACCATGTTGCAACCGTCAGATAATAGTTGACGGAGTGTGTGCACTTGACTGCCCTTGTGATTGCTATTGTTGATTATTACACATTCATATTATTCAAGCATCACATTGTAGTTCTTTTTCTATACACATTCAGCCGCTTGTTTATACTTGCTATCCTTGATATCCGACTTTGTGGCTGATTTAATTTGCAATTTGGATTATTACTTGTTGTCTTCAGTATTGCAAAATTCTGTGTCCAGGGGAATTGCTTGAATATTGTGCCTTGTTTTTCTCGCTCTTTGATTTCTAAAACTTGAATCACTCTTAGGAATCACTAGAGCTTGCATTACTTGGTTTCTGGTCTTTGCTTCGTTTACTTGTTGCTCTTCTGATATTGTAGGAACATGTCAAACGATAGCGACCCCAACCCTTCCCCTACCCCACCTGCTGGCATTACTGTTGAGGCTATGCAGTTTATTATTGACTCTGTTGTCCAAAAGTCTACTCTGTTGACGCAACAGGAACTGGCAGAGGCTGAAAATCGTCGAGCAATCGAACGCAAAGAGGACCACCTACGGTTATCTGACATCATCAAACAGGCAGTTGCTCGACAATGGGAGGAATCCAAACAGGCGGAGGCTTCTGGATCTACACCTCCTTCTGGAGGAAAACCGCCTCCACCACCCCCAGATACTACACCACCTTCGGGTATTGTGCCCCCTACAGGTAATCAGCAACCTGCAGGTAACACCTTTTATTCAGCTCACCCTCCTCCTTCTGGTCAATTACATTATCAGCTGCGATCTGCTACTACTAATCCTTTCCCTGGAGAGCATGACAACGATCCTTTAGGGGGCTTCAATGGTCACCAGGATCGCCCTGAGCACCATCACCCACGGCAGCAGCAGGGCCGACCCCATCAGCGTCCACAACAGCCGTTCTATACTCATGCTAACTGGGATGATAGCCGTAGCAATGCTGATCTGAATGAGACACCATATTTGGAGGATGCTTACCATGAGGTAAATCCTAACTTTGATGATTTACCCCCTCCTAATTTTGGTCATCCTCGATTTGATAATGCTCAAGCTATTCAGAGACGAGATGTTAAGCTTAAATTAGAAACTTTTGATGGTAATACTGATCCTGAAGCTTATCTTATCTGGGAAAATCATACTGACTATCTGCTTGAACATTTACGCTAGGAGGAAACGGAGAAATTGGAAGTTGTTATATTGCATTTAGTAGGTAAAGCTCGCAACTGGTGGTTCCGCACTCGTGAGATGCGCCGCCGTCAGGACAAGCAACCTGTTGAAACTTGGCCACAACTTCGCTTTCTCCTAAAGAAGAGACATGTGCCTGAGGAATACACGGAGTCCATGAGGATGCAGCTCGCTTCCTGCCGACAAGGAACTCGCTCGCCGAATGACTTCAGGGATGAACTTGAACGACTCTCCCATCAGGCTAATGTTTATCTTACTGAACGTGCTTTGTGTACTCAATTTCTTACTGGTCTTAATATTTCTATTAAAAATCCTTTCGCTATCCATTCCATTAGATATATTAACACTTTGACTCATAAAGCACAACTTCTGTATGAGCAACAACAGTAGCAACTGCGCCAACAACGGAGCAGATTCGAACAGACCTCCCAAGGTCGCAGGGTTATCAGGTTGAAACTAGAAGAGTTGCTGCCCCTTCTACAGATCGCAACAAAGATATCCGCTGCTTCACTTGTGGAGGTTCTGGGTAGGGGTGGGCATGGGACGGGACGGGACGGGATTGGGGTAATCCCGCGTCCCGTCCCGCGTATTTTTTGCGGGACGGGATCGGGACGGGATTGAATAATTTTTTTTCAAATCCCGCCGGGTCTTATCCCTCACGGGACGGGACGGGATCGGGACGGGACGGGATTTGTCCCTCGTAAAAATAAAAAGTTAAAAAAAATCCAAATATCTAAAAAAAATAGGGTAAATTTAAGTATTACATAATAATGCTTATGCATGCAGTAGAAAATTCCTCAGGTAACACCAACAGTAACTAAAAACAAAAGCCAACATCAAGTTTTTTTTATTTGAAGCCAACAGCAAGTAGGGGTTTTTTATGAAAATTTTTATTTCTTATATGTTTTATTATTATTTTATATTTTAAATTTTGGATTTCGATAAATGTTAATATATAATATAAATATATTCTTATATGTTTTTATTAATTTTAATTATATATATAATTATATATATATGCGGGACGGGACGGGATTTGCGGGATGCGAACTCTCCGTCCCGCGTCCCGTCCCTCGTAATTTTTGCGGGACGGGATCCGGACGGGATTGAAATATTTTTTTCTAAATCCCACCGGGATCGGGACGGGATCGGGACGGGATGCGGGACGGGACGGGATTTGCGGGATTTGTGCCCACCCCTAGTTCTGGGCATGTCTCTCGCAATTGCCCCCAGAAAAGGAAGGTTCTTCTCAACGATTTGGGAGACCATTACTATGAGGAGGAGACTGCTGAGGACCTGGTAGTTTCGAGTGAAGTGGAGGAGGACCAGTCGACTGAGCCTATTGAGAAGATCGATACTTCCCAGTACGACAACGTACTTTGCATTATCAATCGACGGGTCCTGCACATTCAGGAATCTCCCATGGCTGATCAAACTTTGATCATCAAAGGGAGAACATATTCCACACCAGATGCTTGGTTCGTGAGGCTACCTTAACCCTTATCATCGACGGTGGGAGTTGCTGCAATCTCATCAGTGAAAAGGTAGTAAATTTCCTCCATTTACCTACAACTCCTCGAGCTACTCACTATGGTTTAAATGGCATTACTGATGATGGTTCTGATATATTGGTCACCAAACAATGTTTAGTTTCCCTGTCAATTGGAACATATCATGATAAAGTTTTATGTGATGTTGCTCGCATGGATTGCAGTCATATATTGTTAGGGCGTCCTTGGTTATATGATCGTAATGTCCTTCATGATGGTCGTGCAAATACATATGCTTTCACCTATGATGGGAGGAGAGTTACTCTCCTACCCTTATCGCCACAAATTATTCTGAAGGACCAGGTGCGCAAGCAACAACAAAGGAACGCCGAAAGAGAAGCTGAAAGAGTGGAGAAGCTCAAAGGGAGCTCGGCTGCACCAGCCGCACCCGCGGCCCCAGCAGCAGCGCCCGCCGCCGCCCCTGCAGCCCCCTTGCCGACTTCTCCTCCCCATTTGACGCCATCTAAGCCCTCTTCTGCATCACTTCAGGGCTCTGTGGAACGTCGTTCTCTGGTCTCTAAACCTCAGCAAGGGACCATCACATGGACTGCTCATCGACCTCATATTCTTCTCGTAATGAAACAAGTATTACTTAATGTTGAATGGAGTCATATTCCTGCACCTATTGCTGCTCTTCTGCAGGATTACTTGGATGTGCTTCCAGCTGAACTTCCCCAAGGCTTGCCTCCTATTAGAGGTATTGAGCACCAGATTGACTTTGTGCCTGGAGCAGCCTTGCCTAATCGCGCCGCTTATAGAGCTAGTCCTGAGGAGACAAAGGAGCTGCAACGCCAAGTCACAGAGTTGATGGATAAAGGCTTTGTTCGTGAAAGCTTGTCTCCCTGTGCCGTACCAGTCATATTGGTTCCAAAGAAGGATGACTCCTGGCGCATGTGTGTTGATTGTCGCGCAATCAACCAAATAACGGTTAAGTATCGCCACCCTATTCCTCGTTTAGATGATATGCTTGATGAACTTCATGGTGCTGCTATTTTTTCTAAAATTGACCTTAGAAGTGGATATCATCAAATTAGGATGAAACAGGGTGATGAATGGAAAACGGCTTTTAAAACTAAGTATGGCTTATATGAATGGTTAGTAATGCCTTTTGGTTTGACAAATGCACCTTCTACATTTATGAGGCTTATGAACCATGTGCTTAGAAGACACTTAGGAAAATTTGTCGTTGTCTATTTTGACGATATCTTAATCTATAGTAAGAATATGCATGATCATTTAAGTCACTTAAAATTGGTTTTTGATTGTCTAAGAAAAGAGAAATTATATGCCAATTTAAAGAAGTGTTCTTTTGCATCCGAGTCTACCATTTTTCTTGGTTTTGTAGTGACTGCATCTGGATTAAAGCTGGATGAGGAGAAGATTCGTGCTATTCATGAGTGGGCTAGGCCGACTACACCCACCCATGTCCGCTCATTCTTGGGCCTTGTTGGCTTCTATCGACGTTTTGTCAAGGATTTCAGCCTGCATGAGCTGACAAAGAAGGATGTGACATTTCGCTGGTCTGACTCACATCAAAAGGCTTTCGACGCTCTCAAGGATCGCTTGACACACGCCCCAGTGCTGCAGTTACCTGACTTTGCTCAACCGTTTGAGCTCGAGTGTGACGCTTCTGGCACTGGCATTGGAGGGGTCCTGTTGCAGAACAAGCGTCCCATCGCCTACTTCAGCAAAAAGTTGGGCGCCGCTGAGCTCAACTATTCTACCTACGACAAGGAGCTATTTGCATTGGTTCGCTGCTTACAGACTTGGCAACATTATCTCTGGCCTAAGGAGTTTGTGATTCATTCGGATCATGAAGCTCTTAAATACCTCAAAGGACAAGCAGTACTCAGCAGGCGACTTGCTCGATGGGTGGAGTTCATAGAGACCTTTTCCTATGCGGTTCACCACAAAAAGGGAAAGGATAATGTGGTAGCTGACGCGCTATCACGAAGGTATGTCCTCTTAAACCATATGGATGCACATGTTTTAGGTTTTGCATTAATAAAGGAATTGTATGCTTCTGATAGTTTCTTTAAAACTATATATGCTCAATGTGTGTCCAAAGGTGAAGTAGATTCATTTTTTGTTGATAATGGGTATTTGTTCAAGATGGGCAAGCTTTGTATCCCATCTTCTTCTATTCGCCGATTGTTAACCCAAGAAATACATGAATCTAGAGGACATGGGGGTTTCGAAAAAACACTAGCTGGACTAAAGAAACATTACTTTTGGCCTAAAATGTCTAATTATGTGCTGAGATTTGTCAAAAGTTGTGTTACATGTGCTAAAGCCAAATCGAAATCCAATGCTAATGGTCTATACCAACCTTTGCCAATTGCTAATGCACCCTGGGAAGATGTTTCTATGGATTTTACTGTAGGATTGCCTAGAACTTCTAAGGGTCATGATTCCATATTTGTTGTTGTAGACAGATTTTCCAAAATGGCTCATTTTATACCTTGTCATAAAACTGATGATGCTATTCATGTTGCTCATTTATTCTTCAAAGATGTTGTTCGCTTACATGGATTGCCATTGTCTATAGTTTCTGACCGTGATCCTAAATTCTTTAGCTCTTTTTGGAAAACCTTATGGTCTAAATTGGGTACAAAATTGCTATTTTCTACTTCTTGTCACCCACAAACTGATGGGCAAACTGAGGTCACAAATAGAACTCTTGGGGCTCTCCTTAGAGTCATGCTGCGAACTAACCTCCGGAGATGGGAAGACTGTCTACCATTTGTAGAGTTTGCATATAACAGGTCTAGGCACTCTGCAACAAAAATGACCCCCTTCGAGGTAGTGTATGGCCGAAATCCATTAACTCCAGTGGACATGATGCCTCGGCCATATAATGACAAGGAGAGCGTGGATGCAGCTAAGCAAGTGGACTTCATCAAAAGCTTGCATGAGCGTACCAAGGCGCAGCTGGAGAGGAAGACTGCGCAATACAAGGCCGCGAAGGACAAGCATCGCAACGATGTGCAGTTCAACGTTGGTGATCTGGTCTGGCTGCATCTCAGGAAGGAAAGGTTTCCGCAACAACGGAAATCTAAGCTGGACCCCAGAGGAGATGGACCATTCAGAGTGGTTCAGAAGATGGATCCTAATGCCTACGAGCTGGATCTCCCTGTTTCGAGGTAAATTTTGGAAGAAAAAAAAATCCAAATGCACTTCGAAAGCAAAAAAAAAAAAAGATAAATCAACAGACAACTAAATCCCAAAAATTGAGCATTCGATTAACAAGGGGTTCGGTTGGGGATAGGGAATTTGAACTAAGAATCGCCTAAAAAGGATCGAATTGAACACTAAATTTGGGGAAATTCGCATAAAAGAGGAACCCTAAAATCGTACCTGAGCTCGAAGGGTCTTCGGTTCGTAGTGCCGTGGCGCGATTAGCCAGTTCTATTCGCGCGCCGCCGGTGCAACGCCTGTGCTCCTCCTTCTACTGGGCGGTCACCTTCTTCTGTGCGGTTGCCTGATGCCGGGGGTAGCAGCCGTCGAGAAAACGAAGATGCGAAACGAGGAGACGATGAACGGGAAGGAAAAAAAAAAGAGAGAAACGCGAGAAATAAAGAATAAAAAACGACGTCCTTTCCTTTTGATGCGGGCTGATGTTTGATTAAGGAATTGGGCTTGGCATGTTAACTCACAAATGAGCTAATTGACCTACAAAATTACAGATCCGATCAATTGAGGTGGATTGGGTTATAAAAAAAAGTCTGAAATTAGATGGGCTTAATTTGATACAAAGACCCTTCGGTCGTAGAAAGAAAAGCTGGCAAATGTTGTACATATATACACACACAACATTCAGCTTAATCGGCTTAAATTTTGGATTAATAAGGTTAATTACGAAATTGACCCACTAAAATATAAGAATTATAATTGGCACAAATTGAAATTGAGTTTGACAAAAAACATAAAGTTAAACTCGTAAAATTTCATTGTCAGTTTACTCTAGGGGGTCAATATCAAAATCGACTTCTAAACGAGGAAAAAGAAAGCGGAGTCAAAACCCTAAATCAAATTTCCCCAAATTCAAACGGTTCTTAAAAAGAACTACGTAAAGACTTGATACTCTTTTATGAAATGAGTTACGTAGGAAGTCCGATATTAAAATTCAATATATATTGGATTCAGCCGCCCATCTCAAATCAAATTAAATTCGTCCTTAAAGGAACTACGGGTGGTTTGATCCTGTTCTAAACGGGTACGTAGGACACCCGATAAAAAGCTCAAGCTCGTCGGGTTCAATCACCAAAACCAAAAAATTAAATCAATTCAAATACTCTGAACTACGTAAGGCTTGATTCTCTTCCAAGAGATACGTAGGCAACCCGTTAAAAATTCGGGTGCGGCCCAAATCACCAAAACCACTTAAGTCTTGTTGGTGTTGATACGACTTCGAATCAAGAGGATAACCAAAAGGGGTCGAACTCAAATTATAAAAAATTAAATAAAATATGTTTTACAATTATTCGCGCATTTTTGTTCAACACTCCCTGCCGATAAGTACAGCGTCCATTCTACATTCAACGTCGCCGATCTATCCATGTTCGTGCCTGACGATGACTCTGACGACGATTTGAGGACAAATCGAAGTCAAGTGGAGGAGAATGATGTCGTTCAATTATCGATGACTCCTGGTGACATTGAGGACAACATGAAGGTTCCCTTTGATGGCCCTGTCACTCGTTCAAGGGCCAAGAAGATTCAGAATCCAACTAAGGCCTTTCTTGTCCGTCACCATGGAACATTAGAGCAAGGGTTCAGGCCACCCTGAATCACTTGGCTCAAGGTGACACCATCAGCACCAGAAGTGAGCTTGCGTCCACAATCAAAGCTCATGAAGACTCGTCAGCATCCCCCGTGACTCACCATGACTCGGCATCTCCATGGAGCCACTCGGCCGAGTGGAGCAAGGGAATGTCGAGTGGAAGTTTGGGCCTTGGCCGAGTTGTCCATTTGTGGGCCAAGTTACATTAGTTAATTAATTACTTTGTTATTTTATGCAATTAGATAAATAAGGTGGAAATTAATTATATCTCTTCTAGATATATTACTTACCCACCAAGTTATTAAATATCTATCTTCTTAGGTTTTATTTATCTTCAAGTTATTTCACTTATCATTAGATATAATTAATCTATCCAAACCCCTTTCCTTTGCAAGGAAGGATTGGTTAGATATCTCATAGTTTACTATAAATTTATGTTCCGCACTTTGAATTAATCAGATTGAATATAGAATTGAAGAAACCCTTAACGGATCAAGGGTTCTTCGATTATCAATTCCAAAACGCTTTTGTGTTCTTGAGATCTTTTCGGCAATCACATCACAAATCACCAACCCTCACCTTGCTTGTCGACATCGAGCAAACTAAACCACAAACCCTAACCGAGAGGCCTGCGCATCAAGGAAAAAACAGGCCTAGGCGTCTTCCGCGAGCATCCCGCTCCCAGCGAGCGCAGCCGCTCCTCGGTTACCCTCGCTCCTGCTTCCGCGTCCTCGCTCTCGCTCCCGCAGTGCCAGGCGCCCTTGTCCGCGTGCTCCCAGGCGCTCCCCCGTGCGCTCGCCATCATCCTCGCTCCCAGCGAGATCCCTGCGCGCATCCGGACACCCGCACACCCTGAGGCCGAAGGCCTGTGTGCCCAGTGACGCCGCGCATCAGCTCTCGCTTCCTCGCTGTTCTTCGCTTTATTATTCCGTCGCTAAATTCTGAGATTCAATTGCTGGAATATTCTAAGTATTAATTATGTCGCTAAATCAGAATTCTAATCACTTGTTTGAATTGTTCCAAATCAGGAGATATCAAAGAGCATTGCAAGATCGGAGAAAATATACGGCGTGGTTCTTGATCTTGAGCCCACAGGCTAAGGATCGGGTATCCCAAACGTATCAGATCCATTATTAAGAAAATAAGTGTAAGTACAATGAACTCAAATTATAAAGAAAAATAAAATTAAACCAATGAAATATTTTATTTAAAAAATAATAAAATATAAATATATTTTTTATTTAATTTTAAACAATATTACAATGAAAAAAGTAAAATTATTTTTTTATTAAAAAAGAAAACAAAATTATAAAAGAGAAAAGTAAAATAATATCTTCCTTTTTCTTACCTTAAGGTATTATAGCCTGTTCGTAAATTGGTATATACCAACCAGACAAATTAAACCTTTAATGGAAAAAAAAAAGGATTTATTGGGCCTAAAGGAGATTGGATCCTCTACAACTTTGTGTGCACCCTTTGGTGCAACACAAAATTAATTGAGGTTAATATTTATGATATAAAAAATTCAAAACATTATTTTTATGTTATATATACGCAATCATATATATTTGTATAATTTTTTCATAAAAAATATAATTTAAAAAATATTAAAATTATTATCATCAAATAATCGTTTTTTCAATTTTAATATTTTTTAAAATATGCCTTTTTATAAGAAAATTATACAAATGTGTATAATTTTGTATATATAATATAGAGATAATTTTTTGAATTTTTTATATCATAAATATTAACCTCAATTAATTTTGTGTTGCACCAAATGGTGCACACAAAGTTGTAGAGGATCCAATCTTAAACAATACTAAAGTAGAACCTGAATCTGCCAAGTGTCGCGCTCTCATTGAAAATTTTCCCGCCATTTTTTAACTACTAATATTGTGCCACGTGTAAAAATTTTGCCACCTATTTTTTCATTATTTCTTTTCATAATTAGTTTATTATGTTTTATTATTTATGGTAATGTGTATAACTAGTTCTTTTCCCGAACCGTGTTCGGGTTTTTTCATAATATTTCCGGTCGAGTTTGAACTTTTAAATAAAATATTCGACACGTCAATTTTCTACTAACATATTATTCATGCTTCTTATTATGTTTTTCGAAATCTTTGGTTATCATGATGAAATACTCTTTTTTGAGACGATAGATACTTCAAATTTAGCAAAAAAAAAAAACTAAATGTTCATCAAATTGAAGCCATAAAGGATTAGTTTCAAGCAATTTTTTTATTGCAAAATTACATTGACAGAGTGACTCCTTTGAAAATCAAGCACTTTTTTTTCATTCTAGATAAAATAAAGAAATTATCAGGTTTTTGCCATTAGATAAGATGGAAGTTTACAACAAATGAAACTTTTTTTTTTGGTCCAAAAAGGGGGCTAGAGCCCATTTTTTAAACTACTAAAGAAGGCGTGGACATTGTTTGCGGGGGCATAGCCCCGTCTGCAGACATTAACATCATCCGGCGAGGTAAAAGCTTGTTTAGCGAGGAGGTCCGCCACCTTGTTTGCCCTCCTGTCAATCTGCTGGACATGAATGGACCAACCGGGCGCCCTGATCAGCTGGTGACATTGGCGAATCAGTAGCAGATCCGTTTAGCCTCCGGCGGGTCGTCCAGGAGTAATTTGTAGACCTCAGATGAGTCTGTTTCCAGCTGTATGCTTCGGGTTTCAGAGTTAATGCACTGGCGAATGCCATGGGCAACGACCATTGACTCTGCTCGAAGCGCCGAACAGATGCCCATAGAATCTTTGCAGGAAGTCACCCATGATGTCCCTTAAGATGCCGCCACAGCTCGCAATACCAGGGTTGCCCTGAGACGTTCCATCCACTTTAAGCTTTACCCAATCCGGAGGGGGGCCATCCATGACGTACTCTAGTCGGGATTGGTGCTTGTCTTCGACAGGCTTGCTAGGTGCTTGTTCCCATACAGCTCAAAAAGAGATGCCGACGTTCTCGCTCTCCTCATCAGCAGTGGAAGGTCCTCTAAGTCACCCTTGAACACTTTCTCGTTCCTCCTTTTCGAAATGATCCATATAAAATAGCCAGAGAGCTCTCCAAGAATCAGCCTTCCTGATATTGCAGTATAGCCACTCCTTCATATCAAGATTGAACAATTGATCGGGTAAGTTATGTTCGGTTGCCCGCCCAATTAGGCCCAGGCCGCCTTGGTGTCTGCAAGAAACAAATAGACAATTGTACATAGTGCTAGCTATATCATTAACTAACTAATGACTTTGTCGGTCAACATATGACTAACATATTTTGAGTTTCTTCAAGAAACAAATAGACAATTTTTCAAACAAAAACAAATAAAACATTGCGCTGCCACTTAGAAATTGAAACTTGTCCAAATCAAGAATAAAGATGCACTTACTGGGGTGACCTCTTCCAGCAAGACCAATGGATGATAAAAAAAAAATGGTGTGAAGTTGCACCCACCATTTTATTCTAAATTCCTTTCCAGGAGGCATAAGTGTTGAGGTATTTGAAAGCCAAACCACCTAAAACCATCACAAGAATATTGCATTAGTAGAAAATACAAAGGTGTACAAAGGTGTCAACAGTTGCACAGTGGAATGAACATGTGCACACAGGGATTCAAGTATAGCAGTTCACCCCCAGCCCTGCATCAACTAAGACCCATAATCCCAAGCAAATGGTGGCCCAATATGTACCTATGCTAACTTTCTCTTATGTGTAATGAGTTCTGGAATTCAAAAAAAAAAATGTCAATCATAAATCCAGAAGCACAATATTTCAGTCACCATATTATCACAAAAGAAGCATCCAATAACAAAATACAAAACATAATAGAACAAAACCATGAGTCATTGACAACCACTGAATTTAATACAACTAATATGAAAGTACATACCTTTGTTTACATGAAGATAATGCATGAAATGCACTATTTCTATGTTTCTGCAGACATCTCCTTATTTTGGCTACTTATACAAATTGAGATCAGTACTTTTTCAGGGAGGCGCAATATGAACCGATCGTGCAGCCAATAGAATATTTCAGGAATGAATACTTGTAGATTGTTACTGTTACTTGCTTACCATAACAATATTATTTAGCCTTGGAGTGTATATATCAATTGATTTTCAGGTCCTTCTTAAGAGTACAAAAGGTGCCCAGAGTTAGATTTATGCATACTAAACACAAGCACAATAAAAAATCACTCCAGAGCGATCTGTCCATTCCCCATCTATGCCCCGGTGAGGAGGTGCAAGCGAAAACAACCCCTTCTCCCCTGGAAAAGAAAAAGAATTGTAGCATTCACATGAAAGGAAAAATAAACAAAATCATGTTTCAAGCACATAACTAAGGATTTCAAGTCTTCAAGAAACTCAATAGCAAATTTAAGTAAAACTGTGCCAAAATTAAGCAAGCTTCGGACTTATTATTGAATATCTTTTCAACATAGATTCCTTAAGGTGACTAATGTACATATTTTCATGCATTTTCTCTGATGCAACCCTAAATTAAACACTCTTAACACAATCTCACTATATTCTGACATATATTGTCATAGTTTAATAGCAATAAACATCCTCTTAACACAATCTCACTCCTTATTTTGTCAAGAGAAGAAGGATGAGTATGAAGATAGTTTGCATAGAATTGATTAAACCAAAAAAAAAATGTGAGAAGAAAAGCCTTGAGGAGTAAAAAAACATCTTCATCAAAATCATCAAGGCCAAGGAGACCTGCTGCACGAAATGCCCATTCATCAAAATCTAGTGCTTTCTCAGTAATCAAGAGCCAAAAGTAGCACAGTCAGCCTCTCATGAAGAAAAAATCAAATCAGAAAGATCAAACATGAGATTGCAATAAAGAAATTAATTAGGCAATAACACTTAAAAAGCATAGCTCATTCTCAAAATTCATAACCTCAAACCATGTCATAATCAGGAAAAAAACAAAGTACCAACTACAAAATCAATTAGCCTACTTCAGAACTAACCCTAAATCTGTGAAATCTTGATTACACACACTTTTATTTCAACAAAAAATAAAATTTTGAATTCAGAGATAAGTTGTTTCACCGAATGTACTCCGAATTTGAACAGATAAGGTAACTAATATCAGCTGAATTACTACACATGTAGCACTAAAATTAAACGAAATTACATACCTTGCATTATCCATGATTGAATAAAATTCCTACTGTATTGTTGGAACCTATCTAGGCATACTTCATCTAATCTCTTTCTTCTGAAATCACAAATTCAATTACAGCTATGATAAGAAACCTAACTGGACACTCAACGATGAATTTTACCGCTATCAGCGATGAGAATCACTTAAATCCTTGGCTCACATGAGTCACATCAAAATTATTATCATCCCTATCAGCTACATGGACAATGGAAGAATAGTGTTATACCTGCTTCTCTTGTTCACCTTTCAGCACTTCATTGTCCATACCAGCT
Source organism: Persicaria tinctoria (assembly GCA_037127255.1). Lineage (NCBI taxonomy): Eukaryota > Viridiplantae > Streptophyta > Magnoliopsida > Caryophyllales > Polygonaceae > Persicaria > Persicaria tinctoria. Next base: position 83,172,716 of record JBANSL010000006.1, read on the forward strand.
TCAGGATCTCCAATGCATTTGCTGATTTTGTCGGCAGGTAAATCTACATAGGCCAACAAATTGAATATAATGAAATACATGACCAGATAGCTACTCTCATAGTGTGTCAAACTTATGCTAATTAACAACTTACCGAGGGACTTCAGTACATCTTCAGTGCACTCTTTGCTATATTTCTTCTCCTTCATGGAGCACCTGATATGGAAATCTTTTACATAATCCCACCAAACCCATGATATGTTCTCTGTTTTGGTGACTCTATGGACACAAAGCTGTCTCAGATTCTCAAATACCACATCTTAGCCTTCTCCAAAATCCATTTCAGGATCAAGTACACAATACCTCCCGTTTTTATGCACTGCGACTTGCAGTGTCTGCTTTTTATGAAAGGCTGAGGGAAAAACCAAGTGATATAGTGAGTGTAAATTGAATTACAACTATGATAAGAAACCTAACTGGACACTCAACACAAAATATAAAACGCAGTGGTTTTTATTACTTCCTTGTTAGCTGCATCTTCCCTCCCTACATAGCAGAAAAACATCTCAAAGGACACCCCTTTTTCCCTCTACTCCATGTCACTGGTTTCACACAAAAAAGAGGCATAAATTAGCAAAATTGAAGATGAAATTAACCTAATAAAAGGGGAAATTTAAGAAATAGGCCCACGAATTCATAATTGTACATTAGCAAAATTGAAGATGAAAATAACCTAATGAAAGGGAGAATTTGATAACTACGCCTAGGAATTCATAACTGGAATCAATTATTCAGGAGAGCTCAAACACACCTAAATCGAATAAGAAAAATTTGTGGCGAGTATCTTTCATCATTATCATCCGAGAGACATCCTGCCAAAAAAAATAAAGATTACACTGATAGACGATAGTGTCAAAATATTTATTGTTCATGAAAATTCAGAACCTCTTCTACTTCCAAGATATTTATATGCTTTAGATGGGGTCATGGGCCCTCTCTTTTAGATCCATCTTCAACTCTTAAGTGCGAGTATGACTCTATTAGTCTATTGTTCTCTCCAAGCCCTGGAGTAAAGAATAATGTCAGTCATACACTCGTAACCATCAACTTTTCTCTCCCAAGATGACATTCTGAATTAGAGCTGTGAGAGATTATCACATGAAATTTAATTGTTTGTTATGTCAAGGTTTGTCCCACAACATATATTACAACAGAGTAGAAAAGAAAAATTCACTGCTACACATTCTTTAATGTTTTTCTTTTACATTCCCCTAGTCATCGAAGCAATCAGCAATGCCATCCACAAAGAGCATTGAATCAAAATTAGCAAATAAGCAATGCCTTTTCACAATTTTATGCACATCCTTACCATGTTGTATTGTTCTCTCTTGTCTGTATCTCTTAGAGTCTAGAAAACATCAAAAGTTCATGAGATTTAGACGTCAAACCACATAGAGAGAAAAAACTCAAAATTCTACAGCAATACAGCACCAAGCCAAATCTCTTGCATCACTATAACCACAAACCTCATAGGCATCTCTTATTTACAGAAATTTCCTCTTTGCGGTTGAAATATTCATAATAAATCTTATTCTTAAGAGTCCAGAGTAAATTTATATGTTTGAAGCAAATATATTCCTTAATGTTCTCCGATTTTGAAGGATGAATTCATGAGTAACTTCCATTGTATCAGATTAAAACGCAAACATTAGGCCTTTACCTCGTGATATGCCTTCTTAATCTCATCACGACTGACATAATCTACAGTCTTTTCCCCAATTACAAATCTGTTAATAAACGAATCTGTACAATAATCGTACAGCCAAAATCAGCAAACCGGTATCAAATTTTAAAAACAATATACATTACATAAGAATGTATTCATGCATAGCTCACTTCTATCATGAATTAGCGTCTATTTTAGCAGCGAATGCGCATCTACATCTTTCTTTGGACATGCATTGTACTCCTCTGTGGTTTGATAAGCAGAAGGAAATTCCGTAAAATATTCGAAGTTGATGTTGCTGCTTAGATTGAGGGGCTACCAGAAGTTCAGTTTCTCTGCTAAGAATATAGGAAATCACCAAAAAGAAAATTAAAAAAAAAAAGATCATTGGAGATGGTTAGAAATAAAGGGAATGATTACTGGCCATAACGACACTTATGAAATAAGGTACTGTGCAACTAAAAGCAACAATCAACGAAAGCAAGATTCATAGGCAAGACTCACAATTTAGTCTAACGATCCCAACAGACGCTGATTTCTTAGTTAAAAACACAAGGTCATCCGAAAATCCCTAATTCATAATCAATTTAATTTTGAACCAACCAGTACATAGGAACCATTAATCCATCATCATAAAATTGTTCATCCAAATTACAATTCTGAAAACCTAATCAATAAGTTGAAAATGAAGATCAAATTCAGATAAGTGAAAAAAAGAGGAAACCTTTGAATTAGTACTCCAAAGAAGGCCAGCCACGACTGGAGCAGATGGCCAAGCCGGGATCCTTCACAGAGATGCAATTAGTTAATTTACCGATTACCTTAGCGAAGCCACGGGACTTGCTGTAACAGATGCGGGAAAGTCTTCGAAGAAGGATGAGCAGGATGCACCTCCGTTGTGGCGGCAGGGGGGGAGGCGCCACGGTACCTGGACTTGGCTTGGCTCCGCCAGAGCCGTCGCCGGGAGCAAGATGTGAGGAGGTGCCACAGGAGATTTAGATTTGGTTTTGCGAGTGGCGGAAAGCCGAGATTTGAGAGAGAGAAGAGAGATAGAGGTTTTTTCAGAGCATAGTAGTGTTTGTGGGGAAGAGAATGTGGGTAGGGGAAGCGGTTTCTTAAGTTTGTAAAGATAGGACACGTGGCTCAATTTTTTAGAAAAGGATTGCTTCTAAAATACTCCCTCTGTTAATTAAAACTTGTCGTTTACTATTCATGCACGCTTTTTTATAATGATAAAAACTATATAAAATATTAATTTTTTTCCACATTTGTTTTCATAAATTCATACTTAATAGTAATAAGTATGAAATTGTTAAAAAAATATATTAAAAAAGCTATTATTTTATATAGTTTTTAACACCTCAAAAAGCGTGCGTGAATAGTAAAACGTCAAGTTTTAATTAACGGAGGGAGTAATAAGTATTAGGGGTTGATAGTTATTCCTTGGTTCAAAACCTTGCATCCGAATCGGCTATATATACGCACTTGCCTATTAGGTGTTCTCTATATCTCTGTATATTATAATTTATTCATTTTTAATTGGGAAATTTACGGAAAACCACCCTTTAAACAGGTAAGCTTTCACTTAACCACCCTTTAAATGTAAAATTACAGAAAACCACCCTTTAAAGGGTTTTTCTTTACAATTCACCACCCATTTATCTATTTTTACTAATTTATCAATAAACATAACATATTTTAATATTTTAAACTCATGTTTGATTAAAAATTTATTTAAAATTTGAATTTAACGGCTTAATTATATTTTAGGGATAATTTTTTTTATTTTAAAAAAATAATAATAAATATATCCTAGAACTATTATCTTCATTTATGTTTGAAAATGTTTATAATTTTTAAAATATTATGTAAATTAATATTTTCTTTATAATATGACTAGAAATCATAATTTCTATTTATAAAGTTAAAAATAACCTTAAAATTATTATTTATTTATAGTGAAATTCTTTTTTCAGTAATTAAAATTTGTTAAATATTAAAAAAGTCTATAATTATATTTAAGTGATACGATTAATTGATTAACAACTTTTTTAAATTTGTTAATTATATTAAAAGAAAAAGGGTATCTATAACAAGTAAAATGCAATAAACTCATATTTTAAGTTGAAAAATATTAACTTATTTTTAATAGATAATTTTTTTTAAAACAAAAATATATGTGGGAGAATTCACCTGCCTTTTACCCCAAATTTTTAAAAAATATTTTATCGATTAATCGTATAATTTAAATATAACAATAGACATTTTAGATTTTTTTTATCAAAGACAATTATTGAACAAAAATATTTAAATTATATATAAATAAATAATACTGTAATATTTTTAAAATATTTAAAATATAAATAAAAAAAGAGTAATTTACATAATATTTTAAAAATTATATATATGTTCAAACATAAATTAAGATAATAATACTAGACTATATTTATTATTATTTATTAAAAATAAATAAAATTGTCCCTAAAATTAATTAAGACCTTAAATTCAAATTTTTAATAAATTTATAATCGAATTTGAGTGTAAAATATTAAAATATAGTATATTTAATGATAAATTAGTAAAAATAGATGAATGGGTGGTGAATTGTAACCAAAAACCCTTTAAAGGGTGGTTTTCTGTAATTTAACATTTAAAGGGTGGTTAAGTGAAAACTTACCTATTTAAAGGGTGGTTTTCTGTAAATTTCCCTTTTTAATTTGTTGTAAGTAGTAGACCTCTTAATTCCCGCTATCACCCCACGACATTCAATGGTTTTGTTACCTTTCATTTTAATCATTAAATATTCCATTCTAATTTTGTTATATCTTGCTCCAAAAACTAAATAAGTTGTTGTTAACAAGGTTCGAACTGGGCCTATACCACCGGATCTTTCGATTTTGTTATATCTAAATTCATTCTCTTGTGATTTTGTTCGATCTAAGTTCTGATTTTATTATTATTATTTTTAATGCAAAGGGTGCTTTTATTATTATTATTATTATTATTATTATTATCATCATCATCATCATCATCATCATCATCATCATCATCATCATCATAAAATGTTCTGGTCTCCCAAATCACAATTCGAAGCTTAAAGTCGGTGTTTCCATCATGTTGCTTAGAAATATTGATCAGTCGGTTGTTTGTGTAATATTGGTTGATTGTTTTTTTATCCCTTGCACATTATTCAGGCAAAGATCATTTCAGGTAGCAATATTGGTTGATTGTTTTTTTATCCCTTGCAATATCTAGAGTGACATCATGAAAGGGGTTGAAGATTTTAATTTGTGACAAAGATGGACAATCTATGAACACAACAACTAATGTTGTCTATAAATAAGTTTTCCATAATTTACACTAAGCTGGTATTTCTTTTCTTCCTTTATGCTCATCTTTCTGTATTATTAATTTTTTGTTTGTTTGTTAAATTCTCTCTTCTAATCTTTTGCTCTTTTTTTATTTTGGAAAAATGATCGAAAATAATACCAACTATCACCCGTGAACCACAAATAATACGAACTTTAAAATTTACTAATTGGTATACAAACTATATCAAATTAAACCAATTTTGTTGCCATGTCTAAAATTCAAAAATGAAAAACAATTTAAACTCAAAAATATAATTAATAAGAAATTTGGGAAAATTTTGTAAAATTGGTGTGACTGTTTATCATCTTCCTCCTTTCCACCGCCGCTTCTCCCCCTCCTCCGGTGCCTCCTTCGTTGTCAAGTCCCTCGACAAGCGCTCTCTCGCCGGCGACTCCCTCGACGCACCCCGAGCTCTTCCTCCTCCTTCTCTTCCCGCACCCCAACATCCTCCAGATCTACAACCTCTACGCAGCCGCTCCGACTCCCACCGCCGTCATTGTCTCCGACCTCAGCGAGTCCTCCACCCTCTTCGACCGCCTTTCCGCAGCCGCTCCCTTCTCCGAGGCCGACGCCTGCACCGTCTTCTCGCAGTTCGTCTTTGTGCTCGCTCACTGTCACCGCCACGTCGCCTCTCAACACCGTCCCTTCCACCCTGCAACCTCAACTACGAAGAACACAAAAATTCCATCTGATTTTTTCTTTCAATTAAGGAAGGGCTTTTGTAGATTTTAAGATAGGAATTTCAAATTTGTTAACTTTTCAGATTTAGGGTTCCCTTCCCATCCTTGCTCGAGCCTCCATTGATGAAGATGAGTTCTTTTAATTTTACAATATCTCCCAAACTTTTTGTTAATTATATTTTAAGTCCAGTTTGTTTTTCATTGGTAAATTTTAGCTATTGTGTTGATATTGGTTTAATATAAGATAGTTTGTATACCAATTAGTGAATTTTAAAGTTCGTATTATTTTTGGTTCACGGGCGATAGTTGGTATTATTCTTGGTCATTTTTCCTTTTATTTTTTAGCAGGGGTTTTCGATTTTTTTAAAATATTTAAGAAAAAATAAATATTTATGGAAAAATTCACCAAATTAAAGTATTTACACAAATATTCAAAAATTGCAGGGTTTTCAGAGAAACGCGGTCTTAGTCCGCGTTTTATTGATATGCGATATCTCAATCCCGGAAAAATTTGGTCAAAGTTGAAGTTTTTATAAAAACGCGGTTTCAATCCGCGTTTTACCTTATGAAATTAAAAAAAAAAGCAAGAAGAAGATGGGGAAAGGGCAGACGAGGGAGGCGGGGAGACACAGGAATCCTCCGGCGAAGGGTGAAGGAGGCTGAATCGACACAGACTCCGTGGTGGTTGGTGAGAGGAGTCACAGGAAGCCTCAATTTCACCGGATCTCCTCCGGGGAAGGTGGTGGCTGGCGGCAATGGCCGGAGGTTTCCTTCAACTCCGGGGGGCGAAGATGGCGGAGCCAGTGGGCGGAGATGGTGGCGGCGAAGATGGTGCCGGTGATGACGACGAAGACGGAGGCAACCTTCAACTCCGATTGCGCGCCAAGGTCTCGCGGGTGGTGGTGGGCGGCGCCGCTCGACTCCCGGGGAAGAATATGCATCGTCTCCCCATCTCCTGGCTCCGGGAAGAGGCTCCTGACTCCCGACGGGAAGTTGACGGCGAGGAGGGAAGTCAACGGGAAGAGGTTCCTGGCTCCGTGCTTTCGGCGGTGGGCGAGGCTCCTGCAGCTCCAGGCTTTGGCTCCCCGCTTCCCTCGCCTGCCTTTTCCCCACCTTCTTCTTCCTTTTTTTTTTAATTTCATAAGGTAAAACGTGGACTGATTCCGCGTTTTACTATTTAACTTTTTTTTTTTAATTTGAAAATAAAAAAACAATAAAGACGCGAATTGAAACCGCGTTTTTATAACAATTTCAACTTTGACCAAATTTTTCCGGGAGTGAGACATCGCTTATGAATAAAACGCGGACTAAGACCGCATTTATCTGAAACCCCTGCAATTTTTGAATATTTGTGTAAATACTTTAATTTCGTAAATATTTATTTTTCTTCAATATTTCAAAAAAAAATCGGGTTTTTCATTGCTACATTTTTTCATGGATGGACTCATATCATTGTATTCAAAACTCATTCTACAAGTTTAATTATTTTCATTTTTTCTAACTGTAAAATTTATATAACAATCTAACTTTATGACTTTATTTATTTTGCCTTTCAGTCCAATATTTTTTTTAATATTAACGGTTGATTTTGTTTTTATTTTATGGTTCCACATAATTTATTTTACTTAATTGTTAATTCCAATCTTTTAATATATCCCGTGCATTGCACAGGTGATGAACTAGTCTCGGCCTAAAGCCCAAACCAAGTGTGTGTGTGGGTGGGAGTTGGACCCAGTCCTTGTTAAGCCGAGAAGATTACAGAATTCTGCGGCTTAATATTCTCTCACACATCTCCACTCCCTCCAGTGTTGAATTCCCCCCCTATCCAACTCAAAACCAATCCCCTCCCTCTCCAATTTAGCGATTCCGATTACCGCAATCCTCGAGCTAGCCACCATCGACATTGGTTCTCCCGCTTCCTTGATCGGTGAACTTCCGGTTTTAGCCCGTCTCACTGCCCCTGGCTACGTGTTTTGGATCGATGATCGCTTTCGTTTGTCCGAAATTCGATCAGTACGTGCTCCTCCGGTAAAACATTTTTAATTTGTTGAAAAAATGGAGTGGTCGACCATACATCATCTTGATCTACGACATGTCGGCTGGGAAGGGAAGCCTCTGCAACCACACGCCGCCGCGTTTCATCCCAATCAGGCACTTATAGTAGTCGCCGTCGGAAAATATATTATAGGTTTGATAATCTGAATCCGCTAACTGTATCATTTCATCCGTCCTGTAATCCTGTTCTCTTAAACTGACTTCGTTTCTCAGGCTATTTTGACGGCTCGTTTTGTTCGAATACATAATTCCATTTCCAAGGTTGTGACTAGAGATTTTTAATTTTAATTATGTATCATTTCCTGGCTCCCTTTTCCAGATCATCATCTGGTTTCAAACTCAATTGTCTTACTTTGGTTGGATATAAGTCAATTAATTAAATTGCTGATGTCGTAAGAATCATCCCGGGGTGACAAAATTCCAAAAACAAACAATAACATTAGCCATCACATAATTCATTCTACCAAAAAATAATATAGATATAAATAAAATAATAGCATCTAATGATTAATTTTGATATAAATAATTTTTTCCAATAAAAAATAATATAGATATGAATAAAATAACACATATGAAATATTTATCTACTAATATTTTGGTAAATATGGTTATGAAATAGTTTTTAATTTATATTTTTTTATCAATTAACAAAAAGATAGATTGTGGCTTATGATAAATTTCTATGAATTATAAGAACATATTGTTTTAAATAATTTTTTTGGTGGGACCCGCTGCCATGTAGATTGTTATACATCAGTTTTAGTATATGTAATATAGGGAGGTGTATTTTTTTTTTTGAGAAGTAATATAGAGATATAGACAGCAACACCAACAACAATAACCCAATATATCCTGCGAAAAGCAGGGTCTGGTGTGAAGATGTAAGCACTCTTTCTCCGAACAAGTCGAGAGAGTGTTTCCGATAGACCCAAAACAATAGGATACTTGAACTACAAGAAAGCATGTCTCACAGAAGGGAAACAGAATCAGAAAAGAAGCATAGAATAAGTTAGAAAAGAAGCAAGGATATAAGGACACAACATCGAGGCCCAAAACTCTAAACATCATCGGTCCAAATGCACCGCGTGGTCTCTATCCGAGAGGGAAGTATTCTAAGAAAAATGTTAATTATTAGGATATGGAGGGAGTATTCTATGAAAAATGTTAATAACCCTAAAAAAATGATAAAAGAGAAGATGCGAGCAAAAGGTGCTAAGTGAAGCCCATGGTAATAAAATATCATCTGCTTAAAGTTATGGTTATTTTTAATGTGCAGAATTTGATACAATAAATGGAAGCAAGATTTCTACAGTAGACATTGGTTCCCCTGTAGTTCGAATGTCCTACAGTCCAACAGGTGTGCATGCTGTGGTTGCTATTCTTGAGGTGAGTCTGCTGTAGTGTGGCATTATGATCATTTCTCGTTAATGGTTGTTGCTTAATTGTCATCGACTGTTTAAAGTACCCTTTGGCAGGGTCAAGTATAAGATAGTAAAATTTTCTGGCTCGTTTAGGAAGAGCTCTTTCAATAATTTTATGCACACCTCAGATTTTTGACACAACCGATTAAGGAAATCTCAGGGGGTTACATTTTTTCTGTGGTTTCATTTAGTCCATCTACATTAACATGGCTATCACAACAAATATGTTAGCTATAGAGAGAAGTCATTAAGCAGTAGGCATGCAAAAGGCTTGAAATTATGCTAGTTAGGATGAGTGAATGAATTTGATCTTGAGTAGGGGATACTATAATGGTGATTCTTGGCTCCTACTTTTCTGTTCTTTCACGGGAATCTAATGTCTTCCAATATAGACTTTTAATGGAATTAAGGAAGCTGTAGCTCTTCAACAATGCCTAGTGATTAGTCTGAATATTTAATCTTTCTTGTGCAAATTTTTGGTTTATAATTGATTTAGAATTACTGGCTTTTCAGGATTGTACCCTCAGATTATGTGATTTTGACTCTGAGCAAAGTTTTGTTTTGCATTCACCTGAGAGAAAGATGGAACGAATTACTTCTGACATGGAGGTCCATCTAGCTCTTACTCCTCTGCAAGCCATAGCGTTTTATGGTTTCCATCGAAAAATGAGTGTAACAGGTCTATCTAGCTAAGACAGCGAACTCTTTGTACTTTTATTTTTAAGCTACAAAGTTTCGTGGATAGTAATTCTCTGTTTTCTTGCTTTTCCATTCCTCCAGGTTATCTCTTTGCATCTACCTTACCTCTACCAGATTTCGATTAACATATAAATGAAGTTGACTGACTCTTTCCTTGGACAATGTTGAATCCTACTAGTTGTTGGAACTGTGGAGGGAGGCAGGGTTCCGACAAAGATAAGGACAGATTTGAAGAAACCTGTAGTTAATCTTGCTTGTCATCCTAGGCTCCCGGTTTTGGTAATATCTTTGACTTAACTGAAACCCTTGAACTTCATTATGATGATCAATTCTGATTGTTGTGCGTTGCAAATGGTATCGGACGACATCTTTGATGTCATAAATCATGATGGTTGCAGTACGTAGCTTATGCAGAAGGGTACATCCGAGCATACAGTATTAACTCATATGCAGTTTTGTGCACTCTACAACGTAAGACTGGATTAACTCATCATCCCTCCTCATATTTTTATCCAGATATTCTAAGTACGTGTCCCTGATTGCTATATATATGCCTGCTAACTTATCTGCTTGGTTCAGTTGACAGTACCATCAAGCTTCTTGGTGCTGGAGCCTTTGCTTTTCATCCAACATTAGAGTGGATTTTTGTCGGTGATAGGCGGGGCACACTATTGGCATGGGATGTATCAACAGAGAGACCGTATTTGGTTGGAATGTAAGCTGCTTATGAAGGCTTGCTGTTTTGCTACACATCCATTTATAAACTTATAATACATTGTCAGCTTTCCTGACAGATGTGTATCTCTAATTATCTGGATTTCAGTGAGGGAAAAAAGTTAAGATAATAAGAATATTCATGCGTAAGAAAATCAGTCTGTAGTAAATAACATATAGAACTTGAACAATAAATTTTAAGCAAAGAGAAAGGGTGTTTTATATTCTCCTAAGGAATTCCTCTTTTTGATTGAAGGTAATTCCCTATTGCTACCTTTATAAGTGTATTTACATGGTCAAAAGATTTGATGGACCATGGCTGTCAATATTCTACAAAGGCAGTTAGAAAAAAACACATGAAGTCAATAAATTAGTTATCACAGTTGGGCCTAAGGGATTAATATTTAATGGAATGTAATTAAATTTTCATGGCCTCTTCATTTCATCATATTACAGTTCTTCACTATTTTTGTACTGCCAGTACACAAGTTGGTTCCCAACCCATTACATCAGTTTCCTGGCTTCCCATGTTCCGTTTACTGATAACTCTAACGAAGGGTGGTGTTCTTCAACTATGGAAAACACGAGCAGGACAAAATCCTTACCATCCATCTACTCAAGCAAATTTTTTTGAGCAAGCTGGTAAGAACTGCAAACCAACATATATGTTCTGGGAATGTGTTCCTTGAATGGCTTTTGTCATTCAACTTTTTTCCACTCTGATTTATAATAGATTACTGCTAAGTATCTCAATCTAAGCAGTTTGTTTTATATATAGAATATTGCATCCAAGTTACAAATTTTTAACACATGATTTTTAGATTCATTTTTTAATTTATGACAATTAATTTTCTGGGCCTCTAGCTTTCTGAAAATTCATTAAATTTGTGCACGAGTTCGTAGCATATATAGTATACTAATGCTGATTTGGAATTTGGTGACCGTCATAAATCACTGTTGAGCATCTATAAAAATTTAGATAATTGGATGGAAGTGCATGAATTTTCGGGCCTGGAAAATGCTAGCCTTTAGATTCAGGCTTGACGCATTTTTCTTTATCACTAAAGAAATAACATGTACAAGTCCCTTACCTTGTGCCTTTTTGAAAAAAGATTTTACTCACCATTTGCTCACACTGACCTATCCATCTTTGCAATTCCTTGTAGCAATTGAATCCTTAGATATTCCTCAGATTTTATCTCAGAAAGGTGGGGAAGAAACTTACCCTTTACCAAATGTTCGAGCCTTGGAAGTTCATCCAAAGCTAAATATGGCAGCTCTATTGTTTGCAGTTAAGTGTTTTTATTTTGGTACTTGTTTATTTGCTAAACTGAAAGGTATTGACCCACATAACTCTTGCAGAATATGACAAGTGTGGACAATGTAAGAAATAGAGCTGCTTTAGCAAGGGAAGGAAGGAAACAGTTATTTGCTGTTTTGCAAAATGCAAGGGGATCATCAGGTGATTATGCAAGCCTCTCTGTAATGCAAGCCTCTCTGTACCACTGTCATGCTTTTTGGTGTGTCGTTATCTATAGAGAATTAATGTTTGTGAGAAAGCTTGATTCTATTCATTGACAATGTGAAAATATATAGAGTTACAATGCTTGGAGATCAAGGATCTCCTAAGATAGGATATACATAAAAGGATATAAAAATATACACAAGATATAATTCTATCCTAATACCCCCCCTGCAAGCTCATGGCGGAGAACGCACATGAAGCTTGTCACGAAGTATAATGAACCGGCCACTGCCAAGAGCCTTGGTGAAGACGTCGGCTGTTTGATCCAAGGAGCGAATGTGACGAACAACAAGTTCACCAACTTCAACTTGTTCACGAACGAAGAAATAGTCAATGCGAATATGCTTGGACCGCTGATGAAGAATAGGATTAGCATACATGTACGTGGCACTGAGGTTGTCACATAGGACAATGGGAGAACCTGCAACCGGTGCCTGAAGCTCAGCCAGAAGTTGACGGGGCCAAAGAAGTTCGGCGACAGTGAAAGCAATGGCGCGGTACTCGGCTTCAGTGCTAGATCGAGCTACTACCTTCTGCTTTCGGGAGGACCAACTGACAAGATTACCACCATAGAAGATGGCGAAGCCGTGTTGAGATCGACAATCATCCATGTCGGAGGCCCATCCGGCATCGGTGAAGGCAACTAGGCGTGTGTCAGTGGCTGATCGAAGATGGAGACCATGAGATAAAGTGCCTTTGAGATAGCGTAGGATGCGCTTGACAGCAGACCAGTGAGTCTCAGTGGGGTTATGCATAAATTGGCATACCCGATTGACGGCATAAGAGATCTCCGGACGAGTGATGGTGACATATTGAAGAGCGCCGACAATGTTCCGATACAAGTGTGGATCGGCAAAGGGATCACCAGTCTGAATCAGGCGAGATCCAGGTTCAGCAGAAGAAGCAATGGGACGGGCGTCTGTCATCTTGCTGCGGAGAAGCAAGTCGCGAATGTACTTCTGTTGAGTCAACAGAATGGCGCCATCCTGAGGAAGAAGCTCAATGCCGAGAAAATAGTGCAAAGTGCCCAAGTCGCGCAGAGAGAATGCGCCGTTCAAGTGGTGAACAAATTGATCAATCGCTGATTGAGAGGAGCCTGTGATAATCAGATCATCGACATAGACGAGAACCAAGAGAGTGAAACCACAAGCTCGACAGATGAACAACGATGAATCTGATTTGCATGCCGAAAACTGATGCTGCAGAAGGAAGATCGAGCTTGATCTTGGTGAACCAGGCTCGGGGCGCTTGTTTGAGGCCATACAAAGCCTTCTTGAGGCGGCAGACATGCATAGGCCGAGAGTGATCAATGAAGCCGGGAGGTTGATCCATGTAAACCTGTTCAGAGAGATCACCAGTCAGAAAGGCGTTGTTAATGTCTACCTGTCGGAGCGGCCACTTATGAGTAATGGCGAGGGAAAGGATGACGCAGATGGTTGTTGGTTTGATCACTGGACTGAAGGTGTCGAAATAGTCCACTCCCTCCTCTTGATTGAAACCCTTCGCAACCAAGCGAGCTTTGTGGCGTTCAATAGAACCATCTGCATGGCGCTTGATCCTGTACACCCACTTGCAACCAACAATGTTAGTTCTAGGAGGACGTGGGACAATGTCCCAAGTCCCATTACGAACGAGAGCATCATATTCAACCTGCATTGCATTCTGCCATTCAGGAAGTTTTGAGGCCTGAATGAAGGTTTTTGGTTCAGGATAGTGATCCGGAGAGGATGGTAGGGGGTGTTTTGTGGTGGTGAGGGCTTTAGGTTTGCCACAAACAAAGTCCTTAAGAAGGACTGATTGCTGGCGTTGGCGGGTACTCTGTCGAGTGGGCTGTGGTGGTGGTGGTGGAGGGGGTGACGGTGATGGCAAGGAAGAGGTGGATGAAGAGGTGGCCTCAGGTGATGTATCTCGTGAGGATGAGGAGGTGTCAGAATCGGAAGCTCCAGGAGATGTCGAGTGCTGCGCTGGTGATGCCGGCTGGGTGTCCTCGAGATTGAGTTGGAAGGGGATGGGAGCAGGGGTTGTGGCCGCCGACTGTGGGGTCGGAAGAATGGATGCAGCCTGTTGAAGGGCTGACATGGGTGTGGTGGAGATCGACGGGTTATACGGTGTAGGTGCGGGTGAGGCATGAGATGGGTAGGGAAACATGGACTCATCAAAAATAACATGACGAGCGATGTAGAGACGACGAGTGGGGACATGGAAGCACATATACCCTTTGTGTTTGGAGCTGTAGCCGACGAAGATACAGGGAAAGGATCTGTACTCAAGCTTGTGATCGGTGTAGGGACGCAAGAACGGATAGCAGAGACAACCAAAGGACTTGAGAAACCCATAGTCAGGACTTTTCCCATAGAGACACTCATAAGGAGATTTGTTGTGGAGAATCTGATACGTTTGAGATACCCAATCCTTCGCCTGTGGGCTGCAGATCAAGAACCACGCCGTATATTTGCTTCGATCTTGCAATGCTCTTTGATATCTCCTGATTTGGAACAATTTAAACAACTAATTAAAATTCTGGAATAGCGACATAATTTATACTTAGAAATCTCAGCAACTTCAAACAGAGAAATAGCGACAGAAACTAAAAACGAAGAACATCGTAGAAGTAGTGGAGCTGGCGCGCAGGTCTCGGGCACACAGGACACGGGTCCTCAGGGTGTGCGGGTGGATGCGCTCGGGACAACGCTCGCTGGGAGCGAAGGTGTCAGCGACTGGGAAAGCGCGGCTGCGAGGGCGAACAGGTGCGCGCTGGGAGGCCGAGGCGCCTGGGCGCTTGAGGGCGCGGAGCGGGTGCCTTCCGCGCTCGCTGGGAGCGGATCAGGCCGCGGCGTCGTTGATGACCTGGGTTCTCCTTCTTGCGACAGTTTCTATTTTAGGGTTGGTGTTTGGATTTGCCGATGGAGTTCAAGGTGAGGGTGATGTTTGTGAATGCCGAAAACACTAAGGACATAGAACACAATAGCTTTGGGATTGATAATCGAAGAACCCTTAATCCATAAAGGGTTTCTTCAATTCTATTTCAATCTGATTAAATTCAAAGGGTGTAACATGAATTTATAGTAAAGTTCTAAGAGATCTAACCAATCCTTCCTTGCAAAGGAAAGGGGTTTAGATAGATTAATTCTATCTAAGATAAATGAAATAACTTAAGGATAAATAAATCCTAAGAAGATAGAAATATAATAACTTGGTGGCCAAGTATTATATCTAGAAGAGATATAATTAAATTCCACCTTATTTATCTAGTTGCATAAAATAATAACATAATTAACTAACTAAATTTCGGCCCATGCACAAGGCAACTCGGCCCATGCACTCGACAAGACCAATGGCCCACTCGGCCGAGTGTCCTCTTGGTGGTGCCGAGTTCAGGTGAATCATGGCGGGTGCAGACGAGTCTTCATGAGCTCCATGTGTGGACGTAGGCTCACTTCTTGTGCTGGCGGTGTAACCTTGAGCCAAGTGATCCAGGGTGGCCTGAACCTTTGCTCTAACGTTCCATGGTGACGGACAAGAAAGGCCTTAGTTGCATTTTGAATCTTCTTGGCCCTTGCACGAGTGACAGGGCCATCAAATGGAACCTTCATGTTGTCCTCAATGTCACCAAGAGTCATCGATAATTGCACGACATCATTCTCCTCCACTTGACTTCGATTTGTCCTCAAATCGTCGTCAGAGTCATCGTCAGGCACGAACAAGGATAGATCGGCGACGTTGAATGTAGAATGGACGATGTACTTATCGGCAGGGAGATCCAGCTTGTATGCATTAGGACCCATCTTCTGAACCACTCTGAATGGTCCATCTCCCCTGGGGTCCAGCTTAGATTTCCGTTGTTGCGGAAACCTGTCCTTCCTGAGATGCAGCCAGACCAGATCACCAACGTTGAACTGCACATCCTTGCGATGCTTGTCCTTCGCGGCCTTGTATTGCGCAGTCTTCCTCTCCAGCTGCGCTTTGGCACGCTCATGCAAGCTTTTGATGAAGTCCATCTGCTTAGCTGCATCTACGCTCTCCTTGTCCTTATATGGCCGAGGCATCATATCAACTGGAGTTAAGGGGTTTCGGCCATATACTACCTCGAAGGGGGTCATCTTTGTTGCAGAGTGCCTAGACCTGTTATATGCAAACTCTACAAATGGTAGACAGTCTTCCCATCTCCGCAGGTTAGTTCGTAGCATGACTCTAAGGAGAGCCCCAAGAGTTCTATTTGTGACCTCAGTTTGGCCATCAGTTTGTGGGTGACAAGAAGTAGAAAATAACAATTTTGTACCCAATTTAGACCATAGAGTTTTCCAAAAAGAGCTTAAGAATTTAGGATCACGGTCAGAAACTATAGACAATGACAATCCATGTAAGCGAACAACATCTTTAAAGAATAAATGAGCAACATGAATAGCATCATCAGTTTTATGACATGGAATAAAATGAGCCATTTTGGAAAATCTGTCTACAACAACAAATATGGAATCATGACCCTTAGAAGTTCTAGGCAATCCTACAATAAAATCCATAGAAACATCTTCCCAGGGTGCATTAGCAATTGGCAAAGGTTAGTATAGACCATTAGCATTGGATTTCGATTTGGCTTTAGCACATGTAACACAACTTTTGACAAATCTCAGCACATAATTAGACATTTTAGGCCAAAAGTAGTGTTCCTTTAGTCCAGCTATAGTTTCTTCGAAACCTCCATGTCCCCTAGATTCATGAATTTCTTGGGTTAACAAACGGCGAATAGAAGAAGATGGGATACAAAGCTTGCCCATCTTAAACAAATACCCATTATCAATAAAAAATGAATCAACTTCACCTTTGGACACACATTGAGCATATATGGTCTTAAAGAAGCTATCAGAAGCATAGAGTTCCTTTATCAAGGCAAAACCCAAAACATGTGCATCCATATGGTTTAAGAGGACATACCTGCGTGATAGCGCGTCAGCTACCACATTATCCTTTCCCTTCTTGTGGTGAACCACATAGGAAAAGGTCTCTATAAACTCCACCCATCGAGCAAGTCGCCTGCTGAGCACTGCTTGTCCTTTGAGGTACTTCAGAGCTTCATGATCCGAATGAATCACGAACTCCTTAGGCCAGAGATAGTGTTGCCAAGTCTGTAAGCAGCGAACCAGCGCAAATAGCTCCTTGTCGTAGGTAGAATAGTTGAGATCAGCGGTGCCCAACTTTTCGCTTTAGTAGGCGATGGGACGCTTATTCTGTAGCAGGACCCCTCCAATGCCAGTGCCAGAAGCGTCACACTCTAGCTCAAAAGGTTGAGCAAAGTCAGATAACTACAACACTGGGGCGTGTGTCAGGTGATCCTTGAGAGCGTCGAAAGCCTTTTGATGTGAGTCAGACCAGCGAAATGTCACATCCTTCTTTGTCAGCTCATGTAGGGGGGCGGCAATCAAGCTGAAGTCCTTGACAAAATGTCGATAGAAGCTAGCAAGGCCCAAGAATGAGCGGACATGGGTCGGCCTATTCAGGAGTCGGCCTAGCCCACTCCTGAATAGCACGAATCTTCTCCTCATCCACCTTTAATCCAGATGCAGTCACTACAAAACCAAGAAAAATGGTAGACTCGGATGCAAAAGAACACTTCTTTAAATTGGCATATAATTTCTCTTTTCTTAGACAATCAAAAACCAATTTTAAGTGACTTAAATGATCATGCATATTCTTAATGTAGATTAAGATATCGTCAAAATAGACAACGACAAATTTTCCTAAGTGTCTTCTAAGCACATGGTTCATAAGCCTCATAAATGTAGAAGGTGCATTTGTCAAACCAAAAGGCATTACTAACCATTCATATAAGCCATACTTAGTTTTAAAAGCCGTTTTCCATTCATCACCCTGTTTCATCCTAATTTGATGATAACCACTTCTAAGGTTAATTTTAGAAAAAATAGCAGCACCATGAAGTTCATCAAGCATATCATCTAAACGAGGAATAGGGTGGCGATACTTAACCGTTATTTGGTTGATTGCGCGGCAATCAACACACATGCGCCAGGAGCCATCCTTCTTTGGAACCAAAATGACAGGCACGGCACAGGGTGACAGGCTTTCTCGAACAAAGCCTTTATCCATCAACTCCGTGACTTGGCGTTGCAGCTCCTTTGTCTCCTCAGGACTAGCTCTATAAGCGGTGCGATTAGGCAAGGCTGCTCCAGGCACGAAGTCAATCTGGTGCTCAATACCTCTAATAGGAGGCAGGCCTTGGGGAAGTTCAGCTGGAAGCACATCCAAGTAATCCTGCAGAAGAGCAGCAATAGGTGCAGGAATATGACTCAATTCAACATTAAGTAATACCTGTTTCATGACCAGAAGAATGTGAGGTCGATGAGCATTCCATGTGATGGTCCCTTGCTGAGGGTGAGAGATCAACGATCGACGTTCCACAGAGCCCTTAAGTGAAGCAGAAGAGGGCTTAGATGACGTCGGATGGGAAGGAGAAGGCGGCAAGGGGGCTGCAGGGGCGGCGGCGGGCGCAACTGCTGGGGCCGCGGGCGCGGCAGGGTTGGCCGCGGGTGCGGTTTGGTCAGCCGGACTCCCTTTGAGCTTCTCCAATCTTTCAGCGTCTCATTCAGCGTTCCTTTGTTGCTGCTTGCGAACCTGGTCCTTCAGAATAATGTGTGGCGAAAGGGGTAGGAGAGTAACTCTCCTCCCATCATAGGTGAAAGAATATGTATTTGCACGACCATCATGAAGGACATTACGATCATATAACCAAGGACGCCCTAACAAAATGTGACTACAATCCATGCGAGCAACATCACATAATACTTTATCATGAAATGTTCCAATAGAAAGGGAAACTAAACATTGTTTGGTGACCAATATATCAGAACCATCATCAGTAATGCCATTTAAACCATAGTGAGTAGCTCTAGGAGTAGTAGGTAAATGGAGGAAATTTACTACCTTTTCACTGATGAGATTGCAGCAACTCCCACCGTCGATGATAAGGGTTAAGGTAGCCTCACGAACCAAGCATCGTGGGTGGAATATGTTCTCCCTTTGATCAGCCATGGGAGATTCCTGAATGTGCAAGACCCGTCGATTGATAATGCAAAGCACATAGTCGTATTGTGAAGTGTCGATCTCCTCAATAGGCTCAGTCGACTGGTCCTCCTCCACTTCACTCGAAACTACCAGGTCCTCAGCAGTCTCCTTCTCATAGTAATGGTCTCCCAAATCATTGAGAAGAACCTTCCTTTTCTGGGGGCAATTGCGAGAGACATGCCCAGAACCTCCACAAGTGAAGCAGCGGATATCTTTGTTGTGATCTGTAGAAGGGGCAGCAACTCGTCTAGTTTCAACCTGATAACCCTGTTGAGGTGAGTTGGAAACTCCCTTTTGTTGCATAGAAGGGTTAGAAGTAGAAGGTTTAGATTGACTAGAAGGGTTAAAGGGAACAAACCTGCGACCTTGAGAGGTCTGGTCAAATCGGCCCCTCTGCTGCCGTAGCTGTTGCTGTGTTGTTCATACAGAAGCTGTGCTTTATGAGTCAAAGTGTTAATATCTTTAATGGAATGGATAGATAAAGGATTTTTAATAGAGATATTAAGACCAGCAAGAAATTGAGTACACAAAGCACGTTCAGTAAGATAAACATTAGCCTGATGGCAGAGTCGTTCCAGCTCATCCCTGTAGTCATTAGGGGAGCGAGTTCCTTGACGGCAGGACGCCAATTGCATCCTCATTGACTCTGTGTATTCCTCAGGCACATGTCTCTTCTTCAAGAGATAGCGAAGTTGTGGCCATGTTTCAACAGGTTGCTTGTCCCGACGACGGCGCATCTCACGAGTGCGGAACCACCAGGTGCGAGCTTTACCTACTAAATGCAATATAACAACTTCCAATCTCTCCGTTTCCTCATAGCGTAAATGTTCAAGCATATAGTCAGTATGTTGTTCCCAAACAAGATAAGCTTCAGGGTCAGTGTTACCATCAAAGGTTTCGAATTTAAGCTTAACATCTCGTCTCTGGATAGCTTGAGCATTATCAAATCTAGGACGACCAAAATTAGGAGGGGGTAAATCATCAAAGTTAGGATTTACCTCATGGTAAGCATCCTCCAAATGTGGGTGCTCATATGGATCATTGTTGCTGGGGGTGTCATCCCAGTTAGCACGGCCATGCGGCGGTTGCTGTTGACTGTAGAATGATAGAATTGATGTAAAGTCCTTCTTGAGGGTTTCCATTCATTGATATAACATATATATAGGTTACAAAGGTATTGGGCATTGGGGTTATGGGCGGTGGGCACCGCAAGGCCTGCGGCGGGCGCCGCATGACCTGCGGCGGGCGCCGCCAGGGAGGGGTTATGGGCGGCGGGCGCAGCATTTGGGGTTGCGGCGGGCGCCGCATGACATGCGGCGGACGTCGCACGTAGGTGAGGCGAGGTTGTTTGGCGGGGTGATGGGAGGTGGATAGCGGGGTGATGGGCGGTGGTCATGGAGACGATCTTACGGGGTCGGAAGACACCGGAGACGCTGCGGGTGTGTGGTCTGGTGGTGGGGGGTGGTGGTGGTGGTGTAGGGGGAGAAGTAGGAGCACCGGGAGAGCTCTGGGGAAAACGAAAGTGAGGGAATGGTGACTCTGACTCTGACGGAGACACAAGGGGTGTGGGAGACGCAAAGGGAAACCGCGACTCATCAAAGGGGACATGACGTGAGAGTATGGTTGTTAAAATCTAGATCCGGATCGTGGGATCTTACGATTCTACGATCCAAAGTGGCCCAATCGATCTGGATCGCACATACAGAGTCGGATGCAGCAGGATCGTACAGAATCGTAGCAGGATCGTACAGGATCGTAGGATCGTAGTAGGATCGGGAATAGAATCTAGATCCTACAGCATGAACTAATATGTTGATTTTTTAAATATTTTTTTTTGGTAATTTGATTTTTTAAAATATTTTTTTATGTAATTTGAATTAATATGTTGATTGATATAGTTATATTGATTTTTTAAAATAATGTTTTTATTCATTCTCTATTTAGGGATATAAAAAATCTAGAATTATGACTTACTACTCGAATATTTTGGGTTATTATATACACATGTGTGGATTTTTCATATATGGATAGATAAATAAAGTGGTTATAGCTATTGGGCATTGATTTAACTTTACATATAAGTGATATGTAATATTTTGTAATTAGTTTATCAAAAAGGTTAAACATGCAGTAGGATCTTACGATCCTACGATCCGATTCTACTGCACCCCCATCGATCCGATCTAGAATCTCGATCCTAACAACATTGCGTGAGAGAATGATCTTGTGGGTCTTGATATCGAGGCAAATGTAACCGCGATGATCAGACAGATAGCCTAGGAAGACACATGGAGTGGAGCGCGGGTGAAGCTTGTGCGGGGCTGTGGGTGACTGGTTTTGGGAAACACAAGCACCCGAAGGTGCGAAGGTGATCATACCTAGGCTCGGCGTAATAAAGTGTCTGAGCTGGCGAGCGATTGTGTAGGGTAGTGGAAGGGAGAATGTTTAGGAGATAACATGTGGTGGGTGGATAAGGCGTGAGGCCAATAGGGAAGGGGAATAGATGCGTGGAAGAGGAGAGAGCGCATCATGTTGGTAATGGTTCTGATGATTCTTTCTGCCTTGCCATTCTGCTGAGAAGTATAGGGGCAAGACAAGCGATATGAGATCCCATTTGCGGAAAAGAAGGAGTGAAAGTCTTTGTTGTCAAATTCACGACCATTGTCACATGGGAAACATTTGATGGACATGTGGAATTGTGTTTTGATGTAGGTATGGAATCTGGCAAAAATAGGAAACACTTGGGACTTGAAATGCAACGGGAAGACCCATAAGTAATGAGTGTAATCATCCAGAAACAAGAGGTAGTACTTGTGACCCTCCTTGCTAGGCACGGGAGAGGTCCAAATGTCGCTGTGAATGATATAAAAGGGAGCAAGGGTAGAGGTCAACGATCGTTGGAACGGCAGTCTGGCATGTTTGCCTAGTTGGCAGGAAGAGCATAAACCAGAACGTGGGTCTTTAGTATAGGTGACAAGGTTATGGGAACGGAGGACATCTAGAACGGCAGCGCTAGGATGGCCCAGGCGTGCATGCCACATGCTGGACGATGATGCCGAGAGGGCGACCGGACACGACTGACTGGACGCAGGAGGTGGTGTGACAGGGTAGAGCTCCCCGGTGCTGTTACATCTCATGCGAGTAACCCCCGTAGTAAGATCGTTCACAGAGAAACCATAGGGATCAAATGTAAGGGAAACGTTGTTGTCAGTAGTGAACCGACGGACAGAGATAAGGTTTTTGACAATCTTTGGGGCAATAAGGACATTGTTTAGGTGTAGTGGATGGGTTGGGGTCTGTAAATTGGCGTGGCCAATTCCCGAAGTAGCAAGACGACCACCATTTCCGGCGATAATAGAGTGGGCAGGGCCCTTAAAAGAAATAGATGAGAGGTTACCTGAGGAGTTCGTCATGTGGGAGGTGGCACCAGTGTCCATGTACCAAGAAGAGTCTGAAGATGTCGGCTGCGTAGAGGAGAAGGCGTGATGCAGAGCTGGCGGAACATAGCCTAGGTCAGGCGATGTCAGGGAGGCCTGAGGACCGGCATGTCGAGGGGTAGGATATCTAGAGTATCCAGAGAAGGCATGATGTTGGTGATCGTAGAGAGCCATGGTAAGAGGGTTTTTTTTTTTTTTATGCCACCTAACTTAATAAATAATTAAGTTAGGGTCAGAAACGAAAAATAGGAGAACACAAGGGCTGGTTTTGGAATTTCTTCAAAAAGAGATTAAAAGCGTTCTCTTCAGAGACGGGGATGAGGGGTGCGGCAGGGTGGTTCGGGGCAGTGGAGGCGGTGGAACTGGGCTCGGCAAGGGTGCAGTGGTTCTCGGAGCTTGTGGATCTGGTGCGCAGGAGGCCGGAATTAGGATGAGGATGCCGGATCTGGGAATATAGAGGCCGGAAACTGGGCTGTGCGCCGGCGAGGTTCGGACTGGGCGAATGAATTGGTGGCCAAGTGCGACTGGGAGCGAAGGACTGGGCTCGGGATGGGCTCGGAATGGCTAGCAGGGATGCGGATCTGGGGGCTCTTCTTGGTGGTCGGCAGAGGTTCAGCAAGGGCGAGAGTAGGGGGAGCGAGAGGAAGAAGATGGTTACGGCGGCTGAGTTTTTCGTTGGGAGCTTTAGGTCCAAATCGGGTGAGGGAGAGAGAGAATGGACAGTGGAAGAGGATGATCGGCGACGGTGAGCCGGACAGAGAAGGAGGAAGATTTGATGGGGCCGGTGAGACGGGAGGATCAATTTAGGGTTCCGTTAGGAAGAAAAGGTTGTGATACCATGTAGAATGATAGAATTGATGTAAAGTCCTCCTTGAGGGTTTCCATTCATTGATATAACATATATATAGGTTACAAAGGTATTGAGCCTTAACGGGCTTTTAGCCCACTATACAATATGAGACCTATGTAATCTATCATTGACGCTGATAGAACCTCCCTTGCTGCTGATGCTGGGGTGGTGTATACTCACGACGATCTTTGTTGCCATTGAAGCCATCTAGATGGTCGTCATCGTTCTCTCCAGGGAAATGATTAGGAGTAGCAGACTTAAGCGGTATATATAATTGACCAGAAGGAGGGGGTTTAACAGCATAAGAAGTATTACCTGGAGGGGGTACGTTACCTGCCTGTGGAGCGGGGTTGGGTCGACAGGGGGCGGCATCCCATATTGGGGTGTAGAACCAGAAGCCTCATGTTGTGTCCTTTCATCCAGGTGTCGCAAAACACCGGTTATCGACCGAGAAGTGACCAAGTTAGCCTGATTGACTACTTGATCATTGAAGCGCTTGTTCCAACGCGCCTCAGCAACCTCGAGCTCCTTCCTATGCTCTTCCTTAGCAGCTTCGAGTTCTTTCCGATGTTCTTCCTTACCAGAGTTAGTAGCGGCCTGAATAATATGGTTTAAGGCCTCATCGGAAATAGGGATAGGGGGTAGTTCCGTCGGCTGACATGTTCCTACAATATCAGAAGAGCAACAAGTAACCGAAGAAAAGACCAGAAACTAAGTAATGCAAGCTCTAGTGATTCCTAAGAGTGATTCAAGTTTTAGAAATCAAAGAGCGAGAAAACAAGGCACAATATTCAAGCAATTCCCCTGGACACAGAATTTTGCAATATTGAAGACAGCAAGTAATAATCCAAATTGCAAATTAAATCAGCCACAAAGTCGGATATCAAGGATAGCAAGTATAAACAAGCGGCTGAATGTGTATAGAAAGAGAACTACAATGTGATGCTTGAATAATATGAATGTGTAATAGGCGGAAATAGCAATCACAAGGGCAATCAAGTGCACACACTCCGTCAACTATTATCTGACGGTTGCAACACGGTTCAGAGAAAGAGGGGTGTGACCAAGGCTCCAGTGTCGGCACAGCACAAAATCACACAAGTAGGGTTCTTTTGTAATGCTTTAAACCGTTTAGATCATCTAACATGTAGCAATCAAAGAACTAAGGAAGAGTTACTAACTCAACAATGTAATGAAAGAATGCTTTTTTTTTTTTTTTTGAATTTATGCTCGGATTTTCTGTTTTTTTTTTTTTTTTAACTAAGAACTTAGCTGCTGTAAAGGAGGGCAGCAACCGAAAATTTGAAGAGCAAGAAAAAAAATAAAAATAAAAAGCTACGATGATCTAAAAGTAAGCAAAAATAAAGAAAATAGGGAAAATAGGCTAGAAACTGGAGAAATTAGGGTTCTTTAGTGGTGCAAGTTTATATAATGCTTTTAATCCAAGAATCACAGTCATAGGCATGATATGTACCAACTAGGAATAAAAGATCACAACTTGCAATCAAGAACTCAATATCTTCCAAATTATAGATCCAAACAAAGAATAACAAAAATAAAGTGCCAATTTTTATGGGTGAATAATAAAGATTCAATTTTTATGCATCGGCTATAGTGAAAAATAAGGCACGAAAAATAAATCACTCAAATAGAAATCAAGAGAGTAAAGAACTTGCATTAACCTGAAATCCGATACCACTTGATACGTTTGGGATACCCGATCCTTCGCATGTGGGCTGCAGATCAAGAACCACGCCGTATATTTGCTCCGATCTTGCAATGCCCTTTGATATCTCCTGATTTGGAACAATTTAAACAACTAATTAAAATTCTGGAATAGCGACAGAATTTATACTTAGAAATCTCAGCAACTTGAAACAGAGAAATAGCGACAGAAACTAAAAACGAAGAACATCGAAGAAGTAGTGGAGTTGGCGCACAGGTCTCGGGCACACAGGACACGGGTCCTCAGGGTGTGCGGGTGGATGCGCTCGGGACAACGCTCGCTGGGAGCGAAGGTGTCAGCGACTGGGAAAGCGCGGCTGCGAGGGCGAACAGGTGCACGCTGGGAGGCCGAGGCGCCTGGGCGCTTGAGGGCGCGGAGCGGGTGCCTTCCGCGCTCGCTGGGAGCGGATCAGGCCGCGACGTCGTCGATGGCCGACCTTCTGGGTAGATATCAATACCTGGTGTAAATCCGAACATATACAGCTATTAGCACTAGCTGAAACAAAAACGGAAAACATTCCCGAACCTTCTGTTTGGAAGGGGGCGGGGTTTGATAAAGCTATTTGGTCACCTACAACTGGTAAATCAGGAGGGCTAGGAATACTATGGAAGGAAAGTAGCATCCTAAATGAAACGATTGAAGTTATATCTCAAATTCCTAGGGTCATTGTCACTAAATACACTAATATAATCGATAATTTCTCATGTTTAATTTGGTTCGTTTACGCACCTCCCCATGAGCAAGATAAAACAAGATTCTGGAACCCTGTCATTGACGCAATAAAACAGGCTACTCTCCCATGCATTGTGATGGGTGATCTGAACGAAATTGGTAGCTTCGCTGATAAAGATGGTGGTGCTGTGACGCATCCGCGAAGACTTGTCAGACTTGCAGAAATTAAGAACCAATGCTCCCTGGAGGATATTCCGTCTTGGGGAAATCAATTCACTTGGAGGAAAAAGCAAGTTGAAATCGAGAACATCAAAGAGAAACTTGATCGCGTATTAGTACAACATGAGATAATACACCAATATCTGGCTATTTGCACAAAAAACGGTGCCTTCTCGTCCTCTGACCATTGTTCAATCACCATTGAACTGACTACCAGTCAAATATTCAAACCCCCGCCATTCAAATTTGAAAACAGTTGGCTACAACGCAAGGATTTCATGAACATTGTCAAGCAAGCATGGCGGTTTAATTGTCATGGCTCGACAATGTATCAACTTGTACGGAAAACTAAAGTGTTAAAAGACAAAGCAAAAAACTGGAATAAAAATACGTTTGGAAACATTTTCCGACAACTCCAAAAAGTGGAAGCTCAATTACTCCAAATACAGCAACAAACATCGCAAAACATGTGCCACAATCTACAAAAAAAGGAAGGAGCCCTGATTAAGAAGAAGGAGAAACTGCTCTTGTTCCAGAAACATTACTGGAATCAACGAGCCAAGACTAAACATATTAAACTATCAGATTCAAATACAGGATACTTTCATAGAATCGCATCTGGAAAAAGAAATAGAAAGTTAATCAGAAACATAACCACTTCTGAAGGTACCCAGATATCGGGAGAAGAAAACATAAATAATGAAATCCGAAATGACTTCCAGAAAAGATTTACAAAACAAGCAATCAACAGAACAAAATTAAATGAATTTCTTAACTTAATTTCTCCGGATATCACATCAGAGGATAATAAAATGCTCACAACAATACCCTCGAATGGGGAAATTAAAAATGCAGTGTTCTGCCTAGGTAAAAATAAGGCTCCAGGACCAGACGGGATGTCGGCTGAATTCTATAAGACAACGTGGGATATTGTCGGTCCATCTGTTATCAAAGCAGTTAAAAGTTTTTTCCTATCTGGAAGAATGCTCAAACAAATCAATCACACATTTATTACACTGTTACCAAAAGTTGAAAATCCCACTACAACTGGCCATTATAGACCCATCAGCCTCTATTCAACAATCTATAAAGTAATATCGAAGATCTTAACAGAAAGACTGAAGAAAGTTTTGGGGAAATTAATCAATCCATTACAGGGTGCTTTTGTCTCTGACAGAGCCATCCAAGACAATGTCCTAATAGCCCATGAAATCTTCCATTCTTTCAAAACTAGGAAGGGTAAGGAAGGGTGGCTTGCCCTTAAATTAGACATGGAGAAGGCATATGACCGGGTTGAATGGGAATTCACAGAAGCTGTCATGGTCAAGTTTGGTTTTCACCAAACATTTGTAAACTGGGTCAAAGAATGTATTACATCAGTTTCATTTTCCGTCTTAGTTAACAATGGGCCTACGGATTTGTTTACCCCCACAAGAGGTATACGCCAAGGTGACCCCTTATCAGCATTCTTATTCATTCTCGGTGCCGAAATTTTGGCCCGGAAGCTGACGATGGAGGCTCTAGCCCCGGAGAAAACAGTTGGATTCAGATTTGGAACCAGGGGACCTTGTATCCCATTTCTTGCATTTGCGGATGATATCATAATATTCCTCAAAGGGAACACAAATGCATGCCGTAAAATTAAGGAAATTCTCGATGATTACTGTCAGATTTCTGGCCAAAAAGTTAACTATCACAAATCTGCCTTCCAGGCCACATCCGGGATTGCCCGACCAAGAATTTCAGAGTTAGGTGGTGCGCTTGGGATCGCCCACTCTAACTCTGTGGAAAAATACCTAGGTTGCCTCATTATAAACGGAAGAGTAAACAAAGACACATTTAAGGATGTCATCACCAAAACCAAGGACCAGCTGAGTAAATGGAGAGCAGACTCGTTGTCCCAACAAGGGAGAGCAACACTAATCGGGTCAAACCTAACGGCTAAACCGATGTACATAATGCAGAACTTCATGCTCCCAGCCACAATGCACAAGGAATTAGACACTGTGAATAGAAGTTTTTTTTGGAACAAGGATGCGCAACATAGACCGCTAATTGGGTGGAATAAGATTTGTAAACCAAAGAAATCTGGAGGGTTGGGAATCAGAAGAGCGAAGGAAATGAATGAGGCCCTGCAGCTAAAACTTCTTTGGAAGATCTTAGCAGAACCAGATAACATATGGGTCAGAGTAATCAATCATAAGTATCTGAAAGACACAAACATACTAAAGTATAAAAAATATGGAAACATGTCTTGGCAATGGGCAAAATTAACAAATCTGCTCAATAGATTCAAATCTGGTCTTATCTGGTCGATTGGCAATGGGGCCTCTGTGAAATTCTGGATGGATAACTGGGTATCTGAAACACCAATATGCAACAGACCGGAATGTCCGACTCAATTTAACAAGGATGAACTAGTTAGCGAATACATTATTAATGGGCAATGGTGGGCCGAAAAGCTTAGAAGGAAGCTCCCTAGACCACTTGTAGATGAAATTCTTACAATTCCGTTGCCTGTTTCGGCCTTTGAAGATAGGCTCTACTGGTGGCCAGATAAGAACGGGTGGTTCACCACCTCCTCCGCATACAAACTCCTCACGAATGAGGGGTCGGGGGGACCTAGAGATTTCACATGGATATGGAAGCTTGATCTCCGCCCGAAAATAAAAAACTTTTTATGGAAAATTGCCCATTCGGGCTTGCCAACAAAGGCCAGACTGGCATCACATGGGGTACCGATGCCTACGACATGTGACAGATGCCTCGACTGTGAGGAGGATGATATCCACATTTTAATCGAATGTACCCCTGAACTAATTATGAGCCGCCTAAGTCAGACAGAAATACAAAAGCTAAAACAAACAATTATCGGGAATAGAGACGTGGGGGAGATACTTGGATGGCTACGAACTCTATCTAAATCCAAAATTAAAGAGCTAGTAACAAAATGGTGGGGAATATGGTACTTCCGAAACGGTGTTATATTTAGGAACAAACAGATTTCGTCAATTAATGTTATTGACGCGTTCTGTTCAAAACAATTGGAGAATTGGGATCGCGCTTGTAAATTTGAGGACAATAATCAGTCCGGAAAACCTCTGAATTACTCAGCAATAGGCATCAACAAGCAACAAAAAGAAAAGATGAAACAAAAGAAATGGGTAAAACCACCTGCCGGGGAATACAAACTAAACTTTGATGGTTCCTCACTTCTTGATGGTGCGAGCTCGGCTGGCATTATCATTCGAGACTGGAATGGTAAGCCCATTCAAATATCATATCAGCGTCTGGGACGTCTATCACCGCTAATGGCTGAAACAGCAGCTTTAAAACTAGGCGTACTGGAAACCAAAAAGCTGAACTTACAAAGCATAATTGTTGAAGGTGACTCAAAAATCATAATTGATTATTTCAAATCTGGTAAAAAATGCCCCTGGGAGGTAAAAAAAAATTGGAAGAGTAGTTGAAAAGGTTAATGGGCCCATGTACTGCTCCACGCCCTCCTGGCCTCTTTTTTTGCTTTTTGGAGCATTTATTAAACTGCAGGAAACCACCCCTTAAATACTCAGTATTGCCCAAAACCACCCCTTACATGCAAAATTACCAAAAACCACCCTTTAAAAGGCTTCCGTTAGCAATCGACCACCCCTTTTAGATATCCGTCAAAACCTCAGTTAAATCAATGAAATTACAAAATTACCCTTACTTCTTTTAACATAAAATAAGCTAAATAAACCTCAAAAGTTAAAATGAATAAAAAAGAAAAGGATGGAGATTTAAAAAAAAAAAATTACTTCCTCCTTGTTCATACAAATCCAAAAGAAAAGGCAGGGAAATAATTTTTTTTAATTTGTGAAGAAACCTAGGGCCGGCCAAAAAAAGAGAGAGTGTTTGCTCTCTAGCCTGCCGCCAGGCGCCTGAGGCCAGCCCTCCACCTCCCACCACGGCACCACCTCGTCCCGTCCACCAACACCCACCACAACGGTATATCGATGCCGCCTCCCACCGTCGCCGCCAGCACTCAGTCTCCACCGGAAAGTTTTCGATCTCCTACAGGCCGCAGCGACCAACCACTGTTGCGACCCACCACCGCCGCCGCCCACTCGCACCACCGTCGGCCCGTCACCAACACTGTCGGCTACAACTCCTAGGCCTTCGTAAGAATCTCCCTCTCTGAGTCCTACCGCTCCTCCGACTCCTCCTTTGATTTTCGAAGGGAACAACTGGGCGAAAGTAGCAGTATTCGTCGAGGAGCAAGCAGAGTTCAAATCCATCGACAACGAAGAAGAGAGGGCGGTTGCGTGGGATCTTCTCCTTCAATTTCACTCTTCACTCTGCATTTTACAAGCTCTGTTATCATTCCCCCAATTTGATTTTGATTTTGAACATATAGATTCAAGATTTGAAGGGTTTGGACTAATTGTCTTTTTTTTTTATGATTTTTTAATTCATCAATTTGTTTTCCATTTTTCAAAAATAAAAAAGTCTCAATTTGTTCCAAAGAAAACAATAAAAAAATGAAATGTGGGGCCAGGGTTGACGGTACAATGCCAAGGGTGGTCGATTGTAAACGGAGATCTTTTAAAGGGTGGTTTTCGGTAATTATACATATAAGGGGTGGTTTTGGGCAATACCGGGTATTTAAGGGGTGGTTTTCTGCAGTTTACCCTTTATTTTATATTCAGGTATACTCTTCACAATTGGTCAATATATAAATATGGGCCCTTACCTTTATTGGGCCTGAGGCGATGGCATGTTCGGCCTCGCCTCAGGTCCGGGCCTGCATCTTGAGATCTGGTTCCACGGCTTAGATAGGCTTCATGCAAGATAATGAGGTAGATGATTATGATCGGGATCAGAGGTGGTGACTGGAGATGGTGGGAGTTGGCAGTCGTTTAGGACGGCGTCGAGGGGTTGAGATTTTAGTTTAGATATAAGGAGAAACAATTGCATGCAAGAGGTCAAATCTGAAAAGAGGAGAGATTTAGTTAAAAAAAATACAAGTTTAGGGGATCAAGAAACAAATAGTTTATGTTGGGTTAAAGATTTGAGATTTTGGTTTTGGAAGAATGTTTCTAAAATTTTGATGTGGGTTGGTCTTTTCAGATTGGGGGATTTTCTACGGGGAGGAGGGATAAGGCATCAGTGACACCGAGCCAAGGAGAACCGAGGCCGAAAAGCTGAAGCTGGAGGGAGCAGTCGGAGGTTGGGAGCCGCCATCAGAGGCGGAAGGCTCGAGGAAGGATTGGCCGCTGAGGAGCGGTGAATGAGGTGGGGATAGGGGTGAGGGGCAAGAGTAGTAGGTATAACGTTTGGGGCTAGGAGCAACGCTGGGGGCCCTCCTATCGAAGGAAGCCATGACGGCGCTGACTCGAACAGAGTCGAGGAAGGTGGCCGGATAGGAGAGAGGATGAGGGAGAGAACCAACAAGGGGGAGAGAAAGCCGGAGAGGCTCAGGCCGCCAAAGCTGTTGAGGCTCAGGTCGTCGGAGGGACTCCCACCGAAGCAGATGAGGCTCGGGTCGCCGGAGAGTAGGGATGGCAATTTCACCCGCACCCAACGGATATCCGTCTCACCCGACCCGAAAAAGTGGATGAAAATCCGAAATGAAGCGGATATTAAATGGGTGATGGGTGAACGGGTGATGGGTCGGGTCGAATCCGGGTGAAGACATTCCCCACCCATCACCCGATCCGTCACCCGACCCGTCACCCGACTTATATTATATACTTATATTTTATATGTGAAATTACCAATATACCCCCTAAACCCTAATTCAAGATACCTATCAAATGATAAAAATGGAAATATCTTATCATAAAGTAAGTTATGCAATTTTTTTTTGAAAATATGCAATGCAATTGGTTCCTATTTAAAATAGAAACGTGAATGCAATGGGCTCCTAATTAATGTTTATTCGTCGATGTGTTCGACGTATGTTTTTCAATAAAAAATTTTTATATATTTGATGTCTTGTATTTCACCCGAATTATCATCCGATCCACCCGATCACCCGGTGGGTGATGGGTGGACGGGGCGGGTGAAATATTTGGTGGGTGATGGATCGGGTAGGGTGAAGGGTTTTGGGTGGTGGGTCGGGTGACGGAAGTAGATCATCCACCCATCACCCGATCCATTGCCATCCCTACCGGAGAGGAAGCCGGCGCACGAGGAGGCGCGCATGGAACCGAACGGCCGGCAGGCCGGTTGGAGGGGAAGAGCCGACATGGATGCCTTTGTTTGTGGTCGCAGCGGGAGGATGATATGTGGGTAGGAGGTTCTGCCGGGAAAGAAGAATTAGAGGGCGGCGCGGGAGAGGCGGCGAAGTTTTGGGGCTACGGTTTTTTGGTATTGGGTTTTTTTATTGGGAGCGTTTTCAAGTGGCAAACCGAAAGAGTAGCATCCTTGATTTAGATCTCAAACTCATGTAGATTTCCAAGATAATGTAAAAAGGAGAAGAAGCAAGTGAGGTGAGTGAGTGTGCGGGACACAGATGGCCGTTATGCATAATTGATTGTGGAGCCCCCCCCCCCCCCCCCCCCCCCAAGTCCTACACCAGCCATAAAGGAAGAAGCTGGAAGAAGCTGGAAGGCTTAATCATGCCTATCTATTCTAACTAGATCCGACAATCGGGCCATTTGGGTCGGGTTTAAGTTATTTGAATCTCAGGTTAATCGGATTTCAGATCAATCGATTTACCTGTCGTTTTGGGTTGAGCCAAACCGCATTCGGGTCGACCTAACGAGTCAAAACACTCGAACTTTTTATAAAATTTTTTAAAATATTATCAAATTAAACTAAATAATAATATTATAATAATAATCATAAATATTATTATAATTATAATAATATTATATTAATATTTTAAGCAAAAAAATCATATTTTTACAAATAAGTTTTCTAAACATACCCTAATTATAAAATATATACGTTATTTAACTTATGAGTGACCTTAATGAATGCACTTGCATGAGGAATCCGTATGGGGTAAATCTGGTGTCCGTATGGCGTCTACATGGTGCTGCCTCACCGGGTCGATTTTGACCCAATGGTTCACCGGGTCTTAACCCTAAAAATTCTCGGGTCATTCGGGTTCGGGTTGATTTCGGATGACGGGTCTAAAATACCAGGTTTAAACCTGCAAAATTACCGAACCTATGGGTCGGGTTTTTCGGGTCGAGTCATATTTTGATAGGTCTAATTGCAAGTATCTTTCGAATATAGGAAACCAGTTCAAAATATACAGTGATCAACAAAGCTCCCAACCGATAAAAGTCTGTATGAGGGAGGATGCTGCAGGCAAAAGAAGACCACAGGTTAAGAGGGTGCTAACCATATATTTGCCTTTGTCAAACTCATCACATACAGATGTGCGTATTGCCATGAAATTCGGTACAGTTGGATAAACTTTTACCAACACAATCAAAAGCATCAAATTTTGTGTTACTTTGAATGGACATGACTTGCAGTTGCATGAAGGATAAACGGAAAATACTTGGATGACTCCCACAAGGGTGACAATTGGGGTAGTTATGTAAATTCCACGAAAAAATTCAAATGGATAAAAGGAAAATAAAATCTGAAAAGTAGGTAATGAGTACCCTACTTCTAGCCTAGGTTAATGATGATGTTTTTAATTTTACTTTTCCTATCAAATATTTGAATTGCAAATTTACATTTTATTCAATTACAAACTCTCAAGTTATTCAAACTCTCAATTTAAAAAAATTAATGATGATGCTTTAACCTTTATTTTTCATACCAAAATGACACATGCCACCTAAATCTCAATTTAAAAAAATTAATGGAACAAAATTCTCATAACCATCCAAGATTGATAACAACCGTAAATGAATTAATTGTGAGTATCAATCTCTGTCCAAGTTCATACTTATATAATACTATTATTTTCTTTATTGAATATGGTATTTTTAAAGTCCATTAATCATTTGTGTATATTTTTTACGTTATCATATGCGTATATCACATTTACTTGTATGAAGTTGAAATATTTGATTCAATCTAATTGTATCTGGAATTCACTATAATACAAATAATATATGCTTCTTTTTATATGACAGATTAAATATCATAAAATAATGCTATAAACCATGTCCTAACTCAAACTATGTGAACTCGATATTTAACGTAAATTTTATATGGAACGTGTCAGGTTGGATTTTACATCAACAATTTTAATATCGATTAGTGTTCTTAAAAATAAAATTTTAATAATATAACAAATTAATATTTTAAAAACATAAAAGAAAATAAATTTTATGTCCAACTTACATCATATGATGCATATAATATAAAATGGGAATGTATATTGGAAATGGATTCATTTACTACAATATAAACTATATTTATTGGGAATCAATAAACATTTCGTATAATTTATTTTATAAACCATATTTTGGTAAAGTTGTTAAAAATTAAAAAAAAAATTAAAAATATAGTTATTAAAAAAAATTGAATAGTGACTTTTTTTTCTGAATAGTAACTGTTTTAAATTGAATCATAATTTTAGATTTATTAGTTTAGGTTTTTTTTTCAATCTTCTAAAAATTGTGGGTCGAACCAATGCCCGCATGCCGGATAGTGCCATTGTCTTATTTTTCAGTGTTTTTTTTTCAAATGCAATTGCTATGGCTTCAGACCAATGTCCGCAGGCCGATCGGCAAGTTGCTGCCAGTTATTCTATCAAATTGGGATGTATGAAGTATATATTAAAGGGAGCAGCAGGTTGCCCGACTATCAACAGGTGCTAGATTGGAAATTTAAAAATAGCTCTTTTAAAAAAAAATACAAAAATTGGTAGAATTTTAAGGAAAAAAAAATTTATTTGATCAAATAAATCTATTAGCAATTGCTTGCATAGTTGAATTGCATACAATCATAAACATTGGCCTTAAGCCTTGTCTAATTGCACAAACAAGTGATCGATGTAATGAATATATTCAATCAAAACATTTGATTTAGGGGAGGATTTGTATATATAATGCCTCAATTAAGGCAACTGCATCGCATAATCATCCTCTCGCTCGCCAACTACCTCAAATCTACCGTCAATCATGCTCTATCTCTCCTGCTCACCTCTCGGAGTCGACCGAGCTACGTCCTATCCCTTCTCCTTGCTCCTAGTGCCAGTGAACCAAGGCTGTTGTTGAAGTTGGCATCGATGAAGTAACTCTCTACCCCGATGAGGTACATCGACGTTCACAAATTATCTAGCGAGCAACAAAGGTGCAAGGAAGATGGATGATGTCGGCGTTCATGAGTTTAGAGTTTGGCTTTAGGGTTTCTTAGAGATCTGAAGATAATACTGGGCTGAGCTTTATTAATGGGCTATATTGATACAAGCTTTAAGATTTACCATTTGTATGTGTGAAGACAATTTATTATTACAATTTTATGCTTAAACTTCATATATTATTCCAAAACAGCACCCTATTTCTTACGTAATTGTCTAAAACTTTTTTATCTCTCTCAAAAGAACACCCTAGTTCTCATACCTCCACCAAAACTTTTCATTTTTTTTCAAATGGGCACCCTAAGTCCTACCTTAATATACAAAATTATTATATTATAGTACTAATATGAAGTCATGAGTATTTTTTATTATAAAAAATATCTTTAGTATAGATGATAAAGTAAGTTAATATCATAAAGTCATATTTATAAATATATGATTGGTTGTTAGATATCATAACTTAACGGGGATTGACAAAAAAAAATCATATGTTTTGAATTTATCAAATCCTATTGAAGTTGAGATCAGGATTTGAGATTGAGACTGCGATCGAGATTTGAGATTTTAGATGGAGATTGAGGTTAAGATTAAGATAGATGGTTGAGATTAAGATTGAGACAATGATTGAGATTTGATATCGAGATAAACATTGAGGTCGAGATCTGGAACTGAGATCGAGATTGAAGACCCGATTTCCTCATGCCCCACCTGACAAGTCCCGATTTCGTCATGCTCGAGGCCGAATTTGGAAAAGTTATAAATACAAGAGTTGTAGATCTTTGAATTCTCTTTGCAACAAGTTTGAATACGTCCTGATCCGAACCAAGTTTCTACATGAAAATTGGACCGAAGCCGACCAACAATTTTCGTTTGAGATTATTACGAATTTGTTTGAGATTTAGATTTTGGTTGTTATGTATAGATTTTGAGATCGTAATTTGAGATTTGAGATTGAAATCAAGATTAAGATCAAGATCGACATTTGAGATTGAAATTTGATATTTGAGATTGAGACCAATATGGACATTTGATATATGAGATTTGAGATTGAGTTTAAGATAAAGATTTGATATTGATATCGAGATTTGAGATTTGATATTGATATCGAGATTTGAAATTTGTGATTTGAGATTGAGATCAAGATTAAGATCAAGATTTGAAATTTGTGATTTGAGATTGAGATAAAGATTAAGATCAAGATCGAGATTGATAATGAGATTAAGATCGATGTTTGAGGTTGAGATTTGAGATTGAGTTAAAGGTTGAGATTTGAGATTGAGATAAAGGTTGAGATCGAGATTTGAAATTGAGATTCATACCAAGATATATTGGTTCTAATTTTATAGAATATATTTGTTCTAATTTTATAGATAATCGATTTTACAAAATAACAAAATTATATATTTAAATATATAAGTAGTATAAAAAAAAAGATCATACGTTATTTATATATTTATAAAATTTATTGACCTATGAATACTAGTTAATTATAATTTGGTGTAATAATCCATCTTTTTTTTTTGTAAGTTGTAATAATCAATCTTAATGTAAGTCAAATTAATTCATTAGCCGTATAATTCACGCTTCTTAATTTCGTGGGGATACATTGTGAAAATTGGGCGGTATAATTCCAGCTCGTTAATTTTGTTGGGGGCATTCACACTAACCCTAGATCCACCGCCTCTCTTCACGTTTGTCTTCCTCTCAAACTCAGATCACCATCTCAAACCCATATCTTCCTCTCAAACTCACGCCTGACTTCCCCTCAACATCCCGAGCACCCTCTTCGATGCTCTCCTCCGAGCAGCCCCCATTCCAGCCGACCGCTGCTCATCCTTCTCGACCGCCCGTCTGAAGTCGCCTCTTCTCTCGAAGTCGCTAAAGCCCCCGCCGTTGCTCCTCCTCCGCCGTCCGTTCAAAGTCGCATCTCATGCTCAGCCTTCCTCCTCTGTTGCTCGCTCTCTCGAAGGCCAGGACTACTGTGCAGTCAGGGGACATGAGACAGAAGAAGACGGCGACGCTGGAGGGCCAGTCACGCCCGATCCGAGTTCGCCGCCTCTCGCTTCTTCTATTTCGATTGCTTCAGTACAAACGTCGGTAACAATACCTACTTCTCCCTGTCTCTCCTGTTTTCTGAGGAAAGTATTTGAATTTGTGAAAGAGGAGGCAATTAAAGTTGGAATGAGATGCACCTCATGCCCAGTTGTGTTGAGTATCAGCCTGTAATTTTGGTTGTGTATTAATTTTCTCACGTATTGGCTACAAATTTAATTGAAATGTAGTAGTTGAAATCAAGAGTAACATTGTTGTTTAATTGTAACACTATTATTTGGATGTAACATATTTGGTTAAATGTAACAAATTCATTTAAGGTAACATTTATTCTAAAATGTAACATTAACTCAAAAGTAATATTTTTGTTATCAAATGTAACATTGTAATACTTTTAGGTGATACATTATAAGTGCCTGCATGCTTCTCGGCAATCCGCTACCTTTCCGCAGGCTGATCGGCAATTTGCTGACTTTCATTATAAGTGCTCGTAGGCTTTTTGGCAATCCGCTGTTTGTTATTTTCGTATAAAAAATAAATATATAATAGACACTCGTGGAAAAACGAGATTAGTGTAGTTATTAATTTATCAAAAATAACCTAAATAATTTTTAACGAACATCTTTTTAAAAATGATATTTTTAAAGAATTGATTATAAACTTTATATATACACACAAACAAATGCCTGCTGCCTGTTATTTCTGTATTAAAAATAAATACTGTATATAATATACATTTGTTCAAAAAATAATTTGTTTTTCCCGAAACTGTGAGTCGAACACATGACCATTATTTTAGTAAAGCTTGGTTCTATTTCCATTAGTACTAATTTGTAGAATTTATAAAATGGGTAATTATATGGAAAAAGGATTCTAGAATTTATAAAACGAGAGTTGTAATTAATATTTTATATGGAGTATAGTTTTTAGCAAACATGTCGAAAAGTCAAACGACACTTATTAATTAACAGATGGAGTATTATTATCAGGCGAACTCGGGATGTTATGATAATTCGATCCGGTTTAAATAAAGGTCAAATAAATAACTTTACACTGTGGTTAATAAAATGTGAATTATAAGACTGATTTTATTATATAAACAGAATTATAAAAAAAACGTGAATTATAAATGAACACTAATAAGTTACAAATTACTAAAGAATTGTAAAAAAAATAAAGTTGAATTATAACTTAACCCAAAAAGAAAAGAGTAGATAAATTAGAAGGGGAAGCCTAGCCCTAGAGTATATAGCCTTTTAGAAAAAACTAACCTACTGTCACTTATTTTCTTTTTTTTCTTTAAACATATTTTCAAAATGACCTTGAAATACCCCTATTGTCACCCTTATGGGAGTAATCAAATCATTGTCCAGGATAAACATGATGGATGGAATAGGCAGAAGAGACTGCCGGCAACCATGACCAAAAAAATACCCTCTTTCCTGATCATGCTAATAATAATGCTATAACCACAAAATGTTTTCTGATGTCAATCAAGTTCACCAGTAACCAATTTTCCCTGTTCCACTTTTTTTGTTCTCTATTAGTAGTCAGATGGGCAGTCATCTAAAGGAATGCCATATGATCCCATGTTTATTAATCTATCATCAACCACTTACAAATCTACATCCAGAGTTTGTCACAAGGGTTTGAGGCCACTCCATGAAGAAGCTATTGGAGTCATTTTCTACAACACTAGGTGCCATGACTGGTTCTTCGTTTAACTTGTCAGCAAGATGAATCCCTGAGAAATGGTTTCCCCATATATCGTATGTAAACTTGTCATCAGGGCCAGTATTTCCCTCTGCTGCCTGGCCCTGTTTGTGGAGTTTCGGCCCAGGAGCCCGGGCATGTGGAGCAATCATACATGATGGCCTACCCCTGCCTGGAAATGTAGCCGAGTGAACAAGTCTTCCTCTTTGGGCCACATCATCCGACTTCCTTGGCTCACCTTGCTCTTGTGGAGAAACGAGCTGATGGCTACTGCTGCTACTAGAGCCCTTCATTGGAACTTCTGGCTCAAAAATCTTCCATTTGGGGCCAGATTGGATCTCCAGACTCTTTTCGCATTTATGGGTGGCCAAGTAGCTGGATGGACTGGAAGGGTGGCTCCTCTCCTCCTTGACAAAAGATTGAGTATGCACTTCTTTGGGAGTGAAAGCCAATCCAGGGGACAGAGGAGAAGACGGAGTGGAAGCGCCACTGTGACTGCTCGCAACTTCAGCCAGTCCCACCAAACCAGCACCCTTCCTCTTCCTACGTCTTCTCCCCTTGCCTTTTCCTGTTAAAACAGTCAGATTAACAGTCTCAGATGTTTCTGTTTTGATAAACCCAGTTGGGGTCCTTGGGGAACAAACTGGTTCATCTGAATTCTCAAGTATAACACTTGCTGGAGCTGACGCAGAGCCATTGTCCACCTTTCTTATAGTAGTCGAACCATTGTGGCGTCCTTGGTTCTTGCTCATACCCTGTTTCGAGTCCTTGAATTGACCATCTTGACTAATGCCAGATTCTATCATTGACACTTCAGTTTCAACCACTGATCTCAACGAAAAGTCAGATTTTGACCCCAACCCGTCCATTCCACTCTTTGGAATATGGTCCATACTTGATGATTTTGACCCCAAACCATTCTTCCCACTCTTTCGACTATAGTCCATATTTGATGTTTTTTCTTCCTCTTTTACAATGGAAACAGGGTTCTTCTCACTGTCAGATAAGCCATCCACCAACAAGGAGCCTGAAAGCATTACTTGATACAGTAAGAAGCACATAATTGCAAACATCAGTGAAACAACAAGAAAGGATGCTATACTTCTCTTCTTAACCCGAAACAAGAGGATGGATTTCCGGCAACTGTTAAGCATGAAAACTGGCACAGTTGCTTTCATGGGTATCACAAGCCTGCTGCTAACCATCTTTAGTTCAAGATTCCTTTCTACTAGTGATGATGAGAAATCTGTCTGGTACGATATCTGAATCCTTGTTGATTCTCCAGGGTCCAGGGAAAAGCTCTTACAGTTGTGCACTTGGAAGCCATCCAACTGGCACTCAGCTCCAGAAACATAAATGCCTGTGACAACTATAGTCAAGTCACCATTGTTGGTCACAAGCAACTCCTTTGAGAGTGGTCTACGACAGCCACAGAAGGCATCTTCATGATAAAGGACCGTGTTTGGAGGTGATATATTGAGAGGAATAGATAAGTTCAAATCAAAGTCAATCTTTCTTGTGATCTCTGACCCTTCATGCAACAGAAGAGAGAGTGAGCCACCAAATCCCTGCAAAGATAGCCATTCTACACCAGAGAGATTGTTCCTCAGCAAAACCGAGCTCCTCCATTCACATCGATTGGAAGGACGGAATAAAATTGGACCTAATATCACTGAACCATAAGGATGTATCAAGGCTTCTGTCACCGCATTGTCTCCTACTGAAAAACCATGCCCAATTGGTCTATCTAAGTCACTATGAAGAACATTAAATGATGAAACTGGCTTTAAATTACCATCTGGAATGCTGCAATTATCAATTATCTCTCCTGAATTCATTAAAAGCTGCACTGCAACAGACTCATGGCTTGGATTTTTCACTGTAACAAACTGAGAATGATGACTGCCAACTGAAACCCCAGGAAAAACAATCCTATGTCCATCCATCACAGTAAGATCGCCACTTGTCCCCTGATTTCTCCAACTTTGTAGTACATATTCATCTGCTTCTGCCTTGCAAAGCATCTGGAGGACAGTTAGTGCACAATTTTAGTTAGTAGAGTAGTTTCTCATCAATAGCAAATTAGCAATGAATCTTCTAGTTCACAGTGCAGATTCATTATAATAGAGTATATGAACTGTAGAATAGTTGTTTAATGTCGAAAATATAAATTATATATCAACCCCCACAATCACGTAATTGAGGTGAGGAATTGACCAAACTCACATCTATATCAAGAACTTCATTAGCAACATCTCAAATACTGCAACAGAGAAAATAAAAGGAATGATATTTTCTATAACTTCAGAAAACTAAGTAATACCATAGTTGGTGCTGTACACATGTACATCTAAACTAGATTTTCCTAAGCAAGCAACAGATCATCAGGCGACTTCTAATGGATAACAAGCACATTAGCAATAGCAACAACAAAAAAGTACGAGTTTTACACATGAGAAAGACCTGCATACCTTAATAGCTGATGAAGACACTTTACTTTCTCTTAATGTCCCGATTCTTACTTCGTCAGTGTTGACATTTTCATGCACCCCATGCTCAAAATATGATTCCAGTGACTGTCTGGGGCATATATGAAAAACATTCTGACAAGGAATTTCAAGCTTTGGTCTGACCGAACTGTTTGTCAAGATGAATATTGTACAAGGGCTATCATATTCGACATCCAAGGGTCGAACCAAAACCACAGCAGCTTGAGTAACCAAACCTGGAAAGAGTAGGAGACCTTCAGAATACTTTATTTCCATAAATTTCATGCTTTCTGGAACTACTGTTATCTTGGTGATCTTAAGTAAATTTGACCCACTATTTGTCACAGAGACAGAAAAAACTACCGCTCTGGCTGACTTGCAGATCCCATTAACTTCTATAGATGCCGAAAGAAAATCAGAATGATCTTTGCAGGCAGGTTTCCTGGATAGCTCTCCTTCAAGAGGTACCATAAGGATCACTGTCTTGTTGAGCAGTGTTCTACGCAGCTGGAGACATATCGTGCCCAGAATTTTGCCATCAAGATCAGGTAAAAAAGCTATATCTATGATGCTGCCAGTTCCCTGAGGGCCAACTAACCAATTGCTAAGAGGCCTTAGAATCATTGCTGGTAATCCATGTCCACTCCTCACATCCAACCATTTTCTTGCATTTGACAATCTGGGTTTCTGAGAAGCGTAATGTTCTTCCCGGCATGTAGCCTTAGCCAAGAGAGACGAATTGCCCATGAAAAAAGAAACCCATGCTATTACTTCCTCTAGTTGAATGTCTTCATCGAAGGGGTTGAACAAAGACACGCTCTTCCTCCACCACCCACTAGAAGAAACATCAAGCTCTTCCACTGGCATAACCCTATAAGGAGACTCAACACCAAATCCTTCAGCCCGGACCAGAAATCCCCCCAAACTTGTTTGCAGTATAAGCTGAGCAGAGGACAAACCCAACTTAGAAGGTAAGAAGACAAGACACAAGGAAACAGCTTCACCAGGACCCAATTGTACCTCACTAAAATTACACGAATAAAACTGCGAGTCGGTGCTGAATGGTTCATAGACACTTAAAGCAACTTCAGTGCAAGTGTTCTTTATATATAGAGAAGTAACTGAAGGATGATATAAATTACACTGGCCCCACCTCAACTGATGATGGCTTATTTGTACACACTGATATGAACCATCCAAAGGTTGTGGCATTTTCATCTCGGCACTCTTTAAGCTAGACCTGCCTTCATTTTCCGAAAGAAGATGATCATCACAGGAAAAAGTAGAGTCTTGATCGGGATTGCCGTAATTCCCATGGACTACCTCTCCATAATGCAAAGAACATGAAACAGTTTTTCCGTCAGATAATTCAAACAAGCCGGAATCTTCTGGCCAGGTAGAGTTACGGTACCCTATACCAGATAACACAACTTCAACTCCATCTAAGTTCATTGTCTGTGATCTATGTTGCTCTTTGGAGAAAAGGCCATACAATGTTGACGGAAAGCAGAACAGCTTGGAACTCTGACATGACTCATCCGTCCCTGACCGAATTAATGAATTGCCCACCGGGTCATCTGAGCTCAAAACACTCAAGTCTTGACCTGCAGCTCCATGATGATCCTTATAGGACCCACAATCATCACCACCTCCAAGGCCTCTCACATCATCAGAGTTACATGATTCAGGCACAGCGAAGCAAGCAAGGCTGCAGCAGATGAGCGCAAGAACAGAAATCTCTGCGCCCTTCGACATTTTCCTGGTTCAGTTAACAGTAGATACATCAGTCACAAACTATTTATACAAAGAACCAAAATGATTGCAACATATCAATCCTGAATAATCAACACATTGCAAAAGCCGATTGATCAATAAAAAGGCAATAGCAATCACAGCCAAAAAAACAACTGCAAGAACCAAAGGGAGAGAGGTTCAATGCAAGCCACTTTGAATTGGGAACAAATAAACGACAAACATGCATTTAATGTGACTACAGAAAATTTCTGAAGAAAGCTTTCTTTAAAAGGGAAATTATCCATTTATCTACAAAACCTATGAAGATAACTATTAGCTCAAACCGAACACAGTCCCGAAGCTATGACCGATCAACAAGAAAAACAATAAATTTACAGAAGTCTGAAAACGGATTCAGAAGTTTCTATTTTAAATTGATTTAAACTCAAGCTTTTAAATTTTCAGGCCTGACGAAACATGGCAAGAAAGTAAAAATAAAAATCAGCTGGTTGTCAAACAAGTCCAAGAAGGCGTCCTTGAAAACAAAAACAAAGACTAAAGCACAGAAACTGCGAAAACCAAAAATCCATGGCGGAAAACTGAGACCAGTCCAGAACCCGATGATTGGAGCTCAGAACACCGAAACGGAGTGAAAAGGTTACAAGGGAAAGAGAGAGACGATGAACGAGCTGGAAAAGGAAAATCCAATCTTTCTTCCGGTTAACATACCGTTTGAACTCAGGGAGCTGGAACTGAGCTCCGATGATCAAGAACAGAAACGCCATGGGAGGAGAGCGAAGCAAGCAATCATTTGTATGGGGGATTTCTATAATAGTCAAAACGGATTCTTTTTAGGGTTTGGGAGACACACACTCGATTACGGCTGAGAGAGAGAGAGAGAGAGAGGGGGGGAGAAATGCTTTGTATCGGGACGCGAAAAGCACACCTGATGATAGAGAAAAAGGGCCTCTCAGAAAGACACAGACAGGAGAGAGCCAAATAGGACCCGAAACGACGCCGTTTGAGTCTCTCCAATCAAATACGGAGTAGCGATTTTGCCAATTTCTTACCCACTCCAGACAACTATTCATTGTCTGTCAAGGGCCGGATTCGTAATTTCCAACTCTGCGTTGAAGAGAAGCTTGGGGACTTTTTAAATGTTATGGGAATTTTTTTTTTTTAGTTTTTAAACTTTAAAAGTATGGCTCCGAATGGGACAGGGCGCACTACTGTGACCCGGTACTGCGTGAGTACGTAGAAATTGAAGGGGGTGATAGATGAGATAAGATCACCTACAACATTGTGTGCACCCTTTGGTGCAACACAATATTAATTAAGGTAAATATTTCTGATAAAAAAATTCT
The DNA here is from genome assembly GCA_037127255.1 of Persicaria tinctoria. Classification (NCBI taxonomy): domain Eukaryota; kingdom Viridiplantae; phylum Streptophyta; class Magnoliopsida; order Caryophyllales; family Polygonaceae; genus Persicaria; species Persicaria tinctoria. The sequence goes on from JBANSL010000006.1 coordinate 83,217,476, forward strand.
AAAAATTATTTTTATGTTATAAATTAACCATCATACATATTTGTATAATTTTCTTATGAAAAAATATATTTTAAAAAATATTAAAATTGAAAAGATGATTATTTGATAATAATAATTTTAATATTTTTTAAATTATGTTTTTTCATGAAAAAATTATACAAATATGTATGTTGGCTTATTTATAACATAAAAATAATTTTTAGAATTTTTTTTATCATAAATATTTACCTTAACTAATATTGTGTTGTACCAAAGGGTGGACACAATGTTGCAGGAGATCTTATCTCGTGATAGATAGGTCCGTGAGGTGATATTTCAATGGCTGAATTATTATTAGTGGGTCTTTATTAATAAAGTAAATAAATGGTAGTAATGGAAATGGAGTGAATAAGGCCATGTGAAGTGACGATAAGGTCCTTGATGTTTAGAGTTGGGGAAGTGTGGAACGACCGAACGGGTGAATGGTAGGTTTACTAGGGGTGTGAGACAAGTGGGTGCTTTCCTGCATGACTTCTAAACAGTGGTGGAACCTGGACAACAATTTTGCAGGGGTCAAATTTTTTTCTTTAGGGTTTGGACATTTATTTGGATCCCTTTCTATATTAGTGTCATCGACATTGAGTTGAGGTTGTTGCTGCTCAACAATCGAGTCTACTCGAATGTCTAGATTCTCGGGTGCTACAACTTGTAGATGCTTCTTAAAAATGTGAATATGTAATGCGATTGGTACCAGGTCAATACTGACGATGCCATAAAAAATATGTCTATTAATTAAATAGGCCACCCAACGCAAAAGATATTTGGTCTCTCTACAAGGTTCATCGCGAACAGAGTACCTAGTCAGACTTTGGCCAGGCTCCGCACCCTATGTATTCTCAGTTTAGATCGTCTCGCAATCAAGATAATTAACGTTTTTTTTCCTTTTAATTAAATTCTTTTCTGCTTTTTTACTCTATTCACTCTTCATAAACCCTACCACCTTGTCTCCTACTTCATACTCCTTGGGATCGTCATTGGAAACCCTACATAATCGCACATACCAAGGACAACCTCTCCCATATATAGATAAATCTTTAATTGAAATAGGAGAAGAAATATTCATACCTTGGCTTACCTTCGCAGATTCGCAATTCGGGACCTCGGGATCTGGTCGACTTCGAGTACGTTATCGCGTCTGGTGGATTGCTCGTCGAAGGTGGAGAAGTCGAGCGCCCATGTGTCTGGTCGACGTCGAGTAGGGTACTCATCGTCGAGTAGGTCTCTGGCTCAGTTGGGTTGCTCATCGAGGAAGGAGGGGTCGAGTACGTAGAGGTCTAGTCGACGTCGAGTAGGGTACTCCACGTCGAGTACTTCTTGGCTCTTGGATTGTTGCTCGATGGAGGTGCAGTCGTTGGTGGGCTTTGAATCTGATCGACGTCGACTAGAGTACTCGACGTTGACTAGAGTACTCGACGTCGAGTACTTCTGGTCGACATCGACCCCATACTTAAGACCTGGCAAAGCATCCGAAAAGAAGTTAGTCGATATCGACTTACTTGGGTCGACGTCGAGTAGGTTCTCCTCGTTCAGGATGGCCATGATCTCCTCCACCTGGGCTTCAATATCCCTCTTCCCCAGCTCCTCTGGAGTCATATGTCTTACCTTTGGCTCCCCGCAGGTGATGTACCTGGCTGTTATGGATTTGACCTCTTCTGTGAGGCATGTATGCCTTTCAGTTTTATTAAAAGAATACTCAATTATCTCATCGCTGATGTTGAAAGTGAGTACTCCCTTCCTTACGCTTATGTTTGCATCCACTGTCGCTAAGAAGGGCCTTCCTAGAATGATTGGACAAGAAGCGTCATCTGCCATATCAATAACTAGAAAATTAGCAGGGACAAAGAATTTACCTACTTGTACTAGTACATTGTCCACCATGCCTGTTGGGATGACCACCTTATTGTTTGCCATGTATAGCTTTGCGTCTACAAGCTCTAAAACACTTATCTTAATCTTGGACTAGATTGATAAAGGCATTATGCTCACACTGGCTCCCAAGTCACATAAGGCATTAAATTTGTATTGACCAAATCCAATGGTTATAGCAAACTTACCTGGATCTGGCCTTTTCTCTAGAATGTCCATCTAACTGCACTCCTCTGCGATCTCAGCCATTGATTGCTTCATGCTTAAGATCTTCTTGTGGAATTTTACATATGATGGCATCTCATTAAGAGCTTCTATGAAAGGGATGGTGACGTTGAGCCTTTGAAGCATATTTATGAAACGCTGAAACTTCTTCTCTGCTGGATCCTTTAGAGATTTCATTAGGAATGTCAGTTTTTTCTTTGTTGGAGTTGCTGATGTCGAGTGGAGGGGAGCAGAAGGGTGGTCGATGTCGACTGGAGGGTCCTTGACATCGACTACAGTAGTCGACGTCGAGTGCTGTTGTCGAGCAAAAGTTTCCTTGTCGGGGTTCTAGTCGACTTCGAGTGAAGGCTGGTCGACATCGAGTTCAGGGTGGTCGACGTCGAGTAGGTCATGGTCGATGTCGAGTAAAAGTTCACCCTTGCCTTTCTCTGCTCCGATCTCTAGCTCGTGTAGTTGGTGCCCACTCCTTAGTTTTATAGTAGCGACGTGTCCGAATTGCCCTTTCGGATTTGGATCCGTGTGCCCAGGGAGCTTTCCAGATATTCTTGGGATCCGTGCTGAGAGTTGACCCACTTGGGTCTCTATATTCTTCTTCTAGATGTCCATCTCCCCAAATCGCGTATTGAGGCTGTGGAGTTGAGTGTGGATGGCGCTTGTGGATTGCTGCTGTTGTGCCTGGTTCCTCCTCATCTCGTCGAGTATCATATGTAGATCATCTTTCCGTTGGTCCCTTTCTAGATGTCTTGGAGCTCTGTATGGTGGGGGGTTCCTAGGGGCACCTTGGTTCCATTGTGGTTGGTAAAACCTTTGGTCCCCTATATAGCGATTGGGATCCCCTGCGTAAGCTACTTCCTCGCGAATTTATGCTAGCCTGACTTGCTCTGTATGTGGGTACTCTGGTGTGGTGTGCCGATGTGAGCCGCATTCAATGCAAGGCTAGTTGACAGAAAGAAATTTGACTTGCTTGAGGAGCGTGCGATTCTGATCCTTGTAGAACTACTTCTTGACATCAGGATCAATCTCCTTAGGAGGTTCATATAGGGGCATGGATGCGGCTAGCCTTGCATAGGTATTTTTGTCGTAGTTCACAAGAGCCCCATAGGTGTTGTCAAAGTTGGTAAGTTGTTTGATCGTTGCCCAAGCCTCTGCTGATGTCTGCATGAGGTATTCATATTGCGTGAATTGATTGATCCATTCCTTGGTGGCCAGATCAAGAGAATTATATAAAATCTCCTGAATAACATATGGTGGCTGCCCATGAGTAGGGAAGGATCGCAACAGATCCTTGTATTGATCCCATGCCCGTGCTAGCGGTTCCGCAGGCTTTTGTTTGAAAGTTGTAATCTTTTGTCTGAGGAGTGTTGTCTTGGCGGGAGGAAAGAACTTGTTGAGGAACACATTCCTAACCTCTGCACATGTTGTGAGGGATTGTGCAGGGAGACCTTCAAGCCACTTCAATGTTGGACCTGTAAGAGACCAACGAAAAGCTTTTATTCTTACGTATTCAAGAGTAGCACCTTCAGCAATAGTTTAGCACATATCAACAAAAGTAGTAATATGAGCTAAAGGGCATTTCAGTAAGGAAGGGAGTGTGAATTTCAAAGTCATTAGGAGGGACTAGAATAGCTGATTCAGGCACAATCAGAGTCTGGTGCAAGTAATCCATTGCCGTCGTCGGATATAGGGCAAGCTCATCTTCCGCTCGCCTCATTTGTTCTGCTTTCCCCTAGGTGCGTGCTCTCTCAGCGGCGAGAGCAGCATTGTTGGTTGCTAGTTCCCTCTGAAGCCTCTCGATCGTCTGTGCCTGTGTTTTTGCTTCTTCCATGATCCTTTTCAATCTAGAGTGGATGGGTATAAGGCATTCTGGGTCATTTAAGGTGTCAAACTCAGGTGGTTGACCGAAACGGCGCATACACCTACAAAACAAAACTCAAGGAAAACGTGAGATCTAACTACCGAAGGCGCGAATGATTGCTTCCCCTGTAACTGCACCAATTTGTTGTAGGAGAAAATCGAGTTCAATAAATAAGAATATAAATCAAACCAGATTCTACCCACGCAAATAATTACAAGACTTCCTTCCGATGTAGCAAAAGAAAGTCAGGATCGATCATCGAGGAAGCATGTCATCGGATCTCAAGTAGCAGACGAATCTCACGTCGAATTTTGACTCAGGAAGTACTCGACGTCGACCACTCAGTTGAGTAAAAATCTGCAAAACAAAGAACAAAACGCAAAATGAAGCAAAAACTAGCAATGTCGAGTAAAACCTACTCGACGTCGACTAGATCTAATAGATTTCAAGTAAAAAAACAGAATCAAACACGTGACTTTAAATTGCAATAAAACGAAAGTAAACACAAAATTGGGAATAAAAATCAACAAATTAAAAGACTTCCAAGATCAGGGCTTCAACACCACAACGATAACCATATAAACTAATGCATAAGGTATAAAAGATCATGCCTTTTCATCAAATAACCGTCGTTATTAACAAATAGGAAAATAGAGGCTTTCGCATAAACCCTAATTGTTACTAACCATTTTCACATAATTAATCCAAGTTGCATTAGAATCACTTTCGCTTCAATAACACAAACAAGGATCATCTTCAACTCTCACAAAAGAATCATGCTCATAGGGATAGAAGAAAAAATCACATCAAAAGATTGTACATTTTCGCATTACCTTACATGGTTACCGTCGGGCTCACCCCGACCCTAGAAGTTGGGTGACTACTCGCTCTTCATCATTAATAAACACATTAATAAAAAAATGGAACTAAATTGCATTAATAAACTCAAATAAAAATTACAACCGATCGAAGCCAAAACGTCCCTCAACACTCTTGCTCCACTCGGCCTCTCTCTCTCTCTCTCTCGCTCACTCTCACTCTCTCTCCCTCACTCTCCTACTCGATATCTCTCTCTATTGGCTTGTAGCTTGGATGATTAATTGATTCTAAAATCCAGCCCCTAAGGCCTTATTTATAGTGTTCCATGTAGCTGATCTAGGAAGGAACAACTATATCTATATCTAAAACTTTCCTATCTAAAACACAGGATAAAACTTAATTGATAAAGGACTATAAGGAAACTATGTCTAAAGTGGATAGATCCCTCTTGGACTTGATAGATCTTCATGTGGATGGATAGAATTCCACAAATCTTCTCTTGCAAGCACTCTATCTTCTCGAACACACACTCGTACTCGAACTCGGACTGGCGTACGTACTCGACTTCGACTAAGTCTACTCGATGTTGAGTAGGACTTTTCTCCTCAGATTGCACTCGAGCTCGGGAAACTGCTTGTCTCGACGGCTTTACTCGACTTCGAGTAGGTGTACTCGACGTCGAGTAGCTCTGGGCTCTCGAGTGGCTCTGCTCGACTCCGTGTGGATTTCTAGGCTCGGTTCTACTCGATTTCGACTAGAAGTAGTCGATGTCGAGTAGGTCCGTTAGCTTTCAACATTCTGCTCCGTTCTTGAAACGCACATGCCCGAGTCCTCGTTCGTCGGATTGACGTATATAAGTATGCGTTGGAAAGCTCTTATCAAGGGCTACAACTCTCATGAAGACATCAGAACTTGATTTAGAATGATGAATGGTGAAAAATGGAGTTATCTCCAGTTGCACCATCATTAGCTTCTTCATGACTTTCCTTTAAGCTCTGAAGTCCGTCTGATTTCTGCGAAATATAACAAAAACTAGTTTAGACTCCATAATTTGGCAAACAAGCATAAACTACATAGATTATGTATTATTCTAACTCCAAATGCACGAAATGCATGCAGAAACCGTTATAAAAGTCAATATAAAACATGGAAAAATAGGTGCACAATAGAAGACTTTCCATGAGGAACTAAACCTCTTCTGTTTCGCATGCAATTAGGAGACATGGTTATATGATTTGTGAGACTTAATTTCTATCTATTCTATGTTTGATTATTCAATGTCTTTGTTTGTTATTGTTTGATTGCATGTATTCCCTCTGGATTGGCCACCTTGACGAAATTTGCTTTCCTGCTAAAGATTTGATTAACCGTTGCAAGTTAATTGGATTAGTAGCACTACATAACTGATTGATCCTCTGAAAGCATCGATTGGGTGTGTAGGACATTGGCAATTCGACTTTATCAATTATACCAATTAGGGTTAGGGAGTTGTGCCTCTATCTTTGGTTCTTTGTGTTATTAATATTGTTGAATTGCTTAGGCTTGGAGTGATCCACCATTAGATGAATCAAATAAGGAAAGATAGATAAAGTCAAGGATCAAAGACATAACCATTGTTGATGAATTGTAGGGGAAACTATCTCATTCATAATTATCACCAATTCACCATTGTTACTTTTGGTAAGTTTAGTTGTTTTGATATTCAATCACTCTTTGATATTGTTCTTTTCTGATAGCGACTTGATAGACAGGAAAGATATTCTCTCTGTGGGATCGACCCCTTACTATTTCACTATACTAGCTAGTTACTAGGTTGCTAGTTGAGTTGTTGGTTTGAGTTATTCTTTTTGGTGTTGTAGAAATGTAACGACACTCTGCACTACACCAAATTATGGCACCGTTGCCGGAGAGAATTAATTTATTTCCTTTGTTTTTCTTATTTCTATCTTGGGTAATTCACCTTGGTGGATTACTTTTTGGTTACTAATCAATATCTGTTGAGTCTTTTTGAAGGTTGAACAAAGATGGATGAAAATGCTGAACATCCTCTTAGAAGGACACTGAGAGACATAAGGGAACCTAATCTGAATTTGCAACACCTTGGGATTACATTATCTGAACTCCATGAGGGCTCCAAATTGGGATACAAAGCTGATTGGTTACTGATTCTTCCAGTTTTCCAGGGGATGATTGGAGATGAGCCAAATAAGCATCTTACTGAATTCGTTAGTGTATGTGATCGACTCAGACCTCAAGGATTTAATGATGATCAACTTATGTTGAGTTTGTTTCCGTTCACCCTGAAAGACACAACGATGGATTGTGTTGACTCCACCTTGATAAATATATGTGATATATTTTTGTAGGGATGATGGAAGACAAATAAGGTAGTATTTTATGCAAATATCAATTATATTAATTGGTTCATTTATTTGATTTATTATTCTTGGAATATATTTTTTGTCTCACAAAATTACATATGCTATATATTTTAATTCCATTATATATTATATTAAATTTAATTCCATTATATTTGCTTTGAGACTAACATGTACATGTACATGAAATTAATGACAAGACTTTTTATAGCACATGTCCAAGTTATTTGGAAATGAAGAATCTTTGGCAAAGATATATTCAACGGCATTGAAGATTTGTTTTTAAATTGGTTTTCAAAATTAGATATTTAACTTAAATTCATTTTTTATCTATTAGATTTGCTTTAACCGTAAATAAGGTTTGGAGTTATCTAATTCTAGTTTAATCCATTTATCTAGAAACTGTTGAGATATGCAGGGCTGAATTTCTTGAAGACCATGGGCTGAATTTGTGGATGGAGTATTCAAATTTAAACGGTGGATTAAGAAGTCAAGATTTGGTGGAGTAAAAATTCAGAATTTTGTGGAATGTATTCAATCTTCCAACGGCAAGAATTTAGCTTCTACAACTTATAAAAGGGGAAGGAGCAATTGGTGAAGAGACACACAACACAAGCACGGTTCTACAACGCAAAGTCTTCACCATTGTCATCGGCTTCTTGCTAATTTATTTTCTTTCTCTCCCTCATAGTAATTGCTTTTATTTCTAGTTGAGAGAGAAGAAAAAATCTGAGCGTTATAGGATAAATCATTCTCGTTATACTAAGAGTATCCCTATACTCAAACGTATACACACGTTGGTGTGGTTTGGGCTATTATTTCACGAGCGTTTTGGGTTGACTAGATAGTAGCGGGTGAGGCTACGAGAAGGGTAGTTCTTTTAAATTGTATCTAGGACTCTAAGGCATCTGAGTTGACTAGATACGAGCGGGTGAGGCTTCGAGAGTTTAGAAGAAGGAAAGATCTTCTCGGGTGTATCTAGGATCCATAAGAAGTGAAATAATAGTTGTTTGAATACTACGGGTTGGATAACTCTAGGCGGAGACGTAGGCTGGTTATAGCCGAACTTCGTTAATAATTAACGTGTTCTTTATATTTTATTCTGCACTTATAATTAACATTTAGTTTTCGTTCAACAAAGTAGCAGGCTACTGGAATTATTTCAAGGCTTGAAGCTCCGCTCAAGACCTTGAGATCATGCATCCCTTGAAGTTCCAGTTCAAGACTTGAGATTCGATATCAAGCCCTTGAAGTTGCTGTTGCTGGAGCTTTTGCGAAAAGATTTCATACTCTATTCAACCCCCTTCTAGAGTATTTGTTTAATTATCATTCACTTTAAGTACTGAATTCTTCATATTGGCTACTCTGTCTTCCTAAAGGAAGTATTACTACTTGGTTCGAATTGAATAAAGCTTTTCTGGTGAAGTATTTCCTTGCTACACGTCTGAGTAAATCAAAGAAGCAATTGACTAGCATAGAACAACTTCCTGGAGCGAGTCTCTATGATTACCTTGAGAGATTCAGGCGACTCAAGGCAAGTTTCCCACAACATGGATTTCCTAACGAGGATTTGATTCTCTATCTTTACGAGGGGTTGCTTGACCAAGAGCGCATTTTCATCAACGCTACTAGCGGAGGTGATATACTAAACAAGACGCCGGAAGAAGCTATGCAAATCTTCGATGGATTAGCAAATTCGACTCAGCAGTACAGGAAGTCTAGTTGATTTGGGAATCCATTTGCATTAGATGACCCTGTAAAGGGTTGTGAGGAGAAAGTCGTGAAGCTAACGGAGGTTGTATTGAAGATGGCAACTCAGATGGCAACATCGAATGCTCAGGGGAAGCAAGAAGCTTGAGAATCATATTGTATGAACTCTAAAGTTCCCAAGAGATTTGCTTCTAGAGATTTGATGATGATGGTAAGACATCAAGGAGAACTTCTGCGACATATGTCCCAAGAGCTATAAGAATTCAAGCTGAGAAATTGGAAAAAGGATTTATCTGGAGAAGACCCTATGATTATGGCTCTTGAAGGAAATGACTTGGCTTTTTCCAAAGAGAATTATGAGAAGGGGTCTAAGGAGATGATTTGCGAAGAAAACATGGAAAAAGAAGGTACGGAGCCGATTTTTGATGGCGTTGAATCTTCGAAGAAGTCATCGGAGGAGTGGTCTTCTGAGGTTTTGAAGCATGTACCACCCCTATCTTATGCCTCGAATCTTGATCGTATGTGGGAATACGACAAGGACCTATTCGATACTTTCACTAAGCGCCAGGTAAATATTCATCTCCTTAATCTAGTTGACTATGTTTCTCGTTATGCCAAATTCCTTTAGGAAGTTTGCACAACCAAGAAGACGCAACAGGAGAAGGAAAAAGAAGGTAAGTAATTACAAGAAAATCTTTCATTGGTTTTTCAAAAGAGATTGCCTGAAAAGTGCGGAGACCCAAGTATGTTTACTCTTCCTTGTACGATTGGTGAAGTCACATTCAAAACTACTATGGTTGACCTTGATGCATCTATTAATGTGATATACAAATTATATGATGAATTGGGTCTGGGTCCTCTGAATGAAACTAGGGTTGTGATACAGCTTGCTAATCGCTCTCAACTTCACCCCAAGGGGATGGTTGAAGATGTTTTGATTATGGTTGATGATATGATTTTCCCTGCTGATTTTTATGTGACTGAGATGGGACTTGGTATACCCGAGACACCCATCATACTAGGTAGACCCTTTCTGCGAACTGCTAAAGCAAAAATTGATTGTTCTTCTGGGTCTTTAAATGTGGAAGTCGATGCAAAAAAAGCTGAATTTTTTATCCTTGACGAGAAATCTGCTGCTTATTCTCTGAATCTGGTTGATATTGTAGATGCTTTCACTAAGGATATGATGCACATTGATCGTTATGACCAGTTTCAGGTTGTTATGAAATCACTTTTGGGTTAATTATCTTATGACTATGCTTTGCCTCATAACCTGCAAGAATTGTCTGTGACACTTGATGCCAACCCAGATGATTGGTCTCATACTTGTAGAACTGAATCTTTAGATCATCCTAGTGAAAAGCTACTTCTGTCTGTCATTCAGGCACCTGAAGTTGAATTGAAACCTCTCCCTGATCATTTGAAATATGCATTTTTAGGAGAGGGTGACACTCTTCCTGTTATTATTTCTAACAAACTTACTCTTGACCATGAACAAAGGTAGGTGGATGTCCTTAGGGAACATTGCACTACCTTGGGATGGACCATTGCTGACATCAAAGGGATCATTCCGACATTGTGTATGCATTGCATACTCATGGAGGACTATGCGAAGCCAACGAGACAACCTCAATGACAGTTGAATCCACCCATGATGGAGGTCATAAAAAAGGACGTCTTGAAGCTCCTTCAAGCAGGTATGATCTATCCTATTTCTGATAGTCAATGGGTAAGTCCTACACAAGTGGTCCTTAAGAAGGGGGGTATCATGGTCTCTGAGAACCAAGAAGGTGAGATGGCACCTATGAGGGTATATGCTGGTTGGAGAGTTTGCATTGACTATCGCAAACTCAATGTGGCGACACATAAGGATCACTTTCCTTTACCTTTCATTGATCAGATGCTTGAGCGCCTTGTTGGCCGGTCTTATTATTGCTTTTTGGATGGCTATTCTGGATATTTTCAAATTCCTATTGCACTCGAGGACCAGGAGAAAATTACTTTTACATGTCCTTTTGGTACATTTGCTTATAGTATAATGCCTTTTGGATTATGCAATGTGTCTGGTACATTTCAAAGATGCATGATGAGTATATGAGTATATTTTCTGAATATGTTGAGCATTTTATTGAAGTGTTTATGGATGATTTCACTATGCATGGGAATGATTTTAACTCTTGCTTGCATCAGTTGTCACTAGTGCTTAAGAGATGTGTTGAAACTTACTTAGTCTTGAACTCTAAAAAGTGCAATTTTATTGTTGAACAAGGGATTGTTCTTGGTCACATTGTGTCCAAGAAAGGCATTGAGGTAGATAAAGCTAAGATAGATTTAATTCGGTCTTTACCTTATCCTACTAATGTGCGTGAGATTCGTTCTTTCGTAGGCCATGCAGGATTCTATAGGAAGTTTATCAAGGATTTTTCCAAGATAACTTCCCCATTATGTGAATTGCTTAAGAAAGATGTTTCCTTTGTGTTTGATGACAATTGCAAGAAGGCTTTTCATGAGTTGAGGAATCAGTTAACTTCAGCACCTATTATTCAAGCTCATATCTGGACTTTGTCGTTTGAGTTGATGTGTGATGCTAGTGATTATGTTGTTGGGGCTGTTTTGGGGCAAAAAGTTGATAAAGCATCTAGTGTGATCTATTATGTTTCTATGATGTTGAACACGGATCAACGGAATTACACTACTACTAAAAAGGAGTTGCTGGATGTGGTGTTTGCTCTAGAGAAGTTTCGTTCTTATTTATTGGGTGACAAGGTGGTGGTCTATAGTGATCATGCGGCACTCCGCTATTTGATGACGAAGAAGGGCGCTAAGCGGAGATTGATTCGATGGATTCTACTTCTGACAGAATTCAATTCGGAAATCAGAGATAAGAAGGGAGCAAAGAAACTGGTAGCTGACCACCTGAGCAGAATCTATAGAACTGAAGGTGGGGGAGAGCAACCAGAGAGATTGGGAGAATTTATTGACGAATGATTGCTAATGTTGCGATGGGAATTCAACCAAAAATAAAATACCTCAATTCCCACTATGTAGATAGCGGAAGTCGGGATCGTTCCACTGGAGAGAGGACAACACTTTCTAGAGTAGTTCCTGTGATCTAACAACACAAAAAAATCAGTAGCAAAGACAGTCGATATAGACTAGAGAGGTCGATATCAAGGGTATGGCCGAGAGATTTAATGAATGTCGAGTGGTTGTTTGTTTTCCAGCAGCAAAATAGAACAAAAAGCAAGGGATTTTATGGATGTAAACAATATAAAAAGAACTTCCAAGGTCAAGGGATAACCACAACACCAACCATTCATGAACCACACAAGAATTATAGAACAAATATCATGTTTTTATCATCAAAAGATAGCTTTCGCATACTTTACAAATAGAGAATAAAGGGTCGGGCTTATAATCGGCTAGGAATTAATTTTATGGAGCTAACAAAGAATAGGCCAAGGCTCAAAGGGCTTCAAACAAAGATAATATTCAAGGTTGATAAAAGGATGGATAAAATCTTCCTAAGAGAATATAAGTTCTTTGTCATCTAATTTTAATAAGAAATGAACCTGTATCTCATATTCGTTCTCAAGAAATAGATAACCACATCAATGTCAAGAGGTAATCACATAAGGAGAGTAAATCACACATAAAAAATAGAGGGAAATATATGAAGAACATTCCCTATAAGGCCAAAAATATCTCACTAGGACATAGATTTGGATTTCAATTACCTCTACCTAAAATCATATGTGCTCAATTATAATCGCAAGTCAAATTCCCACATAAAAATCAAACTTTACAAAAGACTTAGGCTAAACCATCCAAACATATCATAGGGTTTACATGGTCAAGTCGATTATTAGGCATCATCATAGGACATCTAAGTTAGGTGTTTAGAACTAACTAAAATTAAACAATGCATTTTTTTTTCTTCTTTTTTCGACAAAAAATTAAATTCCTTTTTTGTACTCAATAAAAATGCAAAATAGGCAAAAATACAAAATAGTGCAAAACCACACCACCAAAACCAAACCTCAAACGATAAGCATATAATAAGTTGTTACCCCCACCCCATAGTTAAAAAATTACTTTGTCCTCAAAGTATAAGCTCAAAAATAAGAGATGGGTCTAAACGAAGACTTACAAGATAGAATTGGAGCTTATCCCGATCGGAAATAGGTGCCATCGTTGTTGCACAGTAGTCGACATCGACCGGGAGTAGTTGATATTGATAGGCTTCTCTTCTCCAAGGTGGGTCGATGTGGGGTAGCCTTCCATATATAGTCGACATCGATGGGGTCTCATTGATGTCGATAGCTTCTCTACTTCTCTACAGCTCCATGGTGTGGCTCGGCTTAGGTATGGTCGACGTCGACTTGGCCTAGTCGATGTCGAGTACCTCTAGGAACTTCGACTTCCCTTGGTTGTCCTTTCCTCATGCTTAGAACTTACCACTTCCTTAGCAATCAAAAACAAAACCTCCAAAAACAAAGTTTAAAACAAAATCCAAAACCAAAACCAACAAATATAAAATCCTAAATAATCTTAGGTCTATGTACAAGCTCTAGATTTTTAAGTCGCTAGGCCGGCTTCTTCTCTTAAGCTCATGTGGGCATTCGCAAGGCCCGTGTGGCTCGGCCCTCCTTCTCCGGACTCTCTAGTTCGACCTTGAATAGGACTCCTTCATTGTCCTTTAACTCCACTGCGCCGGGTCGAATCTTGTGAACTTCGAATGACCCAACCTTCCTCTTTGTGAATTTGCTAGCGAACCATTGATTCTTGCCCTTGGAGATGTACACCGTATCTCCTACCTCATAAGCTTTTGGATCTTTATTGCATCCCCTACATAATCTCACATACCAAGGCATACCTCTTCCATTTGTAATAGATAAATCTTTAATGGAAATAGAGGAAGAGAAATTCATACCTTGACTTACCATGTCGGGACCGGGATAGTGGTCTTTGGCCCAACTCTTTCCTTTCTCGTCAGCTCTTCCTTATATGGTAGTGCAACCATCTTCTTCACGTTGTCCTGCTGCTGGAGGTGTCGACGCTGAGGCATCTATAGCTTTTTTGGCATTCTGCAGAAACATTATATCTTCTAGGGGGGTCGACGCTGAGGGTGAGAGTGTCGACGCCGAGGCATCTGTAGCTTTTTCAGCATGGTGTGGAATCGAATAAAGCAAACCAGATTCCGTCCCTTGCAAATAATTACAAGACCTCCTCCTGATGTAGCAGTGGGAAGTCAGGATCGATCCTCGAGGAACCACGTCAGCGGATCTCAGGTAGCTGTAAATTTCACAGACAGAAAAGCAAACAGAAACACAGAAATAACAAATAAAAGCGAAAAATAAGTTAAAGCACATAACTTAGTCAATATCGACAACAGTTACTCGATATCAAGTACAGAAATCGACCAACAGTAACTAAAATCAAGGAACTGAAAGCAGACTCCGACACAGTAACCCGATCTCGACAAGATCTCCTCGATGTCGAGTAAAACTACTCGATGTCGACAAAACACTCATCGAAATTGACTAAAAGACAGAAACTTAAATTGCAACTTTTCGTAACACAGAACACAATTTTTGACGAAATAAATCAATAAAATAAAGACTTCCAAGGCCAGGGTATCAACACCACAACGATAACCACGCAAAATAACACATAAAGGCATAAAAGATCATGTTTTTCATCAAATAACTTTCGTTATTAACAAATAGGGAGATAGAGGCTTTCGCATAAAACCTAATTGTTACTAACCCTTTTCACATAATTAACCCAAGGTTTATTAAGATCACTTTTGCTTCAATAACACAAACAAGGATCACCTTCAACTTTCGCAAAAAAATCATGCTCGCAGGGAAAGAAGATGAATTGCATAAAAAGATCAAACCTTTACCGCGTCACCTCACATGGCTACCGTTGGGCTCACCCCGACCCTAGAAGTGGGTGGACTAATCGCTCTTCATCATCAAGAAACTCATCAATAATAAAAGGAAATAACTTTGCATTAAAATAAACTAAAAAGAAACCTTACAACCAATCGAAGCCAAATCCGCTTTCGCCTTTCCAACTTCTCTCGCCACAAGCTCTCTCTTCTACTCTCTCTCTATGTAACTAATTGTAACTTGAATTGAATGCTTAGAAATCAGCCCCTAAGGCTTTATTTATAGGTTTCATTCCATCTCTAATTAGGAAATAATATCCTATCTATATCTATATCTATCTATCTAATAACATAAGATAAAATAATGGAATAAATAATTAAATCACTAGGATTATATCTAAAGTGGATAAAATATCTTCTCTCTTGACTTGATGGTACTTGATAGATCTTGATAGGTCTTGATGGAATTTGATAGAATTTGATCTCGAAAATATCTCCATCGGCTCCAGGATGTGAAAATCGACTAAGTCTTCCTCGATATCGAGTAGATTTCCTCGATATCGAGTTGAATGTTCAGCTCCCAGCTTCAGTTGTCGATTCTGGAGTCTTCAGCTCGATTAGGTTTACTCGATATCGAGTAAAAAACTTCGATATCGACTAAGTCTCTCAACTTTCTGCTCTCTGTTCTTGAAACGCACTTTTCCGAGTCCTCGTTTGTCGGATCGACGCATATGACCATGCGTTGCAGTGGAAAACTCTTTTCGAGGGATACAACTCTCATGAAGACATCACATCTCGATTCAGAATGATGAATGGCGAAAAATGGCCTTTTCTCCAGCTGCACCATCCTTAGCTTCTTCATGAGTTTCCTTTAAGCTCCAAAGTGCGTCCGATTTCTGCGAAATATAACAAAAACTTGTGTGGGCCTCCATAATTGGCAAATAAGTGTAAACTACACAGATTATGTACTATTCTAACCCAAATGTATGAAATGCATACAGAAAACGATATAAAAGATGGTATAAAACATGGCGAATTAGGCTCACAACAAACACCCCATACTTAGGCTTGCTTGTCCTCAAGCAATACTTTTAATTGTCATACAGGGGAAGAAATCAAAACTCTCAACATATTGGATTCATTGCCATATGTCCCTGCAATAAATTACCATCATCGAAAAGGTACTAGTGTCACAAATCCATGCATGTGTAAATAAAAGCAACATCTACTCAGAAAAGGAGGGTTACAAAAACAATTCATGTGACAAAGCATTAATTATCAATATGATTTCAATTTAAGCCCAATAATGAGTAGATTTGGTAAAAGGCTAAAGGTGGGCAATTTTTCGAAATGTGGTGCTAATAATCCGGGGAAATGGAGTGTTTTTCCAAACTGAATTTCAACATTCCTTCTCCATAAGATTCATCACCTTTCATATTGCTTTTATCAATAGTAATGCTTTTACCTCTCTAACCTCAGCACTGCCTTCTCGCGAGTCGCAAACATGGGTATCATGAATGGCCCCGGATACTTAGTGGGTTGGACTCCTCACCTGTGTGTCCCATCTCACTAAACTATTATCTCAGTAAGCAGGGTCAATTTACCTTTATCTCCTGAGGTGATCGGATTTTCTTTCACTCATTAAAATTTCCATATTTTTCAAACAATTTCCTTCCAAACTCCATATATAATATATAACAACACAAACACCATATAATAATCTCCATTATGTAACATCATTCTCAACATAATCCCCGGATAGGAAATAAGGTAAAGAATGGAAAATATTTGGAACATGTGGAGCAATATATGAAATAAGGCATATTATGGCTTTTGTGATGCATAAGCATAGGTAAGGCTAGGATATAACATTATGAGTATTATATGGAAATATAAAGTCCTCCATCCTCTTATCATGCAACATGTCAAAAGCAACTTCAACTTTTACCTCCTTTCATGGTTTTCAAGAAAATATGCACTTCATTGTGACTTCCCTTTACTAGGCAATTTCATGCTATATCTCTAATGAATCTAGTTTTGCATCGTCGAGTTCAATAAAGCTTCCATGACATTAATTCAAAATTTTCAATGGGGGTCATTTTTATAAGGGGTCATTTTTATAAACTTTTGGAAAACATGCATGTAAGGCCATAAATCAATAATGAATTCCAAAATAGCCATGTATAAGCAAGTCAAGAAATAATGCACAAATATGGTCAAATAAATCAAATATGCATGAAGTAAGCCCTTCCCTCACCCCATACTTAAACATTTCAGTGTCCTCACTCTATCAAAAATAAGGGTAAAGAAAGAAACTCACTAGACAGATGTGCAGGACGTTGAAATCGAGTGATATATATGCTGTTGGGCCTAGTC
This sequence comes from Persicaria tinctoria, assembly GCA_037127255.1. Taxonomy (NCBI): domain Eukaryota; kingdom Viridiplantae; phylum Streptophyta; class Magnoliopsida; order Caryophyllales; family Polygonaceae; genus Persicaria; species Persicaria tinctoria. The sequence goes on from JBANSL010000006.1 coordinate 83,234,640, forward strand.
TGACCTTAGCTTGCTTCTATCCCCATGGACCTGAAAAATGTAGAAGAGAAAACCCACAATAGAAAAACTAAAAGATCAAAACCAATAGCAAAAATGTCCAAAAGTCCCAAAAATAAATGTCTATTTACAAGCTCCAGATTTTATAGTCGCTAGGCCGGCTTCTTCTTTAAGCATTAGCCTGGCTCATCTTTGCCCTGAGGTATAGGTGGATCTGGTGGTTCCTCCGGTGGTGGGAAGCGTGGGATGTCATCTGGGGGAATCATGTGAAGAAGCTTAAATCTCCCTGAGTGAATGCTCCATCGCTCCACCCATTTATCTTCCTGGGCTCCAGCTGGCATGCATAAAGAAGGATATAAAGAAAATATACATACCTCCTCATTATACCTCTTCCGCTTCATTGGTTGATTTGTTTGCTCGTCTCCACCACAACAAAGCGGTGGAGTAGGAAGAGATATTTCCACCTCATCATGCGGAGCTGCATGCCACTTTGCTAGGACCCCATACTTGAATATGAACATCGGTTGCTCAAAATTGTCGGGGATGACCTTCACCTTGTAAGGTAAAAGCAATCTTGTAACACTCTAGGCAACAATGTTCGCTTTCTGCGTTTGTGGCTCTTCTTCTTCTTGGGATTCTTCCAAAGATTCTTCAAAGATAGATAGCGAAGTAGATATCGAAATAGAGGAAGGACATACCTGGGTTTCTGTGGTACAGACGATTTCAGCTGGTGTTTTTGGATCAGTTCCTCTAGAATGTGTATATATCGAGTTCAGGTAGTCGATGTCGATTGGCTCATAGAAGGGGACATTGTCTAACCAACTTGTCATTGTTGGTTTGGGCGATTCAGTGTGATGCTCCAATTTGTTGTAGGGAGGAAATCGAGAATTGCCATAAAATATAAATAGAGTAAAGCAAATTTCACTACTAGAAAAAGACAATTAGACATCTGTTGTCAACAGATGTCTTTCAAAAACAATTCCGATCTCTATGTGCGTGTAGTAAAAGATCAAACTTTTCACATCGGTTTTAAGCAGATGTCTTTTCTTGGATAAAACATCTGTTTTATTTTAAATATAGATATAAATCAACCCCTCAATTTTGTTTATTACATGTTCAATTGTAATTAAACCCTCGTTATTTTTCATCTTTAAGCATTTGAAGATGTTCGCACCAAGCCTAAATTTTACATTTACATCACTTTTTTTTAAAATAACTAATGTATTAACACAAAATAGACACCTTTTTTATTATGTTGATTACATGTATACTAATTTCATATTCATAATTTGTGATTTTATATTGTTTTTAGATAATATACCACATGAAATATGTGCATAGCCGATGTATTAACATGATATAAACATCGTTTTAGATTTTTATAAAGATGTTTTTGTTAGCAATATATATCAATTTATTTTATCATTGTGATGTACAATATATATTACACATTGATTTAGATTATTCAGACGATGTCTATATTGATATTAGCATCCGTTTTTATGTAATGGTTCGATTTAATAACTATTAAGGCACTACACGTTTCATCTATAATTAGATGTTTTTCCGGTTGATATACAACACCCTTTGCTCGTAAAATAAGATTTTTCAAATGAAGAGTAGTTTAATGAACATGTAGATAAACAAGAAAGTAACCTTTACTTTACAAAGGATAGGTACTTGAAAGATACAATTTTGCAAATGAAGGGGACTTTTAAATCATAGCAGATTAAGTAACACTAAGTTTCAGCCATAGGAAAACTTCATCGATATCAATAGTAGGTTCAGAGATATCTAGAACTCTGGATGGCAGAGCACTCCCCTTGGATGCAGGTTCTCTAGACTAGCTGATTCATGAGAAGCTTTCTACCTCTACAATCTCCTTAGGGTTAGGAGCAGTCTCTTTGATAGATGTAGGTGGCATGTTCTCCAATTTGATGGCAGCAGACTGAATCGGTGAAGCAACCTTAGACTGAGGATACCTGGCTGATTCCATATCTCACAAATATTTGCAATGTATAACCAATAACACATACAAATTAAACATGTATTCAAATTTAAAATTACTATGACAACGGACAAGTTAAAGTGGGTGCACACAAGTCCAACACCTAAATAAAAAATACCATTAGCAACATGAAACCAGTTCCAAACAATTTAAACATGGATAAGAGTTCATATAGTGTATGTCTTGGTGACATTAATGATCAGAGCTGTGCCCAAATATCTTCTACTCGAAATTTGCCAAGTTTGTAAGACCGTGCTGAAAATAAAGTGCATGCAGTTCTTATAGATTAGATCCAGAAAAATGTGAATACTTCATCACATCAATCAAAGAAAAAAAATATGAAACTCTTGTTATGAAATTCAAGCCAAAAGCATCATTCACGGCTACAACATGTCAAAGTTTAGTCATAAGGTGCAAGTGCACATTCAATAGATAAGAAATCCGACCAATCAAAGGTAGCTACACGTACAACACCAAACAATGAACTACATGGATTTACTGTTTCTAGAAATCGTAATATATTGGTTGAGTGATATGCTACTTAGCAACATTTTCTCGTACAAATTAGGAGATAAGCGAGTGAAATAATCAATAAAGGTCATAGCTTATAAACCAGCTGCAATAAATCTTCGAGAGAGTAAAGGACAAGTTGAATCATTTAGATAAATGCCAAAACCCCTCGTTCCCTAACTCAGTCCCCCCTTCTTAAATAGATAAAGAACCAAATTTTCTAAATATGAAATGTAAGTAGTGTTTAGAAAGTAAAATGAATACAAGGTTTGAAATATATTCACTGTAGCCATGAGTGTAAAAATCAAATCAGCAAACGTGCATAATTTACAAGGTTTGAAAAGAAAAAAAGAATGAAGAACATATGAGTCTTGCTCACCCCTTTAAAGAGTTTAGTAACTAGTTTACTCCAATGGAAATGGGTTTCTCACTTAGTCAAAAGAGCTTTGTTAGCATAGGATAGTAATCTCTGCCGGCTATAAACCAATCCCACCTCATTCTTATAGTTGAGGTTACAAATTTCAGATTTTTAACTCCCTTTTCATTGTGCAATTGAAGTTCAACAATCAATAGTCACTTCTCTTCAACTACCAAAAAAAAGAAAAAAACATCGAACAAATAAGAAATGAAACAGATGTTGTGAGGGAATGATGCAGCAAAGAGATGTTGAAATTGACAGCAGCTGTGTTTTAAATAGATGAATACACCAGTTAACCTCTTATAATAATCATACACTTCTACCCTCCTACTAAATTAATCTTTATTTCCACATTTCTAGAAAAAGAGGCAAATGACCATCCTAAAAGTGATTAAAAACTAGGTTGGTGGATGAACTAACAAATAAAATAGAAGTAATCAGGTGGTTCTACACTTTTGTTATACTGCTAAATTCATCTTTATTTCAACGTTTTTGAAATAAACTGAAGAGGTGAATGGCCATCCTAAAAGTGATTACAAACAAGGTTGGTGGATGAACTGACAAATAAAATAGTAGTAATCAAGCAGTTCTAACCCATCAGAAGTCAGAACAACCTCTTCCCCATGCATTTATAAGATGGAACAGTGTACAAAATCTAAATCATTTAAATTCCTAAATTCCAATCCGACAATGATGATATGCAGCTCAATGGTTCTAGCACTCAATATTCCTCAAATACACATAGCAATATGTGGTGAAATTACCAATAATTAAATTTAGCATGAAAACGTGGTTGGTGGATAAAGTGACTAAAATCCTCAGTTGCACGACATGTAGAGGAGTCCAGTAAAAAAATGTGGTTGGTGTATAACACTTTGATTGCTGGTTAATGATCCCTTGCCTCCCAAAGAAAAAAGATGTGTAACCTACCTCATATCCAACTTCACATGTAGAAAGAAGAGATCCATAAGCAATTTCCCACGAGGAAACCTGCACAAATAAATAAAAAGTCTACGTTCACCTGGGAGGCATCAAATGCAAAGAAAAGTACATATTTGGTAGAACATCTATACCTGTTGTAAAGTGAAGCAAAGAAATAGCAAAAAAGAGTAGAGAAGGAGAGGATACTTATTTGTCTGCCAAAAGAGAGCGATCAACCACCACAAGAATGCTAGAATTCCCTGGGTTATAAGATCATGCTTTAAACACCACAAATAACCAAAACAGTCATGCTTACAAGCAAAAAAGATGGGAAACCATAATAGAGTAGGGCTATAACCAGCTGATTTGCTTAGAAGAGACAATTATGTTTCCATTTTTTTCCTAGGAAAACCCCTAAATATCAGGATATACCCAAGAGAAAATGAATTCCAGCAGGATTAGAAAGACAGAACCCAAAAACATATTTGAAACTATCTACGATAAACTTATGTTGCACACTGGAATAAATAAATTACAAAATACACTTCAGGTTACATCCCGCATAGACCCTGTTACGTTTCAAATGCTACTAATTGCATACAATGTTTTAGCAAGCAAAAAACTTACTTCCTCTGCTCATGAACGATCTGTGCGGCTGATTTGGCAACCAAATATTTCTAGGGCTTCAATACAATCCTTGGAACAATAGTTTCTTCCTTTGGCTTCAACATTATGTAACAATACATATTCGCATTTAATCTCCAAATCAAGGGTAGGCGAAACCACCTCACATTCTTTGACAAGCAGAAACCTAGAGCAGAAGAAGATACGCATGAGTATATTGGGGATAATGAACAGGGGGCTTGTACATTCTAACAGATCATAATCTCACTAGGGCTTAAAGGTAAGGATGCTCACTTTTCAGGCTTGTTTGGGATATCATTGAGGCTGTAATTGATTATCCAAATGAGACCCAGAATTTGAACAGATCAACAGAGTCTATAACGAGACCTACATGGGTGCACATATCCTGTTAAAATTGATCAAATCAAGCGAGCAACATGAAATCAGATTCAAACCAGTGGGGATATTCAGAAGAATGAAACCTGAAGTGTGTATTGTCTCTGAACGTATGGTGCTGGAGGATTCAAAGTAATACAATTGTGTTTTTGGTTCTCTGGGAAAAAAAGCAATTTTTAAAATGTTGGGTTTAATTAACACCAAAGAATAAAATGGAACTGGTTTTGTGTAAACATTTTAGACCAAACAAGATGCTAATTACATAAAGAAGTGATCAACCCCAGTGAATATATATGCAATTCAAAAATATCAAATGAGCGTATATAACAAGTAAGCGAGATCATATCACAATTAATATTTAACACCTAAATAATAATCAGATAGTCACTTATATAAAGGCATTAACACATTAATTAAAAGTAACTTGCTTAGATATCCACTATCAATGTATACATAATAGTTCAACGTAACTTACCAAATAAGCTTACCAACTACTCATTTAGCTAGGCATCCCATATGTTTCATTAACTACCACCATATGTCAACTCCACTTCAGCAGGCTTAATTTGTGATGAATCCATCTTTGGGATGCTGGACATGATGGCGGTAGTTAACACAATTAAGATCGCAGCCATTAAGCTCAGTTACTGCAAGATGAGAGTTGAAATTGGAGAAATCATCACAAGAAATGCAAACAACACACCTCAGTAACACTTTAATCTCGTGTACAGTAGTACATAACTAATGAAAATGAAAATGTGAAATGTGCAAGAATACTAAAGATTGGCGAAGATAACACACAATAAGAGACACATACAAGTACCAGGGGGCTCTATGATGCAGCAACAATTGCAGTAAAATGGGGCGGTTATTTCATCCCTCTTCATTTCAGCGAAAAAGAGTTGATTCTCCGCATCAGTTGCATTTTCTGGCCTGACAATGAAGTTGAAGTGAAAGCAAGGTGGTACGTGAGTGAAAATACAATTATGTGTTTCCACAAGCTCATAGCGTAACAGAGAAGGACAGATGATGAAGAGGAACAAGCAATCAAATCAACTTCAACAAATCAAACCTTGCCATTAAGAACTCTCACACATAGACTACCAAATAGACCAATTCAATGTACATGGGTTCAAATTAACGTCATTAAACTTGACATAATTCCCCCATGAATGTAAAAAATAGTAGATTTAGGGTTTTAACTTTTCAAATTTGGTATTCGGTTTTTTTGTGTGGATGTCTAGCACTGCAACTCTATTGATTTTTATGGCCAGCAAAGGATTGAGGAGAAGATGGTAGATTACCAAAATTAGATTTGCTTCCATTGGTTTATTTTTTGCTTTGCCCATATTCCTCAGGTTTACTGCTAATGATGGAAAAGGGAAACTCAAAGGGATCCGTGAAACCAACTTCCACTCATGACAACCGAAATCCAAATCAAATGCTCAAAGGAAACCCTAAACCAACGAATTTCCCACCATCTCACAGGCGAATCATACTAATCTCACCTATGACCTATCAAGTGAAACAACAAGACCCGCAATGGCTAGATCTAGCAATAAAAAAAACCCTAAAAGAGACAAAAAATAGAGGGAGGTAGAGAGACTCACATGAATCTGCTACCAAAGAGACTTCAGATCTAGAACTTGGACAACCAAATCCGGAACATCCGAGGACGATTCCGGTGATGGCTTTGACGAAATAGTCGAAATAGCGTTCTGAGTCGTAGTAATTGCCATATCATCATCTCTTGTTGTCAGTGTGGAAGAAGAACGAAGAAAGGTGAGCACAGGTGCATACGAGATGAACGACGAGGGAGTGAAATGGGGAAAAGTCAGGGTTTATTTTTGTAGAAGGTGAGTATCTAGAGGAGGAGTGAAGGTTGTGGTTGCGACTTGCGAGGCGAGAGAGAACCGAGAGGGATTTTTTAGAGTGCAGAACGGAGAGGTTTGGAGCAAATAATTCAATTTGTTCACACCAGCTCCTGATTTGACTAAGGATGGGCGGGTGTTTAAAAAAAAGTTCAAAGTATGGGCGGGTGTTCAAAACACTTAGAAAATTACATTGGGCGCGCGTTTTAATTTTTTTAAATTAACTATTTAACATCTGTCAAAAAATTCAACTGTTGTGTTAAACTTTTTTAACATCACAAATATTTTATTTGATGTAATAGATTAATTTAACATCGGTTGTTTTTTTGACAGACTTAAATCATATGATGTCTAATTACAGTATTTTAGTAGTGAAACTAGATTCCGTCCCTTGCAAATAATTACAAGACCTCCTCCTGATGTAGCAGTGGGAAGTCAGGATCGATCCTCGAGGAAGCATGTCAGCGGATCTTAGGTAGCTGTAAATCTCACAGACAGAAAAACAAACAGAAAGACAGAAATAACAAATAAAAGCAAAAAATAAAGTAATGCACAGAACTTAGTCGATATCGACAACAGTTACTCGGTATCGAGTACAGAAATCGACCAACAGTAACTAAAATCGACGAATAGAAAGCAGACTCAGACACAGTAACCCGATCTCGACAAGATCTCCTCGATGTCGAGTAAAACTACTCGATGTCGACAAAACACTCCTCGAAATCGACTAAAAGACAGAAACTTAAATTGGAACTTTTTGTAACACAGAACACGATTTTTGACGAAATAAATCAATAAACTAAAGACTTCCAAGGCCAGGGTATCAACACCACAACGATAACCACGCAAAATAACACATAAAGGCATAAAAGATCATGCTTTTCATCAAATAACTTTTGATATTAACAGATAGGAAGATAGAGACTTTCACATAAACCCTAATTGTTACTAACCCTTTTCACATAATTAACCCAAGTTGTATTAAAATCACTTTCGCTTCAATAACACAAACAAGGATCACCTTCAACTTTGGCAAAAGAATCATGCTAGCAGGGATAGAAGATGAATTGCATAAAAAGATCAAACCTTTACCGCATCACCTCACTTGGCTACCGTCGGGCTCACCCCGACCCTAGAAGTGTGTGGACTAATCGCTCTTCATCATCAAGAAACTCATCAATAATAAAAGGAAATAACTTTGCATTAAAATAAACTAAAAAGAAACCTTACAACCAATCGAAGCCAAATCCGCTTTCGCCTTTCCAACTTCTCTCGCCACAAGCTCTCTCCTCTACTCTCTCTCTATGTAACTAATTGTAACTTGAATTGAATGCTTAGAAATCAGCCTCTAAGGCTTTATTTATAGGCTTTATATCTATCTATCTAATAACATAAGATAAAATAATGGAATAAATAATTAAATCACTAGGATTATATCTAAAGTGGATAAAATATCTTCTCTCTTGACTTGATGGTACTTGATAGATTTTGATAGGTCTTGATGGAATTTGATAGAATTTGATCTCGAAAATATCTCCATCGGCTTCGGGATAGAAACTTAACAAGAACCCCGGACTGCTCGGCGTCGGACTCTGGGATTTCCTCGATATCGAGTAGAGTTCCTCGATATCGAGCTGCACTTTCTTCGTCTTCCACTCAGCATCTCGATTCCGGCTTCCAGAACGCATGTCGACTTGACTTTTACTCGATATCGAGTAAATTTCCTCGACGTCGAGTAAGGCTTGCTCCGTCTTCAGCTTCTTCGTCGATCTCGGCTCCAGGATGTGAAAATCGACTAAGTCTTCCTCGATATCGAGTAGATTTCCTCGATATCGAGTTGAATGTTCAGCTCCCAGCTTTCCTTGTCGATTCCGGAGTGTTCATCTCGATTTGGTTTACTCGATATCGAGTAAAAAACCTCGATATCGACTAAGTCTCTCTTCTTTCTACTATGTTCTTGAAACGCACTTTCCCGAGTCCTCGTTTGTCAGATTGACACATATGACCATGCGTTGGAAAGATCTTTTTGAGGGATGCAACTCTCATGAAGACATCACAGCTCGATTCAGAATGATGAATGGCGAAAAATGGCCTTTTCTCCAGCTGCACCATCCTTAGCTTCTTCATGAGTTTCCTTTAAGCTCCAAAGTGCGTCCGATTTCTGCGAAATATAACAAAAACTTGCATGGACCTCCATAATTGGCAAATAAGTGTAAACTACACAGATTCTGTACTATTCTAACCCAAATGTATGAAATGCATACAGAAAACGATATAAGAGATAGTATAAAACATGGCGAAGTAGGCTCACAACAAACACCCTATACTTAGGCTTGCTTGTCCTCAAGCAATACTTTTAATTGTCATACAGGGGAAGAAATCAAAACTCTCAACATATTGGATTCATTGCCATATGTCCCTGCAATAAATTACCATCCTCGAAAAGGTACTAGTGTCACAAATCCATGCATGTGCAAATAAAAGCAACATCTACTCATAAAAGGAGGGTTACAAAAACAATTCATGTGACAAAGCATTAATAATCAAAATGACTTCAATTTAAGCTCAATAAGAAGTAGAATTGGTAAAAGGCTAAAGGTGGGCAATTTTTGGCAATGTGGTGCTAATAATCCGGGGAAATGGAGTATTTTTCCAAACTGAATTTCCACATTCCTTCTCCATAAGATTCATCACCTTTCATATTGCTTTTATCAATAATAATGCTTTTACCTCTCTAACCTCAGCACTACCTTCTCGCGAGTCGCAAACATGGGTATCATGAATGGCCCCGGATACTTAGTGCGTTGGACTCCTCACGTGTGTGTCCCATCTCAATGAACTATTATCTCAGTAAGCAGGGTCAATCTACCTTTATCTCCTGAGGTGATCGAATTTTCTTTCACTAATTAAATTTTCCATATTTTTCAAATAATTTCCTTCCAAACTCCATATATGATATATAACAACACAAACACCATATATGATATATAACAACACAAACACCATATAATAATCTCCATAATGTAACATCATTCTCAACATAATCCCCAGATAGGAAATAAGGTAAAGAATGGAAAATATTTGGAACATGTGGAGCAATATATGAAATAAGGCATATTATGGCTTTTGTGATGCATAAGCATAGGTAATGCTAGGATATAACATTATGAGTATTATATGGAAATATAAAGTCCTCCATCCTCTTATCATGCAACATGTCAAATGCAACTTCAAATTTTACCTCCTTTCATGGTTTTCAAAAAAAATATGCACTTCATTGTGACTTCGCTTTACTAGAGAATTTCATGCTATATCTCTAATGAATCCGATTTTGCATCGTCGAGTTCAATAAAGCTTCCATGACTTTAATTAAAAAATTTCAATGGGGGTCATTTTTATAAACTTTTGGAAAACATGCATGTAAGGCCATAAATCAATAATGAATTCCAAAATAGCCATGTATAAGCAAGTCAAGAAATAATGCACAAATATGGTCAAATAAATCAAATATGCATGAAGTAAGCCCTTCCCCCACCCCATACGTAAACATTACAGGGTCCTCACTGTATAAAAAATAAGGGTAAAGAATGAAACTCACTAGACAGATGTGCATGATGTTGAAATCGAGTGCTATGCTGCTGGGCCTAGTCTGATCTTAGCTTGCTTCTATCCCCATGGACCTGAAAAATGTAGAAGAGAAATATCCACAATAGAAAAACTAAAAGGTCAAAACCAAAAGCAAAAATGTCAAAAAGTCCCAAAAATAAATGTCTATTTACAAGCTCTAGATTTAATAGTCGCTAGGCCGAGTTCTCCTTTAAGCATTGGCCTGACTCATCTTTGTCCTTAGGTATAGGTGGATCTGGTGGTTCGTCCGGTGTTGGGAAGCGTGGGATGTCATCTAGGGGCATCATGTGAAGAAGCATAAATCTCCCTGAGTGAACGCTCCATGGTTCCACCCATTTATCTTCCTGGGCTCCAGCTGGCATGCATAAAGGAAGATATAAAGAAAATATACATACCTCCTCATTATACGTATTCCGCTTCATTGGGTGATTTGTTTGCTCGTCTCCACCACAACAAAACGGTGGAGTAGGAAGAGATATTTCCACCTCATCATGCGGAGCTGCATGCCACTTTACTAGGACCCTGTACTTCAATATGAACATCGGTTGCTCAAAATTGTCGGGGATGACCTTCACCTTGTAAGGTAAAAGCGATCTTGTAACACTCTGGGCAACAATGTCTGCTTTCTGCGTTGGTGGCTCTTCTTCTTCTTGGGATTCTTCCAAAGATTCTTCAAAGACAGATAGCGAAGTAGATATCGAAATAGAGCAAGGATATACGTGGGTTTCTATGGTACAGACGATTTCAGCTGGTGTTTCGAGATCAGTTCCTCCAGAATGTGTATATGTCGAGTTCAGGTAGTCGATGTCGATTGGCTCATAGAAGGGAACATTGTCGAACCAACTTGTCATTGTTGGTTTGGGCGATTCAGTGGGATGCTCCAATTTGTTGTAGGGAGGAAATCGAGAATTGCAATAAAATATAAATAGAGTAAAGCAAACCAGATTCCGTCCCTTGCAAATAATTACAAGACCTCCTCCTGATGTCGCAGTGGGAAGTCAGGATCGATCCTCGAGGAAGCACGTCAGCGGATCTCAAGTAGCGGTAAATCTCACAGGCCGAAAAGCAAACAGAAAGACAGAAATAACGAATAAAAGCGAAAAATAAAGTAAAGCATAGAACTTAGTCGATATCGACAACAGTTACTCAATATCGAGTACAGAAATCGACCAATAGTAACTAAAATCGACGAACAGAAAACAGACTCAGACACAGTAACCCGATCTCGACAAGATCTCCTCGATGTCGAGTAAAACTACTCGATGTCAACAAAACACTCCTCGAAATCGACTAAAAGACAGAAACTTAAATTGCAACTTTTCGTAACATAGAACACAATTTTTGACAAAATAAATCAATAAACTAAAGACTTCCAAGGCTAGGGTATCAACACCACAACGATAACCATGCAAAATAACACATAAAGGCATAAAAGATCACGCTTTTCATCAAATAACTTTCGTTATTAGCAAATAGGAAGATAGAGGCTTTCGCATAAACCCTAATTGTTACTAACCCTTTTCACATAATTAACCCAAGTTGTGTTAAGATCACTTTCGGTTCAACAACACAAACAAGGATCACCTTCAACTTTCGCAAAAGAATCACGCTCGCAGGGATAGAAGATGAATTGCATAAAAAGATCAAACATTTACCGCATCACCTCACATGGCTACCGTCGGGCTCACCCCGACCCTAGAAGTGGGTGGACTACTCGCTCTTCATCATCAAGAAACTCATCAATAATAAAAGTAAATAACTTTGCATTAAAATAAACTAAAAAGAAAGCTTACAACCAATAGAAGCCAAATCCTCTTTCGCCTTTCCACCTTCTCTCGCCACAAGCTCTCTCCTCTACTCTTGACTTATGTAACTAATTGTAACTTGAATTGAATGCTTAGAAATCAGCCCTTGAGGCTTTATTTATTGGCTTCATTTCCTCTCTAATTAGGAAAGAATATCATATCTATATCTATATCTATCTATATAATAACATAAGATAAAATAATGGAATAAATAATTAAATCACTAGGATTATATCTAAAGTGGATAAAATATCTTCTCTCTTGACTTGATGATACTTGATAGATCTTGATAGGTCTTGATGGAATTTGATAGAATTTGATCTCGAAAATATCTTCATCGGCTTCGGGATAGAAACTTAACAAGATATCGAGTAGATTTCCTCGATATCGAGTTGAATGTTTAGCTCCCAGCTTCACTTGTCGATTCCGGAGTCTTCAGCTTGATTTGGTTTACTCGATATCGACTAAGTCTCTCAGCTTTTTGCTATGTTCTTGAAACGCACTTTCCCGAGTCCTCGTTCGTGGGATTGACGAATATGACCATGCGTTGGAAAGCTCTTTTCGAGGGATACAACTCTCATGAAGACATCACAGCTCGATTCAGAATGATCAATGGTGAAAAATGGCATTTTCTCCAGCTGCACCATCCTTAGCTTCTTCATGAGTTTCCTTTAAGCTCCAAAGTGCGACCGATTTCTGCGAAATATAACAAAAACTTGTGTGGACCTCCATAATTGGCTAATAAGTGTAAACTACATAGATTCTGTACTATTCTAACTCAAATGTATGAAATGCATACAGAAAACGATATAAAAGATGGTATAAAACATGACGAATTAGGCTCACAACAATAGCATTGACGTTGAAGCTCTTTATATCTCTCCCATGCCGCCGCCAAGTCTTCCACCCTCAATTACTTGAAAGTAGTGATTTTTTTCATATCTTCAATGTCTTTGAGGGTGGGAAGAACTTGGTTAAGAAGGAATCATGTAGTTTCTCCCAAATGGTAATGGTTTGGGTCGGCAGGCTATCTAGCCAATGAAGTGCCTTCCCTGCAAGTGACCATCGGAAGGCCTTAAGCCTCATATACTCCAAAGTTTCACCGTGAGCGATGGTGTCACAAATATCCAAGAACTCATGCACATGCTCCATAGGGCGCTTCGTTGGTTTCCATGAAAATTGGATCTTCTTGACCATGGCAATGAAGCTTGTCTTGATCTCAAAATTAGCAAGAGCGTCGGGGAAAACAATAGGTGATGCGGGCACCCTAAGAGGTGGGTGCATACATTGCTGAGCATTGTGAGGAATCCTAGCAAGTTGTTACTCCGCTTGACGTGCCCTCTTGGCCTCTTGTTCTCGAGCAAGATTGACCTCTTGGTTCTCCCTTCGCAGCATCTCCACCGTTTGCTCAAGGTTCTAACGGTCGACCGTGATTCCTTTTAGCCTTTCTCTTAGATGAAAGTAATGCTCCGGTTTGTCTAAAGCCTCAAACTCTATTATGAGATCAACGCGTCGTATACAACTCCAAAAACAAACACAAGAAGCAAACAAGTAGTGTTAGAAAACAAGGAAGAGGTGGGTTAGTCCTAACTCCAAAAATCAACTACTCTAGATGGCGATTGTTACCTTCCCCGGCAACGACACCAATTTGTTGCGATGGGAAATCAACCACAAATAAAATACCTCAATTCCCACTATGTAGATAGCGGAAGTCGGGATCGTTCCACTGGAGAGAGGACAACACTTTCTAGAGTAGTTCCGGTGATCTAACAACACAAAAAACTCAGTAGCAAAGGCGGTCGATATAGACTAGAGAGGTCGATATCAAGGGGATAGTCGAGAGAGTTAATGAATGTCGAGTGGTTGTTTATTTTCCAGGGGCAAAATAGAACGAAAAGCAAGGGATTTTAGGGATGTAAACAATATAAAAAGAACTTCCAAGGTCAAGGGATAACCATAACAACAACCATGCATGAACCACACAAGAATCATAGAACAAAGATCATGTTTTTATCATCAAAAGATAGCTTTCTCATACTTTACAAATAGAGAATAGAGGCTTTCGCATAAAACCTATTCGTTCTACCTTTTCTTAATTAGATCTCTTTTACTTTCACAAAAGATCTCTAATTACTATCCAAATTCATAATTAAATCCACTTTCGCTTCATAATCATAAACATGGAATTGTCCTCAACTTTCACAAAGGATTTAAGCACAATTTGTTGCGATGATGATAAACTCATAAAAACATCATAGATCAAGCTTTCATACATGGCTATTGTTAGGCTCACCCCAACCCTAGAAGAAGGGGAACTACTCACATAGCTATAGAAAACATGTTGAAAATTGAATCAAACATAATATGAAATTGCATAAAATCAAACCTCAAAACCAATGTAAAAACCTTCACAAAACTTCCAAAACTCATGTTCCTCTTGCTATCCGTTCAGCCGTGTGATAGATATATCTAACTAGCCTCTAATTGGCTTTATTTAAAGATAAAATTAAGACATAATCTCAAAGGAAAAGAGATTTTATCTTAGGAAAATAATATAATCTATCTAAGGAATGATAAAATATCCCAAGTCTATCTAACTAAAAGATCCTAAAAGGAATTTAGATAAAAAAAAAACCCTAATTAAAAGCGCATTAAGTAATAAAATCAGCACGCAAAAACTTCTTCTGGTGCGCAGGGTATCGGCATCGAGGGTCTGGGTGTCGACGCCGAGGGTTTGTTCGAATGCAGTGGCACTGGAATTCGCTAGGTGTCGGCATCGAGGGGGCAAAGGTCGACGCCGAGGCTCTGTTAGAATGCAATAGCCGCTGTTTTTCTCCAGCTTTTTAGCTCTGGCCTCAATCGCACTTTTCCGTGTCCATTTTTCAAGGACTACAACTCTCATGAAGACTCCAGAAGTTGAATCGAAGTGATAGATGCCGAAAATAAGGCTTTTCTCTAGATGTACCACATTTTGCTTTTGCTTGGCATCTCCATTTCCTTCATGATTTTTCACTAAGCTCTAAAGTGCATCGAAACTCTTCCAAATCACCTCCAAAACCTATAAAATCACACCAAAGCTTGTGTAGACTCCATATCTTGCAACATTAAGCATAACTACACATTTTCCTTACTTTTCCAACACAAAAGCTAATAAAATGACTTAGATAGAATGAATACATGATGTAAAATAAGACTAAATATGCAGACATCAAAACACCCCATACTTAGACTTGCTTGTCGTCAAGTAATAACCAAACAATAACAACTACTCACAACACATCCTTCAAGTCTTTGCCTTCTCCAAAAAGCAACATCATAAACGCAAGTGGTCTAAAAGAATCAAGCAATCAAAAGTCATCTCACATATATAGGTAACTCTAAGCAAGAGCAATTGAAATCCAACCTCACAAGGATATACGTGTTTCGCTCAATTCTCAATGTTTTTAGGCTTTGAATAACATCTCTTAACTCAATCCTTAATGCAAAAAGCTAAATAGACATTGTTATTTATATCCCCACTCTCTCCACCGAAGATGTCAAAGCAATCAAAATCATCAAGAGTACTTATGGCTCAATGAAAGACTTCAAAGAAGACTTCATTCGGCCGGGTTGTAATGTGGCTTGGTAAGAAATAAAAGGTATGGAATTAGTTAGGCAAAGTGGTGCTAAAATCCGAGAATCAAGACTCCTAAAATTCCAACTCAACTCAACCAAACAACTCATCTCCAAATTCAGCACATAACCAATGCTCACCAACAATCAAGATCATCAACCCATGAAAATACTTCTAAACCAACAATTTAATCCAACTCTCACATATAATAAACTAGGCTCTTAATAAACACTTTTTTTCTGCATTTCTTTTTTTTCCGCCGACATTTTTTTTCTTTTTCTTTCGGCAATAATACATATATATAAATTTTCAAAGCCTTTAAAATATAAGAACAATATGAGGAATAATGCACAACCTTACATAACTTCACTCAAAGCATCTCAACAAAGCTCAACAACTTAGCTTCTTCTCCATCAAACTCAACTCAATCAAATTCCAACCAACTCTAAATCCTAATTCCCAGATAAAGGGTCAAGCTTATAATCAGCTAGGAATTAATTTTGTGGAGCTAACAAAGAATAGGTCAAGGCTTAAAGGGCTTCAAACAAAGATAATATGCAAGATAGATAAAAGGATGGATAAAATATGGCTAAGAGAATATAAGTCCTCCGTCATCTAATTTTAATAAGCAATGAACCAGTATCTCATAATTGGTGTCAGGAAATAGATAACCACATCAATGTCAAGAGGTAATCACATAAGGAGAGTAAATCACACATCAAAAATAGAGGGAAATATATGAAGAACATTCCTTATAAAGCCAAAAATATCTCACTAGGACATAGATTTGGATTTCAATCACATCTACCTAAAATCATATGTGCTCAATTACAATCACAAGTCAAATTCCCACATAAAAATCAAACTTTCCAGAAGACTTAGGCTAAACCATCCAAACATATTATAGGGTTTACATGATCATGTCGATTATTAGGCATCATCATAAGACATCTAAGTTAGGTGTTTAGAACTAACTAAAAATAAATAATTAATGCATTTTTTTCCCTTCAATGCATCATCATCATAGGACATCTAAGTCGATTGCTGACTTGCTTGAAGATGATGAGGCTGAGCTGCGAGGTTTGCTTATGAGTATTCGGACTAAGCAACCTTGGTTTGCGAATAATTTCAATTACTTGGTGGCTAGAATTTTCCCTTCCAATTGCCCGAAAGCGAAGAAGGACAAAATTTGTCATGATGCTCGCTACTACATTTTCGATGATCCTTACTTGTGGAAGCACTGCTCTGATAGAATTGTTTATCGATGCTTTCCGGACAATGATGTAACTTTTATTTTGAGATACTGTCATTCGCACATAAGTGGTGGACATTTTAGAGCACAAAGAACGGCTAGAAAAGTCCTGGAAGCGGGATTCTGGTGGCCGCATATCTTTCGCGATACTCATGCATTCTGCAGGACTTGTGATCGATGTCAGCGAACCAAAAATATCTCAAGAAGGAATGAGATCCCATTATCTTCGATTTTGGTATGCAAAATCTTTGATGTCTGGGGTATCGATTTCATGGGACCATTTCCTAGTTCATTTGGAAATGTTTACATCTTGCTAGTAGTTAACTATGTTTCTAAGTGGGTTGAGGAAAAAGTGACAAAGGCTGACGATGTTCGCACTGTTGCTAGTTTCTTGAAGTGCTTGTTTGCTATATTTGGGATGCCTAGAGCTGTTATCAGTGACAGGGGTACTCATTTTTGTAACAAGATTGTCAGTGCTCTTTTAAAGAAATACAATGTGACTCAGAAAGTCTTTACCGCTTATCATCCTTAAACCAACAGACAAGCAGAATTGTCTAATAGGGAAGTAAAGCGGATTTTAGAAAAGACTGTGACACCAAATAGAAAAGATTAGAGAATGCGTTATGGGCTTATTGTACTGCTTATAAGACACCTATTGGGATGTCTCCATTTCGTCTGATGTATGGAAAGCCGTGTCATTTGTCAGTTGAGCTCGAGCAAAAAACATTGTGGGCAATCAAACAAGCCAATATGGATGCATTTGAAGAAGGAGAATTAAGGAAGCTTCAAGTTCAAGAGTTAGAAGAGATTCGTTGGGATGCTTATGAGAATGCTAGGATCTATAAGGACAAGACTAAAGCATGGCATGATAAGCATATTCTAAGGAGAGAATTCCACCCAGGAGATAAGATTATGTTGTACATCTCACGTATGAAACTTCACCCTGGAATGCTCAAGTTTAGATGGACGTATCCATACATTGTGGTCCATGTCTATCCTTATGGTGTAGTTGATTTACAGAACCCGATGGATGGTCATAACATCAAGGTGAGTGGTTAGAGAATCAAGAAATATCATGAGGACATCGCCGACCAAGTGATGGACTCTTGGAAAGGGGAGGATCTCCCTAAGGAATAGAACTACGGCATTCCGTTGAGCCATTGATGTGAAACAAAGGCGCTGCTCGGGAGGAAACTCGAGGCAAGTCTTTCTATTTCTATTTTTTTTTATTGTCCTTTTGTGTCTAGTTAGTGTTAGAATAGTTAGTTTTGGTCTTTGTAGATGTGTGAAACGAGATTATAAGGTAACTCTTAGATTTTGGGATTGAAAACGAGAGGGTGTGTACACTGAGGAGTCGACACCCGCCGCCTAACCCACGGCGGCCGCCGTGTGTTCTGAACCAGTTGGGTTCGGGCTGCCGGTTAGTTATCGACCTTAGATCACTTTTTCGTGAAGCAAGGAGGTGTAAAAGGGCATTTTCTGACGTCGAAAGGGATCTCTTTCGGGAAGAGCCGAGCGTAGTTCGTCGCCAGTAGTACACGGCGCCCGTCGTTACACCAGTGCGTGATTTTCCTCGTCGGATTTCGTAAGTTTGTTCATTCCTTTGCTTTATTTCATCACTATGACGTTGTTTTCGAACATGATTGCTCCGAGTACACTGCATAGGGATCAATTACAGAAATGGAATGACCTTAGCCTTAGGAAATATTCGACGACAAAATTTTTGATCTTCCGGCCTTAGATGCTTTATGTCTAGCAGAGGCTTGTGCTACCCTTCTCGGGAATGGGGGCCTTGGTCATTTTATTGTTATGCATGGGCTGACCTACTCGGGTTTGATTCGAGAGTTTTTGGAGACCTTAGTTGTTTTTTAGGATAGAGATCATATTGAGTTTACTGTTTTAAGACGAACACACATGAGGACGTACTTTTGCACAGCTGAGACATTATTTGGGTCTCACTCGACTTTCCACTCCTAACTGGAAGCATCAGATGATGATGAATCTCCCACCGACGGTGACCTGGCAGGCTACCACCGGTTCTCCTTGGATCCGTGGGGGCTGGAACTACAACTACACCATCACCCATCCTACACTTAGACTCTACCACAAGGTGCTGAACAACACTTTCTTCGGGAAGAATGTGCTGAACAAGGTATCTATGAAGGCATGGGCGATGATGTATTGTTTGACCCTCGAGGCGGAGGTTACTCCTGACTGGCTTCGGTTATTCTTGGACGCTTGTATTGACATGCTGATAGGGGGAGCTTAGAGAGATACCAGGACTATTGGATTCGGAGGATTGATCACATTGATTGATGTGTGATGTGGGGTGAGAGTGACTGATTTAGTGCCTATGGAGGGAGAGTCTCGAATCTCCTTGGAGATGTTGACGAGGATGAGGCACCTGAAGGGTGATCAAGCACCGTTTATTTGGCATGTTGGTCGTAGGGGTGACCACCTTATTCGTCTACCAGCTAAGCTTCCGCTTGGACCGATGATTGCTGACTTCAACCTGGCATCGGAAGTTGTAGACCTTTCTGATGATGATGATTATTATGGCGATGATGATGACGATGAGGGTCAGGCCCCTGTTGATGCTGTTGAGTGGGATGTCGCACTTGCTACCTTTGTGAGAGGAGAGTCTAGCCGGGCTCAAGCTTTGGATTCTGACACTGACATGAGTTATGCCCCATCTTCCTCTTCTTGTCACTATTCTTAGCAGTTGGATGATATTCATCAGCTGCAGTTGGCTCAGGGCATGGAGTTCAGACGCTATCACCATGATCTTCCCCAACACCAGGATGAGATGTTCCAGAGGCAGGAGGAGCAGATCCGTGCTATCTCCGGACTTCAGAGCAGCTTTGACTCATTCATCCAGCAGTTCCAGCAGTATTACCCATTCCAGCCGCCGCTATAGGACTAAGTCGGTATGTTACCTTCCTTACACTTCGTTCTATTTATTTGTTGTATTGTCCTTCGTGTTTTGGCATTGAGGACAATGCAATCTTTAAGTGTGTGAGAGGGGTTTTATGAGTTGTTTTATGCTTTATTGGGTTGTTGTTGAGACATTTGATGTACTTTCCTTGGATTTCGCTAAAAAAAAATTTTGTTTGGTGTTGGTATGTACTTTGACATGGATATTTCTGTCGTTTGGATGTTTGGATATTTGTATCTTTATGTTCGGATGGCGTATGGTTGGATATTCTGTCTTAATTATCGTGTCTGTGTCTTGTGTTTTGAGTTTCTATCTTTTGAAAAAAAAACCGAAAAATGTCTAAAATCCTAAAAATATTTCAGTGATTGCCTAGTTTGTCATTATTCAAACAACCATCTTGGTTGAGCGAAACATTGAGCTTTTGATGGCATGAACTTGTAAATGCTACGAAAGAATTAAAATGTCTAGCCTTATTTTCTTTTCTGAAAATGTTTTCTTATGAGGGATGATTTGGTGATATAATTGGGCATGTATGATTGAGATAGAAGTATGATTGAAGTCCTACACAATATGACCCTTGTGAGATTATTTTTTAGCCTTATTGGAATCATATATTTCTTTTTGCTTGTTTGAGTGATTTACTCTCCTTATGTTGCTACCTCTTGATATTGACTTCATTAGCTATTGTCAAAGCCAACTCACATGTTTGTTGCTTGCGGAATTTTATGCTTTTATGTTTATATTTGGCTTTAGTTTCTTATTGAGTGTGTTAAGTGGAATAAGGTGGCAATGGTTGAGACACTTAGTAACCGGATCTACGCATGACACCCATGGGTATGATTTGCTTAAAATGGTGTCGAAAGCTACCCACTAAGAAAGAAAGCTTGATCATTGAGTAATCGGGTTCATTCATGACACCCATGTTTGCAACTCGCGTCAAAAGGTGTTCAAGTGGACTTTACTCAAGTGAGTTGAGGTGTTGATAGTTCGGGACCATTCATGACACCCATGTTTGTGAGTCGTGTAAGGAATACCCCAAAGCCGAAAGAAAGCAAAGAAATAAAATGAAAAAAGAAGAGAAAGAAAAGCCGAGAAATGAAAAAAAAAGAAGAAGAGATGAGACCTAGAGCCAAGTTGTTTATTTTTATAGTTTTTTAGAAAGTAATGGTATTTCGGTGGAGATTTGATTATATTGTTTTCAATTTCTATGAGCTTAGTGCGTTTTGAATTGAGTTGAGAGTTGTTCTTCAAAGCCTAAACACACATGACTTGGAGTGAAACACATGTTCCTGGTAAGATTGGATGATTTTTGCTTCTAAATGCTCTTATCATTAAATACGTGCGATCATGTTTGTCACTTGATCTTATATTCCTTGAAAGTTTGTGTTTTGGTTTGTTTTTGTAAAGCTATGGCATGCTTGATGAATTCATAGGTATATGTTGCTTTTATTGGTCGCTAAAGGAACTAGCGAAGCTTAAGTGTGGGGGAGTTTGATAATGCGTATTTTATATAGGTACTATAGGTAGTTGTTAGTGAGTTTAGAATAACTTATTTCATGTTTATTGGAGTAGTTTGAGTCAGTAGTGTTGAGTCTTGCAAGTTTGGAATCTATGCTCTTTTTATGTTTATCTGCAGATTTATGTCATGACACTGGAAGGATGCATCTATGGCTTGCCAAGGATGAGTTTGGAGATCTAGGAACCCGAGGAAACATGAAGAAGGCAAGAAAGAGGCGTGAAGGAAGTTAGCTTGGATTCGGAAGTGAGAAATTGAAGAAGATCGTTACTGATGATGCGGCGCCCGCCGTCCGTGCTGATACGGAATTGTTATTCCGTCTTTTGGAAACTAATTAGGTTAAAGCTATTTATTGTATTTTGGTTGACTTGGGCATGTGGTAGGAGTTTTTAGAAGAGACCTAATTGTGAGAGAACTCCTATGGGGATATTGAGAGGAACTAAACCTATTTTGTTTCGCCTGCAATTCGGAGACATGGTTATATGATTTGTGAGACTTAATTTCTATATATTCTAAGTTTGATTATTCAATGTCTTTGTTTGTTATTGTTTGATTGCATGTATTTCCTCTTGATTGGCCACCTTGACGGAATTTGCTTTCCTGCTAAAGGTTTGATTAACCATTGCAAGTTAATTGGATTAGTAGCACAGCATAACTGATTGATTCCCTGAAAGCATCGATTGAGTGGGTAAGACATTGACGATTCTAGTTTATCAATTATACCAATTAGGGTTAGGGAGTTGTGCCTCTATCTTTGGTTGTTTGTGTTATTGATATTGTTGAATTGCTTAGGGTTGGAGTGATCCACCATTAGATGAATCAAATAAGGAAAGATAGTTAGAGTCAAGGATCAAAGACATAACCATTGTTGATGAATTGTAGGGGAAGCTATCTCATTCATAATTATCATCAATTCACCATTGTTACTTTTGCTAAGTTCAGTTGTTTTGATATTCAATCACTCTTTGATATTGTTCTTTTCCGATAGTGACTTGATAGACAAGAAAGGTATTCTCTATGTGGGATCGACCCCTTACTATTCCACTATACTAGTTAATAGGTTGCTAGTTGAGTTGTTGGTTTGGGTTATTCTTTTTGGTGATGTAGAAAGGTAACGACACTCTGCACTACACCAATGGACTTCATTGTGTTGGACATGCATAAGGATCCTATTGTGCCTATCATCCTTGGTAGGCCTTTCCTTACTACTGCAGATGCCAACATCAACGTTAGAAAGGGAATTCTTACCTACACCATAGAGAATGGGGTCATAGAGGTTTCCTTCAATCCCACAATGAAGGAGGTCAATGGAGTGGAGATTAAGTCGGTCTATGCTCAAGTAGATGTCATCACATGCAACGAACCGGTGGAAAGGGCCATGACTCACGAGGAGGCTTTAGCTAAGGATGGGGCTGAGCTTAAGGAAGAGGAAATTGAGGGGATACTGTTTGCATATACAAGCGAGGAATAGTTCTTCGACAATGCCTTATTGGCTGAGTTTGAGGACACAGTTGATGTCGAGTAAACTCAGTCGACATCGACCACTTACCAGGCTCTCGACGTCAACCACCAGCACTCGATGTCGACCACATCAGCGAATCAGGTAAGTATCTCCCTCATTTCTCTCGACGTTGATCACTCACAGTTGACGTCGACTACATATGTAAGTACAGGCACAGAAGAGGTCGATGTCGACTATATCCAGTCGATGTCGACTACCACTTAAGCCCTAGTCGATGTCGACCACACCTCATCGACGTCGACCACCTCAGACCCCAGGTATGCACAGATTTTTTAGTTGATATTGACCAGACTCACTCGACGTCGACCAGTTTTGTGCAGCAGTGTAGTAACTTCTACGAATCAGCGTTGTCGTCGATGTATGCTTGGTCAACACCAACTCATATAGCTGATTTGGATGAATCTATCATGAGGATAGAGACGGATTACCTAGGTGAGATCATGAAGAAGAAGAAGGTTGAGCCTATTTTTATTCAACAATGATCTTCTCCGGTGTTGAAGCCATTACCCGACACTCTTAGGTATGAGTTTCTTGGTCCTAACTCTCCTTATCATGTGATTATCAATGCTAAACTAACCTTGGAGGAAGTTGAAAAGGTTATGGAGGTACATTGCACCCATAGAAAGGCTATAAGGTATCTCTTGAAAGACATCAAAGGTATTTCACCCACTACTTGTATGCATAACATCCTCTTGGAGGATGATCATAAGGCAACCATTGAGCATCAACGAAAGCTCAACCCCAACATGAAGGAAGTGGTGTAGAATGAGATCCTATACATTGACCTATATGAACTGCACTTATCGAATCCATATGACCTGCATAACATGTTCAGCTTGTTGTACGGAGAGTCCGGATCCAAGACAACAAAAATGAAAAGAATTAAGATGAAAGTTAACGAATAACAATCTCCTCATCATAAAATTCAATTATAAATCTGCTATAAACTCAGAAAATATAGCATATCAGTGAGTATCTTATGGAATTATCAAAAAAAAGGAGATCAAAATTCAAAACTGTCCTCGACCATTAGCACAAACTACTGCAAAATCACCAACATTCAAAATCAGACCCTTACATAGAAATATGTAAAGAAACATAAATCAATAATCCATCAAATGAATAAGTAAAAACTTCACCGATTCCCCATTGTGTACGAATTAGGGGCAACTAGAACACCAAAAAAAAACCTAACACTCAATTTTGTACTAAATTGAGGAGCTAAATTGTAATTCAATCACTAAAACTTATAAATTGGGAGAAATTTTGATTAATTGATCACAATTTCAACCTTATCGAGTTGGATGAATGGCCATGGAAGAGTTCGCCGACTCAATTGAACCTCCGAGAAGGCCGAATCGAAGGCGAGAGGAGGAAGAATCTCTTCATCAATGTTGTTCAGTCCTTTGCTTCGTCATTCGCTCTACAGTCCCAGCGTACGGGAGAAGACGTCCTGGCAGGAGCGAGTGGAGCCGGAGTCTAGGTCGCCGGCGCGGATGAGAGACGACCTGGCAGGAGAGCGTGTTAGGGCAAGCGAGAGGAGGAAGAGGAAGAACTGATCGAAGAATGGGTTTTTTGGGGGCAGGTCTGCTTCTTTTCTTTTTTTCTCTTTTTCCGGTTCACAGCGGTTCAGTTGTTTTTTTTTTTAAAAAAACGGGACGCGCGTGTTCTATACCCCATTTTCACTTTAAGCAAAATTTTCATTTAATCCCCTGAGAAAATAAAATAAAATCATTATCGGTGACGGATGAATATACATGGGCTTTACTAAAGCATCCGATTCAAACACAACAATCTATATAATACCTTAAATTAGAAGACTTTGATGACGTGTCATCTTCTCCTTGATTTTAGTTAATTTAACCAATTCCCTATTTTCTACTTTATTTTTTTAGTTTTTCCCTCTCCTACATTTAATTATTATTTTCTTTAATTATTATTTTTATTCTTCCCTTTATCTTTTTAAATCAATCACATTCTTTCTTTTATTTTCAACATATTTGTTAACTATCTATATCTATATCTATATAATACTTTAAATTAGAATACTTTGCTGACATGGCACCTCCTGTCTGATTTGAGGTAATTCAACCAATCCTGTTTTATCTTTTTTTTCCCCTTTTACCTTCTCTTCCTGACTTTCATCTTCTCACTCCTTACGCCTAGGGTTCCCTGACGTCCACCACCTCCTCACATCTCCTACCTTCTCTACCACCGAGATCCTTTCGGTTTCATCTTCTCACCGCCTAACGATCCTTACCGACGCCGATGTTGAGAAGACGACCAGGGAGATGATCTTCGACCCACTCACCTTCTTCCCCTTCCTCAACGCTCTTCGATCGGTTAAAGGTAGGAGCTTCTACAATTCTTTTTTCTTTGCTCGCCTCTAGATTTGATGTTCTTTTGATTTTACATTGGTTTCTGCTTTTTGAATCGGGGATCTTTTAATTGAAATTTCCAGATTTTGATTGAATTTTTTCATTTCGAATTGGGGATCTATAAATTAAAATTTCTAGATTTCGAATGAAGGGATTGAATTAGTATAGAGGATGATGATGTTTGGCGTAGAATCTTAATATGTTGTCAAGAGATCATATATAGTTAAATTAGTACCACAAGTCATCAGCAAGCATCGCTTTATACACGACGAAGGGTCCATTTGATTTGAGTGAATTGAATTTTGTTCATGTTTGAGTTTTGCTGCGAGGTCTTGAGAGATGAACTATTCTCTTCTAATTCATGCTCAAAATTCAAAAACAACAAGAAGACTCAATTATTTTGTTCATTTTTTATCCTAGTCCATGTACAATACCCGCACTATTTCTGCTGCAATTCCAAAGCTTGAGGACCTTGGTAAGTTAATACTTCTTTTCTTTCTCTATTTGTCATCTGTAAATTTGGATTGCTAGGCAATAATATGGGTAACTCTTTGGTGTGCAGATGAGTGGCTTATGGTACCTCTAGAAGGAATGAAAAGGTGTCTTTTGCAAATTAATTTGTTTTTCTTATTTTATACAAATTGAATAGCTCATTCTATTTGTTATACAACTCATTTGCAGGTTTCGTGAAGAAATAAGACCTATTTCAATTACAACTCATGATGATTACCTGCATATGCTTCTATGGTGTATTGGTGTTGGTGGTTAGCTCCTATGATCTATTTTAATTACCTAGATTTAGAATATTTAGGCTGAATCTATTTCACTTCATTTGTTGTAAGAAAAACATCCAATGAGATGTTTTAAATTTAGTTAATAATCTATTCGTCCTTGAATTGATCGGTGCAATGTCTGATTTAATCTGAACATTGGGTTTATAGCTAGATAGTTGCAAACTGTTTTTAATTTGGGGTCCAGTACTGTCATAAATTAGGATAGGCTTAAATGTTACTCTCAATCTGTGTAGGAACAAGCGGGGAAGTTTATACACATAGTTAGGGCTTTTAATTAGGGGATTTGATTCAGTTGAAAGCATGTGTCAATACTTAATTGAGGGTATATAAGGTGAAATTCGGAGTATAATGAAAGTAGAAAAGTATATTGTTAAGTTAAAATTCAGGTAGAGGAAGATCCATGAAAGCTCTTAGTGCTCTTGGCTACTGAACCACCTACTTATCATCTTATGGAGAGACCTTCTGTAGGTCGAAGGTTGGAATATTGAGTAAAAAAAAACATGACATTTATATTTTATCTTCTTACCTTCACATTCCGTTTTCCTCATATCTGAAATTGTATTTTTCTTTGTTTGAATTACTGAAATTTTTCTCTCCTTTAATTACCTAAAATATGAGATTCTGTCTAATCCTAATTTTTTATTTTTTTCATTTTTTAATCCTTCACATATCCTATCATGTCTCAAATTGTATTTTACTACAAAGCAGTTACCTAAAATCCGAGATTCTCTTCAAGTCTATCATAAAATATATCTTCACTTCTGATTTTCTCTTATCACATATCCTATTTCCGAAATCCCAATCACCTAAAATATCAGTTTCTTTCCAAATAATTTTTTTTTAATTCGTTTAGATTATGCCAGATTTTGGGTTATACAAAGAAATCTTAGGAATTTTAGCCTAATAGGTAAATTCTATAACATGTTTTTTTTCTTTGCTTGCCTATATAACTTATATCATACTCCTATTAATATTATTCGTCTTGGGTTTATTAATTTGTTTACACAACTCGAGTACATTCATCTATACTATATTTTAAAAGACAAACAATTTCGCCATGTGTCTTACTCCCCTTCATTTCCGGTTTTTCGTCCACGTGTCATGTCAGTACGGATTTCCCTCCAATCATTCCTCCACTAAACTCTTTACCGAGCCTACATTTCATTTCAATTGTTGTTATGAATTTCACATTAAAGGCCCAAGTTTTTAATTTGTCATTAAAGGCCCAATTCTTCCCATCAAGCCCAAATACAATTTCTATGTCTCATAACCCTAAAAGAAATGAAATGTCAGGCCTTCGTCGGTTCTTCCATCGCCAAGCTCCTGCAGTCCTGCACTTTGTTATTCATTGCCAAGCTCCTGAAAGTTGAAGCTTTGAATTGCCATGGCACCCATCAAGCGTATTTCTCCGTATGTCTTATCCGAAGGCCTCCAAGCCCCAACCTCTTCTAATGCCGAGGTCCTTCTAAAGCCGATGGCCTCCAAACCGTACCAAATCTGATTTCGATTAGGTAAGTTCCCTAAATCCCTCTTCTATTTTGGGTGATTAATCTCTAATATCCTAATCCTTGCCCACAATTTGTTCGTATCAAATCCGATTTCGATTAGGTAAGTGACCTAAACGGACTGATATTTTTGGTAGGTAATCTCTAATTTCCACTATCATTCATATTTGTTTGGGTGATTCCTCCGTACATATCCTTTTCATATGATCTGAATTTGAAATCTCTAATTTTTTGGATATTGAACATACCCTTTCCATAATTTTTATTCAACCAATTTCCTCTTTTATTTTGGTGATTCCTCTGTGTTTTATTCATTTGTGATTCATTACATATTTTTTTATTTCATTCTAGATACTGAATATAACCTTTCCATAATTTTTTGGATATTTTGGATATTTTTTTTCTCTAATTAGCTGATTCGCTTGATTCTATCGGTTATTCAATGATACTTTGAGTATTTATATCAGACCATTTTGACGCTATCATTCACAAGTTCACAACCAAAGTTTATTCTTCTGGATTGCGGTTAACTTCTAATCATCTCACTGCTTCCTAAATATCATAAAATTTTGAAGTTCTTTTTCTTTGATTCTGTCTGTATTCTTAGATAATATCCAATAATTATTAAACTTTTCTTTTCAGGCTTACAATGGCAGAGCAATTGACAAGCATTGTTGAGATAACCGACACCTCTACTATCAAGGTCCGGATTGTGAGAATGTATTCAAGGACAACCCGCATCAACTATTCAAAGCTTCCGCTGGAGTTGATTCTGTGTGATGAGAATGTATGTTTTCATATTTTTCTTGGTGTAGCGAAAATTGAATTCACTCTTTTGATACGAGAGTTTTGATCATTTTTTTTACATTATTCGAATGTGTAGGGAACTAGGATCGAAGCAACCGTCAAGGGGAGTTTACGCTGGAGGTTTTCCAACTTTTTGAAAGAGTTTACAATAGTTATCATATCCAAGTTTGAACTTGCTGACAACAGTGGAACATATAAGTTGAGTCGACATCCTAACAAGATTCTTTTTAACGAATCAACCCTTGTGAAAAGATCTGATGCTTTGGTGGGATCCCCGTTTGTCTTTCATTTCGTTGAATTCTCCACTATTCTGGCAATGCAAAAGAAGGATGAGTATTTGTTTGGTAAATCGATTAAATCTTCTCTACAATATTCATATTTTGTTGTTCATTTTAACCCATCTCTTTCTAATAAACATTATTCTCATATATGTAGACGTTATTGGTGAATTGATTGAATTTGGCGATGTCATCAAGTTCTCCAATAAGGGCCCGACAGCTCGAATCAAACCTGAAAAGAGCAGGCTTATGATCAAGCTGGAAGATCACAGGTACAAGACCATATTATGTGGTACTTTTCATTTATCTACAAATGCGTACATTGTTTCAGTCATTCACCTATTTAATTTATCTATGTTATATAGTCAAACGGTGCTGGATTGTACACTTTGGGGTGATTATGCTGCTGAGATGTCGGACTACATTGCTGCTTTTAAAGGGAAGCGGCTTATTGTAATATTACAATTTGCAAAAAATGTGATATTCAAACGTGAATTATGTATCCTCTACTATGTTTTAATCTTGCTAGATTCTCGTATTCAATGTGTGAATTTACACAGCTGTGAGTGTAGCATTATGAATTTCAGGAATTTCATTTTTAAAAATCTGTAAAGTAACTTTTAAAATCTGTAAATTCGATTTTATAATATTTAAATTCAGTTTTAGGATCTGTAATTTCATAAATCTATTATTTGTATAATAATAAGTTTAAAATACTGGAAATTCAGCAACTTCTATATTAATTTTTAAAATCTGTAAATTCAGTTTTTACATTCTGTAATTGGTTAATTGCATTTATCATTTTTATCTTATTTATTTTCAGGGGAGATGTCGGTATCAAACTCATTGTACGGTTCAAGACTTATACTTGATCAAGATAATCCTGAAATTGTTGAGTACAAGAATATGTATGTGTTTTCGCATTTGAATCATTCCTATTGTTTGTTGCAGCTGTTTGTGATATGATTATAATTGTTCATTTTTTTTGTTATCTTTTCTCTTTTATTTTCCTAAAATTATGTCTTACTCACAATTTTGTTTCTAAATCGTAGTGCTGCTGAGGGTGATTTGGTTTCCCGTACCATAAGTCATGTCACAGGTTGCTCAACTACTTCTACTACCCAGCTATTTCTACCTTCCACTGAAATGAAATTATGCAGTCAACTCTCATCCAGTGAACTCTTATCCATTGCTGAGGTAATCTACACCTTCAAATGTTTTATATCTACTAACTATTAATATTTTACCAACCATGTACACACGGGTGATAGATATCTTTTTTTTTTTTTCCGTTTCACAGGATTCCGTCTGTCTTGCTCTTGGAACCATTGTTGATTTCGAGGATAGGAAGGAATGGTTTTATACTTCATGCATGAAATGCAAAAAAAGTCTTGAAACTGATGGAGAGAAGTATTTTTGTAAAAAATGTAACAAGCAGGTTGACTTCCCTGTGCAAAGGTATACTCTGATTTTGCTCATTTCCATTTCTGTGTCGTCATGTAATTTATCTCACTGGTTGGTTCTTCCTCTTATTTTATCTTGGTTTGTAGGTACAAATTGAAAATCAAAGCCTCTGATGATTCTGGAACAGCATCTTTTATGATGTTTGATGAAGTAGTCCAATCTATTGTTCACAAGTCAGTAAACACTTTGCGCGAAGAACAAGCTCAGGTTTGACTATTTCTCTTTTTTGCTTTTGTGCCTTTAGAACATATTATTTACCACCTACATTGCAGAGAATAAATCTCAGTTTTGGCTTTACACTTTACAGGACAGTGCTTTGGACTCATTCCCTGATGTGCTGAATCTGTTACTAAACAAGACATTTCTGTTTTGTCTTGAGATAAATGCGTTTTTCTGTAGGCGTGGTGACAAGAGGCACACTATTAAGAGGATGACATCAGATGAAAGTTTGATTCAACAGTTTAAACCTGTCTATTCATCTCTGCTGGTGCATGTCTTTCAAATCATCTATCTTAGTTTTATTCTACATATAATTTTGCATTTTTTCAGTTTTCCATTTGTTATGTTTTGATAGGATACCCATTCTGATACGTGTGACTCTCACAAGCTGGTCAGTGTGGTTGAAGAGAAGAGTTTGTCTACTCCCCATCACAAGCGTCTTCGGATTTCGGTCGATAGCGATGATGAAAATAACGACCCCCAAATGTCCAGCACAAAACAAAAAATCACTGTCAAGGTCGAGAAGGATGATGTCAC
The DNA here is from genome assembly GCA_037127255.1 of Persicaria tinctoria. Taxonomy (NCBI): domain Eukaryota; kingdom Viridiplantae; phylum Streptophyta; class Magnoliopsida; order Caryophyllales; family Polygonaceae; genus Persicaria; species Persicaria tinctoria. The sequence continues at coordinate 83,265,637 of JBANSL010000006.1, forward strand.
TGTTAAGGTCGAGAAGGATGACGTCGCTGTCAAGGTCGAGAAGGATGATGTCTGATCCAGTTGTTACCTTTATATTATCCCCTTCTATAGGAGACTATGAAGCCAGTATAGGCTATTTACCTAAATAAATAGGTCTCTTGGGGAGTTAGGCTTGAAAGTTATTTTCATTTTTTTTCCAGCCAATATAGGCTATGCATTTGGAAGACAATATTATTTCCTAATGTCAATTATAAGTTAATTATATATATATAAATATATTTATTCATATGTGGTTTTTGTTTATTTTCTTCACTTGCTCATATTGAAGTTGTCAATTCATGCTTTCTAAGTGTATGTGATGCAATTTCAAGTGCAAAAGCCTACCAGCATCAGAAAAACACAAGGCATACAAATCATAAAATGACTGTGATAATTGGGTGGGATATGGAAGGCTGCTACTTGTGCTAGGGATGGTGGATAACCAAGATGGTGATGTGCATCCACGCCACAAGGCTGGGCCTCTGAGTCGCTCAGGTATGATCAAATCAATATTAACATCCTCTCTGTCTAACTGACCCGACCCATGGAGTGGGATTAGGGTCCTCTCTGAGATGCATGCTTATGTTAGTATAAATGTCAAATTACACCAGCTCCATTATTTTTCCTTATACATTTATTTATTTTAGTAAATAGAACATCTTATATTACTTTTTTTCTATATCACCTATTTATGGTCAAAATATCTCCATACTATCCTGATTATATGGAAAGGTCACATTATCTAATTAGTTTCCATATGTGTTTATATTTACTAAAATCATATCATTTTATCTTATTGTAATTTCAATTGCTGTGATTTTATTTTGATAATATTCAGGATTTTCACGACATGTTTGAAGCAAACCCTTCTTCTCAACTCTGAAGCATCTTTTGCTGATTCCCAATTAAATACGACAAAGAATCCTGACTTATTCTCTCGAACAGGTGCTCTATCCCTTCTTCATAGTTATGCAATCTCCCAAATCATGAAATTGTTCTTCGTACACTGTTTTTTCCAGTCTACTTTGACACTTTAATGCTTTATTTTGATAATATTTAGGATTTTCACGACATGTTTGAAGCAAGCCCTTCTTCTCAACTCTGAAGCATCTTTTGCTGATACCCAACGATCTGTGACCATTACTTTGGATTTGTCGTCAACCACACCCTCTATCTCAATGAACTTTGGTACTTTCCTTCATATTTGTTTTGCTTTATTATGAGACTATCATTTGCTTTTTTTTTACATTCCCAAAATTCCTCTCACGTTTTTTTTCTTCTGGCTTTTACAAATGAAGATAACACAGATAGTACTGAAATTCTTACAGGTTTCATCCTCTAATATTAAGCATTATATATTTATTTCCTCTTGAATGTAATTTATGCATGTTTTATTTACCTATAACTCACATCTAGCTTTTTCGGTTCTAAATCTCTATATTTTGGCGAAAATGATAGGTTATCATGATATTGGAGACCCAACTTTTATATGTGGTTCGTGTGGTGCTTTGATGTGGTACGAGGAGAGGGGAAACAAGAGTAGACGTGAGGCTGTACCTAAGTTTACTTTGTGTTGCATGAGGGGACAAGTCCAACTACCTTTGATGAAAGATCCGCCACTTTTATTGAGGAACCTTTTGTCTGGTAAAGATTCAAGAAGTCGAAATTTTCTTGAGAATATTCGAGGATACAACAATATGTTCGCATTTACATCCATGGGTGGGAAGATTGACAAATCAATTGAGGGGAAAGGGCCCTATTGCTTTCGTATACAAGGTCAGAACCTACACAGAATAGGAAGCCTGATTCCGGTTCAAGGTGATACACCCAAGTTTTGTCAACTCTACATATATGATACAGAAAATGAGGATGCAAATCGCATTCGTGCTGCTAGGTATGTCTTCAACCTGTTTTATATGCTTTTGCCGTTCTTCTATTTCAAATGCTTCTCCATATATGAAACTCATTATTAATATGTTCCTTCCATTAATATGCAGTTCGCGTCAATCAAATAGCTCATCTGATTTTGATGCTTCTATTGTTCACAATTTGAAGAAGATGGTTGATGATCATAACCCATTGGCTGAAGCTTTTAGGATGGCCAGAGATCGATTTAGAGAAAGAGAGTGTAGGAGTTTGAAGTTAAAATTGGTGGGTAAGAGGGGACGTGATGGACGGAGATACAATCTCCCAACTACATCTGAAGTCGCTGCTGTCATTTTTGATGAGCCAGGTGCCCCTATTGGAGAAAGAGATATTTTTCTTGAGACAAGAACCGGTAATCTACAACATATAACTGAGTTGCACCCCTCTTATCTTGCTTTTCAATATCCTTTATTATTTCCGTATGGCGAAGATGGATTCACAATTGACATTAAGCGCCGAGATGTTGAAGGATCCTCCGAGGGTAAAAGGTCAAATCTGACCATCAGGGAGTATTTTGCGTATAGATTTCAGCAGAGGCTAAATGAACATCCAGCTTATTTGGATGCTAAATAGTGTTTCCAGCAGCTTGCAGTTGATGGTTATTCAATTATTGAATCGTCCAGGCTTTCATACTGTCGGTTTAATCAAAAGAGTTTGCGATCGGACACTTATTGAATCTTTCCGAAGCTGTTGGAACAGGCAGCACAGCCCCTTCTTCAGTTGGAAAACGTATTTTGTTGCCCTCATCTTTTACTGGTGGTCCTAGATACATGGTCCAAAATTACCAAGATGCCATGGCACTATGTAAATATTATGGGCATCCTGATTTGTTTATCACTTTTACCTGCAATTCAAAGTGGCCAGAGGTTACTCGGTTAGCTACTAAGTTAAAGGTTAGAACCGAGGACAGATTTGACTTCACATGTAGACTTTTCAGTGTGAAACTCCATGAATTGATACAAGATTTGAGATGCAATAAGTTCTTTGGAAAATGCCAAGCAAGTACGTTATCCTTTATCCCTGAACCTAAACTCCATATTTCCCTACTGATTGTACTCTCTCTTCATATTTTGCTTTTGTCTATCATTTCTAACACATGCACTATATTCGGTTCTTATTTCACTTCCGTTTTCTCAATGTTTTTTTATTCTTTTTTAATTCTGTAAAGTAAATTTTAAAATCTGTAAGGTAAATTTTAAAATATGTAAATACGGTTTTATAATCTGTAAATTCAGTTTTACGTTCTGTAATTTCAGCAGTCTATAATTTGTATAATAAGTTTAACATTCTGGAAATTCAGCAATTTGTATATTAAGTATCAAAATCTGGAAATTCAGTTTTTATTACTTTTATCTTATTTCTTTTCAGGTGATTTATCTGTATCAAACTCATTGTGTACGGTTCAAGACTTATACTTGATCAAAGAATTCTGAAATTGTTGAGTACAACCAGATGAAATCCTCATTATTTACCTCTTCCAAAAAAACTAAGTTCTTAAAATAATATCACTGTTTATGGAATTTTTTATGTATATACTAATCAATGCATAATATTTAATGGCAATTTTGACGACACTATTTGGCATTTCTGTGTAATACATTGCCACGGTTCAAGTTTATTTGCTAATATGCAATATCAATGCACGTTTGCTTTCCATGTATTCGGATCGATTTGCATTCCGTTATAAAATAATAGGATCTGTATTATAGCACTCTTTATTTAAGTTTGATTATTTTTTTCCCTTCTCATCGTTGCACCCTATTCTATTCCTTTTTTTTACTCATACCTACTCTTCATATTTTGTAGTTGTGTACACCATTGAGTTCCAAAAGCGTGGTCTACCGCATGCTCACATTGTGTTGTTTCTCGATCGTGAGGATAAGTTGACTACGGTTGAAGACATAGACAGAGTCATCTGTGTAGATATTCCCGATCCATCCGTAAATCCTACTTTGTACCAAGCAGTAAAGGACTTCATGATGCATGGACCATGTGGGAAATCTAATCCTAGATCTCCTTGCATGCAACAAGGGGCTTGCTCAAAATATTTTCCAAAAGGATACGTTGAGAAAACGACTTTTGATGATGATGGATATCCGTTATATAGAAGAACCAACAATGGACTTACCGTGACTAAAGGTAAGGATGAGCTAGACAGTAGGTTTATTGTACCGTACAACCCAAAGCTATTGCTAAAGTATTAGGCACATCAATGTCGAATTCTGCAACCAGTCTAGGTCAGTCAAATATTTGTTCAAGTACATAAGCAAGGGGAATGATCGAATCATGGCGACTATATCTAATGACGATGAGAAAGATGTAGATGTTGATGAAATTCAAAGGTTCTATGATGCAAGGTACAACTTTCATTCCAATATATATTTTACAACCCGTCATTTTCCATACCACATATGATTTGCATATCATTTATTCGTTCCTATATACTATGTTATTAGGATTAAAACTTAAATTTCCTTATTTTAATTATTTATACTCCCTCATTTCTTTCTCATTAGGTACATCTCTCCAATTGAATCAATGTGGAGAATTTTTGGTTTTCCTATACACTATAGGGTTCCAAATGTTGAAAGATTGAATTTTCATCTGCCTAACCAACAAAATGTAGTGTTTTCTGATCACGATGCCATTGATGATGTGGTCAATCGACCAGGGAATCAGAAATCGATGTTCTTGGCTTGGATGGAGGCTAATAAAAAGTATGAAGAAGCTAGAGGATTGACCTATTTTGAGTTTCCTACTCAATTTGTCTGGAAACAGCAACAAAAAGAATGGGCTCCTAGAATACGTGGTTTCGCTATTGGACGGATGTTTCATCTCACTCCTGCCGCCAAAGAGTTGTATTATCTAAGGATATTGCTGAATCAAGCTAAAGGGGCTAAGTCCTATGAAGATATTCGGACGGTTAATGGTGTTGTGTACTCTACTTTTAAAGAAGCATGTTATTCCTTGGGTTTGCTGGATGATGATAAAGAGTACATTGATGCTATAGTCGAAGCTGGATTTTCAGCACATCCGTCTTACTCGAGGAGACTTTTTGCTATTCTATTATTGTCTGAAAGTGTCTCTAGACCGGAATTTGTTTGGTCTCAAACATGGCAACTCCTAACGGATGACGTACTTCACCGTCAAAGAAAGATACTTCGTATGAAAGGTTTGTAAATCTATATTAATTTCTTATATTCTTTTTCCATTCATTAATCTATTGTGGTCATACATTATCATTTGTATATTTTCATTTTTATATCATTAAAAAAATAAAAAAGAACAGCCCATATTTGTCCCATATAAGAAAACATGTATATGCTTTTTATTTGTTTGCTATGCAGTCATTTACATTTTTTCCCTTTTGGAGATGTTGCTGGTGTTCCATATCAACAAAGTTTGAAGTTTAAATCTCTGTAAATGAAGTAACTTTCAGACTGGAATAACACTTGGAGTATTTGATAAAATGTCTTATTTTGTTACTGAACAAGGAAAATGAACATATGTCTGATGTCCTAGAAAATTGCAGTTTCTTTGTCAATATCTCACATGAAATGGTACAGCTGCTGTTTTTGTTGGCTGCTGTCATTGTGCTTGCTGTTCAGTTGCTATCATTTTCATTAATTCTGAAGGGCTGTTAGTCCCGTTGCTTGGGAGGCTGCTTACTTTTTGAGTAATTATAATGTTTTATGTATTCAGATTTATAGTTGAATGAAAGCCTAAACATGATATTTTGCCTTATATTTTATCATTTTTCTATCATTTAATGACATCTTACTTTTTTGATTAATTATAATGTTTTATGTTTTCAGATTTACAGTTGAATTAAAGCCAACTGAAAAACTATGCACTTGCTGAAATTGAGAAACTTATGGAGCGTAATGGAAGTTCTCTTAGAAATTACCCTCCTATGCCTCTTCCAGATGACATCCTTATCACAGAAGGGTGTAATCGGCTCATTCAAGATGAACTCCGTTATGATAGAGATAAGTTATATGCAGAGCATTGTACCTTATTGGCCAGCTTTACTGATGAAGAAACGATAGTTTATGAAGAGATTATGATGGCTGTTTCGAGAGATAGAGGTGGTGTTTTCTTTGTTTATGGATATGGTGGAACGGGTAAGACGTTTATATGGAGAGCTCTTTCTACTGGTTTACGTTCTAAAGGGGATGTTGTTCTTACTGTTGCTTCGAGTGGTATTGCCGCTCTTCTTATTCCAGGAGGTAGAACGACTCATTCTCGATTTGCAATACCTATTGACATCGATGAGCATTCAACATGCTATATCAAACCTGGAACTCCATTGACAGAACTTTTGTGTAAAGCGAAGCTCATTATTTGGGATGAAGCGCCTGTCATGCAGAGGTTCTGTTTTGAAGCACTGGACCGAACTTTAAGAGATGTGCTTAGATTCTCTAATCCACAGAGCTTACACCAACCATTTGGGGGGAAGGTAGTTGTGTTTGGTGGTGACTTTAGGCAGATCCTACCGGTCATTCCCCATGGAACTCGATATGATATTGTTTCAGCAACAATAAACTCTTCGTATTTGTGGAAATCCTGTAAGGTGCTTACCCTCACCAAAAACATGAGGCTAAGTGTTAATTCTGCATCTCCTGATCTCCAAGAGCTGAAAGAGTTTTCTCAATGGATCCTTAATGTGGGAGATGGTACCTTGGGAGAGGTTGTGGCGAGTCTACCATTGAGATACCTCCTGAGTTTGTATATGCTGTTAATGACCATACTATCTCCTACACATGAGTTTGTATATGCTGTTAATGACCATCTTCTGTCTTTAATCCCTGGTGATGAAAAGGTTTATTACAGTTCTGATAGTATCTGTAAGACCGATGGATATTTACATGCTGGCCAACCTTTATATTCTACGGATTTTCTGAACGGCATAAAAAGTTCTGGCATCCCAAATCATGTTTTGAGACTTAAGGTTGGTGTTCCTATTATTTTAATGAGAAATATAGACCAATCTGCTGGCTTGTGTAATGGAACGAGGTTGATAACCACTCGGTTAGGTAACCACATCATTGAGGCAAGGGTTATCTCCGGCAGAACTGTTGGAGATCAAGTGTTCATCCCTCGCATGGTCATGTCCCCTTCCAACACAACTTTACCGTTCAAGTTTCAAAGACGCCAATTTCCATTGGCGGTTTGTTTTGCAATGACGATTAATAAGAGTCAAGGTCAATCTTTGTCTCAAGTTGGGTTGTACCTCCGGAAGCCAGTGTTTACTCATGGGCAATTGTATGTTGCAATCTCAAGGGTTTAGAGCAAATCCGGGTTGAAGATTTTGTCATGTGATAAGGAAGGTCAACCACTGAACACGACAACAAATGTCGTCTATAAAGAAGTATTTCAGAATTTGACATAACTAGGTATTGTCTAAACTGTAAATCGTTTACCATGTGAATTGAACTCTGAAACAATTGAGTGACATCTCACGGATGTTCCTTTGTTCATCACTTCAGGGCAAAATGCTTACAAGGCCGTTCACGCTTTTCCTAATAAGAAGACTCTCCCAGGTGCAGGTATACTATTTTTCTGTTGTGTCCAGTAAATTAAGACTTTGTTGATGGTTTTGTAATTTTTATACCATGAAAGCAGCTATGAGCTTTTTTTTTATTAGCTTGAGGAAAGTTTGCTTTACTAAAGCCTATCAAATTTGCTGTAGGTTTTGGATAAAGTCTCTCCGTCTTGAAAAATGTTTAGGCCTTTCATATTTTTATATCCTTCTCAGCAAATAGGTTTTTATGAATTGAGGTTTTTAGTGACTTCTGAAGGTTATTGGTAGCGGAGGGGTATACAACCTGAGCTGACCATGTTTGGTGCAAAACTCTTTCCCTATACTTGGTACTGATATATTATTATTCGTAATCACATGTTGCTTACTGTCGGCAGATATATGAATTCAATACAAATGAGATTTCGGGTTGCTTGCTGCCGACATATAGGTGAATTCGGGTTAGGTTACTAAAATGTTGATTGGCACTTTCTTTTTACGATTTTATTTGTTCTAATTATTTATTGTTTTCTATTGTAGTTGTTTTGAAGATATTGGTTGATGTAGTACCATCCGCTCTGGTGTTCCATCTAGCATCATCCTATTCAATTAGACTTTATGCTCATTTATCTATTTTGAATCCAACAAGAAACTTCGACTATATTTTTTCATTTAGTTATTAGCCTTTAATTTTTTAATTTAAACTTACAATTGTGATCTTCGATCTCTTTTTATTCTACGATGACTCTCCACGTCGAACTTCATTATTTCATTATGGCATGTGTTTGTTTCAATGCTATATTATATCATCTAACCTCCATCAACTAACTATTGTACCATATAAATTATTCGATTCCGCGCATCGCGCGGGCACTATACTAGTTTAGAGATTGAAGAACATGGTATCACCCATCCAGAATTCCTTTTTTATCTTCATTATGTAAGATTAAACCTACATTACTTTTTGTTTCCATACAAATCCATTCATATAACCAAACTCTTTTTTTGTCTTCCAGGAATCCTATGGTCGAAGTCTAATAAATCGATTTCATCAATTCATATATTTGTTACCATAACACACTATTGATTTTTATTTGTATTTTTTATTATTATCTCTGGTTCATCCTTATTATAGATATCTTATATTTTTTCCCCTTGCGCACGCGCCATGGCGCGGGGATTGTACTAGTTGATATTTATTGAAATCCAATGTTTATCTATTTACAAAACAAAAAAGATTGCAATCTCAATATAAAGATTTGATTTTACCCATAACACTACAAAAAAGAGTTTATGTGATAGTAAATTGCTGCCTAATTACCTGCTTGAATGATTTGTTAAAATCTAATGTTTATCTATTTACAAAACAAAAAATCAATCTCTAATACATAGATTTTCAAGGTAGTCTCGAATATTTTCTGGGATTTTTACTGCTGAGTTATTACAATAATATTTATCCATTCACTTTAACTATCATACTTACTCATCTATATATATTGATAATGAAATATAGCAAGTAATTTACCTATTTTCATCCACCTACATCGACTTACATTCTTCTTTTTCCCGCGGCTTACATTCTTCTTTTTCCGGCTTCATCTTCATTCTTTTTCTACTTCTTCTCAACCTACTTTTTTAGTGATGATGCTCGAAATTTAAATAATGATATTCTCGAATATCGTAAATAAATAAAGGTTCCCCGCTATACAAATAGAACCTTTTAAACATGAAAAATGGGCGAGTACGAGTCAGGATAATGACTCAAGACGTCCACGGACGATAAACCATCCACGACTCCTACATGCATGCTAGACACATGGCATCCATGCCCCCATCACACATGGTGTGAGACACTTGACCTATGGCAACGAGTGGCATGCATGTAGAAATACTTGCACTATAAAAGGAGGTCGAAGCCTCATTATCAAGGGGTCGGTTCCCATTTTATTACAAGGAGTGTAGGGCGGGAATGTGGGGCTTTTTCGAGCCTGTCTGGGCAGGTTCGTCTCAGCAGCTAGCCGACACTTGTTGAGACTATCGCCCGGAAAGCGGAACGAGTTGAGCACTAGGCTCAACAACACTGGAAAGGATCAACCACCATTCGTGGTGGTCAAGTATAGGTAAGACCGTCCGAACGACTCTAGTCTCTGCGGAACAGGTCGAAGCCCCCACTTATGATAGATGATAGGAGGAGGGGGGCTCCGGGTAAGACCGCTGACCAACTGAATCAACACGTGGCTCAACTCCCCCATGGGGACGTGGAAGAAGGTTCGCTTTTCAAATTTCGTTTCATCACTAGTAGCATGCATGTAGAAATACTTGCACTATAAAAGGAGGTCGAAGCCTCATTATCAAGGGGTCGGTTCCCATTTTATTCCAAGGAGTGTAGGCCGCGAATGTGGGGCTTTTTCGAGCCTGTTTGGGCAGGTTCGTCTCAGCAGCGAGCCGACACTTGTTGAGACTATCGCCCAGAAAGCGGAACGAGTTAAACACTAGGCTCAACGGCACTAGAAAGGATCAACCGCCATTCGTGGTGGTCAAGTCCAAGTAAGACCATCCGAACGACTCTGGTCTTCGCGGCATAGGTCGAAGCCCCCACTTAGGATAGATGATAGGAGGAAGGGGGCTCCAGGTAAGACCGCTGACCAACTGAATCGACAAGTGGCTCACCTCCCCCATGGGGACGTGGAAGGAGGTCCACTTTTAAAATGTGGTTTCATCACTAGCGCCGTCTGTGGGGACTCTCTCACGCTAAGACGTAATCTATTAAGATATATAAATGTGTTCATGTGAATTCCTGTGGGGAAGTATCAAAATTTTGAATTCGGCACCGATGACATTCGTTGGAGGTCAAGATTGAATGTGAATTAACTGCTCAGTTAGAAAAGGGTGTGAGCAATATAATGAGTTGGAATAAAATCATACGCGCATATGAACGCCCACGGCTATGTGTGGATAAGGAGCCATGGTCAGTCACTAGGGCGTGGCTCAAAGCGCAAACATGTAAGAGAAGGCTCGGATAAATAAAGATAACAGGGTTGAATCTTTTTCCCGTCCACGTCTGAAATGTAGCAGCAGGATCACGGGCGTGCACGGAGAAGGGGAGTCCTGTCAACAGACATACGTCATGCTAACAACAGCTAAGATAGAGATGAGCCATAACATCACGACGCGTTTCATGACTATGATCCTTGTGCGAATTATGAAATACAGGGTGAGTTTGGTTGAATCTCGACAGCGGCAGAAAATAAACAGCATATTCCCACAATGACGATGGGGTGAGGATTTGACATTGGTGAAATTTAAAACGAAAGTTGATTGATATCTACCCGTTGCGCGCGTTCGATTTCCTCAAGTGGATTGGAAGAGTCGAATGTGGTATGAAAGTGCAGCAAAAGAATCAAAAGCAGAAAATTCTTTGCGGTAAACGGGTAACTCATGTGGGAGCACCTCCTGTAACGGGTCGTCTTGTCACCTGCGAGATTGCACCCCAGCTCTTCCACTGTTCCTCTCCACCTGCGGCGGAGAACTTCAGCTCGCCTTTCATGTTTTGTCTCTTCGCCTGCGGCGGAACACAGTAGTTCGCTTCCTCCGCTTTGTTTCTCCACCCGTGGCGGAGAACATCATCTCGCCGTCCATGTTTCGTCTCTTCACCCGCGATGGAACACAGCAGTTCGCTTCCACCACTTCGTTTCGTCACCCATGGCGAAGTACAGCGACTCGGTTTCCCTGCTTCACTTCGTTGTCCGCGGCGGGATACAGCGGCTCGTTTTCTCTGCTTCGTTTCTTCATCCGCGATGGAGCGCTGCCGCTCACTTCCTACGCGGCGAAGCGTGGCTGACCGGCTGTGTAAGCCCTTTCACCAAAGAGGTTATTCATTGAGGTAGGTTTTTTGCTTAATTTCTCTTGATGGGTGCAATATGCTATGGGTTTTGAATTTATCCTTCAATGATGAAGTGTTCAAGACCAAATTACGGCAGTTGGCCTCCCCCTGATGAACCTAAAAAAAATATATAATATCACTTCCGGAGGGGAGCGCCAAAATATGTGATCGTTTAGCTAGTCGATATCATGAAGGATTGATTTGCTTTCAATTATGTGGAATAAATGATAAGCAACAAATACCCCCGTATTGAGAATCATCAATCGGTTGTTCTATTTGTTTTCCCTTGGTAGCTATTGTCATGGCTTTTGGAGAATGGCTCTTCATATGGATTCACACATATTTTATTTATTGCTGATTATAAGAGGTGAGTCATCAAGAATTGCCAATTTAAAAATACCACATAGCCATTTCCAGGAGGCCTACGAATATACACCAAGCCGTAGAACAATCGTTCAAGTCCCAGGACGCTGGAGCTTGCTCCGCATCGGGTATCCGGTCATAGAGCTTAACTCCCGGATCGAATACTAAGGCCCAGGACGCTGTAACTTGCTCCGTGTCGGGCATCCGGTCGTATAGCTTGCCTCCCGGATCGAGTACTAAGTCCCATCACACTGGACCTTGCTCCATGTCGGGCATCCGGTCGTAGATCTTGCCTTCCGGATTGAGTACTAAGTCCCAGGGCGCTGGAGCTTGCTCTGTGTCGGGCATCCGGTCGTAGAGCTTGCCTCCCGGATCGAGTACTAAGTCCCAGGACGCTGGAGCTTGCTCAGCGTCGGGCATCCGGTCGAAGAGCTTGCCTCCCGGATCGAATACTAAGTCCTAGGACGCTGGAGCTTGCTCCGTGTCGGGCATCCGGTCGTAGAGCTTGCCTCCCGGATCGAGTACTAAGTCCTAGGAAGCTGGAGCTTGCTCCGTGTCGGGCCTCCGGTCGTAGAGCTTGCCTCCTGGATCGAGTACTAAGTCCCAGGACGCTAGAGCTTGCTCCGCGTCGGGCATTCGGTCGTAGAGCTTGCCTCCCGTATCGAGTATTTAGTCCTAGGGCGTTAGAGATTGCTCCATGTCGGGCATCCGTTCGTAGAGCTTGCCTTCCGGATTGAGTACTAAGTCCCATGGCGCTGGAGCTTGCTCCGTGTCGGGCATCCGGTCGTAGAGCTTTCCTCCCGGATCGAGTACAAAGTCCCAGGATGCTGGAGCTTGCTACGCGTCGGGCAGTCGGTCGTAGAGCTTGCCTCCCGGATCGAGTACTAAATCCAAGGACGATGGAGCTTGCTCCGTGTCGGGTATCCGGTCGTAGAGCTTGCCTCCCGGATCGAATACTACGTCCCATGACACTTGAGCTTGCTCCGTGTCGGGCATCCGGTCATAGAGCTTTCCACCCGGATCGAGTACTAAGTCCCAGGACGCTGGAGCTTGCTCCGCGTCGGGCATCCGGTCGAAGAGCTTGCCTCCCAGATCGAATACTAATTCCTACGACGCTGGAGCTTGCTCCGTGTCGGGCATCCGGTCCTAGAGCTTGCCTCCCGGATCGAGTACTAAGTCCTAGGACGCTGGAGCTTGCTCCGTGTCGGGCCTCCGGTCGTAGAACTTGCCTCCCATATCGACAACCAAGTCCCAGGACGCTGGGGCTTGCTCCGCGTCGGGCATCCAGTCGTAGAGCTTGACTCCCGGATCGAAGATTTCACTACGTCCCTCTTGAGTAATAGAGGGCCTCCGCTGGTAGCTTTATAATCTCGCGGAGATAACTATTAAGTGAGTATAAACTAAGTCTCTCTCGAGTGACAGAGGGCCTCCGTTGGTAGCTTTATAAGCTCGCGGAGACAACTTTTAAGTGCGTATAAACTAAGTCTCTCTCGAGTGACCGAGGGCCTACGCTGGTAGCTTTATTAGCTCGCGTAGATAACTTCTAAGTGAGTATAAACTAAGACCCTCTCGAATGACCGAGGGCCACCGCTGGTAGCTTTATGAGCTCGCGGAGATAGCTCTTAAATGAGTATAAACAATGTCCCTCTCGAGTGACAGAGGGCCTCCTTTGGTATCTCTATAAGCTCGCAGAGAGAACTCTTAAGTGAGTATAAACTAAGTCCCTCTCGAGTGATAGAGGGCCTCCGCTGGTAGCTTTATAAGCTCGCGAAGGTAACTCTTAAATAAGTATAAACTAAGTCCCTCTCCAGTGACAGAGGGCCTCCGCTGGTAGATTTACAAGCTCGCGGAGATAACTCTTAACTGAGTATAAACAAAGTCTCGCTCGTGTGATAGATGGCCTCCGACGATAGCTTCATAAGCTTGCGGAAAGAAGTCTTAATTGAGTATAAACTAAGTCCCTCTCGAGTGACAGAGGGCCTCCGCTGGTATCTTTATGAGCTCGCAGATATAACTCTTAAATGAGTATAAACTAAGTCCCTCTCGAGTGACAGAGGGCCTCCGCTGGTAGCTCTATAAGCTCGCGGAGAGAACTCTTATGTGAGTAAAAACTAAGTCCCTCTCGAGTGACAAAGGGCCTCTGCTAGTAGCTTTATAAACTCGCGGAGAGAACTCTTAAGTGAGTATAAACTAAGTCCCTCTCGATTGAAAGAGGGCCTCCACTGGTAGCTTTATAAGCTCGCGGAGATAACTCTTAAATGAGTATAAACCAAAGTCCTTCTCGAGTGACAGAGGGCCTCCTCCAGTTGCTTTCTATGCTCGTGGAGAGAATTCTTAAGTGAGTATAAACCAAGTCCCTCTCGAATGAGAGAGGGCCTCCGCTGGTATCTTTATAAGCTCGCGGAGATAACTCTGAAGTGAGTATAAACTAAGTCCCTCTCGAGTGACAGAGGGCCTCCGCTGGTAGCTCTATAAGCTCGCAGAGAGAACTCTTATGTGAGTAAAACCTAAGTCCCTCTCGAGTGACAAAGGGCCTCCGCTGGTAGCTTTATAAGCTCGCGGAGAGAACTCTTAAGTGAGTATAAACTAAGTCCCTCTCGATTGAAAGAGGGCCTCCACTAGTAGCTTTATAAGCTCGTGGAGATAACCCTTAAATGAGTATAAACTAAGTCCTTCTCGAGTGACAGAGGGCCTCCGCCGGTTGCTTTATATGCTCGTGGAGAGAACTCTAAAGTGAGTATAAACCAAGTCCCTCTCGAATGAGAGAGGGCCTCCGCTGGTATCTTTATAAGCTCGCGGAGATAACTCTGAAGTGAGTATAAACTAAGTCCCTCTCGAGTGACAGAGGGCCTCCGCTGGTAGATTTATAAGCTCGCGGAGATAACTCTTAAGTGAGTATAAACTAAGTCCCTCTCGAGTGACAGAGGGCCTCCGCTGGTAGCTTTACAAGCTTGCGGAGATAACTCTTGACTGTGTATAAACTAAGTCCCGCTCGTGTGATAGAAGGCCTCCGCCGATAGCTTCATAAGCTTGCGGAGAGAACTCTTAATTGAGTATAAACTAAGTCCCTCTTGACTGACAGAGGGCCTCCACAGGTAGCTTTATGAACTCGCGGAGATAACTCTTAAATAAGTATAAACTAGGTCCATCTCGAGTGATAGAGGGCCTCCATTGGTAGCTCTATAAGCTCGCGGAGAGAACTCTTAAGTGAGTATAAACTAAGTCCCTCTCGAGTGACAGAGGACCTCCGCTGGTAGCTTTATAAGCTCGCGGAGAGAACTCTTAATTGAGTATAAACTAAGTCCCTCTCGAGTGAAAGAGGGCCTCCGTTGGTAGCTCTATAAGCTCGCGGAGAGAACTCTTGAGTGAGTATAAACTAAGTCCCTCTCGAGTGACAGAGGGCCTCCGCTGGTAGTTTTATTAGCTCGCGGAGAGAACTCTTAACTGAGTATAAACTAAGTCCCTCTCGAGCGAAAGAGGGCCTCCGCTGGTAGCTTTGTAAGTTCGCGGAGATAACTATTAAATGAGTATAAACTAAGTCTCTCTCGAGTGACAGAGGGCCTCCGCTGGTAGCTTTACAAGCTTGCGGAGATAACTCTTGACTGTGTATAAACTAAGGGTGTGTATGGCTGATATATAAGCAGGTTAAAAAGTGTGAAATTATTAGCTGTTAAAAAAATAAACTGGTTTAAACGGTGTATGTGAACAACAAATAAGCTTTAGTCAGTTAAAAAAAAGGTTTATAAATAACCTGCAGATTGAAGCATATTTTGAGGTTTATATTCCATAATTACTATTTTACCCCTTCTCTTTTATCTTATTTGGTTTGAAAGTACCACAATAACCCTAATAAAAACCAAATAAACTCCACTTTTTACAAATAAACTGTTTTTTGCCCCATACGGAGTTTATATTTTTTCATAAATTTTTAACTACTTTTACCAACAGTTTATAAATTTTTACCCTGTTTATAATTTTAGTCAGTTTATTAACCCCGTCCTATACGAACCCTAAGTCCCGCTCGTGTGATAGAAGGCCTCCGCCGATAGCTTCATAAGCTTGCGGAGAGAACTCTTAATTGAGTATAAACTACGTCCCTCTCGACTGACAGAGGGCTTCCGCTGGTAGCTTTATGAGCTCGCAGAGATAACACTTAGATGAGTATAAACTAAGTCCATCTCGAGTGACAGAGGGCCTCCGTTGGTAGCTCTATAAGCTCGCGGAGAGAACTCTTAAGTGAGTATAAACTAAGTCCCTCTCGAGTGACAGATGGCCTCCGCTGGTAGCTTTATAAGCACGCGGAGAGAACTCTTAACTGAGTATAAACTAAGTCCCTCTCGAGTGAAAGAGGGCCTCCGTTGGTAGCTCTATAAGCTCGCGGAGAGAACTCTTAAGTGAGTATAAACTAAGTCCCTCTCGAGTGACAGAGGGCCTCCGCTGGTAGCTTTACAAGCTTGCGGAGATAACTGTTGACTGTGTATAAACTAAGTCCCGCTCGTGTGATAGAAGGCCTCCGCCGATAGCTTCATAAGCTTGCGGAGAGAACTCTTAATTGAGTATAAACTAAGTCCCTCTTGACTGACAGAGGGCCTCCACTGGTAGCTTTATGAACTCGCGGAGATAACTCTTAAATAAGTATAAACTAGGTCCATCTCGAGTGATAGAGGGCCTCCATTGGTAGCTCTATAAGCTCGCGGAGAGAACTCTTAAGTGAGTATAAACTAAGTCCCTCTCGAGTGACAGAGGACCTCCGCTGGTAGCTTTATAAGCTCGCGGAGAGAACTCTTAATTGAGTATAAACTAAGTCCCTCTCGAGTGAAAGAGGGCCTCCGTTGGTAGCTCTATAAGCTCGCGGAGAGAACTCTTGAGTGAGTATAAACTAAGTCCCTCTCGAGTGACAGAGGGCCTCCGCTGGTAGTTTTATTAGCTCGCGGAGAGAACTCTTAACTGAGTATAAACTAAGTCCCTCTCGAGCGAAAGAGGGCCTCCGCTGGTAGCTTTGTAAGTTCGCGGAGATAACTATTAAATGAGTATAAACTAAGTCTCTCTCGAGTGACAGAGGGCCTCCGCTGGTAGCTTTACAAGCTTGCGGAGATAACTCTTGACTGTGTATAAACTAAGGGTGTGTATGGCTGATATATAAGCAGGTTAAAAAGTGTGAAATTATTAGCTATTAAAAAAATAAACTGGTTTAAACGGTGTATGTGAACAACAAATAAGCTTTAGTCAGTTAAAAAAAAGGTTTATAAATAACCTGCAGATTGAAGCATATTTTGAGGTTTATATTCCATAATTACTATTTTACCCCTTCTCTTTTATCTTATTTGGTTTGAAAGTACCACAATAACCCTAATAAAAACCAAATAAACTCCACTTTTTACAAATAAACTGTTTTTTGCCCCATACGGAGTTTATATTTTTTCATAAATTTTTAACTACTTTTACCAACAGTTTATAAATTTTTACCCTGTTTATAATTTTAGTCAGTTTATTAACCCCGTCCTATACGAACCCTAAGTCCCGCTCGTGTGATAGAAGGCCTCCGCCGATAGCTTCATAAGCTTGCGGAGAGAACTCTTAATTGAGTATAAACTACGTCCCTCTCGACTGACAGAGGGCTTCCGCTGGTAGCTTTATGAGCTCGCAGAGATAACACTTAGATGAGTATAAACTAAGTCCATCTCGAGTGACAGAGGGCCTCCGTTGGTAGCTCTATAAGCTCGCGGAGAGAACTCTTAAGTGAGTATAAACTAAGTCCCTCTCGAGTGACAGATGGCCTCCGCTGGTAGCTTTATAAGCACGCGGAGAGAACTCTTAACTGAGTATAAACTAAGTCCCTCTCGAGTGAAAGAGGGCCTCCGTTGGTAGCTCTATAAGCTCGCGGAGAGAACTCTTAAGTGAGTATAAACTAAGTCCCTCTCGAGTGACAGAGGGCCTCCGCTGGTAGCTTTACAAGCTTGCGGAGATAACTCTTGACTGTGTATAAACTAAGTCCCGCTCGTGTGATAGAAGGCCTCCGCCGATAGCTTCATAAGCTTGCGGAGAGAACTCTTAATTGAGTATAAACTAAGTCCCTCTTGACTGACAGAGGGCCTCCACTGGTAGCTTTATGAACTTGCGGAGATAACTCTTAAATAAGTATAAACTAGGTCCATCTCGAGTGATAGAGGGCCTCCATTGGTAGCTCTATAAGCTCGCGGAGAGAACTCTTAAGTGAGTATAAACTAAGTCCCTCTCGAGTGACAGAGGACCTCCGCTGGTAGCTTTATAAGCTCGCGGAGAGAACTCTTAATTGAGTATAAACTAAGTCCCTCTCGAGTGAAAGAGGGCCTCCGTTGGTAGCTCTATAAGCTCGCGGAGAGAACTCTTGAGTGAGTATAAACTAAGTCCCTCTCGAGTGACAGAGGGCCTCCGCTGGTAGTTTTATTAGCTCGCGGAGAGAACTCTTAACTGAGTATAAACTAAGTCCCTCTCGAGCGAAAGAGGGCCTCCGCTGGTAGCTTTGTAAGTTCGCGGAGATAACTATTAAATGAGTATAAACTAAGTCTCTCTCGAGTGACAGAGGGCCTCCGCTAGTAGCTTTACAAGCTTGCGGAGATAACTCTTGACTGTGTATAAACTAAGGGTGTGTATGGCTGATATATAAGCAGGTTAAAAAGTGTGAAATTATTAGCTGTTAAAAAAATAAACTGGTTTAAACGGTGTATGTGAACAACAAATAAGCTTTAGTCAGTTAAAAAAAAGGTTTATAAATAACCTGCAGATTGAAGCATATTTTGAGGTTTATATTCCATAATTACTATTTTACCCCTTCTCTTTTATCTTATTTGGTTTGAAAGTACCACAATAACCCTAATAAAAACCAAATAAACTCCACTTTTTACAAATAAACTGTTTTTTGCCCCATACGGAGTTTATATTTTTTCATAAATTTTTAACTACTTTTACCAACAGTTTATAAATTTTTACCCTGTTTATAATTTTAGTCAGTTTATTAACCCCGTCCTATACGAACCCTAAGTCCCGCTCGTGTGATAGAAGGCCTCCGCCGATAGCTTCATAAGCTTGCGGAGAGAACTCTTAATTGAGTATAAACTACGTCCCTCTCGACTGACAGAGGGCTTCCGCTGGTAGCTTTATGAGCTCGCAGAGATAACACTTAGATGAGTATAAACTAAGTCCATCTCGAGTGACAGAGGGCCTCCGTTGGTAGCTCTATAAGCTCGCGGAGAGAACTCTTAAGTGAGTATAAACTAAGTCCCTCTCGAGTGACAGATGGCCTCCGCTGGTAGCTTTATAAGCACGCGGAGAGAACTCTTAACTGAGTATAAACTAAGTCCCTCTCGAGTGAAAGAGGGCCTCCGTTGGTAGCTCTATAAGCTCGCGGAGAGAACTCTTAAGTGAGTATAAACTAAGTCCCTCTCGAGTGACAGAGGGCCTCCGCTGGTAGCTTTACAAGCTTGCGGAGATAACTCTTGACTGTGTATAAACTAAGTCCCGCTCGTGTGATAGAAGGCCTCCGCCGATAGCTTCATAAGCTTGCGGAGAGAACTCTTAATTGAGTATAAACTAAGTCCCTCTTGACTGACAGAGGGCCTCCACTGGTAGCTTTATGAACTCGCGGAGATAACTTTTAACTGAGTATAAACTAAGTCCCTCTCGAGTGAAAGAGGGCCTCCGCTGGTAGCTTTATAAGTTCGCGGAGATAACTATTAAATGAGTATAAACTAAGTCTCTCTCGAGTGACAGAGGGCCTCCGCTGGTAGCTTTACAAGCTTGCGGAGATAACTATTAAATGAGTATAAACTAAGGGTGTGTATGGCTGATATATAAGCAGGTTAAAAAGTGTGAAATCATTAGTTGTTAAAAAAATAAACAGGTTTAAACGGTGTATGTGAACAACAAATAAGCTTTAGTCAGTTAAAAAAAAGGTTTATAAATAACCTGCAGATTGAAGCATATTTTGAGGTTTATATTCCATAATTACTATTTTACCCCTTCTCTTTTATCTTATTTGGTTTGAAAGTACCACAATAACCCTAATAAAAACCAAATAAACTCCACTTTTTACAACTAAACTGTTTTTTGCCCCATACGGATTTATATTTTTTCATAAATTTTTAACTACTTTTACCAACAGTTTATAAATTTTTACCCTGTTTATAATTTTAGTCAGTTTATTAACCCCGTCCTATACGAACCCTAAGTCCCGCTCGTGTGATAGAAGGCCTCCGCCGATAGCTTCATAAGCTTGCGGAGAGAACTCTTAATTGAGTATAAACTAAGTCCCTCTCGACTGACAGAGGGCTTCCGCTGGTAGCTTTATGAGCTCGCATAGATAAAACTTAGATGAGTATAAACTAAGTCCATCTCGAGTGACAGAGGGCCTCCGTTGGTAGCTCTATAAGCTCGCGGAGAGAACTCTTAAGTGAGTATAAACTAAGTCCCTCTCGAGTGACAGATGGCCTCCGCTGGTAGCTTTATAAGCTCGTGGAGAGAACTCTTAACTGAGTATAAACTAAGTCTCTCTCGAGTGAAAGAGGGCCTCCGTTGGTAGCTCTATAAGCTCGCGGAGAGAACTCTTAAGTGAGTATAAACTAAGTTCCTCTCGAGTGACAGAGGGCCTCCGCAGGTAGCTTTATAAGCTCGCGGAGAGAACTCTTAACTGAGTATAAACTAAGTCCCTCTCGAGTGAAAAAGGACCTCTGCTGGTAGCTTTATAAGTTCGCGGAGATAACTATTAAATCAGTATAAACTAAGTCCCTCTCGAGTGACAGGGGACCTCTGCTGGTAGCTTTATAAGCTTGCGGAGATAACTCTTAAGTGAGTATAAACTAAGTCCCTCTTGAGTGACAGAGAGCCTCCCTTGGTAGCTTTATAAGCTCGCGGAGAAAACTCTTAAGTGAGTGTATACCAAGTACCTCTCGAGTGATAGAGGGCCTCCGTCGGTAGCTTTATTAGCTCGCGAAGAGAACTCTTAAGTGAGTATAAACTAAATCCCTCTCGAGTGACAGAGGGCCTCCGCTGGTAGCTTTATAAGCTCGCGGAGAGAACTCTTAAGTGAGTATAAACTTAGTCCCTCTCGAGTGACAGAGGACCTCCGCTGGTAGCTTTACAAGCTCGCGGAGATAACTCTTAACTGAGTATAAACTAATTCCCTCTCGAGTGATAGAGGGCCTCTGTCGGTAGCTAGCTTTATAAGCTCGCAGAGAGAACTCTTAAGTGAGTATAAGCTAAGTCCCTCTCGAATGACAGAGGGCCTCCTCTTGCAGCTTTATAAGCTCGCGGAGATAACTCTTATGTGAGTGTAAACTAAGTCCCTCTCGAGTGACAGAGGGCCTTCGCTGGTAGCTTTATAAGCTCGCGGAGAGAAACTCTTAACTGCTATAAACTAAGTCCATCTCGAGTGACAGAGGGCCTCCGCTGTAGCTTTATAATCTCATGGAGAGAACTATTAAGTGAGTATAAACTAAGTGCCTCTCAAGTGAAAGATTGCCTCCGCTTGTAGGTTTATAAGCTCGCGGAGATAACTCATAAGTGAGTATAAACTAATTCCCTCTCGAGTGACAGAGGGCCTCCGCTGGTAGCTTTATAAGATCGCGAGAGTGAACTCTTTAGTGAGTATAAACTATGTCCCTCTCGAGTGACAGAGGGCCTCCGCTGGTAGCTATATAAGCTCGCGGATATAACTCTTTAGTGAGTTTAAACTAAGTCCCTCTCGAGTGACAGAGGGCCTCCGCTGGTAGCTTTACAAGCTTGCGGAGATAACTCTTGACTGTGTATAAACTAAGTCCCGCTCGTGTGATAGAAGGCCTCCGCCGATAGCTTCATAAGCTTGAGGAGAGAACTATTAATTAAGTATAAACTAAGTCCCTCTTGACTGACAGAGGGCCTCCACTGGTAGCTTTATGAGCTCGCGGAGATAACTCTTAAATAAGTATAAACTAACTCCATCTCGAGTGATAGAGGGCCTCCGTTGGTAGCTCTATAAGCTCGCGGAGAGAACTCTTAAGTGAGTATAAACTAAGTCCCTCTCGAGTGACAGAGGACCTCCGCTGGTAGCTTTATAAGCTCGCGGAGAGAACTCTTAACTGAGTATAAAGTAAGTCCCTCTCGAGTGAAAGAGGGCCTCCGTTGGTAGCTCTATAAGCTCGCGGAGAGAACTCTTAAGTGAGTATAAACTAAGTCCCTCTCGAGTGACAGAGGGCCTCCGCTAGTAGCTTTATTAGCTCGCGGAGAGAACTCTTAACTGAGTATAAACTAAGTCCCTCTCGAGTGAAAGAGGGCCTCCGCTGGTAGCTTTATAAGTTCGCGGAGATAACTATTAAATGAGTATAAACTAAGTCTCTCTCGAGTGACAGAGGGCCTCCGCCGGTAGCTTTACAAGCTTGCGGAGATAACTCTTGACTGTGTATAAACTAAGGGTGTGTAAGGCTGATATATAAGCAGGTTAAAAAGTGTGAAATTATTAGCTGTTAAAAAAATAAACAGGTTTAAACGGTGTATGTGAACAACAAATAAGCTTTAGTCAGTTAAAAAAAAGGTTTATAAATAACCTGCAGATTGAAGCTTATTTTGAGGTTTATATTCCATAATTACTATTTTACCCCTTCTCTTTTATCTTATTTGGTTTGAAAGTACCACAATAACCCTAATAAAAACCAAATAAACTCCACTTTTTACAAATAAACTGGTTTTTGCCCCATACGGAGTTTATATTTTTTCATAAATTTTTAACTACTTTTACCAACAGTTTATAAATTTTTACCCTGTTTATAATTTTAGTCAGTTTATTAACCCCGTCCTATACGAACCCTAAGCCCCGCTCGTGTGATAGAAGGCCTCCGCTGATAGCTTCATAAGCTTGCGGAGAGAATTCTTAATTGAGTATAAACTAAGTCCCTCTCGACTGACAGAGGGCTTCCGCTGGTAGCTTTATGAGCTCGCAGAGATAACACTTAAATGAGTATAAATTAAGTCCATCTCGAGTGACAGAGGGCCTCCGTTGGTAGCTTTATAAGCTCGCGGAGAGAACTCTTAAGTGAGTATAAACTAAGTCCCTCTCGAGTGACAGATGGCCTCCGCTGGTAGCTTTATAAGCTCGCGGAGAGAACTCTTAACTAAGTATAAACTAAGTCCCTCTCGAGTGAAAGAGGGCCTCCGTTGGTAGCTTTATAAGCTCGCGGAGTGAACTCTTAAGTGAGTATAAACTATGTCCCTCTCGAGTGACAGAGGGCCTCCGCTGGTAGCTTTATAAGCTCGCGGAGAGAACTCTTAACTGAGTATAAACTAAGTCCCTCTCGAGTGAAAGAGGGCCTCCACTGGTAGCTTTATAAGTTCGCGGAGATAACTATTAAATGAGTATAAACTAAGTCCCTCTAGAGTGACAGAGGACCTCTGCTGGTAGCTTTATAAGCTTGCGGAGATAACTCTTAAGTGAGTATAAACTAAGCCCCTCTTGAGTGACAGAGAGCCTCCCTTGGTAGCTTTATAAGCTCGCGGAGAAAACTCTTAAGTGAGTATATACCAAGTACCTCTCGAGTGATAGAGGGCCTCCGTCGGTAGCTTTATAAGCTCGCGGAGAGAACTCTTAAGTGAGTATAAACTAAGTCCCTCTCGAGTGACAGAGGGCCTCCGCTGGTAGATTTATAAGCTCGCGGAGAGAACTCTTAAGTGAGTATAAACTTAGTCCCTCTCGAGTGACAGAGGACCTCCGCTGGTAGCTTTACAAGCTCGCGGAGATAACTCTTAACTGAGTATAAACTAATTCCCTCTTGAGTGATAGAGGGCCTCTGCCGGTAGCTAGCTTTATAAGCTTGCAGAGAGAACTCTTAAGTGAGTATAAGCTAAGTCCCTCTCGAATGACAGAGGGCCTCCTCTTGCAGCTTTATAAGCTCGCGGAGATAACTCTTATGTGAGTGTAAACTAAGTCCCTCTCGAGTGACAGAGGGCCTTCGCTGGTAGCTTTATAAGCTCGCGGAGAGAACTCTTAACTGACTATAAACTAAGTCCATCTCGAGTGACAGAGGGCCTCCGTTGTAGCTTTATAATCTCGTGGAGAGAACTATTAAGTGAGTATAAACTAAGTGCCTCTCAAGTGAAAGATGGCCTCCGCTGGTAGGTTTATAAACTCGCGGAGATAACTCATAAGTGAGTATAAACTAAGTCCCTCTCGAGTGACAGAGGGCCTCTGCTGGTAGCTTTATAAGATCGCGAGAGTGAACTCTTTAGTGAGTATAAACTATGTCCCTCTCGAGTGACAGAGGGCCTCCGCTGGTAGCTTTATAAGCTCGCGGATATAACTCTTTAGTGAGTTTAAACTAAGTCCCTCTCGAGTGACAGAGCGCCTCCGCTGGTAGCTTTATAAGCTCACGGAGATAACTCTTAAGTAAGTATAAACTAAGTCCCTCTCGAGTGACAGAGGGCCTTCGCTGGTAGCTTTATAAGCTCGCGGAGAGAACTGTTAAAATGAGTATAAACAAGGCCCTCCTCGAACAATGGATGTGAATAAGAAACAGGATCATACGATGCATCATTGTCGAACCCAAGTTTAGCCACGACTTAACTGAAGTTCGAGGAGCAGTGATGATGCCCGAAATTTAAATAATGATATTCTTAAATATCGTAAATAAATAAAGGTTCCCCGCTATATAAATAGAACCTTATGAACATGAAAAATGGGCAAATACGAGTCAGGATAAGGGCTCAAGACGTCCACGGTCGATAAACCATCCACGACTCCTATATGCATGCTAGACACATGGCATCCATTCCCCCATCACACATGGTGTGAGACACTTGACATGTGGCAACGAGTGGCATGCATGTAGAAATACTTGCACTATAAAAGGAGGTCGAAGCCTCATTATTAAGGGGTCGGTTCCCATTTTATTCCAAGGAGTGTAGGCCGGGAATGTGGGGCTTTTTCGAGCATGTCTGGGCTGGTTCGTCTCAGTAGCGAGCCGACACTTGTTGAGATTATCGCCCGGAAAGCGGAACGAGTTGAGCACTAGGCTCAACGGCACTGGAAAGAATCAAACGCTAGTCGTGGTGGTCAAGTCCAGGTAAGACCGTGCGAACGACTCTGGTCTCCGCTGCACAGGTCGAAGCCCGCACTTAGGATAGATGATAGGAGGAGGGGGCTCCAGGTAAGACCTTTGACCAACTGAATCGACACGTGGCTCACCTCCCCCATGGGGACGTGGAAGGAGGTCCGCTTTTCAAATGTGGTTTCATCACTACTGGCATCCATGTAGAAATACTTGCACTATAAAAGGAGGTCGAAGCCTCATTATCAAGGGGTTGGTTCCCATTTTATTCCAAGGAGTGTAGGCTGGGAATGTGGGGCTTTTTCGAGCCTGTCTGGGCAGGTTCGTCTCAGCAGCAAGCCGACACTTGTTGAGACTATCGCCCGGAAAGCGGAACAAGTTGAGCACTAGGCTCAATGACACTGGAAATGATCAACCGTCAGTCGTGGTGGTCAAGTCCAGGTAAGACCGTCCGAACGACTCTGGTCTCCGCGGCATAGGTCAAAGCCCCCACTTAGGATAGATGATAGGAGAAGGGGGGCTCCAGGTAAGACCGTTGACCAACTGAATCGACATGTGGCACACCTCCCCCATGGGGATGTGGAAGGATGTCCGCTTTTTAAATGTGGTTTCATCACTTGCGTCGTCCGTGGGGACACTCTCACGCTAAGAGGTAATCTATTAAGATATATAAATGGGTTCATGTGAATTCCTGTGGGGAAGTATCAAAATTTTGAATTCGGCCACCGATGACATTAGTTGGAGGTCTAGACTGAATGTGAATTGACTGCTCAGTTAGAAAGGGGTGTGGGCAATATAATGAGTTGGCATAAAATCATACGCGCATATGAATGCCCACGGCTATGTGTGGACAAAGAGCCATGGTCAGTCGCTGAGGCATTGCTCAAAGCGCAAACATGTAGGAGAAGGCTCGGCTAAATAAAGATAACGGGGTTGAATCTTTTTCCCGTCCACGTCTGAAATGTAGCAGCAGGATCGCGGGCGTGCGCAGAAAAGGAGGGTCCTGTCGACAGACATACGTCATGCTAACGGCAGCTAAGATAGAGAAGAGCCATAGCATCGCGACGCATTTCATGACTATGATCCTTGTGCGAATTATGAAATACAGGGTGAGTTTGGCTTTGAATCTCGACAGCGGCAGAAAATAAACAACATAGTCCCGCAATGAGGATAGGGTGAGGATTTGACATTGGTGAAATTTAAAAACAAAGTAGATCGATATCTACCCGTTACGCACGTTCGATTTTCTCAAGTG
Organism: Persicaria tinctoria; assembly: GCA_037127255.1. Lineage (NCBI taxonomy): Eukaryota > Viridiplantae > Streptophyta > Magnoliopsida > Caryophyllales > Polygonaceae > Persicaria > Persicaria tinctoria. The sequence continues at coordinate 83,291,652 of JBANSL010000006.1, forward strand.
GATTGGAAGAGCCGAAGGTGGTCTGAAAGTGCAGCAAAAGAATCAAAAGCAGAAAATTCTTGGCGCCAAACGGGTAACTCATGTGGGAGCACCTCATGTAACAGGTCGTCTTGTCACTTGTGAGATTGCACCCCAGCTCTTCCACTGTTACTCTCCACCCGCGGCGGAGAACATCAGCATGCCTTCCATGTTTCGTCTCTTCGCCAGCGGCGGAACACAGCGGTTCGCTTCCTCCACTTCGTTTCTCCACCTGCGGCGGAGAACATCAGCTCGCCTTCCATGTTTCGTCTCTTCGCCCGCGGTGGAACACAGCAGTTCGCTTCCTCCGCTTCGTTTCTTCACCCGCGGTGAAGTACAGTGGCTCGGTTTCCTTGCTTCACTTCTTTATCCGCGGCGAGATATGACGGCTCGTTTTCTCTTCTTCGTTTCTTCATCCACGATGGAGCGCCCCTGCTCACTTCCTCTGCGGCGAAGCGTGGCGGACCGGCTGTGTAAGCCCTTTCACCTAAGAGGTGATTCATTGAGGTAGGTTTTTTGCTTAATTTCTCTTGATGGGTGCAATATGCTATGGGTTTTGAATTTATCCTTCGATGATGAAGTGTTCAAGACCAAACTACGACAGTTGGCCTCCCCCTGATGAACCTAAAAAAAAATATTAATATCACTTCCAGAGGGGAGCGCCAGAATATGTGATCGTTTAGCTAGTCCCTACCATGAAGGATTGATTTGGTTTCAATTATGTGGAATAATTGATGAACAACAAATACCCTCATATTGAGAATCAGCAATCGGTTGTTGTATTTGTTTGCCCTTGGTAGCTACTGTCATGGCTTTTGGAGAATGGGTCTTCATATGGTTTCACACATATTTTATTTATTGCTGATTATAAGAGGTGATTCATCAAGAATTGCCAATTTAAAAATACCACATAGCCATTTCCAAGAGTCCTATGAATATGCACCAAGCCGTAGAACAATCGTTCCGGTCCTAGCATGAATCCACCCAATCATGCAACTGCCTTCGAATCGGTTATAAGAGGGGTGATTGACGACAGGGTTTCTCGACCAAATAAATTTGTAGTCAAGACCCCCGCTATAATATAGGGGAGTCGGGTTCATCCTCAGGAGAGAAGTCAGCGGTTCTAGATTTAGTGTGTTTTGGGGTTCAGGGATAGCAGGAAAAGGTGATGAGGGTGGCTGTCGACAAAGAATAGAGGGGTCGATGTCGAGGGATGGAGAGAGAATGGTGGTTTGATATCGAGTAGAATATGTGCCAAATAAAAATAATAAAATAAAACAAATAAAGATGCAAACTTCCAAGGTTAGGGATCACCACAACAATAAACATATGCGCAGATCATAAATCATATAAAGATGCATGCTTTATATCAAAGAATCGACTTTCGCAAATTCCAACAATTTAGATGATAGAGGCTCTTGCATAAAAACCTAATTTGTTTCTACCTTTTCTTAATTAGGATTAGTCGGCTCTCGCAAATAAACCCTAATTACTATCCAATTCATAATAAGATCACTTTCACTTCAATATCATGAATAAGAAATTTCCTCAACTCTCTCGCAAAGGATTAAGCACATAGGTAGATGATGATAAAGACATATAAATTCATGGATTTATAAATCAAACACACATATCTATGTTGGGATCACCCCAACCCTAGAAGAAGGAAATTAGAAACAAACCATAATAAAAGAAATTAACTTTAACATAAAATACACTAAAACTTACAACCGTTCGTCTTCTTCCTTCTCCTTCTCTCTCTCTCTCTCTCTCTCTCTCTCTCTCTCTCTCTCTCTCTCTCTCCTCTCTCCTTGCGCCCGAAGACGGCTTTGCTTGAATGAATGAAAATCAGCCCCCTAGGGCTTTATTTATAGGCTTCATTCCCTAGCTATTCTAGGAAAGAAAACAATATCTATATCTAATTCTATCTATCTTTTATCTAAAGATAAAACATGGAAATAAATAATTAAATCAACTAGGACTATATATAATGTGGATAAAATATCTTCTCTCTTGACTTGATAGCACTTGATAGATCTTGATAGAATTTCATCTCGAAAATATCTGATACATAGCAATTGACTAGGCCGGCCAGTTGCTAAACTAAAAACGTCGATCTTGCTTATGCTCCTTGATTTCTCTTGAATTGACAAAATTAACTAAACTAATTATTAACTAAATAAAACTAAACTAACTAATCTTAACTTAACAAAAGCGACAAGCCGAAGAAGGCGCGCGCGAGAAACGCAGGTCTGGGTGCGCAGAAGCCGAGCCGAGCACACAGGAGCAGGTCTCCTCAGCGTGTGCGGACGCCAAGCCTCGGCGACGATCGCTGGTGGCGAGGGCGGATGCGAGCACGATCGAGAGCACGAAGCCGCGGAGCAAGGTGCTGGGGATGCGGGAGCGAAGGCTAGCGAGCGTAGGGGCTGGCTGGCGCACATCGACGATGGAGCCGCGCTCGCAGGGAAGCGAGTCGGGAAGCCGGTGTCTCCAAGGGTTGCCGAGTCTTCTTTGACGATGGATCTAATATTGCAGGAGTTGTGGTTGATTATTTTTTATCAAGGATAATCAAGGTGAGTGACGGTGATGGTGATGAACGATGATGATGATGATTGTGAAGAATGAAGATGACGTAGGTAACAATAACATAAGAACCGGATAACTTTTGGGATTGATAATCGAGAACCGTTTAATCCATAAAGGGGTTTCTCAATTCTATTCCATCTAATTTAATTCAATAGTACTACAATGTTTAAATAGAAAACCTAAGAACCAATTCTACCATGCAAGATAGAATTTAGGTTGATAAAGATAGAATTTTAATCCTAAAGATAAATAAACCTAGAAGATAAAACTTAATCTAAAATCCTAATATATGAAATAATAAAATATGATAATTAAGAAAGCCTAAAGATAGACTCTCCTAACCATCTTATTTAATCTAACTAAGAAATACTAAAAATAAGCAATTCTATAATTAGACTCCAACTAACATAGGAGTTACTAAAAATAGAATATATAAAAAATAAGAAATATAAATAATAAAATAATTAACGTTGTTTCTTCAACGACTCCCAAGGTGGAGCCTTCTTCTTCCGCTTGAGGATGACATCAATATCACCATTGGACTCGGGATGGAAACTTAACAAGAACCGGAGAGCTCGATGTCGGCTCTTGGGATTTCCTCGATATCGAGTAAAATTGCTCGATAACGACTAGAATTGCTCGATATCGACTAACACTTTTCTCGTCTTCTGTTCAGCAACTCGATTCCGGCCTCCATGAGCAAAGTCGACTTGATTTTTACTCGATATCGAGTAGATTTCCTCGATACCGACTAACTTTTCTCCGCCTTCAGCTTCTTCGTCGATCTCGGCTCCCAAGATGCTTGTCGACTTGATTTGTACTCGATATCGAGTAGATTTCCTCGATATCGACTTGAATGTTCTTGGCTCAGCATCCTTGTCGATTTCTGGGACTTCAGCTCGATTTGGGTTTTCTCGATATCGACTAAAATTCCTCGATATCGAGTAAATGAGCTTTCGGCTTTGTTCTTAAAACGCACATTTCCGAATCATCGTTCATCGGATTGACGCATATGACCATGTGTTGGAAAGCTCTTTTCGAGGGATACAACTCTCATGAAGACATCAAAGTTTGATTCAGAATGATGGATGTCGAAATATGGTCTTTTCTCCAGCTGCACAATACTTAGCTTCTCCATGAGTTTCCTTTAAGCTCCAAAGTGCGTCCGATTTCTGCGAAATATAACAAAAACTTGTGTAGACCTCCATAATTGGTAAATAAGTGTAAACTACACAGATTCTGTACTGTTGTAGCCCAAATGTATGAAATACATGCAGAAATCAATATAAAAGTAAGTGTAAAACATGGCAATTTTGGCTCACAAAAAACACCCCATACTTAAGCTTGCTTGTCCTCAAGCAATACTTTTAATTGTCATTCAGGGGAAAAATTCAAACTCTCAACATCTTAGATTCATTCTCATATGTCCCTACAATCAATTACCATCCTCGAAAAGGAGGGTTATGCAAAACATTCATAAGTGACAAAGCATTAATAATCAAGAGGAATTTAATTTAAGTTCAATAAAGAGTAGATTGGTAAAAGGCTAAAGGTGGGCATTTTTTGGCAATGTGGTGCTAATGATCCGGGGAAATGGATTATTTCCAAACTGAATTTCCACATTCATTCTTTGTAAGATTCATCACCTTCCATAGTTCTTTTATCAATAATAATGCTTTTACCTCTCTAACCTCATCACTACCTTCTCGCGAGTCGCAAACATGGGTGTCATGAATGACCCCGGATACTTAGTGCGTCGGACTCCTCACTTGTGTGTCCCATCTCGCCAAACTATTATCTCAGCGAGCAGGGTCGATCTACCTTTATCTCCTGAGGTGATCGGATTTTTTCTCACTCATTAAATTTTCCATATATTTCAAACAATTTCCTACCAAACTCCATGCATGATAACAACAACACAACAACCATATAATAATCTCCATAATGTAACATCATTCTCAACATAATCCCCGGATAGAAATAAGGTAAAGAAAATGGCAATATTTAGATCATGTGGAGCAATAATTGAAATAAGGCATAATATGGCTTTTGTGATGCATAAGCATAGGTAAAGGCTTGGAATTAAACAATATGAGCATTACATGGAAATATAAAGTCCTCCATCCTCTTATCATGCAACATGTCAAAAGCAACTTCAAATTTTACCTTCTTTCATGATTTTCAAGAAATAATGCACTTCATTGTGACTTCCCTTTACTAGGCAATTTCATGTTATATCTCTAATGAATCCAATTTTGCATCGTCGAGTTCAATTTTAAACTTCCATGACACTTATTCAAAATATTTTCAATGGGGGTCATTTTTCAAACTTTGAAAAACATGCATGTAAGCATATATATCAATAATGAATTCCAAAATAGCCATGTATAAGCAATTCGTGAAATAAATTTCAAATATGCACACAAAATGTCAAATATATCAAATATGCACAAATTAAGCCCTTCCCATACCCCATACTTAAACATTACAGTGTCCTCACTGTATAAAAAAATAAGGGTAAAGAAAGAAACTCACTAGACAGGTGTGCAGGATGTCAGAATCGAGTGCTATGTTGCTGGGCCGAGTCTGAATTTAGCTTGCTTCTATCCACATGGACCTGAAAAATGTAGAAGAGAAATACCCACAATAGAAAAACTAAAAGTTCAAAACCAACAAAAAGCAACAATGTCCAAAAGTCCCAAAAATAAATGTTTATTTACAAGCTCTAGATTTTATAGTCGCTAGGCCGACTTTCTTCATTAAGCATTAGCCTGGCCCATCTTTGTCCGGAGGTATAGGTGGATCTGGTGGTGGGAAGCGTGGGTTGTCATCCGGGGGCATCATGTGAAGAAGCTTAAACCTCCCCGAGTGGACGCTCCATGGCTCCACCCATTCATCTTCCCTGGCTCGAGCTAGCATGTATAAGGGAAGATAAAAAGAAAATATACATACCTCATCATCATACCTCTTCCGCTTCATAGGTTGACTTGGTTGTGTATCTCCACCACAGCAAAACGGTGGAGTGGGAAGAGATATTTCCACCTCATCTTGTGGAGTTTCATGCCACTTTGCTAGGACCCCATACTTGAATATGAACATCGGTTGCTCAAAATCATCAGGGATAGCCTTCACTTTGTAAGGTAAAAGCGATCTTGGAATGCCCTGGGCAACAATGTCCAACTTCTTCTCTTTTAGTGCTTCTTCTTCTTGGGATCCTTCATATGATTCATCAACAATAAGTAGCAAAGTAGGAATGAAATTCGAGGAAGGACACACCTGGTTGTTGACATCGAGTGGGTCAATTGGCTCGTCGAGAGGAGTGCATGGTCCTTTAGACTGAATGGAAGCCTCAAGCCTTCGGATTTCGTCTTCCAACCGAGCTATTTCCCTTAATCGTGACTCCTCCACTGCAATCCTATTTCTCCGTCTCAAATCTTGATACCATTCTTCCCATGCAGGATTCCCTTCGACAAAGTCTTCCATCTTTGTACCTAAGCTTTGAAATCACAATCAAGAACACAAATTAGTGGAAAAAGCTTGGCACCCAGTTGGTACCGATGAGGTAGGTGGTGGCAGGGTATGTGATAGGGTAAGAAAAAGGGATGGACGTTTCTGAACCTTTAAACACAATTAAACTAGGCGCGATTGATATCTCCCCGGCATTTGCGCCAATTTGACGAGAGGGTTTCTCGACCAAATAAATTTGTAGTCAAGACCCTCGCTATAGTATAGGGGAGTCAGGTTCGTCCCCAGGAGAGAAGTCAGCGGTTCTAGGTTTAGTGTGTTTTGGGGTTCAGGGATAGCAGGAAAAGGTGATGAGAGTGGCTGTCGACAAAGAATAGGGGGGTCGATGTCGAGGGATGCAGAGAGAATGGTGGTTTGATATCGAGTAGAATATGTGCCAAATAAAAATAATAAAATAAAACAAATAAAGATGATAACTTCCAAGGTTAGGGATCACCACAACAATAAACATATGCGCAGATCATAAATCACATAAAGATGCATGCTTTATATCAAAGAATCGACTTTCGCAAATTCCAACAATTTAGGTGATAGAGGCTCTCGCATAAAAACCTAATTTGTTTCTACCTTTTCTTAATTAGGATTAGTCGGCTCTCGCAAATAAACCCTAATTACTATCCAATTCATAATAAGATCACTTTCGCTTCAATATCATGAATATTAGGCAAGTAGCCAATTTGTACCAAGTCGCGAAAACATGATCAAAAGTTAGTTTGTGCGAGAGGCTGAACCTAAGACGTTGAGTCGTGTTAATATTAGATTGAATCGTGTTTCTTATGATTGGGATTTGGTGGGTGGTTGACTTGACTGCAAAGACTGTGAATTGGAGAGAATTACTAATGTTAAAGGTGCAGCTACTAATATCCAGTAAAGCTTTGCAGCTGCCAACGTGAAGTGATAAGGATAGAGTTAGGAAGTTAGGTATATATAGAGCTAGGGTTAGATGAAATGCAACGTTTCGTCTAAATGCCTCTTAATGTTTCGAGGAGAGTTGACCTGGGCTGGATCTTCACATTGATTCTAGAAGCCCAAATATGTTCTTCCCTTATCCGAGTTGTATAACCCACAACATCTTGCCTACCTAGCTTTTCTTATTTTACACACACACAGAGGGAGAGAGAGATAAGATGGATCAATTGTGCATTGCACAAATCTGGGACGTTGATCTGTATAAAATGGAAGAATTGGGTAATTTGGTTTAAAAAAAGGGTAATTTTGTTTTAAAAAAAGGAAAAAAATACCCCACTACCTCGTTCCAAAGCGCGTGTAATACCCTATCCAAACTTTCATTGTCAAGCGATAGAGAAAAGTGACTGTTGGAGAAGGCGATTTGGGCGAGCGACGGTCATAGAAGAGCGACGGCGACGAAGAAGACTATCTGTTATCGTTGGTTCACCAAGGAGCCGAGGAGCCCACGAGGCGGATACGAGGAGGAGATTCCTTTAGGAGTGAAGAATTGGGTTTCGTGCTGAATCCGCTCGAGGGTGTCCCCAACTTCCAGATCCGATTTCCCCGCTCTGCTCTGCCGGTCTCCGGTGCCTGCATAGTGATGCCACCACATTAGAAGCCCCCCCCCCCCATCGCCGGATCTTTGGATCCCTATGTTTGTGAGACTCATCTCTCCACCTCCTACCCGGTCCGGTGTCGACCTCTGGTCATCGTCCTCTACGTTGGGGTTGTCCAGATCTGTTCACTACCTTTTCCGATGGCCTCCAACGCCGGTCAAACTCCTAACCGTTCTGAAACTATGGGCAAGGCGGAGGCAAGTCATGCGAGCCGGATGCCGAGATGCAACCCAAGTTGTCTCCTTCTTCAGGGAAATCGACGAATTATTCGGACTGATGTGTCGAATTTAGTGCAAGGTTTTCGAAATGTATAATTTCATTTATTATTCTTCAATCATTCATATGTATGTCTCAAATTTTAGTTACTGGTGTTACTGAGTTGGTCAATTATTCGGTGAAATATGATTTATTATTCCTCAGTATATGGAATCTTCGGTTTGACAAACAAAACAAAAAAGCCTTCATCACACGACTATAACTACACAACTAAACATTATTCGGTGAAATGTGAAATATTATTCGGTGAAATATGAAGCATTATTCAACCATTCCGGAATGGCTCACCGGAAAGGACATGTGGGTATTACCCATAGGTCCCCGGTTCGAACCCCAGAATGGCCGTTCTTTATTTACCAATTCAAGAGATATGAAGCATTATTCGTATAAATCATAAGCATTGTTTAGGGGTATGGGTTTCTTTTATTTGAAATTGATGGAAAAAAATAAAATATTATTCGGTAACATGTGACAAATTATTCAGTGGAATTGCCAAATTCTGATCTGAACTGGATGGAAAAAAAAACAAACATTATTCGATAGCATATGAAACATTATTCGGTAGAATTGTCAAATTTCTAAAAAGTACAAAATCAGATAAAAGAAACTCCATCTCAATATTTAGTAAAAAAATTAATTTACTTTTGCAAATGGAAAGTGGTTTAGGATGGAGGATAATGAGATTTTTTTTCAAATGGGACCCACTCCATTGGTTGCAACTAGACCTGGGCAAACACAGGTAGGCCCGCTCGGCCCGCCCGCATTAGCGGACAAGCTTGGACATGGAGAAAAGCCCACGCCGGCTGCTAGGCCCGATCCGCGCCCGCAGCGGGTACGGGATTGGACATATCAATCAACCCGTTACGGGCCGCTATGCCCGTATCGGGTACCCGCCTTTTTTTTAAAAAATAAATATATATGTATATATATATATATAGATGTAATAAATAATATTAAATATTCATTTAAAAAATTAAAAAAAGTTACTATATGTATGTATGTAAATAATATAAAAACAGCAACTATATATATATATATACATATATATATATATATAGGTAAAGGTTCAAATGAAAATGGGGCTTAAAATGAAAAAATCTCTTAAAGTGAAAATGGGTTAAATAGTAGGTTTTGGTCGTGGAGCCTGTTCACGCGTGTATGGGCCGAATCAAATTGACAGATCCAAATTGCCTCCCCTCTCTCCTTCTCCCCTTCTCGTTCATCCCTATCAGATCTGAAAAACAAACGTCTTCCTCTTTCTCGTTCATCTATCTCGGTCTCCCATGGTGTTGGCGGCGACGAAAGGGCTGGGTTTCGTGGCTTTTTCGTTGGTTGTTCACCACGGTTGTTGCGTGCTTGCTGGAGGATTTCCTCCCCGGCTCTCACTGGATTCGGTACCTATTGACTCCTAGGTTTCCACCTTCTTTTGTTTCCTTTGTCTCGATTTTGAGCAGAGAGAACTTGCATTGAGTTTGAAGAAGGAACATAATAGAAAATCACAAATTGCTATAATCAACTTTCAATTGTCCGAGTTTCTCCTAGCTGGATGTAAAATTTTCTAGAATCGGGATGATCAGTCAATTTTCAGACAGCAGTAGATCAAAATTGTCAAATTCACTCATATCAGCATGTTTAAAAGGAAAAACCAAACAACTTTTAATGGTCTAATTGAATATAGAGGGATTCACTAAACAAATATAACGTCCCAGTACTTGTTTCTCTTTTCATCTACAACTAGAAGATATCGGATGGTTTAAGGTTGATGATGATTTTGATTTCTATCTTGTGGTGATTAATTTTCTGTGTTGATGTGAATTAAGAAAATGGAGAGTGATAAGTTAGAGAAAATTAAAGAAAAGACGGAGACGATGAAAGAGACGAAGAAGGTTGAAACGGAGAATGAAACCACTGAGCAGGTAAAATGACCTGGATTTGTGTGTTTATTAGCAGATCAATTGAGCTCTTTGGCTATTTGGGAAGTTTTCGTGTAAAGCTTGGATTCTTCTTTCGGCTTGATTTGAATTACATATTTTTTTAGGTTGGACAATAAATACACATCACTAGCACTATCTAGCCCTTCTTAACTGTGACTCTGAAATAGAACTTGAACCATAAAGAGAACTATGATATATTCTGTCACTAGACATGTCAATTTCGTATTTACTGCACAAATCATCAGGGGAATTCCTTTGCTGGCTTAAAAGAAATGCATATCATGCACCATTTTTCTTTGCAAAAGTATTGTAGTGGCTTTATGTGTGGGCTGCAATAGATTGGTTTTGTAAGTTGTTTTGTAATGATTGATTTTATAATGATTGACCCCATTGGCTATTTTGTAAGCTGTTTTGACATAATCATTTTAGCCTTTGAGAGTCTATTTGTTAGTTTGTATTGAACAAACGTTTGATATCTTAATAGGTAATACTGCACGAGTTTGTATAGAACAAATAGGTTTGAGAGTCTATTTGATGTTTCTATAGCTAAATGTCCTCGCATCAGGGGCGATGTCAGTTCATTTCCCGATTCATCCTTGCCAACGGAGAGAATGAATCTATTTGATGTTTTTGCTGCTGAAGATTATGTATGTGTGTGTGATTGGGTGGGGGAGCATCTGAATTGTAAGGAGGCTACTACTGAGGCTATACATGATGTGTTTGGTGTGGATTTTATCTCACATGGGGTGCAGAATGTAGAAACTAGAGCACGATATGGGAGCGGTTGCAAAACAACAAGACAATTGGAGAAAACGAGCAAAGCTTACGCAGTTCACGAATCTGAAAGATCATGTGTTGATGCAGGATGCTTGTCTTCCTTCTTATGCAACTCTGATCCTCGTGCGGGGGTGATAGATCCTCATACGATGAAAAAGGGTGTGTTCATGATGAATAAGGAAGGAGAAAGAATGACAGTTCATTTCCCTGATGCGAGGACGTTTAGCTATAGAAACATCAAATAGACTCTCAAACCTATTTGTTCTATACAAACTCGTGCAGTATTACCTATTAAGATATCAAACCTTTGTTCAATACAAACTAACAAATAGACTCTCAACGGAGAGAATGAATCTATTTGATGTTTCTGCTGCTGAAGATTATGTATATGTGTGTGATTGGGTGGGGGAGCATCTGAATTGTAAGGAGGCTACTACTGAGGCTATACATGATGTGTTTGGTGTGGATTTTATCTCACATGGGGTGCAGAATGTAGAAACTAGAGCACGATATGGGAGCGGTTGCAAAACAACAAGACAATTGGAGAAAACGAGCAAAGCTTACGCAGTTCACGAATCTGAAAGATCATGTGTTGATGCAGGATGCTTGTCTTCCTTCTTATGCAACTCTGATCCTCGTGCGGGGGTGATAGAGCCTCATACGATGAAAAAGGGTGTATTCGTGATGAATAAGGAAGGAGAAAGAATAACAAAGTCGGGTGGATTTTGCTGATGTTGTTCACCGAGAGAGAGACCAAGTTATGACAGCAAACAAAGAAATATGCCCAGGACATGCTATGGGTGCAGCTGGCTGCAATTATTGGTGTGAGGAGTGTGCTGGGAATGTGAGAGGGTTATGGCAGTACATAGAAAGCATTGATTGATTCCTTTCTGACTCAAACAATGTAGTTAAGTTTTCAATGGATCTAAGAGATAAGTTGTTTGCAAATAACCTATTTTTGATAGAATTACCAACCATTGAATTGAATTGTACTTTTGCTTTTAGTACATGTATGAAACTTTTTTTTATGTCCGCTTTTAAAACTTTTAAATGACAGATTTTGAATTTTGGGTTTCGCTAACTTATTGGAGCTCAATAGATATTATTCTTGTCTATTGAATTTTTTTTATTATGAACTCTGGGTTTCATCACCAGGTTTAGTACCCTCATATTACACGTGCAGATGAAGTGTTTTTAGAAGCACGGGTTCTTGCTGAGGTATCTTTATTGGCTGATAAAATAAGAGTGATGTCTGGTAGACGAGTTGTTGCAATGGCAACCGGTGTAATTGATCGGAACTATAAAAAGGTGCAGCCATTGAAACCCATGCAGTTTAACTTTTAACTATATATATAAATTGAATCAATGGATGGATGATTGTATACAATTTTGTAATTTTCATATTATTGATTTTGAGATATGTAAATGTAATTTAGGTTTGTTAATGGTCTGATTGATTGTGTTGAAAAAGGGAAAAATCATATTTTAGATTTCTTAAAAAAATCAAATTTATGAAACAAATAGGTAATAAAGTGTATGTATAAGATAATAAAGTGCATGGATAAAATTATAAAGTGCATAATTAATATAAACAAATTTTTATTTATTAGATAAAATATAAAGTGCATACACATGAACTAATCTTAATGGACTCAAATTGGATATCAAGTCTATTTGCATTAGCTCTGGCATGAGCTTTAAATGGTAAGTTTGATATTTTTTTTACTTTGCAATTTTATTTGGACAAAGTATTAGGCATAAAAGGATGAAGTGCATGAATAAGATTATCAAGTGGACAATTAAGATTATAAAGTGCATAAATAAAATAATAAGGGGCAAGAATAAAATGATGAAGCGTATGAATAATAATATGAAGTGTACAATTAAGATTAAAAAGTGCATAAATAAAATGATAATGTGCAAGAATAAAATGACAAAGTGCATAAATAAGATGATAAATTGCAATAATAAAATGATGAAGTGCATGAATAATAATAATATGATGTTCATGAATAAGATTATGAAGTGCACAATTAAGATTGTAGAGTGCAAAAATAAAATTGCACTGAAATAATAAAGCGTCATGCACAAAGATGCATATTCAAATCTTGTATAGGCTACTTAATATGTAGTTTAGGTTACTTTTGAGAGTTTGGGTTCAACTCTGAAGTAGTTTATGCATAAAGATGTGGGTTCGAAATCGATTTTTTTTTTACGTATAACAATTTCAAATTAAAGTGCATAATTAATATTATAATGTTCATGAATAATATTAGAAAGTGCATAAATAATACTACAAAGTGCATGAATAAGATTATAAAGTGCATAAATAAAAATTATTAAATTACTAGGTAAATAAGATTATAAATTATTAAGTGTAAGAATAAAATGATGAAGTGTATGAATAATAATATGAAGTGCATGGACAAGATTATGAAATTCACAATTAAGATTATAAAGTGCATAAATTAAATGTTAAATTGCAAGAATAAAATGATGCATTGTATGAATAATAATGTAAAGTGCATAAATAAGATTATTTAGTGCACAATTAAGATTATAAAGTGGAAAAATAAGATCATAAAGTGCCTGAAAGATACACAAGTAACACAAGATAGACTTTTCAAATCTTCCTCTATCTTAAAGTTGAGCACTTTCCAGCCCTCTCGGACTATCTCAGACTATCAACGTGAAGCCTTCTTTGATTTTTTTTCCTTCCCTTTTTACCCTTTACTTTCTAATTCTCTCTTCTCTATCCGCTTTCTCCCACGATCTTTCTCTCGATCAGACGGTTTTCTACTTTTCTCAAATCGCTTCTCCCTCGTCTCTTCGACCTCTCTCGGATCTCTCGGGATGCTCGGTGCTCCTCTCTAGCGGCTGCAAGCGCCGAAGATCGTTGCTGGAGTTGCCGGCGGTGATGGCGGACAGGAGTATCGCTGGTCGAGTCGACCAAAAATGCTTCATAGATTTTTGAAACGGGCTTCTCAACCAAATGCAAACCGCCCCTTTCTCTTCTCCATTCTCTTTTCTCTCGTCGTCACTTTCTTCTACAGGTGAGGGCCTTCGTCGGTGGAGCCACATACGCCTAGGGGGAGGAGTCCGACACCGGCAATTCCGATCTAGAAGACCGCGACTGCTGTAGTGGTAAGTTCTCCGTCTCGATTTCGGCTATTAATTTAGGGTTTAGGGATTTAGGGGGTTTCCGCTGCTTCTCTCTACTATTAATTGCCCTCTTCCTCTCAGATTTCTCTTTTCCCTCTCTTCCTTGCAGTATCACAAGCACTGCTGCATCATGTAACTCTATTCTTTTTTTTTTAGTTTAAGGTTTGATTTGAAATAAGGATTTAGGTGGATATTGAACTTGCCACTACACAGTCGTTGCGTTGTCCCTGTACCTCCACCAAGGCTCCTGCGAACCAACCACTTGCTGCCTTGCAAAGAGAATGTACACGGTAAATTCAATTTCTTCGTGTTTGGTACGGAGTATTATAAAAGCTTGAATATGTGGTGAATGTTATTATACATGGTTGATTGACTTCAAATTTATGAGGTTAAAGTTTGAAATTGTAGTTTAATACTTTCATGGATGCCTAATCTTAATGGATACAAGGTGTTTGATAAAATGCATACAAGGTGTTTCATGTTTGATAAAAAATACCAAGATTATTCTCAGTACAAAAGATCAAACGTTTGTTTTGCAAAATGCATTCATTGAATAACAAGGTAAATTTAAAAAAAAAAACCTGGAAAACAAAATTTGTGATTGTGACTTTGTCATTCTTAATCTAATTTTTATTTTTCTTCATTGTCTTATGCTGAAAATAAATCTGCATATATGAATAGTCACATAGAAAGTTATATTTTTCCAAGAATAGGCATTCTGTAACTGCGACAAAGAAAATATCAGCATCAGCTCCACTTTTTTCGGTTTCAAAAGTGACGAATGGGAGGAGACGAGAAAAAAGGTAAACCTGCATGAATAATTAGTCTCCATTATCAAACTACACCATTACTTCGCTTCTGGTTTCTATGCCTCTTCTTCCAACAAAATAGTTTTCTCAATAAATCTTTCACTCCTTGCAGGTTTGTTGTTTGATTCGTTTGTTTTTTTGTCTCAATCATCGTTTTCTGATGCATTTTAGGCTCATGGTTTCATTCACTTTGAGGTATCGGGTTTGTATTCATGATTTGTTTATTCTCTGGGTTGGGCAGTAGGCAGAAGAGCATTGCTGAAATGATTCAGGTATAATCTTCATCCAGGATATTGATTTGACCTTTTTTGTTTTGTCTATAGGGTTGTCTTTATCATGATTTGTATTAATGATAGTGTTCCAGAGTTGCTAGCTTGTGGTGTTGGGATGAATATGGTGATTATTGAAGGAATTGTTGTGTGAACTTTGCAATTATGTCATTCGTCTAGCCTGATTGACTGTCACTGGATTTGAGCTGGTTTGATCAGTAAACTGAAAAGTTTGGTCTTTTTTCTTTAGAGCATGGTTTTTGGTTTTATCCGTGTTTATTTACTGTGTTTTAATTCATATAGGCAAAAATGTTGAATTTTTGTCATAATTTACAGTTCGCTTTGAGCTATTAATTGATTAGGATAATGACTTTATGTTTATACTTTTTGTAATGTATGTTAACACTCTCATAGTTGTGTTTAAGCATTCGCTTCTCGGTTGTCTTGACATGTATATCCATGCTCATCAAACTCACCAATAAAAAAAGTTCATAATTTTGGCTTCAATTTTTCTTAATGTAACAGCTACCACAATTGAGATGCGATGAAGCGACTTTCATCTTTCTTGACACTGTTAAAGCAGAAGACTTCAAACAAGTGATCGTATCGAATGAGCTCTTGATTAATAGTACCAGGTATTCGTCCTTCTTGCTCTTCTGGCTGTGTAGGAGTATAATCAGAAGAGTCTGTTTTGTCACGGTAAGATTATATGCTTTCCTAATTTCATGAACTCATATAATTTTCTTCAAAGCTAGTAGCTCTGTTGACAAGTATAAAATTTCGGCAAGGGTTTAGACTTTAGATTGATTTATGCTCCATGATCTAACCTAGGGTATCTTTATGCTTACAAATATCCTTATAATCTCCTTATTTTTATCTTCTAGATCTCACTCTGACTTTAGCACATGTAGACAAATTTTCAAGTCTTTTGCTTTTGCCTTTGTCTTTTCTTTTCTTCTCTGTCAGATAGTAGTTTTGCTTTTCTGCAATGTAATTTGCAAACACTCCATCTATATGGTACATATATAGTCATAAATCTGTACTTGTATCCAGATTTCATGTTTCTTCTCACCAGTTAGATTGGTGGTTGTTTATCACTTTGTCCTATATAGATGCATTCAATGGATTTTTCCATTTTGCCGGGTAAATAAAAGTTGTGTGTTGCCTTTTGGATGGTTTTAAGAAAACAAAACTTGTAACAAATAAATTCTCTCAAAGAAAAATTATTTATGCTTGGTATTATTCTGACCGCCATGCCTTGTCCTTTGCAGTCATATTCAAGGTCTTTGACTGGGATGGTAAGGGAAAGGTGACTTTCAATGACATACTGAAAGTGCTACATGATTTCACCAGTTCATTCATGTCGAGCAAACAAAGAGAGGTAGGTCTGTATTTTTTATTATCGAAAACTAAAATTTTCCTAAAGTTTTCCACCTCTCATGATAAGCTAGTCATGAATAAAAACAATTGTCATAAACTGTTTCAATATATACAATTTTCAAATAACAGACAATATAATTGACTAATAATTATTTTGCAAATGTGATCAGGTGTTCTGAATTTCGATAATTCTGTGTAATCATAATCACTTGCGCAGGCATGAATGAGTGGGAATTTTTAGAGAGTTTGTTTCTGTCTTTATAGTTTCACTGTTGTAGAGGCCAGTGCATAAATTGTTATTAGCTTGGGTAAATTAGAAATTAGAGATATGTCTTGTATCCTGGTGTATTTGCTGAAATGGTGCATTGTCACAATGATAGTTTGTGCGCCTTTAGTATATATATAATATATGTCATGAAAAAACTTGCAATTATGGTACTTGCAATTATTGTGATTGGTGTCCGCTTCTAAAATGAAATAGTTCAGTTTATTGACACTTTTGTGAAGTTTGAGAATAGTTGAGGGATGTTCATGAATTTCTTTTAGGTCTAAGCTTGATTTAATTTTATTAAGAGTTGGCGTCGGCGATGAGTTTGTGTTGTCATGATTTCAGGAAGGCCATGAGGATGCTGAGGAAGAGCTACCCAAGAAAACAAAGTTGTTTTTTTTAGCACTGCAATTCAGAGTTGGGATGCAGAATTCTATGTGAAATTTGATGACAACATTGATCTTGATCTTGGTATGTAGCTTAAAAAAGTTATTATTAAGCATCTTTTTCAATGTATGGCCACGAAGAGTAATAATATGAATGTGAATTCTAGCAATTTCTCTGCATGGTTACCCTGGTGGTGTTATTTTAATTGCACAACCTACTGGAAAATTATGTGTGTCCCCTTGTCGTGAGAAAAATCTTAATGCCGCTGGTGGGGCTGCTGCAAATGGAGTGCATGGTAAACATCAAAGTGGGGATGTTCTATGATAGCAAGAATAAAGGAGAAAGGGAGCTATTCTAGGACAATAATGGAGGATGCTATTTCTGCAACTCTTTTGGGTGGAGTGACAAGAAATGAACAGGACAGGAGGAGATCATAAAAAGGGGGTTGTCTATTGTTGTATATGTGTTGCCTTCTAAATTCAAGACAAATGGATTGAGTGATGAGGGGAAGGGAGGATCCAAGACAGCTAGGACTACAAGTATGACAACAAAGGGGGTTGAAAACGTGTTAGTCCCATCTGATTTTAGTGTTGCGAACTGTGTTAAAGGTATATGGTTAATGTTGGTTGCTTCTTGGACTATTTTTGAAAATCCCGTGCGTCACGCACGGGGTCTAGGCTAGTTAGATTAAAAAGTGCAAGAATTATATTATGAAATGCACAAATTAGTTTTAAAAGTGCAAGAATAATATTATGAAGTGCACAAATTAGATTAAAAAATGCAAGAATTCGTTTGTCAAATGAGTACTGAACACCAAATTTTAGGGTATGTTGTTTAGGATTTAGGATTCAGGGGTTTCAATTGGTGACATTATTTTTCGCTTATTGGTATAGAAAATTATAAAGGTTTGCTCTCTAAAGGAAGTTGTGTGTCTGAAAAAGGAATTTCTTCAAAGATTCATCAACAAAGTGCAGATGTGCATCAGCAGAGTTCAGATGTGCATCAATAGAGTGTAGATGTGCATACTGACTCTAGTGAAGTACTAACTCAAGCAAGGTGATGTGTCAAAGAATCTTTGTGCTTGGGGTGAGAGATGCTAGTGATGTTCCATCACAAGGAGATCAAGCGAACCCGAAACCCGAAATTGTTTTATATATTCAAAATATCCAAATATACCATATAATGGCTAAAAATAGTTATAACTCTGAATATGAAAATTTTAGTCTAGTGTTTGAACCGATGGGCAGCCCTACGTTAACGTCCAAGCACTAATATATTATATATAGGTCAAGGAAACAACTCGATAATATTTGACTCAAACATAATCAAAAGGAAAAAAACACAAAAACAATCACCTTATAATCTTGCTCACGGTAAACTGAATTTTGCTCATGGTAAGTTGATAGCTTCAAGGAGAGATGTGCAATTAAAGAAATATAGCATCATAAATCAAATAAACAAGTTGCCGAATGTTGTACAGAGATGTGTAATGTCTTTGGGTGCTGAGGAATATATTAAAAGCGGTTGTTGCAAGAAGAAGTTATAAAATTGCTCACACCACATTTTATTTTACTCAGCACAGAAATTCCAGCAACAGTAGCAACAGTAATTCCAGCAACAGTAGCAATTACATGGGTGACAGAAAACGCAGCGCTCTCCTCCTAATAATTCCCTTCATTAACACATATACCATGAGCACTAGTGTTGCACACATTAGTGCTATTTTCCCTCCTTATAGTGCAGCCGAGCAGCTAACGTCTCTACCAACAACTAAACCTCCCCCCTCAGTCGCTCCAGCTGTCCTGCAGACAGTAGTAACACCCTCTCCGTGTTCTGGTGCAACCACACCCGCCTCTATTGCGCTCAATTTTCCATCTATCTTGTGCTCCTTCGGATCAAGGCCCTGAAATGCGAGTGAAAAGGCCATCAATAAAAAAAATGAAACAGACCCTCAAAGCTAAATAATTCATTTTCAATTTTCCTTGCCAAAAACAAAATGCAAAGTTGGAATTCTACAACTGGCTATGTCAAATAATTTCTCAAACCTCAAATGGTGTAGTTCCAAAGCAATTAACAGCACAGATCCATCAAAATTTTATTACAAAATCGCTTACCTGAAGGGCACGACGAATGGGCCTAACAGGGGCCTTTGCAGCATGTGCACCAAGCCAAGGGGTGTGTCTCCATACAAGTTCCCATTTCAGCCAGGGTGGACATTACTACCACTATTCGCAAGCTCAACATACCACATATCATGGTTCATCTACCATAGCACAAATCCACTGGACTCCACGTCCTTAGAGGAGCTCCGGTTCCTTATGACCTTCTCGGGTGTTTCCACATCAGAAGTTAACATCTTCACCTTCCTCATTGCATAAGCTAACATCCGAATCCAGGGATTATAGAAGGAGCAATAATTTCAAAAAAAAGGGGAAATCTTACAATTGACAATCTAAGAGCCTTATGTTCATCTCTGCAGACTTTCGAAGAATATGCCTCTCAGGTGCATAGCTGGCTGATTTTTTCACATCTTTGCGGTTATTTCACATCTTTACAGATAGTTATTTCACATCTGGATGAAAGAGCTTGATGTTCATCTCTACAGATAGTTATTTCACATCTTTGCAATTATTTTTCAGACGCACAATAAGTTAGAAACTATGGACTTTTGTACGAATTTGGGGCAACTAGAACACCAAGAAAACCCTAATACTCAATTTTGTACTAATTTGAGGCGCTAAATTGTAATTCAGTCACTAAAACTTATGAATTGGGGGGAATTTTGATTAATTAAGCACAATTTCAACCTTACCGAGTTGGTTGAACGGCCAGGGAAGAGTTCGCCGACTCAATTGAACCTTCGAGATGGTCGAATCGAATGCGAGAGGAAGAAGAATTTCTTCACCGATGTTCTTCATTCCATCGCTTCTTCATCCACTTTCCATCGCCAATTGTTGAGAGAGAGGAGGGATTGAAATTCGGTTAGGGTTCCAACAGCGGCGGAGATGATGAGGAAAGCGGAGGATAAGGAGGGATTGGTGACGTGACTGACGTCGGAGGGAGGCTCGCTGCTGGCGGTCGGTGGGAGCTGGGAGGCTTGCCGCTGGTGACCAGTGGGAGGCTGGGAACTCGAGGAGGGAAGGAATGAAGGTGAGAAGGTCGGGCGGTTTATTTGTTCAGTGTGTAAATGGTTCAGCCCATTTTTTCGGTTCATCCCGGTTCGGTTTTTTTAAATTAAGATCCGCGCGCACAGTTAAACACCAAACACCTATTTTCACTTTAAGCTATATTTTCATTTTAATCCCCATTTTCATTTTAAACTCACCCTATATATATATATATATACTACCTACTATTTTATGTATATATATATATATATATATATATATATATATATATATATATATATATATATATATATATATATATATAGGGAGTGGTTCCAGAGTGCACACCCCTTAAAGTGTACTTTGTGCACAAACAATAGCCATTGATCTTAGTGGATTGAATGGCCTAGATTCCGCCATGTGTGTCCCTGATTAAAAACTAAATTGTTATAATTTTTGTGGGCCCCACTTGCTTTCAATCACCAACCCCCATTTGCGCGTGATTACACCCCTTCCTCCCTTCTTGGGTTTTTTTTAAACAGACTATATGTATTAGTATTTATTTTCAAGTAAAAGGACCCCAATTTAATTACATAAAATCACCCATTTTTTTAAACGTATTTTTTTAACAGAAATATACAGAATACTTACGCCATTATTTCTTGCTTTTAGTACTTACCCCCCATTCCTTGTTTTTTTTTAATAAATCTGTTTTTTTTTAAATATACGGATTATTTATGATTTTGTGAAAAATAGTAAATAATTATTAGTGATTCATTGGTGAGAACCACCTGATTTTATTTATTTTAAAAATTTGACAATGCCACCGAATCCTGTTTCATATGCTACCGAATAATGTTATGTTATCTTTTTCCATCTAGTTCAGATCAAAATTCACGAATTCCGCTGAATAATTTGTCACATGCTACCGAATAATGTTTTTTTTGTTAATCAATTTCAGATAAAAGAAACCCCAAATTCCTAAACAATACTTATGATTTATATGAATAATGTTTCACATTTCACCGAATAATGTTTAGTTGTGTAGTCATACTCATGCGATGAAGGTTTTTTTTTATCTTATTTGTCAAACCAAATACTTTATATACTAATGAATAATTAATTAAATTTCACCGAATAATTGACCAACTCACAACAGTTATGCAATTATATATTCGTCGCTTCTTTGTACCTCGTAAATATAAGAATTCTATTGAATAATCTATCAATTATCGTTCAATGTACGAGTGAAATCGACCGATTCGACCGAATACTTCTAAATATTTACTTATTCACAACGATTATGCAATTATATATTCCTTGCTTTTGTTTACCTCATAAATATAAGAATTTCACTGAATAATCTCGCAATTATTGTTGAATGTGAGCGTTGAATAGATCGATTCAATTGAATAATTCGAAAAAATTAATTATACACAACGATTATGCAATTATTCATCGCTTTTGTGTACCTCGCAAAATTAAGAATTTCACTTAATAATCTCTCAATTATCCGCGTTAAATCAACCGATTCAACCGAAACCGTTCGTTTGTCGTATTTTTGAGATTGATATTCTGTTGATATAAAATATCAACCAACCTTGTAAAGTAAAAAAAATTCAGATCGGATGTGGTGATATCTAATTCAACAATATAAAAACTTTTTTAATTGTCTAAATAAATAAAAATTTATAAAATCGGAAGAGAGATTTGACTTGAACTAAACAACACCCATTTGTATTTGTTTTTTTAATTGTGTACAACGCTTTTTTTTAATTTATATCACCGTTTTTCAATTCATTAAGTGTGTATAGCGGGTCCCACATGAATCCAAATCAGCAAAACCAACTAAAACACTCACGCGCCAGCCTGGAGAAGAGTAATGCATTTCACCCGGCGGGTCCCACTTTTCTTTAAAAGAAAAAAGAAAAATGTCTTTTATTCTGGGCCATAGATAACAAATTGATCAAACGTTCACATTTGTGCATATATATATATATATATATATATATATATATATATATATATATATATATATATATATATATATATATATATATATATATATATATATATATATATATATATACACACACACACATACATAAAACAGTTAGTAGTATAAACACAGTAGGTAGTATTTTTTTTTTTTTATTAGTGTAGGCTTGGTATGAAAATAGTAGGTAGTATATAAATAATATATGTAATATAAAAACAGTAGGCATATAAATAATATATGTAATATAATATATATTTAAAATTGATTATAATAGGCTTAGTATAGCCTAGCAAAGTTTTTCGGGGCAAAGGTCATTCCCTATAATTCCCTCGTAGTTTTAATAAGAAAAAATTGATTAGATTTGCGGGTACCCGCGGGCTACCCGCATTTGCGGACGGGCTTGGACACGACTTCCAACCCGTTAAGCAGGCTTATCTCGGCCCGCGCCCGCAACAACGGGACAAAATCTCGAGTAAAGTCCGTCCCAAGCCCGGCCCGCGCCCACGTTTGCCCGGGTCTTGTTGCAACGTACGCATTAAGATGGGAGAGTGGGTTATTTTGCAGGAGGGTCCCACCATTTTTAAACCAAAATTATTTAAAAATCAACTTTTAATCATAGTCATTAATTTAATTTAGATTAAAGGTTCAGATTGTGCATAAGGTACACCCTAAGGGGTGTGCACACTTGAACCACACCATATATATATACGGACACGCTCCAGTGATACCCAAAATTGTGGTAAAAAACCACAAGGATCAGTATTTTAGTCCGGTTCACTAACTTTTTAGCCCCGTTCTGACAAGAACTAAATTATAAAGTCACCTTGTAATTTGCATAGAGGCTTTTAGCACGGTTTTTAAACTGAACCAAGCTATAAAGTCACATGTAATTTTAAAAATAAGGCTTTTAGCACAGGTTTTCAAATGAATCTAGCTATAAAATAGTCCTCACGGTTTCATAATTTGAGATTTTCACCAGATTCAATTCGTGTGTGTGTGTGTGTATATATATATATATATGTGTGTGTGTGTGTGTGTGAGATAGAGAGAGAGAGAGTATGGATCAATTGTGCACCAGTCTTGAGGTGTACCTTATGCAAAAATTCAAACCGTTGATTGAATTGGGATGGGTTACCAAGACTAATCTAGTTTTTTTCCTTTTATTTAATTGAAAAAATGATAGGCCCCATATAAATTGATAACCAGGTTGTTTAAACAGTGTGTGGGTTACAATTTCTCACTACTTTCCTATGTCCTTCCTCTTCCTCATCTTTCTACGATTCATCCACTTCGGACAACGCCTCCGCCAAGAATCATATAGGGTGATATGTGTGGGTTAGGTTGTTAGAAGTGTGGTTAAGATGGAGGTTAGTAACCAACCATGGTTAGATGATGTATATATAGGATTTGTGTAAGATCAGTTGGTTTTGAGGTGAAATAAAGAAAATCCCCAAAACTCTCTTTGTTTTTCAATGGCGGGAAAACTCTAGACCTAGGATCTGAGGCTGAAGGTGAACATCAGCTCCATTGTTGGTCATTCATATGGTATCAGAGCTACAAAAAAAGAAGTGAAGAGCATCTGATTTATGAGTTTGCAATCCTAATGCCTAACAACGAGATCCCTGAGAATAATCTAGTTTTTTTCCTTTTATTTAATTGAAAAAATTATAGGCCCCATATAAACTGATAACTAGGTTGTTTAAACAGTGTGTGGGTTACAATTTCTCACTACTTTCCTCTGTCCTTCCTCTTCCTCATCTTTCTACGATTCATCCACTTCGGACAACGCCTCCGCCAAGATTCATAGAGGGTGATATGTGTGGGTTAGGTTGTTAGAAGTGTGGTTAAGATGGAGGTTAGTTAGCAACCATGGTTAGATGATGTATATATAGGATTTGTGTAAGATCAGTTGGTTTTGAGGTGAAATACAGAAAATCCCCAAAACTCTCTTTGTGTTTCAATGGCGGGAAAACTCTAGACCTAGGATCTGAGGTTGAAGGTGAACATCAGCTCCATTGTTGGTCGTTCATATGGTATCAGAGCTACAAAAAAAGAAGTGAAGAGCATCTGATTTCTGAGTTTGCAATCCTAATGCCTGACAACGAGATCCCTGGGAATAAAGCACCAGAATCATCAACGACAGTGCGAGGAGTTCGGAATTTTGGAGCGAATCAGGTTGATCCATTGTTTCTCTCCAACTCAGATCATCCTGGAATGTAGCTTGTAGCTACATAATTCAATGGAAGAAACTTCCACAGCTGGACTCGAGCTGTAAGGATGGCGCTTGGCGCAAAGATGAAGCCCGACATGGCAAAGTGGAGAAGCCATGTGAGATCCATGATGACTACGATCGCTGGCTTCGTTGCGAATTCATGGTTACAAGTTGGATAATAAATTCCATGAAGCCAGATCTAGCTGAGCATTTTGTCTATGTCAATTCAGCGAAGGACCTATGGGAGGAAATTCATGAGAGATTTGTAGAAGCCAATGCACCTTTAATCTATCAATTGAAGAAGGAGAGAAGCGAGATCAAGCAAGAAAATCTCTCGGTGTCGGAGTACTTTGGTAAGAGGAAGAAAGCTTGGGACGAACTGCAAGAGATTGAATCGTTTCCGATCCGTAAGTGTGGAGGCTTGAAGATGTGCTCGTGTGCGATTCTGAAGAAATTGCTAGACAGAGAAGCAACAACTAAGTTGATGCAGATTGCTGCGAATAACTAAAGCTACTTTACCTGCTCATGAAGTGCTTGCTGCGAATAATCTTAGTGGATCTGGATCTGGAAACTTCAAAGGAAACTCTGGTGCTAATGGATCTGGCAGTTCAAACACTGGCAAAGGAAGTTCAAGTGCTTCATCGTCAACTAGAGGACAGGGATCATCTTTTGGCAACCAGCCATGGGAAACGGCTAATCAGAAGAAAGAGTATAAGAAAGCAAAGATGGATCTCTTCTGCAATTATTGCAAGGAGCATGGACATGTTAAGGAAACTTGTTTCAAGCTGGTAGGCTTTCCAGATTGGTATAATGAACCAAAACGTCCACAGGAAGACAAGATGGTGGCAACAGTTCATCACATGGTGATTGATGAGCATCCATTGACAACTGGTGAATCCTCGAGTGCATCTCTAGACATGAAGCTTGTCAATGCTGTCATCGCAGAGGTGATCAAGGCTATGAAAGGCAAATGAGTTGCTTATATGGATGCCTCTGGTGCAGGTTCACTTAGTTTTGCAGGTATGACCTCTTACATTTCTGTAGATTATCGAGCAGATAATAGACCTACTGCTTGGATTGTGGATTCAGGAGCTTCAGATCACATAGTGTGTGACAGGGAGATGTTTGATGAATTACATCTTCTTGCTAAGCCTATTGTGATCAGATTTCCAGAAGGATTGACACAATTTGTGGAGTATTCTGGCAACATCAGGATGAACAACCGGATTTCTCTCAGAAATGTGTTGTTCATGCCGAATTTCAAGTATAATTCGATGTCAGTTTCTAAATTTTTGGATGATGGAAGATTTCTTTTCCTATTTTTGAAATGAAAATGCTGGTTGCAAGACATTTCAACTAATGAACAGATTAATGTTGGCATCTGTAACACCCCCTTTTATAACCCGAGGGAATGTCACAGCGCCAGTGATTACTCGGACTTTAATGTCTTTGTAACCACCTTAGGCTTATAGGGACATGCAACCATGCTCCCATAAACAAGATGATAATAACTAATAAATGAAATACAACTAGAAATAGCGAAAGACTTGGAAAATAACTATTTATTAATCTTTCCTCTAAAATTGAGGATTTAACTTTACAACTTGATAATATTACAGCGGAAGACTTTTGAATAAAATATTTAAACACCTATACAATATATCTATAAAATTTAAACTTAACATCCAACGTCAAAAGTAAATTAAATATCTTCTCAACTTCTCTTATCTTTTCTTCTGAGACTCTACCTAAACCTGCGAAAACTGGTCTGACGTCCGGAATGAAGGACACCAGCCATCCAAATAAAGGACGGTTAGTTCGCAAGAACTAGCAAATGACGGCTCGAAAACTGGGACTTCTTTGGACTCAAACTCAGTGACCATAATACGGTATGAATCTAAACCCAAATGCGATTATTAAGAATATTTTCTGTGAAGGCTTAACATTTTAAGAGACGACTCATGTGACATGGATAATCCAGTAGGATTGAGTAACAAAAGATGCGAGCGACAAGCACTATTAGGAACCATACTCCGATTACAGATGGAATATGATATAGCTTGAATTAATTGTGATCACTATAAAGCTTTGTTCTTACTATGTTAAGAAGATATATATATATATATATATATATATATATATATATATATATATATATATATATATATATCACACTTCGCTCACTTTCCTCACGTTGAGTAGCTTAAAACAGATTGATATAACACACTTCACTCACTTCCTCACATTGAGTAGCTTAAACACAGGTTTATATGATATACACGTTTACCACTCTTAATAGGAATAGAATGTTTCACAACACACACTATTTGTTATAATATAATACCGGCCCCGCTCTCACTAGCAGATAGCGGCCTACTACCGGAGGTAGTGTAACATTTCTCTACGGAAATGTGTTAGTTTCATGAAACCTTTAGACCGAGGAGTAACGGCCCCGACCTGACTCTACAACATCACTTTCACTTGATTCCACACATTACGGTTCACACTGCTTTACATTGATTGATATGTTTTACTTGCATTGATCTTGATTCAATTGAGTTCCAATCGTAACACACAATCCTCACATTGTTAACTATTTTATTAAGACAACCTAGGTGATCACACAACACAAGATAACCCATGTTATTTATAGGTAACATGGATGCCAAACGAAATGGAAGCAATTAAAATAATGGATGGATACATCAAAGAAAAAGGCATGTTCCATTCCTAACCAATTAGCATGAAAGGACAAAAATAAATCGTGCTTTAAATAAACGGTGGGTAACTATATTATTATTATCTTACTTTAAGGTTACCCAATTAAACTTGCCAAACTCAAACTGAACGGTAAATAAATCACACAAACAGGTGAATTGCAATTTATTTTAATTAATTTGGCAAGCATTTTAAGGAAAGAAAACAATAAGACACGAAGGCACCGAAATGAGCGGAAAAGCTCGGAAAGTCACTTGCCTTATTCATCTTGTTGGATTTCGGTACCAACTATGGACTTCAAAGCACTTGGTGACAAGGTTGACGAAGTCTACGAATTAATCTACACGTATGAAATAGGAGACATAAAAAGAACAAGGATTTAATCATTAGAATCGACTTATTTAATTCGACTAACAATCGAATTAATTTAAAAAGTCAGAAATAATACCAATACGAGCTTCTTTGGTATCTTGAATCATTGAGGTGGGGGTAAGGATTTGACGATAACGCTGCGGATTAAGGAGATTGTGCGAGTTAGAACAACTTCTAAAATTGCGGGGTAATTTCTGAAATTTTAGAAACTATAATAGGGGCATATTTTACAACAACTGAAAGTGTGGGAGGTTTCGCGTAATTATACCATCTCCTACAACAGCCCGACAGTCCCCTTCTCGCAGCTTCAACAGTGTTTTTCGGGGATCTTCCGACGGCTCGTTCTCCTCGCATAGAGATCCGATTGATGCATATGACATATCAAGCTGACGAGTGCAATCTCTACTTCAGAGTGACGGTATTTGTTTTGTCGGAAGATAAATGACAATGTGGATACAAGTACTTGAACAGTGGCTGTGATTAGAATAAAACAGCACACGCACAAACATGCTTGGTTAGGTAAGTTCGACCCCAAATTGATATGGTTTAGAATCAACGAATCAAGTTCGTTTCAACTTACCAATTGAACATGGATATGTGATGTTTGATAAGCTCAGGGTCGCAGTCCCAATCGACGACTAGAACCGCAATGTCTGATGCATAGACATCCTCACTCGAATAATTCCGATCGGAGCCTCGATCTCAAAATAGAAACCAAGGAATTAGGGACCGGTTCTCTCACTGATTATGGGGAATGGATCTGTAGTTTAGGACCAGAATGAAACCATTGATGTTAATTAATCATCTGACATAGTCGATTAATTAACGGATTGAAATATGAAATCGAGTTCGAATGATAACATCTCACCGAGGTATATTCGGGGGGTTAGCACGGGGGTTTCAGGACACCGTAGGGGTTGCGAGTAAGAGCGTTGGCATGAAGGCGCTGCAAGTTTTACGACGACACTAATGACAGCAACAACGGTCCAGTATGGAGGCATCGACGGAGCCCGAAAGGTGGCTGTGTTGAGCACCCAGCAGCACAGAGACAAAACTGCTGGCCTTCGTTCGGAGCCACTTCGGTCGACCTGTCTGCGTGGTACCTCCACTGGGAACTTCCGGGTGCAGTGCTGGTCGCCTGCGTCGGTGGTGGAGCAGGTGGAGTCGGCGGCGACTTCGTCTGAAGGATGAGATGGGGTGAGTTGTTTAGGGTCAATTCGGGGTTTGGCGTAGCTCTCAACGGGGATGATTAGGATCTCTAATCTCAAAATTGGTTAATGGAATCAGATATGTATCACTTTAGGAATGTTTTAGAGTTGATTCGGCTGAGATACGAGCGAGATTTGAGGAGCTTAAAATCACAAATCTCAACAGTTGAAACCGGTGGATCTGGAGGTAGGGGAAGGTCCGGTTCGGTTCAGCTTTTTCTATTTTATTGGTTGGTTCGGTTCAAGTGAACCCAACGGAAAACCGGTTCAAGTCCTTTTTCAATTTATAAATATATGTGTATATCCGAAAATTTATTTATTAAAATTCTACATAAATTAAATAACAAAACACCTGCTAAAATACATTTTATTTTGCATAACATAATTTTTCTCCATCTTTATATTAAATATTTTCTGTACATTAAAATAAATTATAATTATGAATCCTTCCTTGTTTTTTTAAGAAAATATATATCACTTTGTCTTAAAACACTATAACTTAAAAACTAATTTATTTATAAGATGAAATATCTTTAAACCAGTTATAAAACTTTATACATATACAATTTATTAGAAAAAAATATTTCTAAGCCCAAAACAAAATAACTTTTATTACGAAAATTATATTTACATAAAACGAAATACCCAAAGATAATTTGGGGTATTTCAGCATCCGTGTTGGAAGGATTTACAAATTTGCTGGGTTCAAGTGTCTTCCATTGCAATCAAGTGGCAATACTAGAGTCGCTGCTGAAGGGGGTCTTTCTCAAGATCGGTTTACTATTTCTTTCAATAAAAACCTTTCAATAAAGTTGTTACATGCTCGTCTCGGACATGTTTCTATTTCTAAGATGAAGAAGTTGAATTGTGTTCATGGTTTAGTTTTTGATATGGATGACTGTGAAATCTGTCAGTTGGCTAAACTGCACAAATTGCCATTTTCTAGAAGTATGTCTGTTGCTTCTCAACCTTTTCAGCTTGTGCACATGGATGTTTGGGGACCGTATGGTGTTCCATCTTTATGTGGAGCTAAATACTTCCTCACAGTAGTAGATGATTACTCTCGTTCTACCTGGACCTTTCTATTGAGGGACAAGGGACAGGTGGGGGATGACAATTCACAGGTTTTTAGCTTTTGTCAAGACACAGTTTGGTACCTGTGTCAAAAGTATAAGGTCATATAATGGAACTGAGTTTGTGAATGGTTTTGTGAGTGAATTTTTGAGTTCACAAGGCATTACACATCAACGTTCATTTCCATGTGTGCCACAACAAAATGGCAGAGTAGAGCGCAAACATAGGCATGTTATGGACACTGCTAGAGCCATAAGGCTCAATGCTGGACTGCCTATCAAGTTCTGGGGGGGGGGGGGGAATGTTTGCTTGGAGCCACCTACATAATCAATGTTCTTCCATCTTCAGTGCTTCAATGGAAATCTCCATATGAAGTCCTTTTCCAGAAACCACCAGACTACACATTCTTGAGGGTAATTGGATGTTTGTGCTATGCACATATTCCTAAAGTCCATCGATTCAAATTAGATGCTTCAGGGCAGAAGTGCATCTTCTTGGGTTACCCTCTAGGTAGCAAAGAATACAAGCTATATAATTTACTCACTTACAAGGTGTTTGTGAGTAGATATGTGGCATTCATGGAAGATTGTTTCCCATTTTTGAAAACTAAAAATACTGATGAGGGGCAGCTATCTACTGAAGATGTTAGTTAGTTGCCTAAAGTTTTGTTTGGGGAAGACAACATTCCTAGTTGTCATCAAGCTCAAGGTACATCAAGCTCCTCTAATGGTCTCCCTAGCCTGGAGAATTATTTGTTGGATAGGGAGATATCTAGATCATCTGTTAGGGGTAGTTTGTGTAGTCTTGATGTTTTTTCTCTAGATTATCAAGTTTTCAGGTAACATGTCTGTCTCAACTCAGTCATTTAGAGGTGGTCAAGTTGCAAATGATCCTCAACCACATATTGAGTTACCTGCTAGACAAATCACTAGACCTGCTTAACTACAAGATTTTGTTTGTCAAAATTTGCCTCGCATGACACAAACAGTTGACACATCTTCCATGTCTTCTGTGTTTGTTGTGATAAGTCCTAGTGACTTAGCAAGCTATTCACGAGATTATGTTCATTCTCTTTTTAATGCCCTTAAGGTGGTAGCGCCTACGTCTTTTGCTCAAGCCACTAAGGTGTATGAGTGGATAGTTGCCATAAAACAAGAGCTAGATGCTCTTGAACGCAACCATACGTTGTCAGTTATTGATTTGCCTGATGGAAAACGGGCAATTGGATGCAAATGGATATACAAAATCAAATTTCGAGCTGATGGACAAATAGAGAGGTACAAAGCCAGATTGGTAGCAAAGGGATTTACTCAAGTAAAAGACAGAGATTACAAGGAGACTTTTTCTCTAGTAGCAAAGTTTGCTACAGTCCGAATTTTGTTGGCTATGGCTTCTGTTAGGAGATGGCATTTACATCAATTAGATAAGAACAATTCCTTTCCTCATGGATACTTGGATGAAGAGGTTTATATGTCCCCTCCTCCTGGTTATGAGAAGGCTCAAGGTGCTCAAGTATGTAAGCTCAATCGATCGATATATGGCTTGAAACAGGCCAGTCGCCAGTGGAATATGGAATAAACCAAACATCTTGTGGCTTTGGGGTTTTATCAATCACGACACGACTATTCCTTGTTCACAAGGTCAGCTGGTGCTTCTTTTACAGTGGATTTAGTGTATGTCGATGAAATTTTGTTGACACGAAGTGATGAGGGATTCATAGCTTCATTAAAGCACTCATTGGATCAGGCTTTCACCATTAAAGACTTAGGATTTGCCAGATATTTTTTGGGAATGGAGGTTTCTTGATCAGATTCAAGTATGTTGCTGAATCAGAGGAAATATGTTGTTGATTTGCTAACCAATGCCTCAATGTTGAACTGCAAGCCAGTGAAGTTTCCTATGCAGCGCAATCAACACTTGGGTGCACATGATGGGGAGTTTTTGGATGATCCCGAGTCTTATAGACGATTGGTGGGACGACTTCTGTTTTTAACCACGACTAGGCCAGACATTGCTTATACATTTGAGCAACTCACTCAGCTTATAACATTGCCTCGTGGTCATCATCTCCGAGCTACTTTATTCCTCTTGGGATATCTCAAGAGTAATGTGCATTGCTCCTTGTTTTATCCAAGTTCTAACTCCCTGAATGTTAGAGCTTATTCTGATGTGGACTGAGGCTCTTGTCGAGACACTAGCAGATCACTCACGGGTTATTGTATCTTCTTGGGGGATTATTTGGTTTCTTGGAAGACCAAGAAGCAAAAGATTGTCTCCAAGTCGTCCACTAAAAGCGAATATAGGAGCATGTCTCAAACTGGAAGTGAGATTATGTGGATCACTAGAGTATTGAATGATTTGAAGGTTCTGCTTTCCCTTCCAGTGCCTTTATGTTGTGACAACAAATCGGCATTACAATTGTCAGCTAATCCGGTTTATCATGAGCAGACAAAACATCTAAGGGTAGATTGTCATTTTATTAGAGATCTTATAAATGAAGGCTGGGTAGCAACCATTTTTGTACCAACATACTTGCAGATTGCAGATGTGTTCACGAAACCTTTGGGTGCCCAACAACATTTCCCATTGTGTTGCAAGCTAGGCTTAGTTTTCCTCCACGCACACCCACCTTGAGGGGGGATATAGGGTGATATGTAGGTTGTTAGAAGTGTGGTTAAGATGAAGGTTAGTTAGCAACCATGGTTAGATGATGTTTATATATATATATATAGGATGGATATATTGTGCACACCCCTTAGGGTGTAATTTGTGCACAAATCAGATCCTTTGATCGGAATGAAATGAATGAATAGGATTTCGCCACGTGTGTAGATTGGTGTGAAATAAAACCCTAAATCCCAATTTTTATCTTTCTTCATCGTCTAGAGATTGGACCAGGCAGAGGTGGAGGCGAATCGCCTTGGCGTGCTAGGGTCGGCTTTTGTGGCGATGCTAGGAGTGTAGCTGATGGTCGGGGTTCGAGGACTAGTCGTATTCCTTCGGTTGGTGCGAGGGTCGATCTCGAATCAGAGTCGGGGCAAGGCGGTGTGAGGGTTGATTCCGACTTTAGCACTGTCTCACGGTGGGGCTGCTTGCTCTCGGGCTCGCTCGTTGTCGCCGGCGGTGAATGGAGGTCCAACATTAACCTCAAACCTCCCCACTAGAGCACCTCCTCCCCTCTCGATCAAAGAACAGGCTGAGTTAAGCCCTTTCTCTCTCTGTGTTCTCTTTTGTTTCCTTATTTCTACAGTGAAGAGGCGAGGCCAGGGGTTTCCAACCGAAGGCGAGGGAGGAAGTTGAGGGGGTGAAGATCGAGGGCGACAATCGACGGTGGTTTAATTATTGATTGTAAGAAAGAAAGAGAAGGGAGGTTTGGGGGGGGGGGGGGTACGTAGGCGTGGGGGGGGGGTGTACATAGGCGGGGGTGGGTGGTGGTTTGTGCGGCAGTCGGCGGTGGTTTAGTGAAAGAAAGAAAGAGAAGAGGGGGTGGGGGTAGGCGGGGTTGGGTGGTGGTTTGTGTAATTAGGGTATCAGAGGAATCAGGTTAGGGCAGAAATTTTGTAATTCCCATATTATTCGGGGAAAAATATAGAATTATTCAGACATATGTGTCAAATTTAGTGTAGTTTGTCAGTTATTCAGACGAATGTGTCGATTTTTTGTTACTATTGATAATGAATTGGTTAATTATTCAGTGAAATATGATTCATTATCTGTCATTATATGGAGTCTTCGGTTGATGAACAACATAAAAAACATTTATTGCACGAGTATAATTACACAACTAAACATTATTCGGTGAAAATTGAATCATTATTCGGTGAAATATGAAGTATTATTTAGGGCTTTGGAGCTTATTTTATCTGAAATTGATGAAAAAATAAAACAAAACATTATTCGGTAGTATGTGACAAATTATTCAGTGAAATTGGTAAATTTTAATCTGAACTGTATAAAAAGAAATAACATAACATTAGTATGTGACAAATTATTCAGTGAAATTGGTAAATTTTAATCTGAACTGGATGAAAAAAAGAAGATAACATAACATTATTCGGTAATATTTTAAATTTTATTTGGTGGAATTTCAAAATTTTCTAAATAAACAAAATAGATATATCACCCATAATAATTTATTTTTTTTAGAAAACCACAAATAAATAAATAAATAGCTAAGAAAATATGGGGGTTAGTGGGTTACACGGGAGGATGATGAAACACTGGGGTGGAGTGTTGGTACACGCGCATAACAAGAGAAAGTGGGCTGATTTTTCAATGGGGGAAAACTCTAGATCTAGGATGTGAGGTTGAAGGTGAACTACAGGACACGACAAGTTCACCGCCAAAGGAAATCCTCTGAGCGTGTATAAGGTGTAAAACACGTGCCCCACGTCTTTCAATCACAAGGCGGTTTGTGTTCAAGGGCGAGCGGAGCATCGAAATCAGTTGGAGGTAGGTGAAGGCTGGCGATTCAATCAGTGGGAAGACGGAGCGTCGACACGATCGGAGATGGCGATAGGCGAAGGCTGGTGAAGAGACGAGTAGGTGAAGGTCGGCGGTGAGGCGGGAGGCGAAGGTCGGCTAAGAGGAGACCTCATTATTGGTTTGTTTCTTATTTCTTTTGGCAGAGGTGAAATCCCTCCCGCAATTTCGTATTACTATCACCATTATTGGTTTCGCATGATGAAATCAATGGCTTGGGAAGGGATTCCAATAACTGAAATTGATGCCGAACCACTGCTTTTATGAACCTGTGATGATTTTTGGTACCATTAGGAAAGTTCACAAATAGAACTTGCAATTGAGGAGTTTTTGGAGCTAATAAATATTCATTCTTTTTGTCTGCTTTTGTTCATGAATGTAATGAGTGTTGATTTGCATTTAAATTTTTTAATACATCTTCGATTAGTGCAGTTGTTGGGTATCGAGTTGCCTCAACTCGAATTCGTTTATGAAAAAAATAATCGTATATCTAGCTCTAAATTTGCAATTAATATGTTATTTGTTATTGCGAAATCATTTTCAATTCATGTGAAATAATCATATGTGATTCTAGCATTATTCGGGAAAAACGAAGAATTATTCAGATGCATATGTCAAATTAAGTGTAGGGTTTTCAAGATACAAGATTTGATTCATTATTCGTCCATTATTCAGACGTATGTGTCGAATTTTGGTTACTAGTGGTAATGAGTTGATCAATTATTCGCTGAAATCTGATTTATTATTTAATCAGGATATGGAATTTTCGTTTGAAAAAGTACATTAAAAAACCTTTATTGCAAGAGTATGACTACACAACTAACCATTATTCGACGAAATCTGAAACATTATTCGGATAAATATGAAGCATTATTCCTATAAATCAAAATTAGTTAGGGATTCAAGGTTTCTTTCATCTAAAATTGAAGAACAAAAAAAACACATTATTCAGTAGCATATGACAAATTATTATGTGGAATTGGTAAATTTTGATATGAAATAGATGAAAAAAAGACAACATAACATTATTCGGTAGCATGTGAGACATTGTTCGGTGGAATTGCCAAAGTTTTAAAATGAACAAAATCTTTTTTAATCATGGATAACTAATTTATTCTTTTTAAACAAGGGACAATTTGTGAAATAGCCAAGAAATACGTCCTAATTTGTGAAATGTCCACGTTTTGGAACAAATTAGTGAAATGTTAGCAATATAAACCCCCTTCCCTTTGTTTCACGCTCTCTCTCCTACGCTTCATCGGCCGCTCCTCCTCCCCTCCTCCTACGCCTCCTCCGATCTCCGGCACCGCCTATCAGCGTCAAGGCTCGCGGCTACAACGGGAGATTGAGATCGCTAGGGTTAGAGTAGGCGATTCGCCGGCGCATCTCTCCCTGACTGGATTTGTGCTTCAGCGAGATTGAGCGAGGTTGAGGTCGAGCGAGCGAGCGAGGTCCGATGGAGCGAGCGAGGCCAGCGCATCTCTCCATGGCTGGATCCGTGCTGCCGGAGCGAGCGATCGAGGAAGCTTCCCTTCACTGCCGTGGTCGCACAGAGATTCGATTCGATTCAATCGATCCAAACCAAAGCGACTATCAGCTTAGCTAATTGATTGATCGATTCGTGATTGAGGTAGGTTTTTTCACTGGATTTGGTTTGGGAAAAGGTTCAGTCAATCAATTTGGTTAATTTTCTTCAACCTAACCTTTTCTTTTTCTTTTTTCTTCGATTCATTCATTGACATCAACTGATCGATTTTTGGTGCTTCTTTTCGCTTGTTGATGAAATTGTTATCCAGGCTTGTGATTCATTCGATTCATTCGTCTATCTCTAATGCTAACTGCCTTGATCTTTGTTCATCAAACATGAAGGGCATTATGAGTACATGTATGTTGTCGACAGCGAGTGGTTGTGCAACAATAATGAGCCTCTCACCAGTCCAAGTGATGGCAATGTAAACAATTATGTTCGAGTAAATCTCGAAATCATTGTCTGATAAACTCACCAATTACTAAACCATGCCATCACTTACCTGATTCCTTGATGCTTGTCTCTAGTAAATCGTTCAGAACTGTCATTTCTCTTGGGGATTATGGGTGAACAAGGAAAACCAATTTTACTTGGGGATACTGTGTTGACCAAGGTACTGAATTGGAGACACTTTCTCTTAAAATTGGATTGTGATTTTGATCATCTGTATGAGGCCGTCCTAGAAAGAGTTCCTTATTTTTTTGGTTACTCGTCCAGATTTCTGTATTTTCTGTTGTGTTTCTTTTATTCTGTATTGTTGTTTATAATGACAAATATATGCACTGCCATCTATCTCTAATGCTTGTCCTTTGATGCAGATAAGATTATGACAGATGAATGGCCAATTGTCACATACAGAATATTAGGTTACCTTCTTCTTGGTGTTGTGAGAATTTATTCCAAGAAAGTTGAATTTGTGCTTCATGACTGTCGCGACACCATCAATGAGCTGAACAAGTCTGTGGGTAAAAAGAAGGATGTCTCCTTCAGAGAGATAGTGTGTGCACAAGATTTCTCTCTCACTCTCCCAGAGAGATATGAACTTGACGCCTTCGTTTTGGAGGTAGCTAGTGATGTGAACAAGTAAGATGTCATATCTTGAATTATGAGGTTCAGTAACATGTACAATCTCTTAATAAACATGGTGGACTCTTCAACTTTGCAAAGCACATATTGCTGAAAATGCCGACATCACCATTCCAGGTAGTGAATTTAACGAATGTATTATAGATGCCTGATTTTACTTCTTTTTTTCATTTTCTGTTTTATGTAACCGAGTTCCCTTGTTGCAGGAGATGTCATCTTGACAAGTTTACGATGTTATGCATGCCTTATGTTAAAGAACTGGAATGATCATCTCAAACTAGTATTCCAACTAGAATCAAGGCATGCTGATCAATAGTTGTAAGTTGCTCAAGTTAGATCCTCTTTAGTTTCTTGTAACCATCACGTGCTTGTGAATTTTTAAAGATCTCTTTTCTTTAATGGTCAGACTAAATTATCTTTCCTAGCTGTTAATTGGAAAACTAATTAGCAATAAATCTAGCTGCTAAACATTGAAAGAATAAAAATGTTAAATTTGCGTATAATGTGAAGTGTTATTTGTTTTAGGCAGATAAAAGCGGCAGACAATCGTATTCTTCAAGAACAATTTCAGAATAAGGTATATATAACATGTTTATTCTCTTAGTAATTGTCTTTCTTTTCTCTCCTATATGAAGTTGTTCCTGGATTGTCTGTTGGAGTCTAATGGCACACATTCTGTTTTTGCAGTGTGTCGAACAACTATTGTAGTTGCTCATCGCTTAAGCACAGTGCGAAATGTTGAAATGATAGTTGTGATTCATCAACGAATAGTCGTTGAGAAAGGTAAATTCATTTCCTCACCTATTTACATTAGTAACTAAAGGGAAAAAAAAGACTATACAGAGGTTATCTGTTGTTGCATTGTCCAGGAAGCACTAACAACTGCTCAACGATCCTGAAGGCGCATACTCGCAGCTTATAAGATTGCAGGACATGAAAAACAGATTGAGCAAGCAGAAATCTCTAAATCTTTTGAGAGACGAGCATCTTCCTTGAGATCATTGAATAGAGGAGCCTCAGAGAGAGGTGGTAGTCGACGAACACTAGGAGTTATGTTCGGTATAGGCTTTGATGCTCCGAAGAATGTGTTCGCTATGTCAGCAGAAGAAAATGAAAACCGATATAAACAAGCCTGAAATTCCTATACCACTGCTTGGCACATTGATATGCGGCTGCTGGAGCTAGCAGTTCTCTTTACACTGATGTGCGGCTGCCTGACACCATATAATCCTTTGATTTACAGTAGAATGATTTTCGAGATGAAATAGATGGGTTAGTGTCAAGTCAAGTGATCAAGTTAAACTACTTGTCTTCATAATTTTTCGATGCATTATTACATCTTTATAAATTATCATAGAATGCTGGTGCTTTTCACATTTCATGAGAAATAAACAGCTGCAAGCAATAATAGACTTGCCAACTGCAATATTTACTTATTTAGTTTGTGCATTTTTGAAACATGCAGCAACTGAGCACAACAACCTGCCAAGGATGTGTTGTTTTTAACTAAAACCTAACACTATCAGGTTAATCATTATTGGATTTGTCGCGTTAGTCACATTGAAGTCATCTGAAGCATACTCTAACAAGTCACAAGTTACCAAATGAAAATTACTGTCCTAGAAACCATACAATATAGGGTTAAGTGAAGCAAATATATGTGAGCATATATAAGATTTTATTGAGCAAATATAACATTAAGTTGAGCAGGGTTTCACACCCCTCCCCCCCCCCCCCCCCCCACATAGAGCACATATAATCTATTGACGAGCAAAAATAATATCGTGTTGATCAATAATCTATTGAGCAAGTATAAGATTATATTGAGCAAATATAACATTAAGTTGAGCAGAGTTTCACCATCCCCCCTTGTTGTGCAAATATAATATATTGTTAAGAAATAATAACTTGTTGATCATAATTCCACTTTCCACCAATCCCCCATGTTGTGCAACTATTGATAAGCCAAAAAAAGACCATATTGTGCAATAATTTATTGACCAAGTATAAAATAATATTAAGAAAAAATAAGATCATGTTGAGCACAATTTGACAAGTCTCAATTGTTGTGGAAATATAATCGATTATTGAGCAAAAATAAGATCATGTTGAGCAAATTTACACCAATCATCCATATTGTGCAATTATAGTCTATTGATGAGCAAAAATAAGACCATGTTGTACAATAATCTATTGAGAACTATAAAAGAATATTGAGAAAAAATAAGATCATGTTGAGCACAATTTCACAAGTCTCAATTGTTGTGCAAATATAATCTATTATTGAGCAAAAATAAGATCATGTTGAGCAAATTTCCACCAATCCTCCATGTTGAGCAATTATAGTCTATTGATGAGCAAAAATAAAACCATGTTGTGCAATAATCTATTGAGAACTATAAAATAATATTGAGAAAAAATAAGATGATGTGGAGCACAATTTCACAAGTCTCAATTGTTGTGCAAATATTATCTATTGTTGAGCAAAAATAAGATCATGTTGAGCAAATTTCCACCAATCCCCCATGTTGTGCAATATAGTCTATTAATGAGCAAAAATGAGACAATGTTGTGCAATAATCTATTGAGCAAGTATAAAATAATATTGAGAAAAAATAAGATCATTTTTAATACGATTTCACAAGTCTCAATTGTTGTGCAAATATAATCTACTGTTGAGCAAAAATAAGATCATGTTGAGCAAATTTCCACCAATGCCCCATGTTGTGCAATTATAGTCTATTAATGTGCAAATATAACCGTAAGTTGTGCAAATATAACCTTAAGTTGTGCCATTTATTTGTGTTCTTGTGACTCCGAGTCCACAACGTCAAGAAGGTCGGGAAAACAGCGGCTAACCCCGCATTAAATTGGCATCAGAGCATAGGTTCACTTGGCGTTGTTTGAAACAAGAACGATCAAACCAAGAATCACTTTCTCTTGGTAAGTTTTACAAGAAATTCCTTGTTCAATGTTTTGATCTTATTCTATTGTGTTGATTTGTGGTATTGGCGCTTGTGCATGCAATTTTTCATTTTCGGCCACCCTACCACCACCACAGCCCCACCGGTGCACCACCACAACCCATCTCAGCCCCCATCTCAGCTCCCAGCTGTTCATTTGTGCTTCCTCAAGAAGCTTGTCCTTGGAACTTCCACAAAAAAATCAGATCTTGTGTTCCCCATAAAGCTGTCCACTTTATTGTTTCTCCAAAAAGTTGTCTCTTGTGTGCTTTTCCAAGAAGCATTGACATTTGGTTATCTTTTTCAGATTTTATTAGTTACCTTTTCATATTTGTGGAGAGAAAGTGTTAAAACCGAAATTTAAAAAAAAAAATATCAGATTCGGTTTTTCTGAAAAAAAAGAAAAGAAAAGAAAAAAAAAAGAAAAAAAAAAGAGTGACATCTTATGCATCTTATGAATGTGTGTTGAAGTGTTTTAGTTGATATTCATAACATTTGCACTTCATCTTAGTGTTGCTTGGAAAAACAAAGCAAAACTTATTTGGCTTGTTGTGCTTACTTGTTGAAATCAAGCCTTGTTTGCATTGTGTTAGCTTTCTCATTGTGTTGGAAACTTATTCATTGAACACATTGCATCAACCCTTTGCAGCCACTACCTACTGATTTTGAGCCTAAATTGCACACTCCTTGCATATTTGAGCGCCATTGCACGATATTGATACATGAGAATAAGATAAGGGGTTGAACCTTGTAAAACTTGGTAAAACACTTATTCTTAGTCAAAAAAAAAAGCTCATTGTGTCGATCGTTCATAATTGTTTCGGGTGTTTGTTTAACCATAATTCAATTCATTAAGTCTCTAGCCGCACCTAGAATCTGCGTGTTTGATATAAAGATCAGCCCTTGTTGTCGTTGTGCTCTTTAAAGTTTGCTAATCTTGTGGTTGATTATTGACTCTACCAAGGCAAATTTGAAGCTAGGTTGCAACATTCGAAGAGGAGTGAAACACTTGTGAGGCTGATTTTTGCTTTCACTAACCTAACAAGTTTGTTAGTGTATTTGAGAATGTCTAACGCAGATCCTCCACCTTCGGACCATTCTAATGGAAGCGGATCCGAGCCAATATCCCCGGAGTTGTTCAACATGCTTAAAACCATGGCAGACAACATTGGCCAGCTCACGGCTCGAATGGTGGCTTTGGAGACTCGTACACCACCCCAACATGTGTCAAACGAGCCCCACCAAGAGCGGGAGCAACCCTTCAACACCCCTCCAATTGGACCTCAACAAGGCCCGGTTCCCCCACCAGAAGGTAGACGTTTTGGTCCTAACAATGATCCTCCTTAACATGATTATCGCAGGCCTCCAAGAAGGCAATATGGCTACTTTGAAGAGCAAGAGGAGGATTGGGAACCACCCCGAGGCCCCGGATACCAACAACGGAGAGCTCGTGAACAAGAGCAAGATGGAATAGGCAAAATAAAGGTCAAAATTCCAGCTTTTGAAGGAAAGTGTGACACCGACCTTTATTTGGATTGGGAGACAAAAATTGAGCAAATTTGGAGCTGCCACAATTTCCCGGAAGAAAAAAAGGTACAACTCGCAGCCCTTGAATTTACCGGTTATGCACTAATTTGGTGGGATACTCTTGTGAAAGAAAGGAGGCGAGTTCTAGATCCAGCCGTGGTCACATGGGACCAAATGAAGGCCTTGATGAGGTCTCGATTCATTCCTCAACACCACACCCGGGAGCTAAGACAAAGGTTGAAAAATTTGAGGCAAGGCTCCATGAGTGCGGAGGAAACATACAATGCCATGCAAGTGGCAATGGTAAGAGCCAATGTGGTTGAGGACGATGAAGCCACAACGGTGAGGTACCTAAGAGTTCTCAACCCTTCCCTAGCTAACGAAGTAGATTGCTATCCTTATGAGTCCATGACAGATTTGCTACACCTAGCAATCAAAGTGGAAAGAAAGCTCAAAGCTAGGAATCAAGGGGGAAGGACCTCGAATGGCTACCCTACTACCTCATGGAAGGCACCAACTCAAAGCCGAGGATACCAGCCCTATGGGAGGGAAGCGGTGCAAGGAAAAGAAAAGGGAGCCAACTTCAATCATCAAGGAGAGCAAGGTGGTCATCGCAAAGGCTACCCTACAAGTGCACCTTCATCATCATTTCGGCCATCTAAGTGTCAAGGAAGAGGTCATATGATGAAAGATTGTCCTAACAAGAAAACTCTCATGATTAATCATTTAGGGCAATATGAATCTGAATCTGATTGTGATGATAATGTTGTGTGTGATGATGATGTGAATTTGCATGCTTGTGATGATAATAATGATGATGGGATTGAGTTTGAACATGGTGAATCTTTGATTGTTAGAAGAGCTTTACATGCTATGCCTTCTTGTGATGATAACCAAAGAGAAAACTTGTTCCATACTCGTTGTCTCGTTAAGAAAAAGGTGTGCAACATGATAATAGATGGAGGAAGTTGTTGTAATCTTGCTAGCATTGAAATGTTTCAAAAATTACAACTTCCAACATTAAGTCACCCTAGACCCTACAAATTACATTGGATGAATGATTGTGGTGAATTGAAAGTGAACAAGCAAGTTAAGGTTGCCATAACAGTAGGACATTATGAGGATAGTGTTTTATGTGATGTAGTGCCTATGCAAGCTTGTCATATTCTTTTGGGTCGTCCATGGCAATATGATAGAAAGGTCATTCATGATGGTTTCACTAATCGTCATTCTTTTGTGTTTAAGGGGAAGAATGTTGTTCTCAAGCCCATGACCCCAACCCAAGTTGCCGATGAGTATGAGAAGAAACGGGGAAAGGGGGAGAAGAATGGGCAGGAGGAAACCGAGTGTCCACAGCCCAAGACCACACCACACCCATCATCGTCTAGTGAGCCAAGCCAACCTAAGGGAGTGTGGGAGAATAAGGGA
Organism: Persicaria tinctoria; assembly: GCA_037127255.1. Lineage (NCBI taxonomy): Eukaryota > Viridiplantae > Streptophyta > Magnoliopsida > Caryophyllales > Polygonaceae > Persicaria > Persicaria tinctoria. The sequence goes on from JBANSL010000006.1 coordinate 83,334,312, forward strand.
GTTCTTCTAGCCTCTAAGCAAGACCTTAAGGAGTTCCTTGACCCCGAAACCACTCTTATGTTGTTATGTAAGGAGCTTGCTTTGTTGAGTGATGATCTTAAGGCTACCCTACCTAAGAGGATTTTGGGGCTACTTGAGGAGTTTAAGGATGTGTTTCCCAATGAGATTCCAGCCGGTCTACCACCTATTAGAGGCATTGAGCACCAAATAGACCTTGTTCCGAGAGCCACCTTACCTAACCGCCCAGCCTATAGGATGAACCCTAAGGAAACCCAAGAGATCCAATCCCACGTGAAAGAGTTGTTGGATAAGGGCTATGTGAGGGAGAGCCTTAGCCCATGTGCTGTCCCCGTACTTCTAGTGCCAAAGAAGGATGGTTCGTGGAGGATGTGTGTGGATTGTCGAGCCATCAACAACATCACGGTGAAGTACCGCCACCCAATACCCCGCTTAGATGACATGTTAGACGAGTTACATGGAGCCACTACATTTTCTAAGATTGATCTTAAGAGTGGATACCATCAAATTCGTATGAGGGATGGGGATGAGTGGAAAACAGCCTTTAAGACCAAGTTTGGTCTTTATGAGTGGTTGGTTATGCCTTTTGGGCTTACCAACGCCCCTAGCACTTTCATGCGTCTTATGAATCATGTTCTTAGGCATTTCATAGGGAAATTTGTTGTGGTTTATTTTGATGATATACTTGTTTATAGTAGATCCCTAGAAGAGCATGAGTTACATTTACGAGAAGTGCTATCTACTCTTCGTCATGAGCACCTTTATGCTAATTTGGAGAAATGTGAGCTTTGCACTAATTGTGTTACTTTTCTTGGTTTTGTGGTCAGCTCACGTGGATTGAAGGTGGATGAGAGCAAGATCAAAGCAATCCAAGAATGGCCTACTCCTACATCAATTGGCCATGTTCGGAGCTTCCTTGGATTAGCTAGCTTCTATCGCCGGTTCGTGAGGGATTTCAGCACCATTGCAGCCCCTCTAACCGAGATTACCAAGAAGCATCACCCATTCACATGGGAAAAGGCCCAAGAGAAGGCGTTCAACGCCCTAAAGGAGCATCTCACGCAGGCCCCGGTCTTAGCACTTCCGGATTTCAACCGGCCCTTCGAAGTGGAGTGTGATGCATCGGGCATAGGCATTGGTGGAGTTCTTATGCAAGAAGGTAAGCTCATTGCCTATTTTTCAGAAAAATTGAAAGGAGCTTGTCTTAATTACTCTACTTATGATAAAGAGTTGTATGCATTATTTAGAGTTCTTAAGACATGGCAACATTATCTTTGGCCTAGGGAGTTTATTTTGCACACTGATCATGAGTCCTTAAAGCATTTTAAGAGCCAAGACAAGTTGGATAGGAGGCATGGTCGTTGGATGGAGTTTATAGAAACATTCCCTTATGTCATTAAGTATAAGAAAGGAAAAGATAATGTTGTGGCAGATGCCCTTTCGAGGAGATACATGTTGTTGTCTAAATTAGACTCAAGGATTTTAGGCTTTGCATATATTAAGGAGCTTTATGTAGATGACCCTGATTTTGGACAGATTTACAATCATTGTGTGGCTAAAGGATCCGTAGATAAGTACTACTTGTTTGATGGATTTCTATTCAAGATTGATAAGGTTTGCATTCCCCGTTGTTCACTTAGGCTCTTGTTGGTTGAGGAAGCCCATAGAGGCGGATTGATGGGCCATTTTGGGAGGGATAAGACCTATCATATGCTACACACACATTTCTTTTGGCCTCGCATGCTTCGAGACGTAGAACATTTGGTTAAGAGATGTATTGATTGTTTGAAGGCTAAGTCTAGGTTACAACCCCACGGCTTGTATTGTCCATTACCCATTCCTGCAGCCCCTTGGGAGGACATATCCATGGACTTTATTGTTGGGTTACCTAGGACTAAGAAGGGGAGGGATTCGATCTTTGTGGTTGTTGATCGTTTCTCTAAGATGGCTCACTTTATCGCTTGCCATAAGACCGATGATGCCTCTAACGTAGCTAACCTTTTCTTTAGAGAGATTGTTAGGCTTCATGGAGTACCTAAGACTATAGTGAGCGATCGGGATGTGAAATTTCTTAGCCACTTTTGGAGGACTCTTTGGGGTAAAATAGGGACGAAGTTGCTGTTTTCCACCTCTAGTCACCCACAAACCGATGGGCAAACGGAGGTAACCAATAGGACCCTTACTACCATCCTTAGGGCCATCATTAGGAACAATTTGAGGTTGTGGGAGGATGCTTTGCCTCATGTGGAGTTTGCTTATAATCGGACTGTGCATTCATCAACTAAGCTTACACCATTTGAGTGTGTTTATGGTACTAACCCACTAACCCCTTTAGATCTTACCCCATGTCCCATGAGGGAGAAAGAAGACTTTGATGCAGGAAAACAGGTGGAATTCATTCGGGAGCTTCATGAGCGTACTCGTGTCCGGCTAATTCAAAAGGCCGAAGAGAATGCCAAACGAGCCAACAAGGGGCGTCGCAAGATGATTTTCCAGCCCGGCGATCTAGTTTGGGTGCATTTGCGAAAGGAGCGATTTCCAAAAAAGCGCAAGTCTAAGCTCGCTCCTCGAGGAGATGGTCCATTCAAGGTATTGCAAAGATTCGGGGATAATGCCTACAAGATTGACCTACCGGGTGACTATGGAGTTAGTGCAACATTCAATGTCGCCGATCTCACCCCCTACCTAGATGAGAATGAAGACATGGATTCGAGGTCGAATCTTTTCCAAGAAGGGGAGAATGATGGAGGACCATCCCAAGAATCACCCGATGCCCCTCATTTCGGAGATGGAGATGGACCTATCACTAGGTCACGAGCTAAAAGGCTAAGAGATGAACTTAACACTTTCATCATCCACCATATGAAGTTGGTGCTACCAAAGGAGCCCGAGGATGACATCATCACATTGCTGGAAACCGCACCATTCTCGAGTTCGACTAAGAGTGATTCAGCCACCACCCATACTTAGCCTTTCATTTGCTTGCTTGTTTTGGACTTAGAGTTTTGGGCCTTTGTTTGGGTTTAGTTGGACTTGTTGAGATCTTGTTTTTTTGGGCCTTTGCTTTTGGGCTGATTTCCTCTCCTATTTAAGCCTTGTAAACTCTTATTTGAAGACACTTTGAATCTTGTTTGATGAAAACCTAGTTTGTTTCACTCTCCAAAGGTGAGAGCTTCATGCCTTGTGTGCATGTGTGTTGCATCTAGTTCGGTTGTACTTGGTTTTGTCAATTTCTCGAAGATTGGTGATTCTGAGATGAGCACGAACCTCCTCCTTGTGCTTCCATGGCCAGCCATGGTTGTGTAAGGTTGTATAGGGTTGGTTTTGGTGTCATTCAAGTTGGTTCTTGGTGCATTGTCCCAATGGGTCTTCTTGTTGTTCATCAAGGTTGATTCCTCCTATCTTTCCCTTTCATTTCCCTTTGTTTTATTCTGTTTTTCCTTTTCATTTGGTCAAACCTTGCTCCCAAGGTTTAATCCCCCTTTGCTGCGTTTTCTTGTCTCACTTGTGCCATTTATTTGTGTTCTTGTGAGTCCGAGTCCACAACGTCAAGAAGATCGGGAAAACAGCGGCTAACCCCGCATCACAAAGGTTCCAGCAACCACAATGGAACCAAGGTGCCCCTAGGAACCCCCTACCATACTGAGCTCTAGGACATCCAGAGAGAGATCAACGGAAGGATGATCTACAGATGATTCTTGATGAGATGCGCCGAAATCATGCTCAACAGCAGCAATCTACATTCGCCATCAATAATCAGCTCCAGAATTTCAACACAAGATTTGGAGAGCTGGATATCTGGAAGAGGAGCATAGAGACCAAGATGGGTCAATTCGCGGCCCAAATTCCACGATCGACCAGGCAACTCCCTGGGCAAACAGAACCAAATCCTAAGGGGAAGACCAGACACGTCGCAGCTATAAAGCTCAAGAGTGAGCACCAATTACGCGAGCCAGATGTCGGAAAGAACCAGGACAAAGCAGAGCAGCAACTCAACAACAAGCAGCAGCAACTCGATGTCGACCAAAGTTTGGTCGATATCGACAAAAGTCTACTCGACATGGAGGGGAAAACCAAACTCGGACTCGTCTGCACAGCTCAGCAACCCAAAGTCGACAACTTTAGTCGATGTCGACCAAACCCTTGTCGATATCGAGGAAAAAGTGGTCGATGTCGAGGACTCTGCAACACCTCCAACATTTGTTCTGGCTCCGATGCAGAAAAAAGACATTGTCTTTCCCTTCCAAGGCACTAAAAGATCCCACTACAGGTAAGTTTAAACGTTTTGTTAATATGCTTCGAGAACTGAATGTCTCTATTCCTTTTACAGAAGATGTGTAAGAGATGCCTGATTATGTCAAATTCCTCAAGGAGATCCTAAGCAACAAGCGATCCATCTCAGAAATCGCAAGCGATTGCAAAGTGCTCCACTTCCCTGAGAAGAGATCTGACCCTGGTAAGTTTTCTGTTACTATGGGATTTGGACAATATAAATATGAGTCCTTGTGTGATTTAGGAGCAAGTGTGAGCATCATGCCCTTATCAATCTGGCGGAAGGTGAAGATTGGGTCTATAGAGCATGTGGATGCCAAACTATACATGGCAAACAATACAGTGGTCATCCCTACAGGTATGGTTGAGAATGTCCCTGTCCAGGTTGGTAAGTTCTTTATCCCAGCTGATTTCCTTATTATAGAATGTGCTGAAGATCCTACTAGCCCTATTATTCTTGGTAGACCATTCTTAGCTACTGCAGATGCCAAGATTAGTGTCAAACATCGATTGCTCACCTTCACAATAGGCGATGAGGTCTTAGATTTCTCTTTTGGCCCTGCAAAAGAGGAAATTTCATGGCTAGAGGTGAAGAGCATCAGTTACCAAGGGACCAAGCAAACAACAAAGGAAGGCACCAAAAATTTGCTCGACATCGACAAGCCTTCCTCGATATCGACCAAGGCGTTACTCGATGTCGACCAAACTTCCTCGACATCGACTTCCCCTGCTGAGTACCAGACTTGCCAAGAGCCTAAGTATGGGGTTCATGTACTCGATGTCGACCAAATTTACTCGACATCGACCAACCCTAAGCCCGAAGATTTCTGTTTTGGGCCCGAAAAGGTAAGTTTGGGTATGAATTCTACTCCTCCTCAATCCATTAGGAAATTTATAAATAATTTAAGGGGAGGTAAGGCCCTATGGCGAGAGAATCTGCAGAGAATGAGAGCTGGAAAGAAAAAGAAGGGAGAAAAGGAAGACTATGCAAGCAACCACCTATCAGCCGAGCTTGCATACTACAATCAGGACCTAGATGATCCAGGAGAAGGGCCAAGCACAAGTAGGCCCCACATTGACGGTCATTGAGCACAAAACGGTAAAGTCGACCTACTGACTCTAAAATCTAGAGCATGTATATAAAACTTTTGAATTTTGGGACTTTGGAACTTTTGATTTTGGTTTTGGTTTTTAATATTAGTTTATAATACTTCATGTGGAAAGTCTTGTCTTCGTGTGCAATCTAACACTTTTAGGTCGGCAAGCATAAAAGGATCGCGAAAGGTGGAATAAGAAGTCCCTGAAAGATAGTCGAAATCGACTAGGCCAGTCGAGAACGACCAAGAGGAGCAGCCCAGTTTTACTCGATATCGAGTAGGCCAACTCGACATCGACCAAGTCAGAACGCTCCTCGACTCCAGCATCCCACTCGACGCTTACAGTTTACTCGACATCGACAAAACCTCCTCGATGTCGACTAACCCAGTACTCGACAAGCCCTGTATTGCTTTCCTCGATGCATTATTCGGTGAGGACATTGTATATTTTAAGTATGGGGTGGGGGAAGAGCTCATTATCATTATTATATGTTTTATTCTTGTTTTTGGTTACATGGTGAAATTTTGAGTAAAATTTTAAATTTTTATGCATAAGGCTAAAGTTCTATAAGACATCTCCCATTGCATGTAAATTGTTCAAAGAAATAGTGTCAAGGAAGTTATATTGAACTCGACAATGCAAAAATGGATTCATTAGAGATATAGCATGAAATTGCCTAGTAAAGGGAAGTCACAATGAAGTGCATATTTTGATGAAAACCATAAAAGGAGGTAAATTTGAAATTGCTTTTGACATGTTGCATGATAAGAGGATGGATGACTTTATATTTCCATATAGTGCTCATATGTTTATATCCTAGCCTTACCTATGCTTATGCATCACAAAAGTCATATTATGCCTTATTACATATTATTTCTCCACATGATCTAAATATTGCCCATTCTTTACCTTATTTCCTATCCGGGATTATGTTGAGAATGAAGTTACATTATGGAGATTATTATATGATGTTTGTGTTGTGGTTATCATTATTGGCGTTTGGTAGGAAATTGTTTCAAATATATGGAAAATTTAATGAGTGAGAAAATATCCGGTCACCTTAGGAGATAAAGGTAGATCGACCCTGCTCGCTAAGATAATAGTTTGGCGAGATAGGACACACAGGTGAGGAGTCCAAAGCACTAAGTATCCAGGGCCATTCATGACACCAATGTTTGCGACTCGCGAGAAGGCAGTGTCGAGGTTAGAGAGGTAAAAGCATTGGGAAAACATTTATGAAAGGTAATGAGTCTTATAAAGAAGGAATGTGGATGAGAAAGTTTGGAAATACTCCATTTCCCCGGATTATTAGCACCACATTGCCAAATATTGCCCACCTTTAGCCTTTTACCAATCTACTCCTTATTGAGCTTAAATTAAAGTCCTCTTGATTATTAATGCTTTGTCACATAAATTATTTTTGCATAACCCTCCTTTTGTGAGTAGATGTTGCTTTTAATTGCACATGCATGGATTTGTGACATAAGTACCTTTTCGAGGATGGTAATTGATTGCAGGGTTATATAAGAATGAATCTATGATGTTGAGAGTTTTTATTCTTCCCCTGAATGACCATCCAAGTTATTGCTTCGGGACAAGCAAGCTTAAGTATGGGGTGATTTGATGTCCACTAAAATAGCCATGTTTTTATGCACATTTTAGCTCCTTATTTTATACACTTTGCATATTTCGGGCTGGGAATATGTTGAATTTAGGTAATATATGCTTATTTGCAAGAAATAGAGGTCTACATAAGTTTTGGTTTAAAATTACAGAATTTGGAGCCATTCCGGGACAAAACCAAGAAGCAAAGACGGAAGCTAAGCCTTACTCGATATCGAGTACTTTTACTCGAGATCGACCAAAGAAGTCCGAGCAAAGCCTGGTCGAGGAGGAGCTGATCGAGGAACTGAAGACAAAGCCAGCCCTGAGCCCATAGCTTTACTCGATATCGAGTACTTTTACTCGATATCGACAAGACCTAAAGCCATACCTGGAGTCGAGAAAGCAGCACCTGATCGAGAAGGCGAAGACTTGGACATACCGAGCAGCACTTCCTCGATATCGAGTAATTTACTCGATATCGACAAGACCAAGACCACATAACCGAGCCAGATCGGGGAGAGGTTGTTCGAGAAAGCCAGGCCAGCCAAACTCGACGACAACATTCCTCGATATCGAGTACTTTTACTCGATATCGACCAAAATTCTCCTGGGCCGCGTTACACGGTTGGGCTGTCTGAGTCGAGTTGGGCTTACTTGGGAGCAAAGGAGTCCGAGATCTATCAAGTCTATCAAGGTTTATCCACGGAGAGAGGATTTATCCACACTTGAAGATATTTAGATATTTTAGATATATTTCCTTTTAAGATAAATGTTCCTTTTATTAAAGTTTTATCTGTATATATTAGATAGATATTTCCTTCCTTGATTAGCAATGATTGGAAGCCTATAAATAAAGCCCATGGGGCTGGATTTTATTCATTCAATTTTTTTAGAAGGAGAAGTAGGAAGTAGAGAGAGGGTTTATGGCCGAGAGGAGTTCAGGAGCGAGAGCAAGTTGGCTTCAATCGGTTGTAAAGCTCTGTTTGGTTTAATACAAGTTATTTATTTTAAATCAATGTATGTGATTGCGATGAGGCGCGAGTAGTCCACCTACTTCTAGGGTTGAAGTGAGCCCAACGATGGCCACGCGTGTTTGAGGTAAAGATCTGACTTTTATCATGTTTTGAGCATCTACTACTTGTTATGTGTTTATTACCCATTCAATGGAGATCCATGCTAACAACTTGGATTGTAAACCTAAAATCGGTAGATACAATTAGGGTTTCTTGAAAGAGTTGCCTAATTGTTGAAAAAGGCGAAAGCTTGATCCTTCGATGCAATTTCCATGATTATCTGTTTTATTCTGGCCTTATACATGTTTGGTTATCGTTGTCGCAAACCCTAATCTTTGAAGTTCTCTTTCATTCTTCAAATTAAGACTCGAAATTTGCTTGTTTTTACTTTCTGTTCTTCCTCGATCTCGACCAAATTTGGTCGATATCGACTACTGACCTTCGATCCTAGATCGTCGTAGCTTCTGAACTGCAGGTACTCGACCAAGGCCTCCTCGACGTCGACGAAGATCTACTCGATATCGAGTAACCTTTCCTCGATATCGACCGAAGCCGTAGCATGTCGCCTGCTCGTTCGACTTGCCCGATCTTCTATCGACTAACCCTAGTCGAGATCGAGCATCTGTTGTCAACTTCTGCCGTGAGAATCATCCACTGCCTAGGATCCGCTGACACGCTTCCTCGTGGATCGATCCTGACTTCCCACTACTACATCGGGAGGAAGTCTTGTAATCATTTGCAAGGGACGGAATCTGGTTTGCTTTATTTTATTTGTATTTAATTTGCAATCTCGATTTTCCTCCTACAACACCGCGCTGAGGCCACATAACATGCCTATACCTAAATAAAGGTTGACTAATGCAGTACAGGATTTAAATCACACAAGCATGCTTTCAACAGTTATAATAATATGTAGAAAAACTGTAAAGGGCCCCAAACAATGCCAAGTGGCATATCCCTCTCCTACTCCACCCCCTTTATCATGAGTGGACCTGGCCAGTATGGTACCCACCGTTTCCTCGTATATATATGTGTGCACATAACCAACATCATCATCATCATCAAGCATAACGTAAAGTAAATCAACTCGCCCGATGGTGCTGGGCTATCTCCTCATGCTTATATCGATGCGACTGACTCAGGGAAAACCCGATGGGGCTGGGCTACCCTATGACCCTAGCAAAGAGTCTAGGACTTCACAGATCACGGCCGTTCTGTATTCAAACACACAGAGTAACCAAATGCACATTTCAATGCAGCCTTAGCATGATACTACATGTCATGCTTTATTATGCAACACCTACACATCACATGACACATCAGGAAAGAGGTCTAGGTTGCTAAGTAAGTCCCATATGATACTTACCTGGAGATTCCGAACAGCAAGATAACGCAAGCGAAGTCCAAAACCAACAAGTCCAAAAGCTATAAACACCTACAATCATGTCGATTCCATAAGCTACTGAACTAATAGGCATACACACTGAACCCAAGTTCCCAAACATTCTCAAAACATTATAGTAAAGCCGTCTCCAAAACCTTCCCGATACGCTAAACATCAACCAAAACCATTTTACTTCCAATCAAACCCATCGATAAATCTTACCAAGAATATTTACAACCTTCTTTCTTTAAACCAACGTCATTAAACCAAGACAAAGAATCCCGACATTTGAAATGATACTCTTCAACATATCTTCAAGCATAAAATCCGATATTTCAAGTTCCGTCAAAACCCCATAATTATTTAATAATAAAAACATATCCCAATATCCCGCTTCTGAAATCATCCATCAACTAAAACGTATTCTAAAGGAATCGGGTCAAAAACCAACAAGGAACCCAAAGGAGGCAAGGTGTGACTTGTCCAAGTCATTGGGGACATCTCGCCGTTGCGAGAGGGCCGATCGCGGCCACGAGATGTTCCCCGTCTCTGGCGTGAGAAAGCAATCTTCGCTGGCCATGAAACACAGGACTCGTGGTCGAGAGAACCGCGATCGCGTCCGCGAAAGATTGTCTTCAACCTCTGAATCAATGTGTTCATCCTCACCGCGGAGACCATGGTTTCGCCACAGCGAGACTCGAACCCTACATTGTTCGTTTTTACTCGTTCTTGCTTGTTCGGAATCTATTTTCGTTCAAACTTGTTTTAAAATGTTTATAACTCAAAATACACCACAAATAACACAAAAAAGACTCCAATAAACACACAAAAGACCTCAAACAAGGACTAGATGGGAGAGCGGAAGAGGGATTACCTAGCCTCTTTGACGCTCTTTGAAATCTTGAAGGAAAGAAGTCATTTGGCTTTTATTTGATAAACACTTGCCTTGACAGGACCTAGGAAAGATAGATCTGGCTTAAAATAATACCTTTACAAAGATTTAGCTCCAAAAATGAGAGGAATTTAAGAGAGGCAACTTATTTTGCCCAAAAACAGTGAGAGAGGAAAGAATGGGCTCAACCCACTTCAAAATTTATTAGATCTGGCATTTTCTTGACCTCATGAGGTAGAGGAGAGTGTGTGGAGCAAGTAGAAACAAACGGGGAAGAAAATGGAGTTGAAACGAGGGAGAACGAAGGATTTTACCGAGACGTCGCCAGATGTGGGCTCGGAGTCTAGGCGGAGAAAGCCAGTATTCGCAGCGGCGAACAAGAACACTGATGCGGGACCATCTTCTACAGCTCCAGACACACCCATCATACTTGGAGAAGGACCAATGACTCGAGCTAGAGCTAAGAAGCTTCAGAGAGACTCATTCAACTTTGTGGGTCATGCTTTGTTCTCGAGCAAGGTTCAACTCCCCGAGCCTACATTGAAGACATATATGTGCATTGGAGTGCATGAAGAGGCCGAGCCACCTTAGAGCATGCTTAGGCCGAATTTTACTAAGTGTTATGTCTAATTTCAGCTTATGAACATTATTGGGCTGAATTGGGCTTTTATTAGTTATTCGTTTTAAAACCTTATTTACTTATGTTCTTAGGATGATTTAATTAGGCCCATTAGAAAGTAGATCTATCTATTTCTATCTAGTTAGGCCGGCCAACAGGCCTTAGTTCCCTATATATTTCGATTCCAACCTTGTAGAACAATTGGAACTTTTATGAATACAATTCTCTCATATTGAGTGAAAACACATCGAGTGTTTGTTGATTCAACTAGAGCAGTGCTCGTTGGTCATCGATTGATACATATCTCAGCTTGGTTTGCTTTGCCGTTCATCAACTTCGCAAGACTTGGTGAATCTAGTATCCACAAGCCCCCTTCTGGTGCTTCAAGTTGTCCGCTTGATTGTGTCGGATTGTAGAGGCGGGTTGTGTAGGCATTGGTATTGGTTCCTACCCTCTGAGGAGGCCTGGGGTCTTTATCTTGTTCTGCATAGATCGACTCAGTCCATATCAGGTCGTGTCTTTCCATTCTTGCAATTCAATTTCGAGTCTTTATTCATCTTTATTCGAGTCTTGTTATTTCTTTATTGTCGATTTCAATTACAGCCCTTGTTCTTGAAATCTTGTCGAGTCTTGTTCACTTTCTTGATCGATCTTGAAGTTCTTGATCGAATCTTGCTGATCTTGTTGAGTCTTTAGTCATTCTTGCTTCCGTTCTTGAGTTTCTTTATTGTTCTTGATCAAGTTCTTGTTTTTCTTGTTCAGTTCTTGCTTGTTGTCGAAGATCGGACCAACCCACGGCTAACCCCGTATCAAATTGGCATCAGAGCTTTGGTTTCCGACATCAAGATTGAGTCTTTTTCTTTTTTAAACACAAAATCCACAAAAAAGAGTCCTTTTCTTGTTTTGGTTATTTACTTCTTGCATTCTTTTTGATTAATTTACTAATCTTGAGTTTGTGATTGTTTGTGGTTGCATAGCCTAAACACAAAGCCTAGCCGAGACCGTGGAGTCGACCAAAGGTGCACACAATCCCATTGTGAACACCCTAAGCCGGCGGCAATTCTGTCCCCATAGTCCCCTTTGGCCGATTCTACTACACCACACAAAGCAAACCCTAGTTTGTTATCTTTTCTATCCTTTGTTCTATCTTTGGAACTTTTGATCTATCTATATCTATTTATATTTTATCCATTGCCTATTTAAATTCTGATTTTTGGTGGATATAATTATTTTATCTATCAAATATCTATTAAGGCAAAAGATAGATCCTATTACCTAAATTAGCCATTTGTTATCTATATCTTTGCATTAGGGCTAAAATTTTTATCTTTTCACCTATTAACTTCAGATTTTCGAGTCCTCTTCCATTCATTGAGTCTTTTCTTGCATTAGGTTAAAAAAAAAAAAAAACCAGTTTCGAATTTCAGTCAAAAAAGAAGAAGACATACATACTTGGACCTAGGAGGATAAAATTCACTAGGGGTAAAAGTAAGTCAAAAAAAAAAAAGAGGAAAGTGTTTTGTTTGATCTAGTGCAAGAAAGCTCCCAAGGACAATTGGTGAACCCTTTTCTCAGCCCTAATCGACATACCCTATCCTAAACACATACACCTCCACAAAAATTGAAACCTTACCCTGCAACTACAACGTCCTAACTTAAAGGTTTTCAATCAAAAGAGGTAAATTTCCAAGTTTTCTTTTATTTCTCTTATTTTCTATTTGTGTCGAGCAGAGCTCTGTTTGGTCGAGTTCTCTCTTGTCTTGGTCGAGTGATCTCAGCCCCTGCCGAGTGATCTCTTGTGGTGTCGAGTGCTCCCTTGCTACTGTCGAGTACTCCTTAGTCTATTTCAAGTTGAATTCTTGCAAATTCCCATCTGTTTTGCTTGAATTGAGTTGTTTGCTTACATCGAGTGATCTACAGCCCTTGTTGAGTACTCTTCTGCGTTGTTTCATTCACTACATACCTTGCTTGATTGCTTAGTTTTTGCTTGGTAGTTGATTTGCCCAAAGCGGATTGCCCCAGCAAGCGTGACATATCAATCAGAGAGGGAGTGTGAGCGAAACACAATTGTGAGCTGTTTATAAGTTTTACTAACCTTTAACATAGTTCTTTGTTTCTTTTAATTTTGTTATAATGTCAGGGAATCAGGTGAACAACGAGAACCCTAACGAGGGTAACTCGAGCACCACCGTTACTCCCGAGCAATTCAACGCCATGATGGCAACCATAGCTGCGTTAACAGCAAAGGTGACGGCTTTGGAGAGTGCTAGGCCTAGCGGTTCAAACACCGTGAATGGTCAGCAAGAGCGAGTTGAGATACCTAATGATGAAAGAGAGGTCATTAATCCTAATCCTATTCCTAATCCTCATGTTAATGTTAATTTAGATAATCTTTTATTCAATGAAAACAACTCTCCACGAGGTGGGAGAAATGATCGGAATAATGGGTTTGTTAATGTGCAAGGTCAAGGACAGGGAAGGGGAAGAGGACGTGGCTATCAAGAGCAATTCTATTACTCGGAGCAAGATGACGACTTCCAAGAAGAGGAGTATTGGGAGCGACGGCCGAGACGTAATCAAAGGGGAAATCAGAACCGACCACCTAGGTTCAATGACGACGACGGTATAAGTAATGTTTAGGTAAAGATTCCTCCTTTTGATGGTAAAACTGATCTAGATGCTTATATTGATTGGGAAATTAAAATGGAGCAAATCTGGAATTGTCATAATTTCTCAGAGCCTAAGAAAGTACAACTAGCTTCCCCAGAGTTTCAAGGTTTTGCATTAATCTGGTGGGACAATCTTGTTAAGGAAAGAAGAAGATCCCTTGATGCACCTATTGCTTCTTGGGAACAATTAAAAGTGGTCATGAGAAATAGATTTGTACCTCAACATTATGATAGAGAGCTATTAAACAGATTAGAAAACCTTAAACAAGGTAGTAAAACTGTTGAGGAAACGTTTAATGTTATGCAAGAAGCCATGGCTAGAGCTAATATAGTCGAAACTCATGAGAAAACTAATGTTAGATATCTTCGAATCTTACATCCTGCTTTAGCTCATGAAATTGATTATTTTCCCTATACTACTCCTACTGAACTTTTACATCTAGCTATGAAAGTAGAAAAGGGACAACGCTACAAAAGCCAAGGCAATAGGATGTCGAGTGGCCAGCAACAAGGATGGCGCCAATCTCGGCCCCAACAGCCCCAAGGGCGCTCGGAGATGGGCTCTAGGGAGCGAGCTCAGCAGCCCCAATGGAGGAATGAAGGCCGACAGCCCCAACAGCCCCTCGACAAGGGTAAAGGCCCATGGAGTGGACGAGAATCGTCTGGGACACCTACTGGTCCCAAAGGGAGTAATCCTAACCCTTCTACCATTCGTTCTAGAGATATAGTATGCTTTAAATGCCAAGGTAGAGGACATTATATGAAGGATTGCCCTAATAAGAAAACTCTCATGGTTAATCAATTTGGAGAATATGAATCTGAAAACTCTTGTGATGAACATGATGAGAATGCTAATAATGATAATGATCAGAACCTCAACCTTGTTTGCTATGATAATGATAATGATAATGACGAGGTCGAATATGAACATGGATAATCTTTGATTGTTAGAAGAGTTTTAAGTGTTGTTCCTACACCATGTGAAGATAATCAAAGAGAAAACTTATTTCATACTCGTTGTCTAGTTAAAGGAAAGGTTGTAAATGTGATCATAGATGGAAGTAGTTGCTGTAATTTAGCTAGTCAAGAAATGGTTGACAAATTGCATTTACCTACTGTCCAACACCCTAGACCTTACAAATTGCATTGGATGAATGATTGTGGCTTATTAAAAGTTCATAGACAAGTTAAAGTGCATATTAAACTAGGACATTATGAAGATGATGTTTTATTCGATATTGTACCTATGCAAGCTTGTCATATACTATTAGGCCGTCCTTGGCAATCTGATCGTAAGGTTATTTATGATGGGTTTACTAATCGTTATACCTTTACTTTTCAGGGAAAGAATGTCATTCTCAAACCCATGACACCTACGCAAGTAGCTGATGAGATTGAGAAGCGGAAGGTAAGTAAAGGTGAGTTAGAACAGGAGGCTCAGTCGAGCCAAGGGGATCCTCAAACTCGAGCTAAGAGTGTGTTCTTGGTTTCCAAAAGCACATTCCTGGACGAATTTGCGGATGGTGGAACTATGCTTATGCGCCTTTGCAAGAGCTTAAAGCTTCTCTTCCATCGAACATTCTCGCTCTTCTTGAGGAGTTTAAGGATGTGTTTCCCGATGACATACCACCAGGTCTACCCCCTATTCGTGGAATTGAGCATCAAATTGATCTTATTCCAGGGGCTGCATTGCCTAATCGACCTGCGTATCGTATGAATCCCACTGAGACCCAAGAGGTCCAAACCCAAGTCCAGGAACTGTTGGATAAGGGTTACATTCGAGAAAGCTTAAGTCCTAGTGCTGTACCTGTGTTATTAGTCCCTAAGAAAGATGGTTCATGGAGAATGTGTGTAGATTGTAGGGCTATTAACAACATCACTATTAAATATCGTCACCCTATTCCTAGATTAGATGATATGCTAGATGAGTTACATGGAGCTTCTATATTTTCTAAAATTGATCTTAGAAGTGGCTATCATCAAATCAGAATGAAAAAGGGAGATGAATGGAAAACAGCCTTTAAGACTAAGCTTGGTTTATATGAGTGGTTGGTTATGCCTTTTGGTTTAACTAATGCTCCTAGCACTTTTATGCGTTTAATGAATCATGTGCTTCGAGATTTCATTGGAAGATTTGTTGTTGTTTATTTTGATGATATTCTGATTTATAGCAAATCTCTTAATGAACATGAATCACATCTTAGAGAAGTGCTTAAAACGCTGAGAATTGAACACTTGTATGCTAATTTAAAGAAGTGTGAATTATGTAATGAACAAGTGTCTTTTCTTGGATTTGTAGTGAGCTCTAATGGACTGCGTGTTGATGAATCAAAGATTAAAGCCATCCAAGAGTGGCCGACACCCACTAACATAGGACATGTACGCAGCTTCCAAGGACTTGCTAGCTTCTACCGACGATTTGTGCGAGACTTTAGCACAATCTCAGCCCCACTGACCAAGCTTACTAAGAAGAGAAGTGAGTTTACATGGGGAGCAGCTCAGGAGGAAGCATTCAACACACTTAAGGACAAGCTCACTCACGCACCCCTATTAGCGTTGCCGGACTTTACTCAGCCTTTTGAGGTCGAATGTGACGCTAGCGGAGTTGGAATTGGTGGAGTCCTTATGCAGGGAGGTAAGCCTATTGCTTTCTTTTCTGAGAAGTTGAAGGGTGCTTGTCTTAATTACTCTACCTATGATAAGGAATTGTATGCATTGTTTAGAGTACTTAAAACATGGTCTCACTATCTATGGCCTAGCGAGTTTATTCTTAGGACTGATCATGAGTTTTTAAAACACTTTAAGAGCCAAGATAAACTTGATAGGAGACATGGTAGATGGATGGAGTTTATTGAAACATTTCCTTATGTAATTAAGTATAAGAAAGGCAAAGACAATGTGGTAGCTGATGCATTATCTAGAAGACATGTTCTTTTAACCACTTTGGATTCTAGAGTCTTAGGCTTTGTTTACATAAAGGAATTGTACGAATCTGATTTGGATTTTGGTGAACATTTTCGAAAATGCTTAGAAAAGGGTCCTAATGACAGCTTTTATATACATGAAGGATTCTTATTTCGAAAAGATCAAGTGTGCATTCCTAGATGTTCTCTACGATTATTACTTGTTAGTGAAGCCCATAGTGGTGGATTAATGGGACATTTTGGTAGGGATAAAACATATAACACACTGAAATCACATTTTTATTGGCCACATATGCTTAGGGATGTAGAACATTGCCTTAAGAGATGCATAGATTGCATTAAAGCCAAAGCTAAGCTTATGCCTCATGGCCTACACCACTGTCGACCCCCTCAGCCCCTTGGGAAGACATTTCTATGGATTTTATTGTTGGGTTGCCTAGAACTAAGAAGGGGAGAGATTCTATATTTGTGGTAGTGGACAGGTTCTCTAAAATGGCTCATTTCATTGCATGTCATAAAACTGATGATGCTACCAACGTTGCTAATCTATTCTTTAGAGAAGTAGTTAGGTTGCATGGCGTGCCTAAAACCATTGTTAGTGATAGGGATGTTAAATTCTTAAGTCATTTTTGGCGCACTTTATGGAATAAATTGGGAACTAGATTGCTATTCTCTACTTCTAGCCACCCCCAAACTGATGGCCAAACTGAGGTGACTAATAGAACTCTTGCTACTGTCCTAAGAGCCATTATTAGGAAGAATTTGAAACTTTGGGAAGAAGCCTTACCTCATGTGGAATTTGCTTATAATCGAACCATGCATTCGGCTACTAAAATCAGTCCATTTGAATGTGTGTATGGTGTTAATCCACTAACCCCTTTTGATCTTACTCCATATCCTATGAGAGACAAAGAATCATTTGAGGCAGGTAAGCATGTCGAGTTCATTAAAGAGCTGCATGAACGAACTCGAGTTCATTAAAGGCTGAATACAATGCTAACAAGGATTCTTAGCCCTAGCTCGAGTCATTGGCCTTGTTAGCATTGTATTCAGCCTTTAGCTTCAGCTTCTCTCGAGTTCGTTCATGCAGCTCCTTGATGAACTCGACATGCTTACCTGCCTCAAATGATTCTTTGTCTCTCATAGGATATGGAGTAAGATCAAAAGGGGTTAGTGGATTAATACCATACACACATTCAAATGGACTGATTTTAGTTGTCGAATGCATGGTTCGATTATATGCAAATTCCACATGAGGTAAGGCTTCTTCCCAAAGTTTCAAATTCTTCCTAATAATGGCTCTTAGGACAGTAGCAAGGGTTCTATTAGTCACCTCAGTTTGGCCATCAGTTTGGGGGTGGTTAGAAGTAGAGAATAGCAATCTAGTTCCCAATTTATTCCATAAAGTACGCCAAAAATGACCTAAGAATTTCACATCCCTATCACTAACAATGGTTTTAGGCACACCATGCAACCTAACTACTTCTCTAAAGAATAGATTAGCAACATTGGTAGAATCATCAGTTTTGTGGCATGCAATAAAATGAGCCATTTTAGAGAACCTATCAACCACTACAAAGATCGAATCCCTCCCCTTCTTAGTTCTAGGCAACCCAACAATAAAATCCATAGAAATATCTTCCCAAGGGGCTGAGGGGGTCGGCATTGGTGTATAAAGGCCATGAGGCATAAGCTTAGCTTTGGCTTTAATGCAATCTATGCATCTCTTAAGGCAATGTTCTACATCTCTAAGCATATGTGGCCAATAAAAGTGTGATTTCAGTGTATTATATGTCTTATCCCGTCCAAAATGTCCCATTAAACCACCACTATGTGCTTCACTAACAAGTAGTAATCTTAATGAACATCTAGGAATACACACTTGATCTTTTCGAAATAAGAATCCATCATGTATATAGAAGCCATCGAAAGGGCCTGATTCTAAGCATTTTCGAAAAGTGTTACCAAAATCTAGATCAGATTCATATAATTCCTTTATGTAAACAAAGCCTAAGACTCTATAATCCAAAGTGGTTAAAAGTACATGTCTTCTAGCTAAAGCATGAGAATCGAAATCAGCTATTAGAGCATGTCTCCTAGATAATGCATCCGCAACCACATTGTCTTTGCCTTTCTTATATTTATTACATACGGAAATGTTTCAATGAATTCCATCCATCTTCCATATCTCCTATCAAGTTTATCTTGGCTTTTAAAGTGTTTTAAAGACTCATGATCAGTCCTGAGAATAAACTCGCTAGGCCATAGATAGTGAGACCATGTCTTAAGTACTCTAAACAAAGCATATAATTCCTTATCATAGGTAGAGTAATTAAGACAAGCACCTTTCAACTTCTCAGAAAAGAAAACAATAGGCTTACCTCCCGGCATAAGGACTCCACCAATTCCGACTCCGCTAGCATCACACTCGACCTCAAAAGGCTGAGTAAAATCTGGCAAAGCTAGTAGAGGTGCGTGAGTCAGCTTGTCCTTAAGTGTGTTGAATGCTTCCTCCTGAGCTGCTCCCCATGTGAACTCACTCCTTTTCTTTGTAAGCTCTGTTAGTGGGGCTGAGATGGTGCTGAAATCTCGCACAAAGCGTCGGTAGTAGCTCGCAAGACCTTGGAAGCTGCGTACATGGCCTATGTTGGTGGGGGTCGGCCATTCTTGTATAGCTTTGATCTTTGATTCATCAACACGCAGTCCATTAGAGCTCACTACAAATCCAAGAAAAGACACTTGTTCATTACATAATTCACACTTCTTTAAATTAGCATACAAGCGTTCAATTCTTAGCGTTTTAAGCACTTCTCTAAGATGTGATTCATGTTCATTAGATGATTTGCTATAAATCAGAATATCATCAAAGTAAACAACAACAAACTTTCCAATGAAATCTCGAAGCACATGATTCATTAAACGCATAAAAGTGCTAGGAGCATTAGTTAAACCAAAAGGCATAACCAACCACTCATATAAGCCTAGCTTAGTCTTAAAGGCTGTTTTCCACTCATCTCCCTTTTTCATTCGAATTTGATGATAGCCACTTCTAAGATCAATTTTAGAGAAAATAGAAGCTCCATGTAACTCATCTAGCATATCATCTAATCTAGGAATAGGGTGACGATATTTAATAGTAATGTTGTTAATAGCCCTACAATCTACACACATTCTCCATGGTCCATCTTTCTTAGGGACTAATAACACAGGCACAGCACTAGGACTTAAGCTAATTCGAATGTAACCCTTATCCAACAGTTCCTGGACTTGGGTTTGGACCTCTTGGGTCTCAGTGGGATTCATACGATACGCAGGTCGATTAGGTAATGCAGCCCCCGGAATAAGGTCAATTTGATGCTCAATTCCACGAATAGGGGGTAGACCTGGTGGTATGTCATCGGGAAACACATCTTTATACTCCTCGAGTAGAGCGAGTATGTTGGATGGAAGAGAAGCTTTAAGCTCTTCACTCAACATATTCAAGCTCTTGATAAGGTGCATAAGGGTGGTTTCTCCATCTGCAAATTCGTCTAAGTATGTACTCTTGGAAACCATTAGTACACCCTTAGGCCGAGTTTGAGATGCCACTTGGCTCGACTGAGCCTCCTGTTCTAACTCACCTTTACTTACCTTGCGCTTCTCAATCTCGTTAGCCACTTGTGTTGGCGTCATGGGTTTGAGAACAACATTTTTTCCCTGAAATGTAAAGGCATATCGGTTAGAATGACCATCATGTTGGACCTTACGATCAAATTGCCAAGGACGGCCTAAAAGAATATGACAAGCTTGCATAGGCACAATATCACATAAAACATCATCTTCATAATGTCCTAGTTTAATATGCACTTTAGCTTGTCTATGAACTCTTAATAAACCACAATCATTCATCCAATGCAATTTGTAAGGTCTAGGGTGTTGGACAGTAGGTAAATGCAATTTGTCAACCATTTCTTGACAAGCTAAATTACAGCAACTACCTCCATCAATGATCACATTTACAACCTTTCCTTTAACTAGACAACGAGTATGAAACAAGTTTTCCCTTTGATTATCTTCACATGGTGTAGGAACAACACTTAAAACTCTTCTAACAATCAAAGATTCTCCATGTTCATATTCAACCTCATTATCATCATTTTCATAGCAAACAAGGTTTAAGTTCTGATCATTGTCATTAGCATGCTCATCCGGTTTATCACAAGAATTTTGAGATTCATATTCCCCAAATTGATTAACCATGAGCGTTTTCTTATTAGGGCAATCCTTCATATAATGTCCTCTACCTTGGCATTTAAAGCATACAATATCTCTAGAACGAGTAGTAGAAGGATTAGGATTACTCCCTTTGGGACCAGTAGATGTCCCAGACGATTCTCGTCCATTCCATGGACCTTTTCCTTTGTCGAGGGGCTGTTGAGGTGCTCGTCTATCTCCTCTCCCTTGGGGCTGGTTTGGTCGATCTCGTGAACCACCTTCACCACGCCATTGGGACTGATTTGGCCGAGGTTGGCGCCATTGGGGCTGCTGGCCACTCGACACTCTTCCTTGGCTCTTGTAACGTTGTCCCTTTTCTACTTTAATTGCTAAATGTAACAAATCAGTAGGAGTAGTATAGGGAAAATAATCAATCTCATGAGCTAAAGTGGGATGCAATATCCTAAGATATCTAGCATTTGTATCTTCATAAGGTTCACTCACATTAGCTCGAGCCATAGTTTCTTGCATAAGATTAAATGTTTCCTCAACAGTTTTATTACCTTGCTTAAGATTTTCTAATCTTTGCCTAAGCTCTCTAGCATAATGTTGAGGTACAAATCGATTTCTCATTAATGCTTTAAGTTGTTCCCAAGAAGCGATAGGCGCATCAAGAGCTCTTCTCCTTTCTTTAATTAAGTTATCCCACCAAATTAAAGCAAAGCCTGTGAATTCTAAAGTAGCTAATTGAACCTTTTTAGCAATAGAGAAATTATGACAACTCCAAATCTGATCCATTTAAGTTTCCCAATCAATGTATACATCCGGATCAGTTTTACCTTCAAAAGGAGGAATCTTTACCTTGACGTTACCTATGCCGTCCTCGTCATTGTACCTAGGTGGTCGGTTCTGATTTCCTCTTTGATTCCGTCTCGGACGCTGCTCCCAATACTCCTCTTCTTGGAAGTCATCATCTTGCTCCGAGTAGTAGAATTGCTCCTGGAAGCCTCGACCTCTTCCCCTTCCTTGTCCTTGACCTTGCACATTAACAAACCCATTATTCCGATCATTTCTCCCACCTCGTGGAGAGTTGTTTTCATTGAATAAAGGATTTTCTAAATTGACATGAGGATTAGGATTAGGGATAGGATTTACGACCTCTCTTTCATCATTAGGCGTCTCATCACGCCTTTGCTTTCCCTGACCACCAACCGTATTAGAGCCACTCGGTCTAGCTTCTAAGGCTGTCAATCGATCTAGAATGGTTGTCAAGGTGTTGGTGAGGTTGTTGAATTGCTCGGGTGTCACAGTAGCACTCGAGTTACCCTCATTGTTGGGGTTGTTAACACCATTGTTTCCCTGATTGTTAGACATGATAACAAAGACAAAAGAAACACAGAACTATGTTAAGGATTAGTAAAAATATAAACACCTCACAATTGTGTTTCGCTCACACTCCCTCTCTGATTGATATATCACGCTTGCTAGGGCAATCCGCTTTGGGCAAATCAACTACCAAGCAAAAACTAAGCAATCAAAGTATGCAAATAAGAGAATGAATGAAACAACAATCAATAAGTACTCGTCAAGAGAGAAAGATTACTCAACAACAGCTATAACACTTGATTCAAGCAAAACAGATGGGTAATTGCAAGAAATCAGTTCGACACTCAAAGAGATCACTCGGCAGGGGCTGAGATCACTCGACACACACAAGAGAGAACTCGGCAAGGGCTGATAACTCTTCGACACAAACACAACAACACTCGACAATGGGGAGAAGTGCTCGACACAGCCAAAAATTAACTCGACAAGGCTGCAACAAAAGAAAATAACAAAGAAAAACTTAAGAAAGAATGGAAATTTACCTCGTTTGATTGAAAACCTTAAGTTATGATGTTATAGTTGCAAGGTAGGGTTTCAATTTTGTGGAGGTGTATGTGTTTAGGTTTAGGGCTGTCGACAAGGGCTATGGAGATCACCAAAAAGTTGAGTCCTTTAGGTTTTCTTGCACTAGATCAACAATCAACAACCAAACACTTTCTTTTTTTTTTTTATGAATTTTCGGAACTTTAATTTACTGTTTTTTTTTAACTTATGAAACTAATGCAAGAAAGAACACTAATAATGGTATAGGACTCGAAAATCTGAGGTGTGGTGATAGATGATAGAAATTCTGCCCTTAAAGATGTATTTATAAACAACCTTTGGATATATATGGTAACAAGATCTATCTAAGCCTCTTTAAAGATAAAAGATAGATAATATGGATTAATCTATCAATTAAAATCAGATTGTAACAAGGCAAATAGAATAGATATAGGATAGATAAAATATTCCAAAGATAGAAAAGGATAGAACAAACTAGGGTTTCTTTGTGTGTGAATGGAGGCTGTCGACCAAAGCTACTCGACTATGGGGACAAGAGGTTTGCCGTCGGCTAGGAGAGTGAACACAAGGGTGTGCGCACTGATCTGGTCGACTCCACGGTCTAGGGTAGGCTTGTGTTTAGGCTATGCAACCACAAACAATCACAAACAAAAGATTAGTGCAATAATCAATTCAAGAAACAACAAGTAAAAGACCAAACAAGAAAAGGACTCTTTTTTTTTTTTTGTGGTTTTTGTGTTTATGAAAAGAAAAGACTCAATCTTGATGTCGGAAACCAAAGCTCTGATACCAATTTGATACGGGGTTAGCCGTAGGTTGGTCCGATCTTCGACAACAAGCAAGAACTAAACAAGAAACAAGAACGCAGCAATGTAAGACTCAAGAAACGCCAAGAACTCGATCAAGAATTGATCAAGATCTTCAAGAAAGACACGAAACAGCAAGAACAAAAGGAAAGACTCGAAATTTAATGTAAAGAATGAAAAGACACGACCTGATATGGACTGAGTCGATCTATGCAGAACAAGATAAAGACCCCAGACCTCCTCAGAGGGTAGGAACCAATACCAATGACTACACAACCCGCCTCTACAACCCTACACAATCAAGCGGACTACTTGAAGCACAAGGAGGGGGCTTGTGGATACTAGATTCACCAAGTCTTGCGAAGTTGATGAACGGCAAAGCAAACCAAGCTGAGATTATCAATCGGTTCGAGATCACGAAGAGCACAGCTCAATCCAGCCCGATCTCCCTCTCTAAAGTGTTTCACACGTTTTGAGAAGAATAACTTTGTATTATGAATGTTCCAAGTTGTGTACATGGATGGTGCGAAATATATAGAAAACTAAGGCCTGATGGCCGGCTATCCTAGATAGAATAAGATAGATAAGTTACTTAATGGGCCTAATAAAATAAACCTAAGAACATAAGTAAATAAGGTCTTAAAACTAATAACTTAAATAAGCCCAATTCGGCCCATATGGTTTCTAGGCAAACTGGTGTCGGCGCCGAGGGCTGAGTGTTGGCGCCGAGGCCTTCAGTGCTCAAACATGTGTTTAGACGTTGGCGTCGATACCTCTGGTGTCGGCATCGATACCATCAGCAACTCCTATGCACATGTAATTCTTCAATGTAGGCTCGGGGAGTTGAACCTTGCTCGAGAACAAAGCATGACCCACAAAGTTGAATGAGTCTCTCTGAAGCTTCTTAGCTCTAGCTCGAGTCATTGGTCCTTCTCCAAGAATGATGGGTGTGTTTGGAGCTGTAGAAGATGGTCCCGCATCACAGAAACTAGGCAATCTTTCAAGTCCGTCTATACTCAGATGCAAGGTGTCAACTCTAGGCTTGGAGAAATTGATATATGGCGAAAATCAGTTGATACACAGATCGGTCAGCTAGCAGCAGGAATCCCCAAACAGTTAGGTTCGCTCCCTGGATCTTCAGAACCAAATCCTAAGGGAAAGACTGGACATATCGCTGATGTAAAACTCAGAAGCGGCCATCAATTGCAAGAGCCAGAGGTCGAAAAGCAGCAGAACAACGGAGAACAGCTGGTCGACCAGAGCCTAGTCGATCTCGAGGAGGGCCTACTCGATGTCGAGGAGAAACTTCTAGAATCCTCGTCTGCGCCGAACAGCAACTCGACTGCACCCAACCTGGTCGACATCGACAAGGGCCTAGTCGATGTCGAGGAGCCCTTAGTCGACGTAGAGTAGCCTACAGCATCTCCGACGTCTGTTCTGGCTCCGAATCAGAAAAAGAAGCTGCCTTTCCCCACAAAATCTGTAAAGGACCCAGCAGAAAAGAAATTTCAGCGCTTCATCAAGATGCTTCAGAAACTCAACGTCACCATCCCCTTCACAGAAGCTCTCAATGAAATGCCATCTTATGTCAAGTTCCTGAAGGAGATTCTAAGCAAAAAGCGACCGATGGCTGAAATCACAGAGGAGTGCAGCCATTTGGACATATTGGAGAAGAGGCCGGATCCAGTTAAGTTCGTTATAACTATTGGCCGGATCCAGGTCCATACAAAATTAATGCTTTATGTGATCTTGGAGCTAGTGTGAGTATAATGCCTTTAACGATTTGGTCTAAGATTAAGATAGGTGCCCTAGAGCTTGTGGATGCTGGACTTTACATGGCCAACAACACTGTGGTCATCCCAACAGGCATGGTGAACAATGTGCCAGTACAAGTAGGTAAATTCTTTGTCCCTGCTGATTTCCTAGTTGTTGATATGCAAGAGGATCCTGCTTCTCCAATTATTCTAGGAAGGCCCTTCTTGGCGACGGTGGATGCCAACATAAGCGTAAGGAAAGGAGTGCTCACCTTCAACATCAGCGATGAGGTAATTGAGTATTCCTTTAATAAAACTGAAAAGCATACAGGTCCAATGGAAGAGGTCAAATCTATCTCAGCTGGCTACATCACCTGCGGGGAAACCAAGGTCAGAAATATGACCCCTGAGGAGCTGGAAAAGAGGGACATGGAGGCCCAGGTGGAGGAAATCATGGCAATCCTCAAGGAGAACACAGAAAATCCAATCGACACAGACCAAGGTAAGTCGTTATGGATTAATTATTTTTCAGATGCCTTGACAGGAACCAAGTATGGGGTCAAGATCGACCAAGGCTCCTCGACATCGAGTACCATAATCGATCTCGACCAAATCAAGGAGCCTCCACCAGCACCAGCCTCGTCGAGCAGCCAGACGGAAGCAGAACCCTACTCGACCTCGAGTAGACTCGTCGAGATCGACCAACACTCGGCCAACTCGACTTCGCCTTCCTCGACGCTGACGACTCCAGAACCAGAACCCTTGTCGATCTCGAGTACGCTACTCGATGTCGACCAACTTCAGCATCCTCGGGCACCGTCTTCCTCGACACAGACTGCACCAGACGGACCATCCTCCTCGATCTCGACCAGCCTTGTCGAGATCGACCACCACTCGACTCCACCAGATCCTTCCTCCTCGACGCTGCAGACACTAGGAGCAGAAGCCTACTCGAGGTCGACTAGCCTTGTCGAGATCGACAAGCCCTGTCCTTCGTCGACTACCGCATCCTCGAGCAGACCACCACCAGAACCAACATCCTCGTCGAGATCAACTAGTCCTAGTCGAGATCGACCAAACACAGTGGTCCCTGATTCCGTCTCTGCGAAGGTAAGCCAAGGTATGGATCTTTCTTCTCCTATTTCCATTAAAGATTTATCTATACATGGGAGAGGTTTGCCTTGGTATGTGCGATTGTGCAGGATTTCCAATGATGAGCCTAAGGAATATGAAGTTGGAGACAAGCTCTATGTCTCTAAATCAAAGGATCATTGGTTTCCCAACAAATTCAACAAGAAGCGGATGGGACCTTTCGTGGTGAACAAGATCCATTATGGAGGATTACAGCTGATGGACAAGAATGGAGTCTTATTTGAGGCCCAAGCTACATGGGCCCTGCAAATGCCACCTTGAGCATAAATGGAAAGTCGGCCTAGCGACTATAAAATCTAGAGCATGTACATAGACTTTTTAGGACTTTTGAGACTATGTTGCTTTTTGTTTTTTGGTTTTGAACTTTTAGTTTTTCTATTGTGGGTATATGTCTTCTACACTTTTCAGGTCCATGGATAGAACCAAGCAATATACATACTCGGCCCAGGAGGTGCTTCCATTCGAAATTTTGAGGCCCTGCACACCTGTCTAGTGAGTTTCTTTCTTTACCCTTGTTTTTATACAGTCAGGACACTGTAATGTTTAAGTATGGGGTGGAGGAAGGGCTTACTTTATGCATATTTGCCATATTTGACATTATTTGTGCATATTTAGAATTTATTTCTTTGAATTGCTACATGGCTATTTTGGAATTCATTATTGACTTATGAGATTATATGCATGTTTTCCAAAAAAGTTTAAGAAAAATGACCCCCATTGAAATTCCCATTGAAATTTTGGGTAATGTCATGGAATCTTATATTCGACGATGCAAAATTGGATTCATTAGAGATATAGCATGAAATTGCCTAGTAAAGGGAAGTCACAATGAAGTGCATTATTTATTCAAAACCATAAAAGGAGGTAAAATTTGAAATTGCTTTTGACATGTTGCATGATAAGATGATGGAGGACTTTATATTTCCATACATGCTCATTGTTTGAAATCCTAGCCTTACCTATGCTTATGCATTACACAAAAGCCATAATACGCCTTATTTCATATATTGCTCCACATGATCTAAATATTGCCATTCTTTACCTTATCCGGGGATTATGTTGAGAATGATGTTACATTATGGAGATGTTATATGGTGTTTTTGTTGTTAATTATCATTATTGGAGTTTGGAGGGAAATTGTTTGAATTATATGGAAAATTTAATGAGTGAAAGAAAATCCAATCACCTCAGGAGACAAAGGTAGATTGACCCTGCTCTCTGAGATAATAGTTTGGAGAGATGGGACACATTGTGAGGAGTCCAAAGCACTAAGTATCCGGGGCCATTCATGACACCAATGTTTGCGACTCGCGAGAAGGCAGTGCTGAGGTTAGAGAGGTAAAAGCATTATTATTGATAAAAAGCATTATGAAAGGTGATGAATCTTACACTACAAAAAATAATGAAATTAGCCACACTACCTAGCTTCGGCAAGGGCTTGCCGTGACAATTGGTACCTTTTGCCACCGATGATAGCTTCGGCAATGGGTCCCGTTGCTAATTTTCCCGTAGTATTAGACTGTTAGGTGGTATTTGCCACGGCTAGGTAATGTCGTAGCTAATTAAGCGTGTATTTTTTTAAAAAAAAAAAGGAAAAAAGAAAAGAAAATCCCTAACCCTTACCAGTTACCACCTATCTCCTCATTATTTCCGCTCACTTTCAGATCTGAAAAAACCCTAACGCTCGCTTCTCTGTTCGTCCATCTCCTTCATATTTCAAATCCATTCATGTCCGCCATTCTTCCTTCCTCATCTTGGCTCTCCTTATCGGTGAAGAAAGGCGCTACTTGACCTCGAGCTTCACTCTCTCATGGTAAGCCCCTTCTAAATCTCTGCCTATCTCTATTCTCTCTAGCCTCCCAACTTCGAAGAAGACGAAGGAAGCTCGACATAGACAAAGGAAAATAAATGTGGCATGGACTTCAGTGCTTCGATGGAGAGAGGACTGCGGTTCCTCAACCAGGTCCAGGGTCCCGAGAGCCTCGCCCATGGCCACGTCTCTTCTGAAATGGTCTTGATTGGACTGGTTTCGCTTCCAATCGGTAACCTTTCTTTATTTCTAGGGTTTCTTGTCCTCCAATTTTTCGTGTTTCGTTTGCTCTCTTTGTTTAATCAATCACTTTTTCACTTATTTTATTAAGCAATTTCTGATTGGGAGTGAATTGAACTGTATAGCTGTGCAGTGAGACTTATAGGATCGATTTATCACCTGAATTAAATTTTTATGTATAGCATAGTCGAACTAGACTTGTAAAGTGAATAGAATATTGGTAGAAGCGAAAATCTTTAGAAGTGAAAGTGTAGTTTGATGTCGTTAAACTTGCAAAGTAGAGAGAATTAAACTTGCAAAGCGGAAATCTTCTTTCAAAGCTCATTATGCTTCCTTGGCTTATTTCTACTAGAATGTATGTCCT
Organism: Persicaria tinctoria; assembly: GCA_037127255.1. NCBI lineage: Eukaryota > Viridiplantae > Streptophyta > Magnoliopsida > Caryophyllales > Polygonaceae > Persicaria > Persicaria tinctoria. Next base: position 83,363,016 of record JBANSL010000006.1, read on the forward strand.
GTTTATGATTCTTTATGTTGTACCAATGCATTTCCAAGTGAAAATGCAGCATGAATCTTGGTAACAATCTTGTTTCCATTATACTTGTCTTATAGTATTAGGTGCTTTTAAAGTGTTCTGTTTTGTCTCGTGATATGAATGGAGTGCAAGCTTCTGGTGAAACCTAAACTTCAAATATATGCTAATCATGAAATGTGGATATTCATAGTACCTTGAATTTGCTTTAGAATTACAATCCACGTTTTAAGCATTTGGACACTTTTACTTGCTGATCTAAACAAAGTTGCAACTTGATTTGACAAGTAATCATGAAAGATCATCTCTTCTATAAATCATAGAGGAGGTTAGGCATATTCTTTCATGAGTAATAGGGCCAAATAGGTCAGCCTCTCTTCAGGGCTTAAAGCCTTAGTTTATTGTTCTATCAGTTTGTTAGAAAACTGCCACACTTTGACTTATTAGTTGCTCATTAGCTAATAAAAAACACTAATTATAATTTATAACTAATCATAGGATATTAATCTAAATTAGTTGACTTTCAAAAGCTAAATATAATTACTTATTGATTTATAGGATAATGATCGATTACCATATATTTCTTTCTTTCTTTTATAAGAAAAAAGATCCATGTCCCTAAAGCATAAAATAATTGAGATGTACCTGAGCAAAAGGATCTATCTTAAAACTTAACAAAGCCTTCTAACTTCTGGAAGTTCCCCATGTTTAAATTGGATAAGTTGCGGCTTGTGTCTTGCATTGGGCTCTATCCTTGTATCTCTATTAGGGATTCCTTACTTGTCCCTAACTTGGGACCTATGCCTGGCTTTGTTTTAACTTGCTAATACATTAAGAAGATAATATCATCATTTGTGAGATGCATCCATGGTCATCTTGATTGTCCCTCTAATAGATACTTTGCTGCAGTGAAATGAGGTGTCATCTTAAATATTAATAGTTGTTTATTTTGAAACCCCAAAGGGGCTGAAATTATTCAAGTTTCATCACTTCTTGATTGTACTTTATCTTGCAACTTTGTTTATCATCACCTAATGAATCTACAGTTTTACAGGGAGTATTCAATACATTCCTGAAATTTGGCTAACTTCTTATGACTTGCATAAAGTATTATTTAGTCTTAGAATGTTGTTGTGGGATGATGAATTCTGCTTGCGGATATTTGTGGTGTATTGGTTGTTGAATGCATAAATTATTATATGTTACCTTTGCCTCATGCCTAGTGTCTTCAAGGGGGCTGCATCCTCTTTATGGTTGGGAAATGTATTATGTTACCTTTGCCTTGTTATCTCTTTAGGCTTTATCAATTAGTTTGTTTACCAAACATAAGATTATATGGATCTGATCCACTTAAAAAATGCAGTACTTACTTCTAATTCATCTAATCTCACTGAGTATTTGGAGATGGACTAAAAGCTACTGGATGGAACAATGAATCTCCATGTGAAAATGCAGCATGCATCTTTAGTATCATAGCCTCATAATTAAAACAATTTATCATTGACATGCAAGAAGTCTCTCAACAGTTATGCTCAGGGTAGTGTATATAGCAGTGAATTGTGTAATCTATATCATACAGGTGAATTTGTTACATCCTTATTCAGTAATAGATTATATCCTCGTCATTTTGTCTTAACATATGGAAATGATTTATTTTTTTTGTCAGGTTTGTATGTGGATATATTTGTGGATAGATGATAGTAGCATTGTGCAAGTCATTGGACAAGTATTTATTGCAGGTTAGCTCGAAATTTTTCATTGAACATGGCTGTAACAACTCTTCTTCGGATTCTTTCCTAGAGAACTACACATTATCATTTTTATTTGTTACTTCCTGAATTAGTTTTCCTGTATATTCTTCTTTCCCAGTGGTGTGGCTGCATTCGGTTTCTTGCTTTATGGAGGAAGGTAATTTACCATAATTTTATCTTATACATGCAATTTAAATCATACATCTCCATGTTCACTGTTCTGGCAGTTCTTGTGCAGTATATCCGTTAATATGATGGTGAAGTTCCTGCCTTTGGCTTTCTTCGTCTATCTCAATAGATGAGCAGCAAGACATGTGTCATTGCTTGAAAAAGATTATTCCAAATGAGTTCCTGCCTTAGCTTTCTTCGTCTAGTATTGATTTAATTTTCTATGTTTTGAGTTCTGAGATATTTCTTGTTCCCTGCAGGCACACTGAGGACTTGGCTCCTGTTAGATACTCTACCCCTTGATGCTTAAGGAAAACTGGTGGGCTTCCCCCTCAGGTACAAATGCTTCATGGTTTGTAAAGAGTACTAAATACTCTTACCTGTTTTGTTATTTCATTTTGCAATCTTAATGTCTTATTGTTTGTGGAATTGTGTTGGATCGTGTAATATTTTGGAATTTCGTTCGTTTTTGCTGAGACTCCTTGTCTATTCCACTTTTATATGATGATTGCCTCTCTTTTATTAGTTCTTACACAAATGTAAGTTAAAATTCCTTGTTTCTACCTTATAGTTAAAAAATACTATCCAGACTACCCATTGGCTAGCTCTGGACATTATTTGACTTGCTTACCTTTGTCCACTTCCATAAAGGATATCTAAAGCTAAATTTCAGCAGGTTGTCATTGCAGAACCCTTTTGTTGTACTATTGCTGGCTAATTTTATAAGTAGGTGGAAAAAATAATCAGATATGCTTAATGATATCTGCAGATTAGTTTCTGAAAGATTTTGTGTTATGCCCGTCTGAGATGGAAAAGTTGCAATTGATTTCTCAAATGGAGAAGATTGGGTTGTTGTGGTAGCATTTTGGCGCTTTCTAGCAGTTCCTCATTATGATTATATATCAACAAAGTTAGTCCTTTATTAATTGAGCTGAACTTAATTTCTTGAACGTTTTATCTCCTTTGTGAGTTAGATTGAGCATATATTAGTTTTTAGGTCGTTCCATGGTATATATTTCTTTAAAAATTAACTTATCTGCTTGCTTTTCATCAGGTGTGATGACAGAATGTTAACCAAAGGCCTCTTAACTGTGGATTTTCCAGCTGCTGTGCATTTCTACTTTTTATTATGAGATTTCTTTCTTTCTTTCTTTATTAGCTTGTCCAATTTTATGTAAATTATGTAGTTTTAGACAATTTTTTGGGTTAAAATATAGTTTCGGACATTTTATTGTATATGTAAATTTTATAATTATGTATATAAATTTTGTAGTCTTTTACATGTAGATTTTGTATAATTAATGAAAATTTATTATATGTAAATTGTGTATTTTTTTTTATTAAAAATTTTGGACTTTTTAGCCCGGGTATGAAGAAACTGGGCTAAAAAGCATTAGCTACGACAGCTTACCGTAGCAAATATATAGTGTCTTTCATAGGGTTATTTAGCCGTAGCTTAGCCGTCGCTATTTTTTTTTGCTACGGCTATTTGCCGAAGCTACCAAATTTTGCCACCCCAAAATTCGCCACCCCCCCCCATTTGCCGTAGCTAAGCCGAAGCTAAACCCCTTTTGCCACCCCTTGAACCCCTTTTGCCACGGCTTTTTTCCGAAGCGAATTTCATTTTTTTTTTGTAGTGTTATGGAGAAGGAATGTGGAAATTCAAGTTTGGAAATACTCCATTTCCCCGGATCAAAAGCACCACATTGCCAGAAATTGCCCACCTTTCAGCCTTTTACCAATCTACTCCTTATTTGAGCTTAAATTAAAGTCTTCTTGATTATCAATGCTTTGTCACGAATGAACGTTTTGCATAACCCCCCTTTTGTGAGTAGATGTTGCTTTTATATTTGCACATGCATGGACTTGTGACACTAGTACCTTTTCAAGGATGGGAATTGACTGCAGGGATATATGAGAATGAATCTAAGATGTTGAGAGTTTTTGATTTCTTCCCCTGAATGACAAATAAAAGTATTGCTTGAGGACAAGCAAGCTTAAGTATGGGGTGTTTGTTGTGAGCCTAATTTGCCATGTTTTACATTTACTTTTATACCAATTTCTGCATACATTTCATGCATTTGGGCTAAGAAAGTACAGAATCTATGTAGTTTATGTTTATTTGCCAAATGATGGAATCTACAACAGTTTCTGTTTAAATCGCAGAATTCGAGGCATTTTACAGCAATTCTAAGGAAGGTTGGAAAAGCTCAGAAATCCGCTACAGAAGTCAAAGGTCAAAGAAGCAGCGGAACCAGTCGAATCAAGCCGAGAACCCAGGCTACTCGATCTCGAGTAGACCTTACTCGATCTCGACGAACATGTCCGAGCACTGCCTTGTCGACTAGGAGCAGTGTCGAGAGCCAGACCAACCCAGCTCCGGAAGTCAACTCGATCTCGACAAAGACCTGGTCGAGATCGACGAAGCCCAGTGCCACACCCGGAGTCGACGAGGAGAAGAGCTGATCGAGAAGCCGAGGACGAGAAGCCGAGCACAATCCTAGTCGACCTCGACGAACCCTTGTCGAGATCGACGAGCCACCCAGTGCAAATCCGAGTCCATGCCGAGGAGAAGCTTCTCGACCAGGGAAGATCACACCTCTACTCGAGATCGACGACCCTTTGTCGAGATCGACGAGAGCCAGAGTCCAGATCCAGGCTTGTGGAGCACACCTACCCGAGAAGACCTAGTCGACGGATCAATCCTACTCGAGGTCGACTAGGGCTACTCGAGGTCGACGAGCGCCAGGAGCCAAGTCCAAGCCACATCGAGCAGATCTAGCCGAGAAGTCCAGTCGACGATGAATCCTACTCGAGGTCGACCAGACCCTTGTCGATGTCGAGTAGCCCAGTTTCCAGAAACGCGTCGACGTGACGAGTCCTACTCGACTTGAGATTCCTTGGGCGTGAAGGAAGTCGATTTGGCCGAATTGTATCCAAAGTTGATCAAGATCTATCATCATGGAAGGGAGATCTATGAAGACATGAAGACCTACCAAAATTAGATTTATCTTTTCCTTATTGATTTATTTCCTTAAAGCATTTTATTTATCTTTTAGCAAAGTAGATATAATTTTAGATATAGATAGATGATTATTTCCTTGATTAGCGGGGTTTGATCACTATAAATAAGGCCCTAGGGGCTCAGTTTTATGAATTAAATTTCAGAGAGAAACAAGTAGTTCCACAGAGAAGTTTAGGAGTTCTAAACTTTTTAGGGTTTTGGCTTTCTGCGAAAGTTGATTGCCGGGATTGTAAAGGCTTTTGAATATAGTTTTATGCAAGTTAGTTATTTTCATCAATCAATATCTGCGATTGCGATGAGGCGTGAGTAGTCCACCCACTTCTGGGGCTGGGGTGAGCCCGACGGTGGCCATGTGAGGCGATGCAGTAAAGGTCAGATCTTTTTGTGCAATTCGTCTTCTATCCCTATGAGCATGATTCTTTTGCGAGAGTTGAAGGTGATCCTTGTTTGTGTTATTGAAGCGAAATTGATCTTAATGCAACTTGGATTAATTATGTGAAAAGGGTTAGTAACAATTAGGGTTTATGCGAAAGCCTCTATATGCCTATTTGTTAATGACGAAAGTTATTTGATGGAAAGCATGATCTTTTATGCCTTTATGTGTTACTTTGCATGGTTATCGTTGTGGTGTTGATACCCTGGCTTTGGAAGTCTTTTATATATTGATTTATTTTCTTCGGAAATCTGAGTTTGGGTTCGAAAATTTGCATGTTAAAGTTTCTGTTTCTAGTCGACATAGAGTAGTTCTCGTCGATCTCGAGTAGGACCTTGTCGAGATCGAGTAGAACTAGTCTAGGTCGAGTTGAGTTTTCTGCTGTTGTCATCGATTTTCAGTTTCTGTTTTCGATTTTTGATTTGCTGTTGTCGATCTCGAGTAGGCTTAGTCGAGATCGAGTGCCTCTGTCTTGCTTTGTTCTTTACTTTCTTTCGCTATTTTCTGTCTTTGCTTTTAATTTCTGTTTTGCTTTGTCTTTTCTGCTTCTGTTTCTGTCTTTCTGCTGCTTGTCTGTGAGATATGTTGCTACCTGAGAACTGCTGACGTGCTTTCTCGTGGATTCGATCCTGACAACCTTCTACTACAACGGGAGGAAGTCTTGTATTTATTTGCTGAGACAGGGAAGTCAGTCTGATCTTTATTCTATATTTATTTCATACTTGACCATCCTCCTGCAACAACACTCGCTGAGGACATATAATATGCCTATACCTAGAATAAAGGATGCTCTAATACAGTACGGAACTTTATCACGCAAGTCATGCTTATCAGGATATATAAATATAAATACAGAAAGACAGTAAATGAGCCCAAAGAATGTCAGGTGGCATATCCCCATATCTCTGTATTTCTCGTACCCACTCAAAGGTAGGGCGCTCAGCCTCAGCCGAACCGTAACAGATATATTCCCATACCCACTCTGAGTTAGGGCGCTCGGTCTATGCCGAAACATATAGAGATATATATATAAATCATGATCATCGACTCAACCGAGGACCGAAACGGTATAAAACACGAATGCCGCCATGACCCTAGCAAAGACTCTAAGACTCACAGATAACGGTCATTCTGTTCCAAACGCATAAATAATATGGATGCTCATTCGTATGTGCAAGCCTAAGCATGATACTATATGGCATGCGATTATGCAACTCCTACATACTAAATGACACATCAGTCATGAGATCTTGGTTACTGAGTAAGCTCCCGTAGGAAACTTACCAAGAGGCGCGCAAAATCCAAGCAATCAACACCAATAATAAGCAATGTCCAACAGATCACAAATCACATAACAAACATACAAATATGCATGAGTCTATCTAACTCAGACAAGGCGCCCCTAACTATCATACACAACTTCACATATCTCATTTCCGTTCATTCCGCCTTATCTCATCATATGTCATATATCGTTTCATGTTCATATCATCTCAACATATAATATCTCATCCATCATCTCATCTTCCATCATCATATAACATCTCATATCTCAAGCAGGATTCAACAATAAATTCCCCAAGTTAAATCAAGTAAATCATTTTCCCAAAGTTTTCCAAACTCTTAAATCACAAGTTCAGTCAACCCATATTCAAAATAATTTCTCAAATCATATTTGGCCAATACCCATTTATAAAACATTAAATCTTTAATCAACTTGCAAGTTTATACTACTAAAATAATATCGGCATGTTTCTTATTTCAAAATCATTATATAATAAAATCCGACATTTTGTTAAAAAAAAGTCCAATACCATTTTGGTTTAACCAATCCAAAAAAATCCGTCAAGACAGCTCAAGGTCATTAATTAAAATCCGGTCAAAGTTAGTCAAAGTTGTCGTTAGAGAATTTCCGGCATTTTGGTTATCCAAATTCAAATCCTTAAAAGACATTTCCAAAAACGTGAAAACTCATTTTTAAATAATTTATTACCATTTATGACTAAAATAAACACCAACTATATTTATAATTACATCATTTCAAATTCCTCAATTTAAATCCTCACAAAAGTACATAATCCAATTAATATTACTTTTTAAACAATATAATAATTTCCAGAAAATATTTTATCATAAAATAAAATATAATAATGATAATAATAATTAAATAAATAACAATCACATTCTATATAACCATATAACATATAACAAATATATAACAAAGTCATAAAACAACAATAACCCCAAGAAAGGCCCAATCCACAAATCTGAGAGAGGAACCCGAATGAACCAGCCAAGAACCCGAGCCCAACACCCAACAAAGAAAGAGAGATCCGGGTCTTGACTCTCCCCAATTGTTATAACCCGAAAGAATGTGATATAACCCGTTTCACGGAAACCGGGTCAAGCCCACCCAGATGGCTAAATTCAGGAAAGAAGGAAACGGGGTCTTCTCCTTCCTCGGGCCAAACAGAGCTCACCGGATGGAAACGCAGGAAAGGAAGGGAAAAAGCTCAGGCCACCAGTGTCCGTTCGGTTTGAGATTTTTCTCAGATGATCGGAATAAAATTCTGACAACAATCCAACTGATAACAACAAAGTGATGCAAGGAACGGAGGGAGAACAGAGGGCTTACAGAGGGTCTGATTTTTCATCGGAGCTCCTCGTCGGAAACACTACAGCTGCGTCGGTGATAGAAGGGGATTCCAGAGAGCCTGGGAAGAGTGGGAAGGAGATTAAAATCTTCCTTTACGAAGAATGGGGCTGAAAACGAGAAGAAAATCAGAATCGGCCTTGTAAAGAAACAGGGGAGGGAGGTGCTGTGTCTGGGCTCCGGTGTCCGACGTTAGTGATGCTTCCCCATCTTCTGACTTCTAGGAACGCATGAGAGGTATGAAAACATTTGATTATGGTTTTAAGAAGAACAAGGAAGAATCGAAGGGATTATCGAGTTTGGAAGAGAAATAGGGCGATGAGGAGGGGGAACAGCTCTCGGCGGCGGTGGTGACATCGGCGGTGCTGCAGTCAGTGAGGGTGGTTGGATTCAAATTGGGAAGGCCTGAAAACAACGATGGTGGTGGGTTCCTGGCTCCTGCAGAACATGAAACAGAAGGGAGAGCAGAACCTTCCTCCGGGTTTTTTGCAGAGGATGAAAGAAGAGGGGAGTGCTCTTTTATGTGTTTTTGTGGGTTGTAATGGTGGAATACAGTGCCAGAGTGAGGGAAGAGAGAAGGGTACTGCTTATATAGGGGAAGAAGGGCTGAAATTGCACAAGAGGACAACCTTGCAAGTTGTACAATACAAGGAGGAGGAAATGAGATTCCTTCCCCAACGGCATATGTGAGAGAGAGAGTGTGTGTAAAGGAAGAAAGGAAAAAAAAGGAAAAAAATAAAACTTGTAAAAGGGTCCCCACAAAATACCAATTTGATTTCCCAACGCTCGATTCCAATCCAGCTCACTGGAACGAAACCCCGACCCTAGAGAATTTAAATTTTCTTGTTACATCATTATCAGAATTAAAATAATTTATCAAGACTTGGAACTCTAAAGTGGAATTCAATTCCATCAAAATCCAAATTCTAAAACGATGCCGGAAAGATTTTAAAATCAGAACTTGTGCTCGAGGACGAGTTTTCTCCTATTTTTACAAATTGAATAAAATAATAATATGTTTAATTAAAATAATAATAATGTAATATATAAAATATATTTGGTCTTGTGCTCTAAAATCACCTCTCTTGGATCTCTCAAGCCTCCCTTCAAGCTCGGATTATAAAACTTGCAAAATAAACACAAAATAGTGTAGATTCGGAATTCAAATACTCTAAATGGAAGATAATATAAATAAGACAAAATATACGCAATATGAATACTTAAATGCAATAAGACCTATCTACAATGCCTATCTAAAATATGCATTATCAAAATACATCAAGCTCACATAAGAACATCAACCCTCAAAATATAATAACTCTCAAAATATAATCAATAAACTCTCAACTCAACATGATTAAATTCACAAAATTAATATTTATTCATCTGTCATATGTAAAAATAAATAAACAAGTCTCTTATTCATCACTTTTTTTTTCTTTTCTTTTTTCTTTTTCTTTTTTTCTTTCGACATTTTTTTTTTCTTTTGAGCCATATAAATGAAATACAAAGCAGAGGAAAATAATCGCATAACATTACATCTTTCTCAAAGCCTCGCAATAACAGGCACAAACCATAGCTTCTTTCTCTCCACTCAAGTCATAATTCCCAGAAGGATCAGGCTTATCATAGGTTTGGATACATGAATTTTATGAAGCTTTAAAGAGAAGGCTAAAGGCTCAAATTGGTTTCAAGCTAAGATATAACCTAAGGTAGGCATGGACAAATATAGGCTAAAAGGTGCCTCTATCATATGCAACTCATAAGCAATGATCATGTGTATAATCGACCTCAATAATAAATAATCATGTAAACACTCAAAGATAAATGCATAAGAAGAGTAGATCACGCAACAAAACCAAAAGGGAATGTACATATGCCAAATCATATCTCACCTAAAAAAAATTCAAGACAAGGTTAAATCATCCGAAATTCCATGGGATTTATATGATCATGCTAAAATGAAATACATGACAAAATAAGCTAGATGCGTATTTGAATAACACATATGTACGCAATGCATGATATTTTTTGATTTTTGACATTTTTCAATTTTTTCATTTTTTCACTTTAATAACAATAATAAACATAAACATGATGCATGAAAATAACTTTCAACAAAATATAAACAAAAACATGAAACAAAACATGAAACTAAAATCATAAACATGTACTAACTAACATAAACCACTTCCCACACACTTAAACGTTGCATTATCCTCAATGCATAAAAAAAATGAACAATGAAATAAACTCGAGGTGAAAGAAGGGATAACTAACCAATCATTGGGCAGGCGGAGGGTAGAATCCAGACTTATGACGAAGTTTAGCAAGTATACGCGCCAAAAGAGTCTGAATTTCAGTAATGCTATTAGAGGTATTCAGGAGATCATCTTTTTGCTTCTTTTCTAGCTCTATCAAACAATGCTCAAATTCATCCAATGCAACATAAACAGGGTCAAGATCCACAAGAGCCTCAAAGTCTTCTTCTTGATCTTGAATTTGATCATCTTCCTTAACTAAGCCTTCTGATTTCGAATCTTCCCTCTCTGAAGGGATCTCATGAGGCATAAGAAGGCTATCATGATTGAGCTGGAAGTCAGTAAGCTTGAAAAAGAATGGTAACTCTAGGGGAAGGTGCGGATGGTGCTCTCCATGTTCTCCTGCAATCCATCTGAAACGTTCCTTTGAACAAGGAGACCAGAACTTCTCAATTATGCCAGACCAAGTCAGATCAGAAATATCATAAAATAAATTGGCCTGCAGAGGTTGCACACCATCCAAAATAACACCAAGATGATGAGTAATCAGCGATATCAATCCTTCAAAAGCAATAGTGCAATCAACACGCTCATAAGTCGTACAGATGATTTCAGTACAACTCCCTAAAAACAAGTGAACCCAGTCTGAAGTTCTCATGGATTTAGGAGTCAAACAGTAAGTTCAGGACCAGCCTCTCAGAGATAATATAGTTGGGTCAACCAACTCAAAGAATGCAAGACTAAGCACCTTGTAACACAATCTCAACGTAGGATGGCAGAACCCAGAAACCGAATTTCAACATCATTGTCCGGACTTCGAAATTCCTTCCAATTGCTTTCTTGAAGTACCAAACTTGATTTCAAAGCCTTCTTTGGTGAAAAGGATGAGTGTGATTGTGAAAAAGATTGATTTTGGTGGGGTTTTAGAAACTGAATTTGAATTTGGTGGGTGATGGGTAGTAAAGGGTGAAATTTGTAATTTCGGGTTGAAGATGGGATGAATGGATGATGGTGAATGAGAAAAATCAGGCTTTTTGATTGAAACTCAAGGCTTTAGGCTTATGGAATTTAGGATTTGAGTAGGACAGTTTTAGGGGTTTTGTGTTGTATGAGGCAAAAGTTTGAGAAAGTGGTGGAAGATAGAAGATTGAAGGTATTTATATGGAAAAGGTAGGGATAAAAAGATATAAGATAAAGATAAATTAAATCCGGTGGCCTCTTTCCAAAAATCAGAATCGGACACAGCACACGCTAAGCGGTGGGCGCCGGGTGCCGGTTCACGGTGTTTCAACTTCGCTTTCTTTTCTTCATTCAAACTCTCTTGCAAGTTAGTTCTCGCACAAAATTTCATAAAAATACAGCAAATAGACCTACCTACTTACCTTGGTTTGCCTCCCAATAAGCGCCTTTGTTTCACGTCTTTGGCTCGACGTGTTTCTCTTCTTGGCCTAAGTGACTCCACCATGGTCTTCAATACTTGTCCTTTTCTTGACAAGTGCAGGCACCATTGGAAGGTGTAACACTCTATCCAAGCATTCATCCATTTCCTCCATCAATTTCTTTTCTTGAACTTGAATTCCTCCCGGAGGTTTTCACACTATTTGACAAGTCCTTAAATTGTAACAACTTTCATACTATTTGAAAATATCTTTTCATAGGGTAAAAGAATGGGTTTATGTGGACTAAGCACACTTTCAATCTACATCTTGAATTCTTCTTTCCCTAAACAAAATTGCACATTGTTAGAAGATTCAACATTGAAGAAACTTTTCTCTTTGAGAATTTCTAACGAATCCTAAAGTTCATTGTTGCAATCAACATTGTTAGCATTAGGAACATCCAAAGAATTTTCAGGAGAATGCTTAACAGGATTAAAAAGAGAAAACTCTATATTTCTTCCATCAAACTCCATGGTCAATGAGCCTTCACAACAATCAATCTTTGTCTTCACCGTTCTTAGGAATGACCTTCATAAGATAATTAGTTTCTTAAGGGTTCCTTGTTCCATATCAAACACATATAAATCAGTGGGAAAATCAAATCATCAACCATAACTAGGACATCTTCAACAACGCCTCTTGGTTTGATTTGAGATCGATCGGCAAGTTGCATTGTAACTCATGTCTCTATCAGAGCATTGAGACCTAAAAACTTGTAAAACTTATAGGACATAACATTAATTGAAGCTCCTAAACCCAAAATAGGTTATTTGAATTTAGTATTTCCAATTGCACATGGAATTGTAAACATATCTGGATCTCCACACTTTTCAGGCAATCTCTTTTGCAAAATAGCAGAGACATAAGCTTGGCGGTGGTAAAGAAATTACTGTACCGACTGATTACCAACCGTAATAGCAGAAGTTTGGTACCACGTAGTCAGTAACCGAGGAATTGGTAACCGAAACTTCGGTACTGACCATGATCGGTACGGTACACGGTAATAAAAATTCAAATCATGTGGTACCAAATATATATATATATATATATATATATATATATATATATATATATATATATATATATATATATATATATATATATATATATATATATATATATATCTACAGAGGTTAGTTCCGGTGTACACATCCCTTATCGTGTATCATGTACTCAGAAATTATTCGTCTATTTGTTCATGATTATTCGACTGCTTTCACATAATTATTCATCTGTAAAAAGAGTGTTAAAAATGTAAATTTTATTCTAACGAATAATCGGCCAATACCACTGAATAATTTCATTCAACCGAATAATTTCCCAATACCATCGAATCATCAGACGTTACTTTTAATCTCATCCGTTGATCTTCTTAATTCAATGGCCCAGATTTGTTCACATGATACACGTTAAGGGCTGGAAATAAAAAAATTTATTTCCATATATTTAACCATTGGTACCATTGGTACCACGTAAATGAAAAAGCCAAATCGTTGTTTACATTTTGTTGGTACCATCGATATCGTCGGTTACCATATATTAAACCACGTAAATGAAAATTGACTTTTGTTCTGTTGGTAACCACGGTACTAGACTTCGATAACCGACACTTTCAGTACCAGCAATGTCGGTTACCGACAACTTCGGTTGGTATATGGTAGGGAAATTTACATACCGAATGGTATCAGTACGGTACGTGGTAATCGAAATTTTCCCACGGTATCGTACCGTGCCAACCCCGGTGACATTTTCATTAAAACTTACCTTTTCCTTCCTCTTAATTCTTTTCCTTCTTTTTTATAGTGCATAATTCCTTCAAAAATTTATCATAGCGAGGCACAAACTTAATTAAGTTTAAGAGTAGAATGTTTAGCTCACAATGCGCGAATGTATCATACAAGATCTTCTCATCTTCTCTCAAAGCCTCTGGAAAAGGTGGTTCAGGCTTGCAAGCCTCACAAGACCACTCTTTCGGCAATTGCTTCGTGTTAGAGTTGGGAAAAGCAAATGGTCGGGTTTCTACAGGGAGCGGTGGGCGCCGATTTTGGGGGCGGTGGGCGCCAGTTAATGTTGATGCAGAATCCGATTTCCTTGCTCCTCGCTCCTCCACGTCTATGACTTCTTTAGGCTCTTCCTCCATGCTTTTTGTAGGTATCTTGACTTCATTTCCTCATCTAAGGATCATGGAACTTACATTCGCCTTCAGATTAACTACCACTTATGAGGGTAGCTTGCCTGAATCCTTAGCTTTAAGTTCTCCAATCTCTTTAGCCATTTGACTCAATAGCTTCTCTTGGACACTCATCTTGTCCAATAACAACCTCCTGTGGAGAATATCTTTGATAATTCTCAAACTGGCCCCTTCCTTGATAAGGTGCTTGTTGCTGCTGCTGCTGATTCATCCTGACATTGAAACCACTTTGATAATTTGAATTATAATTTGAATTGTATAAATTGTTACCAAAGTTTCAGCGAGGTCCATAATACATTGCATTAACATTAGCAACTTCTTCTTGAATCAGTGAGCATCTATCATTAGGATGATTTGGATCTCCTCAGACTCCGCAAGGTCTAGGCTATTGTGTATGATTCATCTGCAAAATCATGTTCTTGACTATTTGAGCAAGCTTATCAAGATCATCTCTACGACTGTCTCCAGAGTTGTCTAGCATGTGAACTCCTCTCATACCAAGTGTCTCCCATATTGTTGTGAAGCATTGGCTAAGTCCTCAAAGATTTGCATTGTGATGTGCGCTCAAATAACCATGATTTTCGCTTACATCTTTATCGATTTCTGTATGCATTTCATATCATTGGGTTAGAATAATGCAAGAATTGTGTAGTTTATGCTTATTTTCCCATTATAGAGATCTACGCTAGCTAGTTTCTGTTTAGTTTCATAGAAATCGAGACACTTTACAACAATTCGGAGAAGGAAGAAAACTATGACAGTGATCGAGGTCGACTACAAAAGGCTTAAGGTCGAGTAGCAGCTGAACCAGTACACATCGAGCAGAAAACAAGGAAGAAAGCCCTCAACAAGACTAGTTGATATCGACCAAAAGTGGTCGATGTCGAGTACAAGTTGGTCGACCATACCTTCAGAACACGAGATTGAGCACAAGACCACTCGAGAGCGCAAGGATTACTCGATGTCGAGCACATGTCGAGTTCGAGTCCGAGTCGAGATTGAGGACGAATGCACGAGGGGAGCTCGTAGTACGAAGTATACTCGACGTCGAGTAGTTTAATCGATGTCTAATACATCATGGAAGCAATCTGAGGCGAGCTCGAGTAGAAATCCGAGTGTTGAGCTTGCTTAAGGACCAAAGCACAAAGATCTATCAAGTGAAGGGTTATTTATCCACAATAGTTAATTCCCATATTTACCTAAGGGAATTTTATTTGTTTTATTTGAGTTATTTACTAAAGTTATATCTTAGGAAATAGATAGATAGATTTAGATATAGATAAAGTTGTTTTTTCCTTGATTAGCGGGGATTGAGCACTATAAATAAAGCCCTACGGGTTGGTTTTTAGGATCATTCTATTCTACAACACAATTTACATTCGAAGGTAGAGTTTTAGAGGAGCTTGTGGCCGATTGGAGGTAGAAAAGCGAGAGCGGATTTGGCTACGATTGGTTGTAACTTTTCGTTTATATTAATGCAAGTAGTTCTTTTCATGAAATTATTAATGTATGTTATGATGATGAAGAGCGAGTAGTCACCCCACTTCTAGGGCCAGGGTGAGCCCGACAATAGCTATGTAAAGGTAATAAATCAAAGGTACAATTTTTATTGCGATTTCATCTTCTATGCCTAATTGCATGATTCTTCTGCGACAGTCAAAGGTGATCCTTATTTGTGTTATTGAAGCGAAAGTGATCTTAATGCAAATTCGGATTAATTATGTGAAAAGGATAGTAACAATTAGGTTTTATGCGAAAGCCTATATCTTTATATTTGTTAATGACGAAAGTTATTTGATGAAAAGGCATTATCTTTTATACCTTTGGCGTTATTTTTACATGGTTATCGTTGTGGCATTGATACCCCGATTCTAGGAGCTTTTAGTCTATTGAATTACATCCCACCAATTCTGTGTTTATTTCCGTCTCTGTTTTATTTTAGTTACGCTTTTATCGGCACTGACGCACTCAATCTCGACCACTTTTAGTCGATCTCGAGTATTGTAGTCAACATTGAGTACCCTTGTACTTGACATTGGCTGTTTTCGTCTTCTATGGTGCAGATTTGCAGGGAAGTCGACTGCTTTAGTCGATATCGAGTACTTTTACTCGACATCGAGTAGCTTTTGGCCGATTACGAGAGGAAACTTGGAATTAGTCGGGCTAGCGCTGACACGCTTCCTCGTGGATACGATCCTGAATACCCTACCACTACATCGGGATGGATTCTTGTATTTTATTTTCTTGGACATGGAGTTGGTTTCATTCTTTATATTTTCATATTTATTTGCGTTGACTTGATTCCCCCCTAAGACATCTCCTCCACTTGTAGCATTGATAACACTGTATTGACAGTCAAGCAAGATTTCATAGAGATAGAGAACTAGATCATCCTTTGGTATGCCATGTTGCGGGAAACTTCCTTTAAGTTTCTTGAATCCCTCAACATACTCATACATGCTCTTTGTAGGTGATTGCTCAATACGGGACAATTCCTTCTTGAGTTCGCTGAGGCGAGTGGCAGGAAAGCACTTCTAAAGGAAAGCTTTCTTCAAACCAACCCAAGTTGTAATGCTTTCTGTAGGCAGATAATATAGCCAATCGCTTGTTGCATCCTTTAGAGTAAAAGGAAACACTATAAGCATCAATTGATCATCCGTCAGGTCTTGAGGTCTCAGTCTGTCGCATACACTAGCAAACTCTATGAGATGTTTATTTGGTTCCTCTCCAACCTTTCCATGAAAACTAAGCAAAATATTTGACCAATTAGACTTGTATTCAAATCTTGAACTCTTAGGGATAGCAGGAAGTCTGATCGCAAGTGGTTGTGAATTCAAATTGGGCTCCTTTAAGCTTCTCAGGGTCCTTCTTGGCGGTGCTTCAATTTCTCCATTGCCTTCATTATTGGGATTATTGTCATCTATCTCCTTTTCTTGATTAAAATCATGTCTTCTTCTTAAACTAGATAGAGATCTTTCAATCTATCGATCAAAAGACAAAGGCGGTGAATTAGTATCACGGGTCTGGACCATACAAAGTAGGTCAAACCCGAGAAAATCAACAAAAGAACACGAACACTATACTTCCCCAGCAACGACGCCAAGATTTGGTGACATGACAAGAGTGATGTTTCGTTGTTCTTGGTCCCAAATGTAATATATCCTTAACTCAATCTAAACAAAAGATTAGTATAGCAGACAAGTAGGAGTTGAACCCAAACAGAAAACTGATTCGTTATTCTTATGGTGATCCAAAGCAAATAATAATAAGGTTAAGAGGAATAAAGCAAACAAATAAGTAAAAGTAGTAATGGTTGTAGAGTAATAATAATATGAGGAAACGCTTCACCTACAATTCTTGACAATGGTTGGGATTCATGATCCTTGGAATAACTTCATTGTTATTCTCAAATCAATGCAAAGCAATTGATATCAATGGTTATTTCGACTTTGGTTTAGATAGATCGATATCCCTCACAAGCTTACTAATCTCTTACACTATGAAATACAACATAGAATATCATAAATTCCCAAAGTACTTGGCCAATTAACAATACCAAATCTCAATGCAATTAGAATGTCAAAAAAGTGCAAATCTATTAACCCTAATCTCATAGAAATCGATATTTAACCAACAGACATTATCCTGCAAAGACAATTGATGCTTTCACGAGATCAATTTCCCATTGCTTACTACTATGGATCACCAACCTTTTGAAAGGTAACCACTAGCATAGATGTAGTTTTTGTCAAGTTGATAAGTCAAGAGAGAACATGTGCAAATACTTAATCAATAAAGAACAAAAGTAATGAAATAACTCATGAATAACAATATGAAATCAAATCCTCACAATTTAAAAAACCATATCTTCGAATCACAGGTAAAACTATGAGTTTAGCAACTCATAGTCTACAAAAACAATCAATGGAAAAGCGGTTGTAAACTCTCTCTCTCTCTCTCTTTCAATATTCACACTCAAAATGGTTGAAAATAATAGTCTTATACCCTATAAGTGGCGGCTAAAAACCTTAGAGAGTAAACTAATTATAAACTAATTAAAATAGATCCGGACGAAATCGGGTTTGCTGAAGACTGCAAAACTGGCGAGCGCCGATTAAATAGCGGTGGGCGTCGCTACTCCGGCTCCACGACCCTTCTTTGTCTTCGACTTTCTTCTCCTTAGCTCCCTCGATGATCTTTTTTTTAGCCTCTTTTATGCTCCAAAACTAGCTCATCTGGATTTCTCAAGCCTCCCTTCAAGCTCGGATTGTAAAACTGCAGAATAAACACAAAATAGTGTAGATTCTGAACTCGAATACTCAAATGCAAAACAATGCAAATTAGACAAAACACATGCAATATGGACACTTTAATGAACCTAAAACTAGGTATAATTGCTATCTAAAATATGCATTATCAGCATCTCATCCCTATCATCATCATTCCAATTCATCTTAACTCATCTCATATCTCAATATAACTCTTCAAGTCCCACCTCATCTCATCAATATATCATCTCATAATACCAACATGTCTTATATAGGTCCTATTCATAGCTCACATCATCATATAATATAACATGCTTGCATACAACAACATTTCATAATTTATGTATAATTTCATACTTAAGAACATAGATCAACCAATCATAATTTATACTTAATACTTATATTAATACCATATCATCATTATAATATTCATATATCATCCATAATTCTTATACTCAACACATCATGTCTCATAATCAACTCATATTCACATCTCACCCTATGCTTATCAATTTAAAATCTCATCAATATCATGCTTTAACATATATTCATACCATAACACATCATAACATGCTTTTCACACATTCAAATCATCCAGTCATTCAACAAGTTAGATAAAGTAAGTCAATTGCCTAAGATTTCCCAAAACTCTTCATTCTCAAGTTAGATTAAATGATTATTCAAAATAATTTTCTCAATCATACTAACCAATATGATTGAGTTTTTTTTTTCTATTTCATCCAAAAAAAATTCTCAATCATACTTGGTCAAAATTTATAAATCATAACTCATTTAAATTCGTTATATAAATTTTCAACATTTGAAACCATTTTTCCAAATCCCCCCTTCAAATTCACATCTAAATAATATATTTTTAAATCTCCCAACTTACGGTCATAACCTCATATAATATATATTCAAATAATTTATCTTTATAATTAAATAACACAACCATTTAATAGTATATAAGATAAAGGAGTCTTATCAATTTATATAACAGTATCCAAAAGCTAGGCTAAACCAAAAGATAGGCACAACCCTAGCTTCCTCATATTCGGATCGAGACCCAGCCCAACCGATCCCATTTAGATTTCTTTAGTGAACCGGCCTGATTTAAGTTGGAATGAACCGAACCGATCACTAAAACAAAAGAAAATAAATCATAAACCGAAAACCGCTGTTCACCTCCCCTAACCTCTTATTACGAATGAGAAAATGAAAGAGAAGGGGAGCAGCGTGTTGATAGGAGGAAATCGAGTTTAAAATATAATAAAATAATTCAAACCAGATTCTACCCACGCAAATAATTACAAAACCTCCTCCTGATGTAGTAGCGGGAAGTCAGGATCGATCCTCGAGGAAGCGTGTCAGCGGATCCTAGGTAGCGGAGAAATCTCACAGAAGTCGACCACAGGTGTCCTCGATCTCGAGTACAGCAACTCGACAGAAGATCGTGCTAGTCGAACACAGCAGCAGCAACTCGGCAAGGGTGGTCGATCTCGACAAGGCCTACTCGATATCGAGTAGCCTTCGTTTGGGTCGAGTGGGTCTGGTCGAGTTCCTGCACACAGTAAGCTACGGCGACTCTGGGTCGAATATCAGTGGTCGAGATCAACCAGGGTTTGGTCGAGGTCAACGAGGGCAGAGACTTAAAACGAAAACGAAAGAAAGTAAAAACAAATGCTTTGGGGTTTCGACTAAACTTAATGTAAAAGACTTCCAAGATTGGGGTTTACAACAACGATAACCAAACATGCATAAGGCAAGACCAAACAGATAATCATGTGAATCGCATTTAAAGGACTAAGTTTTCGCCTTTTCCAACAATTAGACAACTTTCTCAAGAAACCTTAATTGTCTCTACCGATTTTATGTTTATAATCCAAGTTGTTAGCATGGATCTCCATTAGACGGGCAATAAACACATTAACAAGTAGAAAAATGCTCAAAACATGATAAAGGTCGGATCTTTACCTCAATTATGCATGGCTATCGTCGGGCTCGCCCCAACCCTAGAAGTGGGTTGACTACTCGTGCCTCATCGCAACATCAGACATCATTGATTGAAAGGAAATAACAACTTGCATTAAACTAAATTCAAAGACTTTACAATCCCGGCAATCCAACTCTCGTCGAATGCCAAAACCCTAAAACCTTCGAACTCCTAAACTGTCTCCGTGGAACTACTTGTCTTGCTCTGAAATTGAATTCATAAAACTGAGCCCCATGGGCTTTATTTATAGTCTTCTAATCCTTACTACTCAAGGAAAGAAATATCTATCTATATCTAAAATTATATCTAAAAGCCTAAAAGATAAATAAAATGTTTTAAGGAAATAAATAACAAGGAAAAGATCATTCTAAAGTGGGTAAGTCTTCATGTCTTGATAGATCTTGCTTCCTTGGATAGAATTGATCAACTTTGGATTGATCCCGGCCAAATCGACTTCCTTCACGCCCAAGGAATCTCAAGTCGAGTAGGACTCGTCACGTCGACGAGTTTCTGGAAACTGGGCTACTCGACATCGACAAGGGTCTGGTCGACCTCGAGTAGGATTCATCGTCGACTGGACTTCTCGGCTAGATCTGCTCGACAGGCTTGGACTTGGTTCACGGTGCTCGTCGAGGTCGAGTAGACTGGCTATGTCGACTGGGTCTTCTCGGGTGGCTCTACTCGACAGGCTCGGATCTGGACTCGGAGCTCGTCGATCTCGACTAGGGCTCCTCGAGATCGACTAGGGTGTGGCCTTCTCTGGTCGAGCAGCTTCTCCTTGGCATGGACTCGGACTGGCGCTGTGGGGCTCGTCGATCTCGACTAGAAGCTTGTCGAGATCGAGTAGGATCACTACTACATTTAGCGGCTATTGTGGCGGTCATAAACTGTCACCTAAAGTCAAAAAACCGCTTCTTAAAGTCTAAAGTAGCGGTTTTTCAGTCGCTACATTTGCTGCCGCTGCTTTAGCTCAAATGTGGCGGTTTTTAAAAGCAAATGTAGCGGTTTATGAAGAATTGAATAAACCGCCACATTAGATATAAAAAACCGCTAGCTACAAATGAAATGTAGCGGTTTTGTCATTGCAATTTAGTGGGAGTTAATTTAACAAATGTAGCGGTTTTTATTCTATAGTGGCGGTTTTTCTCATCTATGGTCGCGGTTTTCAATTCTACAAGCAACGGTTTTTAAGCTTTATGCAACTGTTTATTGAGGTTTCTACCAAAATAGCATGTAGCACTTCTTTACCTATAGTAGCGGTTTACATGTTTTTTTTAGATGTAAAATTTGGAAAGTATTATATTTACAAATAAATTTGAAAAACAGGCCATTATTCATATATAATTGAGAATTCATATTTACAAAGTGGCAAGTGCTTACAGTTTAAAATTTAGCTTAACAAAATAGCCAGCGCTTAAACACAAACTAACTATATTACTATAGTCAACTACTAAGTATTGTTCAAGTGCAACCACTTGGACATGACAAAATAAAGGATAATCTTCTAAAGGTTGGAAGTAGCACTTGTCCATGATGTCAACCAAAATGCGTGTAATAATAGGGCTGGAACCAACCTACATCAACCTAATTCCTGCCAAGAAAAAAAGAAAGAAAGATTTCATTACATTCCCCTCACGTGTGTTTTTCTATCCTCTTTTATGCTTGTTCATCCCACTAATACCCATACTTGTCCAGTTTGGATAAATTTTAGGGCATTTTTCTCTAACCACATACTTATAGCAATTAAATTTAATAGCAATCTCAATGAAACCAAACCTCATGACTCCATGTACATCTGTACAATCTCTTCTCTTTCTCCCAATTAAAAAAACCCTCAATCCAAAAAGAAAACTTAAATAAATAAAAAATGTTCCAATCAAGAGAACCAGTTGTTGTGAACAATCAATGCAAGTAGCCAAAGAAGGGTGTTCATGCAATTAGTATGATTGCATAGAGTGTGACCTTATATTACTTAACAAGTAATATGTGCATAGAAGTTCCACTTAACATATGTGGGATACTACCTATAGAGAAAAAGAAATCTAGGAGTTATACTTCCAACTGATTCTTTGTGAAGAAAGTCAAGAAACAAATTACTTAAAAAGAGTTTACATTAAGTTGTAGTCCATAAGCATTAGCATTTGTAGTTCTCATATTAAATCTTCAAATTCTTTGAAATTAAAATTCAAACTGCCAAAAAAAAAAGCACATCTGATAGGGAGAGATTATCATAGAAAATATTTTTGACGTCCAAATTGTTTAGAGAATCGACAAAATTCTAAAACCAAAAGTGCCTTGACTTGCATCTATTTCTCCTCCATCTACCCCCAAGGATGTCTTAGAGAGCTTATAACCACCAACAACAAAATTTACTAAGTTATAGTTCCGGTAATAGCACTAGGAATCCACTAAAGAAATGAGATGCATTATAAAAAAAAATCTGCACAGGTAATTTTAGGTGCAGTCCTTTCTAAAGGCATGATAGCCTCCAAATATATCTCACTAACCTTGAGCTGGTATATTCAGAAATTTAGTGGGTAGGATACTACAAAATGAACAGCTCAAAATCATGGCATCCATATAAGAAAAGATGATATTTCATATTAGCAATGAACACACAACATTTCCATTTTCTTACAAGTAATACTAGTCTAGCACGCCAACGGGAGAACACGGCATCAGTGGAGGATATGGGAAGAGAAAGAAACTAATTTTAATTCAATTGTTCAATGGCAGTTGTGATTTAGACATTTAGAGAGTGTGAAAAGCCAAGATGCTTTTCAACTAAAAATAAGATGAGGAAATATTCAGCTCCAAGGTCAATATGAAAAGATGAAAAAATGGGCAAATATATAGGAAACTGCACCAACTCGAAGTAATCTTAAGATTTCGAATAACATCTAGTAAAAATTGAAATTCATAGAATTTTGAAAAAGCTAATCTCCTTTGATATATTTCTCACATTTATAATGGTAAGTAATTCTATTATATATCTAGCTTACCTTTAGGTTTAGATAAATGTAGCTAACCATCATGCTCAAAGTAGCTGCTATAGAGATGAACGTACTATTTTCTACAAGTCATTTAACCGTTAAGTATTAGTAGTCATTTCCTCTTCAAAAGTTCATATGTAACTATAAATATGAACAATCTCATCTGCTAGCATTACAGCTTTTCTACAACAGTGGTGTGAGTGTAATCTTCCAATACATTATACATTTTCTAACATTATACTTGTGAGGACCTTTAATATCCTTAATTTTACCATTGTCAATGTCCAGTAGAGGATAACTTCATTTAGTGGTGAAATAAGCTCTTAATTTACTTTTTTTCTCACACCTTTTAATTAGATGCATAAGACTAGTTGATTAATGCGTGAACCAGTTTAAATAGCCAGCAACACCTTTTAAATATTGTAGATCATATGATTTAATTATGCAGCAGGTCAAGTCCAATAAGTCTACAAACTACATTCCAGAATCAATAATTTAAAATCCCAAAATTTACACTCATAGTCCTAATTGTACACTAAATTGGACCTCCTTCGTCCCTCAACTAACTACATAGACATAGCTGAATTAGTCACCATTAAAATCCTTTGGTGTGATGTGATGAAGACCATTATAATTTCCAGGTATAATGTGTATGTGTTAGTAACAAAAACAAGGCAAGAAAACCCCCTTTTCCTTACACTGATAATTAGATTGTGTTTTCCCCTTGGCATCATAGAGAAAAAGCAAAAACACATCTGCAAAAAATTACATCATTCAAATTCCCAAGCTAAGCTAAAAACAAGCGATTCCATAAAGCAACAAAGCTAGAACGACCACAAAAGTAACTCGGAAGAAAGGAAATAATGTACCTTTTCAATTCAAGACAACCTCTATTGCCGAGAAGCTGCTCCTCTGGCCTCGCTCAGCCTCATGCCCTTGTCGGCCAAAGGATCGCAGTGACAGAGAACGATAGCTGAAGCACCGTCTTCAATTTAGTGATAGGTTGAGTTCTCTAAATGATAAAAAAGAAAATGTAAATTAACCATGGAAAGCCTAAACATATCATCGAGTAACCTCAAATATCACCAAAACCTAAAAAAAAATCACGAGACACTAACTTGAATGAAAATCCTATTTTGAAACCCTCGCTTACCAAGTGCGAAATCAGAGAGAGTAAAATTTCCATTGAAACTTACATGTTCAAATAGACAATCAATGGAATAATAAAGGAAGAACTGCTCGAATGGAATCAGACAGAGTAAAAGTTCAATTGAAATCAAGGAAACAAACCAGAAAGGACAGATTGTTGCAGCGAAGGGAAGAACTGCTCGATTGAAGGTTGGCTTCAGGTGCGCGATTAGCCAGTGGAAAATCGGAAATCAAATGTCGCACTAGAAGCGCTTGTTGGCACATGAGCGAAATCAAAGGCCACAAAAGGATAATCGATTGATAGAAAACTGAAATCGAAAAGGTCGCACAAGGTCACCAGGAGCAATTTGTTTCAAACCCTAATCGAAATCTCAAAGTTCGTATCTGGAGGAGAGGAGGGATTCAAAAGTAACTTTTTGACATTAAAAAGATTTCTTAAAATTTTTCCAATGGACGAAGCGCGGAATTCTCCCGCCTATGGAAACCACTAAGTCTGCTAAAAAAGGGCCGCCACATTTGCTTTATTTTTTAGAATTTAGAAAACCGCCACATTAGACTCTTGAGAACCGCTACATTAGCCTTCAAAAACGGAAAATGGGTTTAGGACGGTGTACAACAATAAATCCGCCACATAAACCGCCAAATAAATTAAACCGCTACAATCAACTGTTACATTAGATCATTTATGTAGTAGTGGATTGTCCTCGGCGTCCTTGTCCTCGACTTCTCAATCAGTTCTCTCCTCGACTCCGGGTGTGGCGCTGGGCTTCGTCGATCTCGACCAGGTCTTGTCGAGATCGAGTAGACTTCCAGAGCTGGGTGGTCTGGCTCTCGACGTTGCTCCTGGTCGACAAGGCTGTGCTCAGACATACTTGTCGAGATCGAGTAAGGGCTACTCGAGGTCGAGTAGTCTGGTTTCTCGGCTCGATTCGACTGGTTCCGTTGCTGCTTTGACCTTGGACTTCTGTAGCTGTTTTCCGAGGTTTTCCGACCTTCCTTAGAATTGCTGTAAAACGCCTCGAATTCTGCGAATTAAACAGAAACTGGTGTAGATTCCATAATTTGGCAAATAAACATAAACTACATAGATTCTATACTATCTTAGCCCAAATGAGTGAAATGCACGCAGAAATCGATATAAAAGTTACAGTAAAACATGGCAGATTAGGCTTACAACAAACACCCCATACTTAAGCTTGCTTGTCCTCAAGCAATACTTTTATTTGTCATTCAGGGGAAAAAATCAAAACTCTCAACATATCAGATTCATTCTCATATAACCCTGCAATTAATTACCATCCTCGAAAAGGTACTAGTGTCACAAATTCATGCATGTGCAAATATATCAAAGCAACATCTACTCACAAAAGGAG
Organism: Persicaria tinctoria; assembly: GCA_037127255.1. NCBI lineage: Eukaryota > Viridiplantae > Streptophyta > Magnoliopsida > Caryophyllales > Polygonaceae > Persicaria > Persicaria tinctoria. The sequence continues at coordinate 83,388,728 of JBANSL010000006.1, forward strand.
GGTTATGCACAAATAATTCATGTGTGACAAAGCATTAATAATCAAGAGGACCTTAATTTAAGCTCAATAAGGAGTAGATTGGTAAAAGGCTAAAAGGTGGGCAATTTCTGGCAATGTGGTGCTAATGATCCGGAGAAATGGAGTATTTCCAAACTGAATTTCATACCACATACTTTCTCCATTTGATTCATCACCTTTCATAATGCTTTTATTCATAATAATGCTTTTACCTCTCTAACCTTAGCACTGCCTTCTCGCGAGTCGCAAACATGGGTGTCATAAATGGCCCTGGATACTTAGTGCTTTGGACTCCTCACAATGTGTCCCATCTCTCCAAACTATTATCTCAGAGAGCAGGGTCAATCTACCTTTATCTCCTGAGGTGATTGGATTTTCTTTCACTCGTTAAATTTTCCATATATTTCAAATACTTTCCTGTCAAACTCCAAACATGATAAAAATCAAAACAACCATATAACATCTCCATAATGTAACATCATTCTCAACATAATCCCCGGATAAGGTAAAGAATGGGCAATATTTAGAACATGTGGAGCAATATTTGAAATAAGGCATATTATGGCTTTTGTGATGCATAAGCATAGGTAAGGCTAGGAATATAAACAATGAGCATTATATGGAAATATAAAGTCCTCCATCATCTTATCATGCAACATGTCAAAAGCAACTTCAAATTTTACCTCCTTTTATGGTTTTCAAGAAAATAATGCATTTTATTGTGACTTCCCTTTACTAGGCAATTTCATGCTATATCTCTAATGAATCCAATATTGCATCGTCGAGTTCAATATAAGCTTCCATGACATTATTCAAAAATTTCAATGGGGGTCTTTTTCTCAAATTCTTCAAATTTTGGAAAACATGCATATAGGCACATAAAGCAATAATGCATTCCAAAATAGCCATGTAGCAATTCAAAGAAATAATGCATATATATATGTCAAATATGAGCAAATATGCACAAAGTAAGCCCTTCCCCCACCCCATACTTAAAATTTACAGTGTCCTCACTGTATAAAATCAAATAAAACAAGAGTAAAGGAAGGAACTCACAGGATAATGCATCGAGGAAGGTGAAACTGGGCATGTCGAGTAGGGGTGCTCGTCGATATCGAGTACACTGTACTCGATCTCGAGTAGCTTGCTCTGCGTCTAGTGGTTTTCTAAAGTCGAGGAGTGTTCATTGGCTTGTCGATGTCGAGTACGTCTACTCGATCTCGAGTAGCTTCGTCTGGGCTACTCCTCTTTGTCGTCGTCGACTTGGCCTTCGTCGATTCTGACTGGTTCTTCAGGGACTTCTTCCTTCCATCTTTCGCGATCCTTATATGCTTGCCGACCAAAAAGTGTTAGATTCCACAAAAACAAGACTATCCATATGAAGTACTTAAAAAGACATAAAACCAAAACCAAAAACAAAAACCAAAAACTAAAAAAAACAAATTCAAAAGAATTCATAAAGTTTATATACACGCTCTAGATTTTAGAGTCGCTAGGTCGACTTCACCGTTTTGCGCTCAAGGACCATTATTGTGGGGCCCGCTCATGCTTGGCCCTTCTCCTGGATCGTCTAGGTCCTGATGGTAGTATGCAAGCTCAGCTGACAGGTGGTTGCTTGCATCATCTCCCTTTTCTTTCTTCTTCTTCTTTGTAACCCTCAGTTTCTGCAGGTTGTCTCGCCACGGTGTTTTATTTCCTCTTAAATCATTAAAATTTTTATTTATGGACTGAGGGGGAGTAGAATTCATACCTGAACTTACCTGTTCGGACCCAAAACATAAATCTTTGGGCTTGGGTCTACTCGATGTCGAGTACTGCTGGTCGAGATCGAGTACAGGGACCCCATACTTAGGCTCCTGGCAAGTTTCTGGCTCAGTGGTGGTGGTCGACATCGACGAGTCTTGGTCGAGGTCGAGGAGGATGCTTGTCGAGATCGAGGAGGCTTCGTCGATCTCGAGTACAGTTTTGGCTCCTTCCTCCGCTGTTTGCTTGGTCCCGTCGGTGCTGATGCTTTTCACCTCCAGCCAAGAAATTTCCTCTTTTGCAGGGCCAAAAGAGAAATCCAAAACCTCATCGCCTATGGTGAAGGTGAGCGAGCGATTCTTAACACTAATCCTGGCATCTGCAGTAGCTAAGAATGGTCTACCAAGAATAATAGGGCTAGTAGGATCTTCAGCACAATCAATGATAAGGAAATCAGCTGGAACAAAGAATTTACCAACCTGGACGGGGACATTTTCAATTATACCTGTAGGGATGACTACTGTATTGTTAGCCATGTATAATTTAGCATCCACAGGTTCTATGCATCCTATCTTGACCTTCCGCTAGATTGATAAAGGCATGATGCTCACACTTGCTCCTAAATCGCATAGAGAATCATATTTATATTGTCCAAAACCCACAGTAACAGAAAACTTACCAGGGTCAGGCCTCTTTTTAGGGAAGTGGAGTACTTTGCATTCGCCTGCGATCTCTGAGATGGATCGCTTCTTGCTCAGGATTTCCTTCAGAAACTTGACATATCCAGGCATCTCTTGCAGGGCTTTTGTAAAAGGAATAGAAACATTCAGTCCTTGCAGCATATTAACAAATCTGTTAAACCTACCTGCCGTGGGATCTTTCTGTGTTTTTGAAAGAAAAGGCAGTGGCTTTTTCTGCTTCGGAGCCAGATCAGTTGTCGGAGATGCTGCAGAGTCGTCGACGTTGGCTTGCTGCTCCTCGACATCGACCAGGGGCTTGTCGACATCGACTAGGGGCTTGTCGACCTCGACCTGGGTTGTCGACCTCGGGTTGCTGGTCTGCGCAGCGGAGTCCGAGCTCAGCTTCTGGTCTTGGTTGAGTAGCGTCTTGTCGACATCGAGTACGGGCTCTTTAAGATCGACCAGGTTCTGCTCTGTCTCGAGTTGCTGCTCTGCCTTGCTTTGCTGTTTCCCGACCTCTGGCTTGTGTAGCTGATGCCCACTCCTGAGTTTGATAGCTGCGACATGTCCGGTTTTGCCCTTAGGATTTGGTTCTGTTTGCCCAGGGAGCTTGCCGGACGGTCGTGGGATCTGCGCAGCGATTTGACCCATCTGGGTCTCTATTCCCCTTTTCCAGATGTCCAGTTCCCCAAATTTGGTGGTGATGTTCTGGAACTGGTTGTTGATGGTGCCCTGATTCCGGCGCACCTCCTCAAGGATCAGCTGCAGATCATCTTTCTTTTGATCCCTTCTGGATGTCCTGGAGCTCTGTAGGGTGAGGGGTTCTTAGGAGGACCTTGGTTCCATTGTGGTTGATAGAACCTTTGATCCCCCATGTAGCGATTGGGACCCCCTGCGTAAGCTGCCTCCTCGTGTGTCTCTGCCATTCTGACTTGCTCTGTGTGTGGGCACTCAGTAGTGGTGTGCCTCTGTGATCCGCATTCGATGCAAGGCTGATTGACAGATAGATATTTGACTTGCTTGAGGAGCTTGCGATTCTGGTCTCTGTAGAACTGCTCCCTGACATCTGGGTCGATCTCCTTTGCTGGCTCATAGAGTGGCATAGATGGTGCTGGCCTGGCGTTGGAGTTTTCCTCATAGTTTGTGGGAACCCCATATTTGTTGTCGTAGTTAGTGAGCTTTTCTAGCACACCCCATGCGTCACTTGGTGGCATCGTCAGATACCCATAGCGAGTATAATGGTTGATTATGTCCTTAGTGACTTGATCCAGAGAGTTGAAGAAGATCTCCTGAATGACGTAGGGTGGCTGTCCATGAGTAGGGCAAGATCGCAGCAGCTCTTTGTAGCGTTCCCATGCCCTTGCCAGCGGTTCCCCTTGTTTTTGTTTGAAGGCTGTGATTTTCTGGCAGAGAAGTGCTGTCTTGGCGGGTGGGAAGTATTTGTTCAGAAACTCTTGCTCTACTTGAGCCCATGTGGTGAGAGATCTTGGTTTCAGCCCTTCTAGCCACTTCAGTGCAGGTCCAGCGAGAGACCAGCGGAAAGCTTTCATCTTGACATATTCCAGGGTTGTACCTTCAGCAAGAGTACGGCACATGTCATGAAAATTGGTAATATGTTCAAGAGGACACTCATTAAATCTTCCATGAAAAACATTATTTTTAAGCTCTATAAGAAATTGAGTGCGAATTTGAAAAGAGTTTTCAGGGATTAGAATCGCCGATTCAGGCACGACGAGAGTGGGATGCATATAATCCTCAGCAGTGGTTGGATATTGGGCAAGCTCAGCTTCTGCTTGCCTTGCGCGCTCATTTGCTTGGTCCCTTGCTGTCCTCTCATTGGCGATAGTAGTTTCCTTTGCGGCTAGTTCCCTGGTAAGCCTCTGTATCAGCTGCTCCTATGTTTCAGCGGCTGCCATGGCTCTTTGCAGTCTAGCTCTGATGTGTAGGAGGCGTTCCGGTTCGTATAAGGCGTCATACTCAGGTGGGATAACAGAACGACACATACACCTGCGAAGTAACTCAAGCGAAAAGTGAGAACTGACTACCTAAGGCGCGAATGATTGCTTCCCCGGCAACGACGCCAATTTGTTGATAGGAGGAAATCGAGTTTAAAATATAATAAAATAATTCAAACCAGATTCTTCCCACGCAAATAATTACAAGACCTCCTCCTGATGTAGCAGCGGGAAGTCAAGATCGATCCTCGAGGAAGCGTGTCAGCGGATCCTAGGTAGCGGAGAAATCTCACAGAAGTCGACCACAGGTGTCCTCGATCTCGAGTACAGCAACTCGACAGAAGATCGGGCTAGTCGAACACAGCAGCAGCAACTCGGCAAGGGTGGTCGATCTCGACAAGGCCTACTCGATATCGAGTAGCTTTCGTTTGGGTCGAGTGGGTCTGGTCGAGTTCCTGCCCACAGTAAGCTACGGCGACTCTGGGTCGAATATCCGTGGTCGAGATCGACCAGGGTTTGGTCGAGGTCGACGAGGGCAGAGACTTAAAACGAAAACGAAAGAAAGTAAAAACAAATGCTTTGGGGTTTCGACTAAACTTAATGTAAAAGACTTCCAAGATTGGGGTTTGCAACAACGATAACCAAACATGCATAAGGCAGGACCAAACAGATAATCATGTGAATCGCATTTAAAGGACTAAGCTTTCGCCTTTTCTAACAATTAGACAACTTTCTCAAGAAACCCTAATTGTCTCTACCGATTTTATGTTTATAATCTAATTTGTTAGCATGGATCTCCATTAGACGGGCAATAAACACATCAACAAGTAGGAAAATGCTCAAAACATGATAAAGGTCGGATCTTTACCTCAATTATGCATGGCTATCGTCGGGCTCGCCCCAACCCTAGAAGTGGGTTGACTACTCGCGCCTCATCGCAACATCAGACATCATTGATTGAAAGGAAATAACAACTTGCATCAAACTAAATTCAAAGACTTTACAATCCCGGCAATCCAACTCTCGTCGAATGCCAAAACCCTAAAACCTTCGAACTCCTAAACTGTCTCTTTGGAACTACTTGTCTTGCTCTGAAATTGAATTCATAAAACTGAGCCCCATGGGCTTTATTTATAGTCTTCTAATCCTTTCTACTCAAGGAAAGAAATATCTATCTATATCTAAAATTATATCTAAAAGGCTAACAGATAAATAAAATGTTTTAAGGAAATAAATCAACAAGGAAAAGATAATTCTAAAGTGGGTAAGTCTTCATGTCTTGATAGATCTTGCTTCCTTGGATAGAATTGATCAACTTTGGATAGATCCCGGCCAAATCGACTTCCTTCACGCCCAAGGAATCTCAAGTCGAGTAGGACTCGTCACGTCGACGAGTTTCTGGAAACTGGGCTACTCGACATCAACAAGGGTCTGGTCGACCTCGAGTAGGATTCATCGTCGACTGGACTTCTCGGCTAGATCTTCTCGACAGGCTCGGACTTGGTTCACGGTGCTCGTCGATGTCGACAAGGGCTCGTCGAGGTCGAGTAGGCTGGCTATGTCGACTGGGTCTTCTCGGGTGGCTCTACTCGACACGCTCGGATCTGGACTCGGAGCTCGTCGATCTCGACTAGGGCTCCTCGAGATCGACTAGGGTGTGGCCTTCTCTGGTCGAGCAGCTTCTCCTCGGCATGGACTCGGACTGGCGCTGTGGGGCTCGTCGAGATCGAGTAGGATTGTCCTCGGCGTCCTTGTCCTCGGCTTCTCGATCAGTTCTCTCCTCGACTCCGGGTGTGGCGCTGGGCTTCGTCAATCTCGACCAGGTCTTGTCGAGATCGAGCAGACTTCCGGAGTTGTGTGGTCTGGCTCTCGACGTTGCTCCTGGTCGACAAGGCTGTGCTCGGACATACTTGTCGAGATCGAGTAAGGGTTACTCGAGGTCGAGTAGTCTGGTTTCTCGGCTCGATTCGACTGGTTCTATTGGAGCTTTGACCTTGGACTTCTGTAGCTGTTTTCCGAGCTTTTCCGACCTTCCTTAGAATTGCTGTAAAACGCCTCGAATTCTGCGAATTAAACAGAAACTGGTGTAGATTCCATAATTTGGCAAATAAACATAAACTACATAGATTCTGTACTATCTTAGCCCAAATGAGTGAAATGCACGCAGAAATCGATATAAAAGTTACAGTAAAACATGGCAGATTAGGCTTACAACACAGCGTCTCGCCGACGGCCTAGCTTTTCCTCTCTCTCTCTCTCTCTCTCTCTCTCAACCAAGTGAACAAGAAGGAAAGAAGAAACCCAATCAAAGCAAGGAGGTGAGCCTCATACTCTATGAGGCTCACCGATGAGAGGATTTAATTTGGGCACATCGGAGGTTCGATTGGAGCTCTTTGGGCTCGTTGGAGTCGGAATCGGTGCGTTCATGGCCTAGGACGAAGGTAAGGGTTATAAAGGTGTGACTTTCTGATGGTTTTGAGCGGAAGGAGTTGGAAGAACCTTACCGGACTTGAATCTAAAAACAGGGAAGAGGTGCTCGAGGAAGGCGTCAGCGCCGTTGCTGGGTTTTTGGGTGACTCAGCTTCGCTTCGTCGGTCCTAGGAGGCGGCTCGGAAAGGGCTTAATGATATTCGGGTAGGGCTCGGGTAATGCTCGGCAAGGTTATTAGGATCGGGATTCTAGGATCGAATCACAACAGGGTATGTGGATCGGATCGTAAGATCCCATTAGGGGATCGTAAGATCCTCGAAATATAATAAAATATATAATATATAAAAAAATATATACAACAAAGTGAAGTTATAGAATGAGGAAAAACTGTTAGTTACACAATATATTTTGGTTTCAAAAGATGAAAAGCTACATTTACGACCTTAAACATTGTCATATTGATTAAAAGACTCGAAAACAATTGTCTCTAAGCCATTTTTCGCGTTTTATACATGAATGTATATATTAAAACTCCCTAAAATCAACTAAGGAAACGAAACAAATGTTTGAAAAATACATATTGTTGATAAAAAATAGGATCTTTAGAATCGAGTATGATCGTAAGATCCTATAGATCCATTAAGATTCTAAAGATTCTATAATAGATCCTATACAAAAAAGATTTTATGCATAGATCCGGATCGGGCTCCTGCATAGGATCGTAGGGTCACAATGGTTTGAGGGTTTGGCTCCACAATCCATTCACATGTGAAACGAACTCAAGGACTTGTTTCTTAACAAGTTCTTTCTTCCAGCCAAACCAGTGCAGCTCAGGCAACAGATCACGACTTTCAAGCAGAAGCCAGGAGAAACACTAGCACAAGTCTAGGAGCACTACAAACGACTGCTGAAATCCTGCCCTACGCACGGGCGGGCACCATATGTAATCCATGAGATCATCTTTAACTCCCTGGATGTACCTACTAAGGAGCGGATCAACAACTATACAACTTACAAGTATCTCGAGTACACACCACGACATGCTTGGGATACCTTTGAGACGTTGGCCAACTACGACAACACTTTTGGGATTGTTGCGGCCTCTGACGAAAAGTATGAAAGGCCTGCCTCATCTATACCACTCGATGAGCCACCAAAGGAGGTTGATCCGGGCGTTAGGGACCAGTTTCACAACGATCAGGTACGTCGTCTCACCAAACAAGTTAAATTTCTGTCTAATAATCAACCTTGTTTGGAGTGTGGGTATGTGAGAGCAACTGTAACAGATTCTCCATATTGCGTTTTTGGAGAATATTAAGGTTGATTTTGGTCCAACAGCTTCCCCATTACATTCTCCAAAATAGAGAATGGGAAGAAGAAATGGATACCATTCCCTAAATTTGGAGAAAACTCTATGTATTTTGGGGTAAACTCCATAATGGAGAATCTGTTGGAATTCAATCGAAAAAAGTTCAGAATATGTGATTTATAATTCTCTATTTTGGAGATTTTTTTAGAGAAACTGTTGGACATGCTCTGAGGCACAACACTACTGCATGCCCACATGCCGACCAAGTGCAGCTTGCAAAGACCCACGAAGAGGCGTGCTATGCAGGGGAAAACTATTTAGGGCAACACCAACAGCAGATTTGGGGATATCGCAATCCCCAATACAAAAGAGACACCCCGTCCTACAGAGCTCCTAGTCTTCCTGACAGAGAAGGTAAGAAAGATGACTTGCACATAGACCTTGGCAAACACGGGACGGCCCGCGCGCCCGCGGAGTTAGACGAGCATGGGTAGAGGGAAAAGCCCTTGCGGACCACTAAGCTCGGCCACACGTAAAATGTAAAACATCCTTAGGGTGTAAAATTGCTTAAGGTGTAAAATTTTGGGTTTAGTGCAAAACCGGACACGCGGGTGGTGTTTTAAAAGAAAATGAACCGGTCCGTTTTTAAAAAAACCCGAACCAGCGCATCTGAATGGAAAAATGGAGAAACGCGAAGACGCCATGAGCGAGCTTCCATCCCTCCGACCTCCGACCTCACCAGGCGCCGACGCCATGAGCGAGCCTCCCTCCGACCTCACTTGTCGTCGACGGCAAGCTCTGATTGGTGATGTTTCTGGTCTCGATCTTCTTTTAACTCCGAAGTCGGCCTCGTGGAGGAGCTTCAGGGATAAGCGAAAGGCTGTGAAGGAAGGAAAAGCGTCGGATCGGAAGGCTCCTGCCACCTCCGGCCACCAGCAACCACCCGCTCGAACCACCTCTCTCAGGCGCACCCCCCGACACCAGAACCCCTTTGGTTCGTGCCCAGCCGAGCTCACACTGAGCCCATCTCCCCCAATAGTCCTATTCGACATTTTTTGCTCGAAACCATTCGAAATCCCAATTTTTATCCTTGTTTCAACTCGAACTTGGTATGATTTCTAACCCTAAACTTGTTTATTACAATTATTTAGATTGTTTTAATGATTAAGGTTGAGATTGAAAACCTAGGGTTTGATTTAGGAAGCGGAATTTGGGGCTTTTTGCCAAAAGCCAAATTGATTGAAATTGATGATATGGTTGTGTTTTTGGGTTGATTTTGAGCTAATTTCATGTTCATAGCATTTTCAAATTGTTTATCAATCATGAGCTAATTGAATTTTAGAATTTTATATTGCGATATGCTTTAGAATTTGGGGTTTTTTCCAAAAGCCAAATTGACTGAAATTGATGATATGGTTGTGTTGTTGGGTTGATTTGGAGCTAATTTCATGTTCATAGCATTGTCAAATTGTTTATGGATCATTATCTAATTGTATTTTAGAATTTTATTGCGATATATTTTATAATTTGGGGTTTTTTTTACCAACATCCAAATTGATTGAAATTGATGATATGGTTGTGATGTTGGGTTGATTTGGAGCTAATTTCATGTTCATAGCATTGTCAAATTGTTTGTGAATCATGAGTTAATTGGATTTTAGAATTTTATTGCGATATGTTGTAGGTCGATTAGGTTCTTCTATTTTAGCATGAAAATCATAATTTAGCCTATTAGCTCAATTGGTAGAGCAATGTGCGTTTGCACAAAGATGTGGGTTCAAATCCCACATAGGTTACATAATAGACAAGAGCGCAACAATCGCAAATTGTTAATCATGCACATTATAATATTAGTTATGCACTTTTTAACCTTAATTATGCACATTTTAATTTTAATTATGCACATTTTAATCTTATTTATGCACTTTAATTTTAAAAGCTTATACGTAAAAAAATCGATTTCAAACTCACATCTATCAACCCAAATTATGCGAGAGGTGAACCCAAACTCTCAAAAGTAAAAAAAAAAAAATTAAAACATCGATTTCAAAAGCATATCTTTTGTCTTATTCATGCACATTGTGATCTTACTTTTGCACAATTGTATTCTAAATCTGCACAATTGTATCTTACTTTTCCACAATTTTAGTTTAAATTTGCTCAATTGTATCCTACTTTTGCACACTTGTATTCTAAATGTGCACATTACAATTTTTTTTTTGCACTTTATATTCTTATATTTGCACTTTAAAGTTGCACAAATGCACTTCACAGTTGCACAAATGCACTTCACAGTTGAACAAACCTATAATATATATATATATATATATGTGTGTGTATGTATGTATGTATGTATGTATGTGCGTGTGTGTGTATGTATGTATGTATGTATGTATGTATGTATGTATGTATGTATGTATGTATGTATGTATGACATACATGCATGCATGTATGCATGTATGCATGTATAAGAAAATAAAATAAAATATCTATATGTTACTGTATTAATTATAAGCTAATCTACCCATTGTTGGACTTTAATTCTTTTATTCTTTGTTGGACTTTTTTTTGTGCATGATTAACATGTACAACAACCATTAACAACAACTACTGCACTAACAACAAGAACAACAACAAGTATTGCATTTTTTTTTTACTTTTTAACGAGTACATCAGTATAGGGGGGAAATAAAGCGGGTACTCGCGGGCCGCCCGTAACCGCAATAGCGGATGAACTCGGAAAATGTTCTCAACCTGTTAAGCGGGCTTAGCCCGGCCCGCGCTCGCAACACTGGGATAAAATTTGGGCTAAAGCCCGGCCCAAGCCTGGCCCGCGCCCACGTTTGCCCAGGTCTACCTGCACATCATCCTTAACGAGATGCAACGAAACCATGCTGAATTCAAACAAGCCAACAACTCCGTCTATACTCAACTATATGGCATCAACTCAAGATTGGGAGAAATCAATGTTTGGAGGAAGACTATAGAGACCCAAATTGGTCAGATGGGACAGGTGGCGGCCATGAACTTAAGGAGTGGGCGTCAGTTGCAAACGCCCGAGCAGATTACGGAGGAAAAAGCTACTCGAGGCAACTCGACATCGACTACCCCGGCCGACGTCGACTAGAATGTAGTCAACATCGAGCACCCTGTACTCGATGTCGATCACAAGCCAACACATATCCACAAGTCGACTTCTATAGTCGATGTCGACTAGATACCACTCGATGTCGACCACACATTAGCATCGCCGAAGAAGAAAATGCTATCATTCCCGACAAAATCTTTGAAGGACCCATCGGAGAAAAAGTTCCAACGTTTCGTGAAGATGCTTTAAAGGCTCAAAGTCACTATTTCTTTTACATAAGCTCTTCATGAGATGGCATCCTATGTCAAGTTCCTCAAAGATATCCTAAGCAAGAAGTGGTCGATGGCTGAGATCGCAGAGGAATGCAATAAGATTGACCTTCCAGAGAAAAAGCCAGATCCAAGTAAGTTCGCTATAACTATTGTATTTGGTCAATATAAATTCAATGTCTTGTGTGACATAGGAGCCAACGTCATCATCATGCCACTATCAATCTCGTCTAAGGTCAAGATGGGAGCTTTAGAGCCTATGGATGCAAGATTATACATGGCGAACAACACTATCGTCATCCCTACAAGCATGGTTGACGATGTACCGGTACAAGTGGGTAAGTTATTTGTCCATGCTGATTTCTTAATTATTGATATGGTAGAGGACCGTGCTTGCCCTATTATTTTAGGAAGGCTCTTCTTAGCAACCGTGGATGCAAACATAAGCGTAAGTGTTGCGGATGCAGGAGTAAATCGAGTATTGAAATAAATATGAAATAAAGTTCAGACTGACTTCCCTGTCTCAGCAAATGAATACAAGACTTCCTCCCGTTGTAGTAAGAGAAAATCAGGATCGAATCCACGAGGAAGCACGTCAGCAGTTCTCAGGTAGCTGTAAATTCTCACAGGCAAAGCAGCAGAAAGACAGAAACACAGAAAGGAAAGAAACAAATAAACCCGGCAAGGGCAAATAAAAGCAAAGAAATAAAGCAAAGCAAAGCAAAGACAAAACAGAAAGTAACTCGAGGACACAGAAGCTACTCGAAGTCGAGTAAGCTGTCCTCTAGATCGACTAAGGTGGGTCGACAACAGAAACTCAAAAACGAAAGCAAACAACTCGACGAAGACAAGTGTACTCGATCTCGACGAGCACTACTCGAGATCGACAAGGACAAGTCAAGCAGAAACTGAAAATCGACAACAAAAGCAGGAAACTCAACTCGACTAAGACTGGACCTACTCGAGATCGACAAGATGCAACTCGATCTCGACAAAGCACTACTCTATGTCGACAAGAAAGACAGAAAATATAAATTGCAGAATTCGAACCAAAACTCAGATTTTCGACAGAAATAAACTTCAATATATTAAAAGACTTCCAAGGCCAGGGTTTCAACACCACAACGATAACCATGCAAAGTAACACATAAAGGCATAAAAGATCATGCTTTCCATCAAATAACTTTCGTCATTAACAAATAGGCAAATAGAGGCTTTCGCATAAACCCTAATTGTTACTAACCCTTATTCACATAATTAATCCAAGTTGCATTAAGATCACTTTCGCTTCAATAACACAAACAAGGATCACCTTCAACTCTCGCAAAAGAATCATGCTCATAGGGATAGAAGATGAATCGCACAAAAAGATCTGACCTTTATCGCATCGCCTCACATGGCCACCGTCGGGCTCACCCCAGCCCCAGAAGTGGGTGGACTACTCACGCCTCATCGCAATCGCAGACATTGAATGAAAAGAACTAAATTGCATTAAAACTAAATTCAAAGCCTTTACAATCCCGGCAATCAACTTTCGCTGAAAGCCAAAACCCTAAAAACCTTAGAACTCTTAAACTTCTCTGTGGAACTAACTAATTATGCGTGAAATTGAATTGTGATGGAATGAATAAAACTGAGCCCCCTAGGGCCTTATTTATAGTCTTCTTTCCCTAGCTATTCTAGGAAATAAGATATCTATCTCTATCTAAAAATATATCTAAAACTTGAAAGGATAAATAAATTGTTTTAGGGAAATAAATCTAAAAGGAAAGGATATTTCTAAACTAGGTAAGTCTTCATGATGTTGATAGATCTTGTCTCCCATGGATAGACTTGATGGAATCGGATAGATCTTCAGCCAGCTCGACTTCCTTCGTGCCCAAGGAATCCCAAGTCGACTAGTACAGCTCTCGACGACACGTTTCTGGACTCGGGTCTACTCGACCTCGACCACGGCTCGTCGACCTCGACCAGATTGGTTCGTCGACTGGACTCCTCGGCTAGATCTGCTCGATGTGGCTCGGACTTGGTTCACTGGGCTCGTCGACCTCGAGTAACCCTTGTCGATGTCGAGTAGGAATGGGTCATCGATTAGGTCTTCTCGGGTAGGTGTGCTCGACAAGCCTCGGACATGGCTCGGAGGTCTGGTCGATCTCGAGTAGCCCTACTCTGTATCGAGTAAGATTCGTCGACTGGCTGGCTTGGTCGGGTGGCTCTGCTCGACAAGGCTCCTAGGCGTGGTCGATCTCGACTAAGCCTTCTCGAGATCGAGTAGAGGTGGTCTGCGTCTTCGTCCTCGGCTTGGCACAGCTCGTCGACTCCGGACATGGCTCCTCGATCTCGCCCAAGGCTACTCGACATCTGATACGTTTGGGATACCCGATCCTTCGCCTGTGGGCTTCAGATCAAGAACCACGCCGTATATTTGCTAAGATCTTGCAATGCTCTTCCGATATCTCCTGATTAACAATTGAATTAAACTAATTATTAAACAAATTAAACAATAATTCTTAACTTAAGGAATTCTAATAAGATGGAAATAAACTTTAATTAAATCTAAACTAAACTAAAGGAAACAGATTTTATAACTTAAGAAACTAATCTACTAATAACGAAAATTAACTAATGAAACTAATTAGCAAAGTACAGTAACGATGAATCAAAGAAAGCAAAGAAAGCGAAGAGAGTGATCGAAGGTTGCTAAGGCTCGCGGGATAGGATCCGGGCTCGTCGGAGCCGACATGGGTGCGCAGGAGCTTGGCTCCTCAGGGCGCTGGATGCGAGTGGAGTTGTTGAAGCCGAGGGTGAGAGCGAAGAAGCCAGGTGCGCTCGCTGGGAGCGAGAGCGAGCACGAGGGTGCCGGGTTACCGCGAGCGCGTATGCAGAGGACCGCGGCGGCTCGCTGGGGGCGAGCGAGGCCAGGCGGCGGCAAACGCGAGAGCAAGCGCGCCCAAACGCTAGGCGCCGAGCACCGGGAAGCCGACGCCGATGACACCAAGCGCTCGTCGATCTCCTTCCTTGATGTAACGATCTGGACTAGGTTAGGTTGTGTTTGTTTGGGTTAAGATGAAGAACAACGTGACGGTGGTGATGAAGATGATTGCCGAAAGGTAATTGACACATGAACCGGATAGCCTTTGGGATTGAATAATCAAAGAACCCTAATTCCGTTAAGGGTTTCTTCAATTCTAATTTTCAATCTGATTAATTTCAAAGTGCGGAACATGAATTTATAGTAAAACTATGATCTATCTAACCAATCCTTCCTTGCAAAGGAAAGGGGTTTGGATAGATTAATTCTATCTAATGATAAGTGAAATAACTTAAAGATAAATAAATCCTAAAAGATAGAAATATAATAATTGGTGGCCAAGGATTATATCTAGAAGAGATATAATTAATTTCCACCTTATTTATCTAAATTGCATAAAATAATAATTAATAAAATAATAAACTAATTTGAAGACTAGAATCGGCCCACACATTCAAGCTACTCGACATGGGCCTCAAGAGCACTCGACATGGGCCAAGGCCCACTCGATATACATCTTGAATCTTCTTCCATGGTGGCGCCTTCTTCTTCCTCTTGAGGACGAGACTCTTTGCCATCAGTGGCCCTCGAATCGGTCTTGAGAGCTCGCCTGGATCAAGATCATTGTTGGACCCACAGAAGGTCATCTTGATCCGCATCATTCTCCCCTTCTTATCTTCGATTCGTCCTCGAATCGAGTCATTGAAGAGCAGTAGGGAAGGAGCAACCACCAAAAAGTAACTTCTGTGACAATCGATTTGAGGTGGTGCCAACAGAATTTGAGGGACAGGAACCTCAAAAACAACACCTGTCATAGGGATCATCGAGCAATCAAAAGGAACAAAATCAAAAGGCCCAATAACCCTATGAACTCCAGAATTATCAACATTAGGAACATTCTCAAGAGGTACAATAGCTAACTCAAGAGAAGTGTCCCCAACGTCATCATCGTTGTTGTCAGAAGCACCCAACACATCATGCGCAGCACTGCAGTCCACTTGCAGAGCAGTTTCGGGTGCCTTAATGGAAGATTTCTTTAACGCGTGAGACACCGTTGGAAAGTTCGTTGAGTCAGCTTCGCAACAAGACTGAGGTGACTCAATTCCGATGTCGGAGTCAACGGGAATCTGCGAAACAAGTTCGACGCGTTGTGCTGAATCTAGGCCCACGAATGTGATCTCATCATGGGCGGAGGGCGCGACTGAATCAGGAGGGATAGATGGGATGGCCGCGGGTGGGGCCTGATTGGTGTCTGTGCCGCAGTGCGCTTCCCGTCTTGCAGCAGCCTCCTTCTGGGCTTTGTATTGGCGTTGTCGTACCTGGTCCTTCAAAACAACTTGAGGAGATAAGGGTAGGAGAGTGAATCTCCTCCCAGCAAACTTAAAAGCAAAGGTATTTAAGCGACCATTATAAATAACTTGCCGATCATTTACCCAAGGTTGGCCTAAAAGAATATGACAACAATCCATTTTAACGACATCACACAACACTTGATCACAATAATTACCCATTTGAAACGAAACCAAGCATTGTCTAGGAACAAGAGGGTCAGAGTTACCGTCCGTGATACCGGTATAACTATCTTGTTGCAATGGAGGTGCAGTTGCTAGATGGAGGTACTCGACCACCTTTTCGTTGATCAAGTTATAAGAGCTCTGTTCATCGACGATGACCGAGAGTGTGGATGTCTGAACCACACACTTGGTGTGAAAGGTGTGCTCCATTTGATCAGCCATCAGCGCTTCCTGAAATGGAAGTACACGTCGTTTGGTTTTGTTGAAAAGGGCCGTGAAATTAGCACGTTCTTGGTCCATTACGATGGCTCGACGATTTTCAGCATCTGACAGGGTAGAGGCTTGGACGACAACGTTAATAATATACTGCATATCAGAAGCAGAAATGCCAGTAGGTGGGGTAGGGGAAAGGTTGGGGTTGCTATCCTTCGACATGTTCCTACAATATCAGAAGAGCAACAAGTAAACGAAGCAAAGACCAGAAACCAAGTAATGCAAGCTGTAGTGATTCCTAAGAGTGATTCAAGTTTTAGAAATCAAAGAGCGAGAAAACAAGGCACAATATTCAAGCAATTCCCCTGGACACAGAATTTTGCAATATTGAAGACATCAAGTAATAATCAAATTGCAATTTAAATCAGCCACAAAGTCGGATATCAAGGATAGCAAGTATAAAGAAACGGCTGAATGTGTATAGAAAAAGAACTACAATGTGATGCTTGAATAGTATGAATGTGTAATAATCGACAATAGCAATCACAAGGGCAATCAAGTGCACACACTCCGTCAACTATTATCTGACGGTTGCAACACGGTTCAGAAAAAGAGGGGTGTGACCAAGGCTCCAGTGTCGGCACAACACAAAATCACACAAGTAGGGTTCTTTTGTAATGCTTAAAACCGTTTAGATCATCTAACATGTAGCAAGCAAAGAACGCAGAGTTACTAACCCAATGATGTAATGAAAGAATGCTCTTTTTTTTTTTTGTGTTTTTTTTTTTTTTTTTGGTTTATGCTCGGATTTTTTTTTTTTTTTAAGCTAAGAACTTAGCTGCTGTAAAGGAGGGCAGCAACCGAAAATTGAAGAGCAAGAAAAAAAAATAAAATAAAAAGCTACGATGATCTAAAAGTAAGCAAAAATAAAGAAAATAGGGAAAATAGGCTAGAAACTGGAAAAATTAGGGTTCTTTAGTGGTGCAAGTTCATATAATGCTTTTAATCCAAGAATCACAGTCATAGGCATGATATGTAGCAACTAGGAATAAAAGATCACAACTTGCAGTCAAGAACTCAATATCTTCCAAATTATAGATCCAAACAAAGAATAACAAAAATAAAGTGCCAATTTTGATGGGTGAATAATAAAGATTTAACTTTTATGCAGCGGCTATGGTGAAAAATAGGCACGAAAAATAAATCACTCAAATAGAAATCAAGAGAGTAAAGAACTTGCATTAACCTGAAATCCGATACCACTTGATACGTTTGGGATACCCGATCCTTCGCCTGTGGGCTTCAGATCAAGAACCACGCCGTATATTTGCTAAGATCTTGCAATGCTCTTCCGATATCTCCTGATTAACAATTGAATTAAACTAATTATTAAACAAATTAAACAATAATTCTTAACTTAAGGAATTCTAATAAGATGGAAATAAACTTTAATTAAATCTAAACTAAACTAAAGGAAACAGATTTTATAACTTGAGAAACTAATCTACTAATAACGAAACTTAACTAATGAAACTAATTAGCAAAGTACAGTAACGATGAATCAAAGAAAGCAAAGAAAGCGAAGAGAATGATCGAAGGTTGCAAAGGCTCGCGGGACAGGATCCGGGCTCGTTGGAGCCGACACGGGTGCGCGGGAGCTTGGCTCCTCAGGGCGCTGGATGCGAGTGGAGTTGTTGAAGCCGAGGGTGAGAGCGAAGAAGCCAGGTGCGCTCGCTGGGAGCGAGAGCGAGCACGAGGGTGCCGGGTTACCGCGAGCGCGTATGCAGAGGACCGCGGCGGCTCGCTGGGGGCGAGCGAGGCCAGGCGGCGGCAAACGCGAGAGCAAGCGCGCCCAAACGCTAGGCGCCGAGCACCGGGAAGCCGACGCCGATGACACCAAGCGCTCGTCGATCTCCTTCCTTGATGTAACGATCTGGACTAGGTTAGGTTGTGTTTGTTTGGGTTAAGAAGAAGAACAACGTGACGGTGATGGTGATGAAGATGATTGCCGAAAGGTAATTGACACATGAACCGGATAGCCTTTGGGATTGAATAATCGAAGAACCCTAATTCCGTTAAGGGTTTCTTCAATTCTAATTTTCAATCTGATTAATTTCAAAGTGCGGAACATGAATTTATAGTAAAACTATGATCTATCTAACCAATCCTTCCTTGCAAAGGAAAGGGGTTTGGATAGATTAATTCTATCTATTGATAAGTGAAATAACTTAAAGATAAATAAATCCTAAGAGATAGAAATATAATAATTGGTGGCCAAGGATTATATCTAGAAGAGATATAATTAATTTCCACCTTATTTATCTAAATTGCATAAAATAATAATTAATAAAATAATAAACTAATTTGAAGACTAGAATCGGCCCACACATTCAAGCTACTCGACATGGGCCTCAAGAGCACTCGACATGGGCCAAGGCCCACTCGATATACATCTTGAATCTTCTTCAATGGTGGCGCCTTCTTCTTCCTCTTGAGGACGAGACTCTTTGCCATCAGTGGCCCTCGAATCGGTCTTGAGAGCTCGCCTGGATCAAGATCATTGTTGGACCCACAGAAGGTCATCTTGATCCGTATCAACATCGAGTAGGATTCCGGGAGTTGGGTTGTCTCTGGTGTCCTCGATCAGCTCTACTCGACCAGGTGTGCTCGACCAGGGCTCGTCGAGATCGAGTAGATGCTAGTCGATCTCGAGTAGAGTTCTCTCAGCTTTCTTCTCTGTTCTTGAAACGCACTTTCCCGAGTCCTCGTTCGTCGGATTGATGCATATGACCATGCGTTGGAAAGCTCTTTCCGAGGGCTACAACCCTTATGAAGACATCAAAGCTTGATCCAGAACAAAGAATGATGAAAAATGGCCTTTTCTCCAGCTGCACCATTCTTGGCTTCTCCATGAGTTTCCTTTAAGCTCCAAAGTGCGTCCGATTTCTGCGAAATATAACCAAAACTTGTGTAGACCTCCATATATTGCAAATAAGTGTAAACTACACAGATTCTGTATTGTTCTAACCCAAATGTATGAAATGCGTGCAGAAATCGATATAAAAGTAAGTGTAAAACATGGCAAATTAGGCTCACAACAAACACCCCATAAAGCTTGCTTGTCCTCAAGCAATACTTTTAATTGTCATTCAGGGGAAGAATTCAAACTCTCAACATCTTAGATTCATTCTCATATGTCCCCTGCAATCAATTACCATCCTCGAAAAGGTACTTATGTCACAGATCCATGCATGTGCAATTTAAAAAGCAACATCTACTCACAAAATAAGGGTTATGCAAAAACATTCATAAGTGACAAAGCATTAATAATCAAGAGGACTTTAATTTAAGCTCAACAAGGAGTAGATTGGTAAAAGGCTAAAGGTGGGCAATTTTTGGCCATGTGGTGCTTTTGATCCGGGGAAATGGAGTATTTCCAAATTGAATTTCCACATTCCTTCTCCATAAGATTCATCACCTTTCATAATGCTTTTTCTCAATAATAATACTTTTACCTCTCTAACCTCAGCACTGCCTTCTCGCGAGTCGCAAACATGGGTGTCATGAATGGCCCCGGATACTTAGTGCTTTGGACTCCTCACAATGTGTCCCATCTCTCCAAACTATTATCTTAGAGAGCAGGGTCAATCTACCTTTATCTCCTGAGGTGATTGGATTTTCTTTCACTCATTAAATTTTCCATATAATTCAAACAATTTCCTTCCAAACTCCAGTAATGATAAACACAACAACCATATAACAATCTCCATAATGTAACATCATTCTCAACATAATCCCCGGATAAGGTAAAGAATGGAAATATTTAGATCATGTGGAGTAATAATTGAAATAAGGCATATTATGGCTTTTGTGTAATGCATAAGCATAGGTAAGGCTTAGGAATATAAACATATGAGCATTATATGGAAATATAAAGTACTCCATCATCTTATCATGCAATATGTCAAAAGCAACTTCAAATTTTACCTCCTTTCATGGTTTTCAATAAATAATGTACTTCATTGTGACTTCCCTTTACTAGGCAATTTCATGCTATATCTCTAATGAATCTAATTTTGCATCGTCGAGTTCAATATAAAGCTTCCATGACATTATTCAAAAAAAATTAATGGGGGTCATTTTTCTTCAAATTTTGGAAAACATGCATATAAGCATATAAATCAAATAATGCATTCCAAAATAGCCATGTAGCAATTCCAAGTAATAAATTCTAAATATGCACAAATAATGTCAAATATGATCAAATATGCACAAAGTAAGCTCTTCCCCCACCCCATACTTAAACATTACAATGTCCTCACTGTATAAAAAAAAACAAGGTAAGGGTAAAGAAAGAAACTCACAAGACAGGTGTGTAGGGCCTCAAAATTTCGAATGGAGCACCTCCTGGCCCGATTTTTAATGTAGCTTGGTTCTTTCCATGGACCTGAAAAGTAGAAGACATATACCCATAATAGCAAAACTAAAAGTGTTCAAAAACAAAAAAACAAAAAACAAAGTCTCAAATGTCCTAAAAAGTCTATGTACATGCTCTAGATTTTACAGTCGCTAGGCCGACTTTCCATTAACGCTCAAGGTGGCATCTGCAGGGCCCATGTAGCTTGAGCCTCAAATAAGACTCCATTCTTGTCCATCAGCTGCAATCCTCCAGAATGGATCTTGTTCACCATGAACGGTCCCATCCACTTCTTGTTGAATTTGTTAGGAAACCAATGATCCTTTGATTTAGAGACATAGAGCTTGTCTCCAACTTCATACTCTTTAGGCTCATCATTGGATATCATGCACAATCGCACATACCAAGGCAGACCTCTCCCATGTATAGATAAATCTTTAATGGAAATAGGAGAAGAAAGATCCATACCTTGACTTACCTTCGCAGAGACGGAATCGGGAACCATTGTATTTGGTCGATCTCGACTAGGGCTAGTCGATCTCGACAAGACTGCTGGTCTTGGTGGTGGTCTGGTCAAAGATTCAGAAGTCGAGGAAGAACAAGTCTTGTCGACCTCGAGTAGCCTACTCGACATCGAGTAGGGCTTCGCTCCTGATGGCTCCAGCGTCGAGGAAGTAGGGTCTGGTGGCGCCGGGTGGTGGTCGACCTCGACAAGGCTTGTCGAGATCGAGTAGGCTGGTCCGTCAGGCGGCCTCTGTGTCGAGGAAGACGGTGCCCGAGGATCTTGGTCGATCTCGACTAGGGTAGTCGATCTCGACGAGGGCTCTCCTCCTGGTTGCTGTGGCGTCGAGGAAGAAAGGTCTGGTGGGCGATGGTCGACCTCGACAAGGGTGGTCGAGATCGACGAGGCTCCTGGCTCCTGTGGTCTCAGCGTCGAGAAGGGCGAAGTCGATCTAGGGCAAGTCTTTTCGATCTCGACAAGGCTGGTCGATCTCGACGAGCCTGGCCCTTCAGTGTTGCTGCTCGACGATGCTAGTGCTGGTGGAGGCTCCTTGGTTTGGTCGAGATCGACTAGGGTTTGGTCGATCTTGACCCCATACTTAGCTCCTGTCAAGGCATCCGAAAAATAATTAATCCACAACGACTTACCTTGGTCCGTGTCGATTGGATTCTCTGTGTTCTCCTTGAGGATTGCCATGATCTCCTCCACCTAGGCCTCCATGTCCCTCTTTTCTATCTCCTCAGGGGTCATATTTCTGACCTTGGGTTCCCCGCAGGTGATGTAGCCAGCTGAGATAGATTTGACCTCTTCCATTGGACATGTATGCCTTTCAGTTTTATTAAAGGAATACTCAATTACCTCATCGCTGATGTTGAAGGTGAGCACTCCTTTCCTTACGCTTATGTTGGCATCTACCGTAGCCAAGAATGGTCTTCCTAAGATAATTGGACAAGCAGGATCTTCTTGCATATCAACTATTAAGAAATCAGCAGGGACGAAGAATTTACCTACTTGTACTGGGACATTTTCCACCATGCCTGTGGGGATGACCACCGTGTTGTTGGCCATGTAAAGTCTAACATCCACAGGCTCCAAGGCACCTATCTTAATCTTGGACCAAATCGTTAAAGGCATTATACTCACACTAGCTCCAAGATCACATAGGGCATTAATTTTGTATGGACCAAATCCAATATTTATAGAAAACTTATCTGGATCCGGCCTCTTCTCCAATATGTCCAGATGGCTGCACTCCTCTGTGATTTCAGCCATTGATCGCTTTTTGCTCAAAATCTCCTTCAGGAACTTGACATAAGATGGCATTTCATTGAGAGCTTCTGTGAAGGGGATGGTGACGTTGAGCTTCTGAAGCATCTTGATGAAGCGCTGAAACTTTTTCTCCGCCGGGTCCTTTAGAGATTTTGTGGGGAAAGGCAACTTCTTTTTCTGCGTCGGAGCCAGAACAGATGTCGGAGATGCTGCGGACTTCTCTATGTCGACCAGGGGATCCTCGACATCGACAAGGCCTTTGTCGACATCGACCAGATTGGGCCCAGTCGAGTTGCTGTGTGGTGCAGACGAGGATTCTAGAATTTTCTCCTCGAGGTCGACGAGGCTCTTGTCGAGGTCGACCACGGCTTTGTCGAGATCGACTTGCTATTCCTCGTCGTTCTGCTGCTTTCCGACCTCTGGCTCTTGCAGTTGATGGCCGCTTCTGAGTTTTATAGCAGCGATGTGTCGAGTCTTTCCCTTGGGGTTTGGTTCTGAAGATCCTAGAAGTGTCCCTGACTGTTTGGGGATTCCCGCCGCTAGCTGACTAATCTGTGTATCAACTGTTTTCCTCCAGATATCAATTTCCCCAAGCCTAGAATTGACACCTTGCATCTGAGTATAGACGGAGTTGAAAGATTGCCTAGTTTCTGAGTGGTTTCTCCGTATTTCCTCCAGGACTGTCTGTATATCATCCTTTTTCTGCTCCCTTTCCGGATGTCCTGGAGCTCTGTAGGGCGGAGAATTCCTAGGGACACCTTGGTTCCATTGTGGTTGCTGAAACCTTTGGTCCCCCATGTAGCGATTTGGACCCCCTGCGTAAGCTGCATCCTCATGGTGCTCTGCCAGCCTGACTTGCGTTGTGTGTGGGCACTCAGGAGTGGTGTGCCTTTGCGATCCGCATTCTATGCAAGGCTGGTTGACAGAGAGATACTTTACTTGCCTGATGAGCTTTTTATTCTGGTCTCTGTAGTACTGCTCCCTAACATTAGGATCAATCTCCTTAGGTGGCTCATATAGGGGCATGGATGGTGCTGGCCTGGCGTATGGGTTCTCCTCAAAGGTTGCAGTAGACCCATACTTGTTGTCGTAGTTGGTGAGCTTCTCTAGCACACCCCATGCGTCACTTGGCGGCATCGTCAGATACTCGTAGCGAGTATAATTGTTGATTCTGTCCTTAGTTACTTGATCAAGAGAGTTGAAGAAGATCTCCTGAATGATGTAAGGTGGCTGTCCATGAGTAGGGCAAGATCGTAGCAGTTCCTTGTAGCGTTCCCATGCCCTTGCTAGCGGTTCCCCTTTCTGCTGTTTAAAGGCGGTGATTCTCTGGCGGAGATGTGCTGTTTTGGCAGGTGGGAAGAATTTGTTCAAAAACTCTTGCTCTACTTGGGCCCAAGTTGTGAGTGATTTTGCTTTCAGCCCTTCCAGCCATTTCAGTGCAGGTCCAACGAGCGACCAACGGAAAGCTTTCATCTTGACATATTCCAGAGTTATACCTTCTGCAAGAGTACGGCACATATCATGAAAATTAGTGATATGTTCAAGAGGACACTCATTAAATCTGCCGTAAAAGGCATTATTTTTAAGCTCTATAAGAAACTGAGTGCGAATTTCAAAAGAGTTTTCAGGGATTAGAATCGCCGATTCAGGCACGACGAGAGTTGGGTGCATGTAGTCCTCAGCCGTGGTTGGATACTGGGCAAGCTCAGCCTGTGCTTGTTCCCTTGCTGCTCTCTCAGCGGCGATAGCAGCATCCTTTGTGGCCAATTCCCTGGTAAGCCTAGCGACCAGTTGTTCCTGTGTTTCGACGGCCGCCATGATCCTTTTGAGTTTGGAGTGGATGTGTAGGTAGCGCTCCGGTTCGTCTAAGCTGTCAAACTCAGGTGTTTGACCAGAACGACGCATACACCTGCGAATTCACTCAAGAGAAAAGTGAGAACTGACTACCTAAGGCGCGAATGATTGCTTCCCCGGCAACGGCGCCAATTTGTTGCGGATGCAGGAGTAAATCGAGTATTGAAATAAATATAAAATAAAGTTCAGACTGACTTCCCTGTCTCAGCAAATGAATACAAGACTTCCTCCCGTTGTAGTAAGAGAAAATCAGGATCGAATCCACGAGGAAGCACGTCAGCAGTTCTCAGGTAGCTGTAAATTCTCACAGGCAAAGCAGCAGAAAGACAGAAACACAGAAAGGAAAGAAACAAATAAACCCGGCAAGGGCAACTAAAAGCAAAGAAATAAAGCAAAGCAAAGCAAAGACAAAACAGAAAGTAACTCGAGGACACAGAAGCTACTCGAAGTCGAGTAAGCTGTCCTCTAGATCGACTAAGGTGGGTCGACAACAGAAACTCAAAAACGAAAGCAAACAACTCGACGAAGACAAGTGTACTCGATCTCGACGAGCACTACTCGAGATCGACAAGGACAAGTCAAGCAGAAACTGAAAATCGACAATAAAAGCAGGAAACTCAACTCGACTAAGACTGGACCTACTCGAGATCGACAAGATGCAACTCGATCTCGACAAAGCAATACTCTATGTCGACAAGAAAGACAGAAAATATAAATTGCAGAATTCGAACCAAAACTCAGATTTTCGATAGAAATAAACTTCAATATATTAAAATACTTCCAAGGCCAGGGTTTCAACACCACAACGATAACCATGCAAAATAACATATAAAGGCATAAAAGATCATGCTTTCTATCAAATAACTTTCGTCATTAACAAATAGACAAATAGAGGCTTTCGCATAAACCCTAATTGTTACTAACCCTTATTCACATAATTAATCCAAGTTGCATTAAGATCACTTTCGCTTCAATAACACAAACAAGGATCACCTTCAACTCTCGCAAAAGAATCATGCTCATACGGATAGAAGATGAATCGCACAAAAAGATCTGACCTTTATCGCATCGCCTCACATGGCCACCGTCGGGCTCACCCCAGCCCCAGAAGTGGGTGGACTACTCACGCCTCATCGCAATCGCAGACATTGAATGAAAAGAACTAAATTGCATTAAAACTAAATTCAAAGCCTTTACAATCCCGGCAATCAACTTTCGCTGAAAGCCAAAACCCTAAAAACCTTAGAACTCTTAAACTTCTCTGTGGAACTAACTAGTTATGCGTGAAATTGAATTGTGATGGAATGAATAAAACTGAGCCCCCTAGGGCCTTATTTATAGTCTTCTTTCCCTAGCTATTTTAGGAAATAAGATATCTATCTCTATCTAAAAATATATCTAAAACTTGAAAGGATAAATAAATTGTTTTAGGGAAATAAATCTAAAAGGAAAGGATAATTCTAAACTAGGTAAGTCTTCATGATGTTGATAGATCTTGTCTCCCATGGATAGACTTGATGGAATCGGATAGATCTTCGGCCAGCTCGACTTCCTTCGTGCCCAAGGAATCCCAAGTCGACTAGTACAGCTCTCGACGACACGTTTCTGGACTCGGGTCTACTCGACCTCGACCACGGCTCGTCGACCTCGACCAGATTGGTTCGTCGACTGGACTCCTCGGCTAGATCTGCTCGATGTGGCTCGGACTTGGTTCACTGGGCTCGTCGACCTCGAGTAACCCTTGTCGATGTCGAGTAGGAATGGGTCATCGATTAGGTCTTCTCCGGTAGGTGTGCTCGACAAGCCTCGGACATGGCTCGGAGGTCTAGTCGATCTCGAGTAGCCCTACTCTGTATCGAGTAGGATTCGTCGACTGGCTGGCTTGGTCGGGTGGCTCTGCTAGACAAGGCTCCTAGGCGTGGTCGATCTCGACTAAGCCTTCTCGAGATCGAGTAGAGGTGGTCTGCGTCTTCGTCCTCGGCTTGGCACAGCTCGTCGACTCCGGACATGGCTCCTCGATCTCGACCAAGGCTACTAGACATCGAGTAGGATTCCGGGAGTCGGGTTGTCTCTGGTGTCCTCGATCAGCTCTACTCGACCAGGTGTGCTCGAACAGGGCTCGTCGAGATCGAGTAGATGCTAGTCGATCTCTGGTGTCCTCGATTAGCTTCTTCATGACTTTCCTTTAAGCGCCAAAGTGCCTCCGATTTCTGCGAAATATAACAAAAACTTGTGTAGACTCCATAATTTGGCAAATAAGTGTAAACTACATAGATTATGTATTATTCTAACCCAAATGCATGCAATGTATGCAGAAAACGATATAAAAGTTACTGTAAAACATGGCAGATTCAGCTCACAACAAACACCCCATACTTAAGCTTGTTTGTCCTCAAGCAATACTTTTATTTGTTATTCAGGGGAAGGAATCAAAACTCTCAACATATTAGATTCATTCTCATATATCCCTGCAGTCAATTACCATCCTTGAAAAGGTACTAATGTAACAAATCCATGCATGTGCAATAAAAACTTTTTATTGCACATGCATGGATTTGTGACATTAGTACCTTTTCAAGGATGGTAATTGACTGCATGGATATGCAAAAATATTAATACATGACAAAGAACAATAATCAAGAGGACTTTAATTTAAGCTCAATAAAGAGTAGATTGGTAAAAGGCTAAAGGTGGGCAATTTTTGGTAATGTGGTGCTCATGATCCAGGGAAATGGAGTATTTCCAAACTTTCTCAATCACATTCCTTTTTCCTTTGATTCATCACCTTCCATAATGCTTTTTTTTTCAATAATAATGCTTTTACCTCTCTGACCTTAGCACTGCCTTGTCGCGAGTCGCAAACATGGGTGTCATGAATGGCCCCGGATACTTAGTGCATTGGACTTCTCACCTGTGTGTCCCATCTCGCCAAACTATTATCTCATCGAGCAGGGTCGATCTACCTTTATCTCCTGAGGTAATCGGATTTTTTCTCACTCATTAAATTTTCCATATATTTCAAACATTCTTGCCAAACTCCAATAATGATAAACACAATAAATACCATATAATAATCTCCATAATGTAACATCATTCTCAACATGATCCCCGGATAGGAAAGGTAAAGAATGACAAATATTTACATCATGTGGAGCAAATATGAAATAAGGCATAGTATGGCTTTTGTGATGCATAAGCATAGGTAAGGCTAGGATATAACAACAAGAGCATTATATGGAAATATAAAGTCCGCCATCCTTTTATAATGCAACATGTCAAAAGCAACATCAAATTTTACCTCCTTACATGGTTTTCAAGAAATAATGCACTTCATTGTGACTTCCCTTTACTAGGCAATTTCATGTTATATCTCTAATGAATCCAATTTTGCATCGTCGAGTTAAATATTAAACTTCCATGACATTTATCAAAAATTTCAATGGAGGTCATTTTTCAAACTTTTGGAAAACATGCATATAAGCTCATAAATCAATAATGAATTTCAAAATAGCCATGTATAAGCAATTCAAGAAATAATGCACAAATGATGTCAAATATGATCAAATATGCACAAAGTAAGCCTTTCCCCCACCCCATACTTAAACATTACAGTTTCCTCACTGTATAAAAACAAGGGTGAAGAAAGAAACTCACAAGACAAGTGTGTAAGGCTTCAAAATGTCGAGTGCTAATGCCTGGGGCGAGTCCGAATATAGCTTGCTTCTATCTCATGGACCTGAAAAATATAGAAGACATATACCCACAATAGAAAAACTAAAAGTTCAAAACCAAAAACAAACAAAAGCAACAATGTCTAAAAGTCCCAAAAATAAATGTCTATTTACAAGCTCTAGATTTTATAGTCGCTAGGCCGACTTTCTCCATTAAAAATTAGCCTGACTCATCTTTGTCCGGAGGTATAGGTGGATCTGGTGGTTGCTCCGGTGGTGGAAAGCGTGGGATGTCATCCGGGGGCATCATGTCAAGAAGCTTAAATCTCCCCGAGTGAATGCTCCATGGCTTCACCCATTCATCTTCCTGGCTCCAGCTGGCATGCATAAAGGAAGATATAAAGAAACTATACATACCTCATCATCATACCTCTTCCGCTTCAATGGTTGATTTGTATGCACATCTCCACCACAGCAAAACGGTGGAGTGGGAAGAGATATTTCCCCCTCATCTTGTTGAGCTTCACTCCACTCTGCAAGGACCCCATACTTGAACACGAACATCGGTTTCCCAAAATCGTCAGGGATGGCCTTCACCTGGATTTCTGTGGTACAGATGATTTCGGTTGGTGTTTCTGGATCAGTTCCTCCAGAATGTGTATATGCCGAGTCCAAGTAGTCGTTGTCGACTGGCTCATAGAAGGAGACGTTGTCCCTTCTACGCCAGATATCCAATAGCGCCCTGATCCGACGGGTCTTGACGGCATCGGCATCCGCGTGACATTTTAATTCCGCCCTCTCTCTGTCTATCTCCGCTATCCGTTGGAGAAGCTCCGCTATCTTAGCCTCCATATCATATACGTCTTGCGTTCCAGAACATCGCATATACCGTTTAACTAACTCTAGGAAAAACGTGAGATCTAACTACCTAAGGAGCGAATGATTGCTTCAACGGCAAGGGCGCCAATTTGTTGTAGGAGGAAATCGAGTCCAAAATATTATAAAATAAATCAAACCAGATTATGCCCACGCAAATGATTACAAGACTTCCTCCCTATGCAGCAGTGGGAAGTTAGGATCGATCCACGAGGAAGCGTGTCAGCGGATCTCAAGTAGTTGTAACTCTCTTAGACAGAATAGCAAAAAGAAACAAAGAAACAAAGACAGAAATAACAAATAAAAGCATAAACAAAAGTAAGGACACAGAAGCTACTCGATATCGAGCAACAGTCCTCGATATCGACTACAGCAAGTCGACAACAGACAGCAAACTCAGACACAGAACCTCGATCTCGAAAAAATCCTTACTCGATATCGACAAGGCTCTACTCGATATCGACTAACAACTCCCCGAGATCGACAAAGACATAAACTTTAAAGGTGCAAACTTTCGAACATAGAACTCAGATTTTTAACGAAATAAATTCAATAAACTAAAGTACTTCCAAAGCCAGGGTATCAACACCACAACGATAACCATGCAAAATAACACATAAAGGCATAGAAGATCATGCTTTCATCAAATAACTTTCGTTATTAACAAATAGGAAGATAGAGGCTTTCGCATAAACCCTAATTGTTACTAACCCTTTTTCACATAATTAACCCAAGTTGTATTAAGATCACTTTCGCTTCAATAACACAAACAAGGATCACCTTCAACTCTCGCAAAAGAATCATGCTCATAGGGATAGAAGACGAATTGCATAAAAAGATTGTACCTTCACCGCATCACCTTACATGGACACCGTCGGGCTCACCACAGCCCCAAAAGTGGGTGGACTACTCGCTCTTCATCGCAGTAGCAGAAATCTTTGATGAAAAAGAACTAACTTCCATTAATAAACTCAAAGTTACAACCTCTTCTTGTTTTCTCTCTATGTGTAACTACTTGTCTCTGAAATTGATTTCTTAGAAATCAGCCCCTAAGGCTTTATTTATAGGCTTCCAACCCTTGCTAATCAAGGTAAGGAAGTCTGTCTATATCTATATCTATATATCTACTTACTTTAAGATAAATCATGGAATAAAATAATTAAATCAACTAGGAATTATATCTAAAGTGGATAAATCTTCCTTGGACTTGATAGATCTTGATAGGTGTGGATAGAATTTGGTTTCGAAAATATCTCCATTTGGATTCGGGATAGAAACTTAACAAGAAGACAGTTAAGCTCGGAATCCGCCGATGTGGGTCCAGTCGATATTGACTTGGTTAAGTCGATATTGACCTGTGCTTCCTCGGTTTCTCTTCAGCTGCTCGATATTGACTCCAGAGATGAAAATCGAGTTGATTTGTACTCGATATCGAGTTGATTTACTCGATATTGACTAGCATGTCTTAGCTCCAGCATTCTTGACTCGATTCCAGGACGTTGACTCGATATGAGGCACTCGATATTGACTTGGTTAAGTCGATATCGACCACTGTTCTTCAGCTTTGTCGATTCTGGCCAACTCTCTGGCCAACTCTGAGTCGATTTGGAGAATTTTGACCTAAATCTGGTCGATAATGAATCTGCTTGGTTGATATCGACCAGTCTTCTCAGCATCCTGCTCTGTTCTTGAAACGCAATTTCCCGAGTCCTCGTTCGTCGGATTGACGCATATGACCATGCGTTGGAAAGCTCTTTTCGAGGGATAGAACTCTCATGAAGACATCAAAGCTTGATTCAGAATGATGAATGGTGAAAAATGCCCTTTTCTCCAGCTGCACCATCCTTAGCTTCTTCATGACTTTCCTTTAAGCGCCAAAGTGCCTCCGATTTCTGCGAAATATAACAAAAACTTATGTACACTCCATAATTTGGCAAATAAGTGTAAACTACATAGATTCTGTATTATTCTAACCCAAATGCATGCAATGTATGCAGAAAATGATATAAAAGTTACTATAAAACATGGCAGATTCAGCTTACAAGGATACTCCATGACAGGATCAAGTAGACAAGAAAAGAGAAACTACGAGCGAGAAGGAAGACAACCACCATCCGCGTCAAGCAGGAAAATCTCTCTGACGCATCATGAAGAAATTACTTTTTCTCCCAAAGATGCTGAGGAAGTGAGGATGCCACACTCTGACCCTTTGGTCATCCATAATCAAATAGCTTCCAAGACAGTCAAAAGAGTTTTCATTGATACTGGCTCCTCCGTTGATATACTGTCATGGGATGCTTTCTCTCAGATGGGAATCTCCGCGACATCGCTAAAGCCATATGCGAGTACTTTGGTCACCTTCTCGGGAGAAGAAGTACAAGTGGCTGGGACGATTGAGTTAACAGTAGTCTTGGGGACAGTCCCAAGAAGGCGGATGGAGGATGTTGTGTTTACGGTGGTAAAAGTGCCAACCGTGTACAATGCTTTGTTGGGCCACATTTCACTCTATAAGTTTCAGATGATAGTGTCCATCTACCATTTTGTTGGGAAATTCCCTTTACAAGGGGGAGGGGTAGGCGAAGTCCGCGACCAGCAACCTGAAAGCAGAAGCTGTTATTTAACTTCCATCAAGAGGAAAAAAGAAGTGATGTGCATTAGTGAGAAGTGCGAATCCGTGGTGGGAGACAATAACCCATCAGAACCATCGGAAGCTGAGATTGAAGTCAGACCGACAGAGGCAAGGATACCGACTGTGGATCAAAGGACTGTCTACACACCTTTTCCGAATCCAGAAGAAAAGATCTATGTGGGAAAAGCGTTAGAGCCAAAGGAGAAAGAACGGGTCTTGGAGATGATAGCAAGGTCGAGGGATGTTTTTGCTTGGACTCCGCGAGATCTCCTAGGAGTCCTACCCGCTACTGCATTACACACTTTCAGGATCTGTCCAGGAACAAAGCCCATAGTACAGAAAAAAAAAAAAATTTGCCCCTGAGAAGGCGGTCGCGGCAAAGGAAGAAATTGATAAACTGTTAGAAGTCGGTTTCATTGAAGAGGTGGAAGATTCAGACTGGCTCTCGGATGTGGTTTTAGTGAAAAAGTCTAATGGAAAATGGAGGATGTGCATTGATTTCTCCGACCTCAATAAATCCTGCCCCAAGGACAGCTACCCATTACCATCCATAGACGAGCTCGTTGACGGGACCGTTGGAAACAAGGTCCTTATCTTTCGTGATGCTTATTCTGGGTACAATCAAATATGCCTTGATCCACAAGACAAAAAGGCAACAACCTTCATCACCAACCAAGGAATATTCTGCTATCGCATCATGCCTTTCGGACTCATAAATGCTAGGGCTACGTTTCAGAGAACAGTTGATCGGATCTTTCGCGGACAGATTGGGAGAAATGTGTCGATATATGTGGATGATATTGTTGTTAAGAGAAAAAGAGCAGATACCTGCAAGAGACGTTTGATTCCCCCCATAGGGGAGGTTTGAACCTTAACGCAGAAAAATGTGTCTTCGGAGTCGATTCTGGAAAATTCCTAGGTTTCATGGTCAGCCATCGAGGAATTGATGTAAACCCTGAAAAAATTGTCGCAGTCCGGAATCTCCAACCGCCGAGGACTATCAAAGAGGTACAATCACTGAACGGAGCAGTAAACTACCTGAGCCGCTTTTGTTCATGTCTCGCGGACAAATCCTTACCTTTCTTCACCTTACTCAAGAAAAAGGGTCCAATACTATGGACCACAGAACTGCACAAAGCTTTCAGAGAATTAAAAGTCTTCTTGTCAACACTGCCCACCCTGCAGCAACCAAAAAAACAGGAGACTTTGCATCTATACTTATCAGTCAAGAACATCACTGTCAGCGTGGTCTTAACACGAGAAGAAAAGTACCTTGTGTACTACATTAGTCGAGTGCTGCAAGATGCCGAGACGCGGTATGAACCAGTAGAGAAAATGATTTTATGTCTTGTATTCGCGGTGAGAAGGCTGTGACCCTACTTCCAGGATCATGTCATCCAGGTAATGACAGACTTACCCTTAAGACAAATTGAATACACCCCGCGACGAGCAGCATTGGCCCAGACCCTGGCCGACTTCATCTGTGAAACAAGTTTTGAATTAGGCGATCAAGCGGAAAAAAGCGAGTGGACACTCAAAGGTGATGCAATAGCCAATAAAGACGGATGTGGAGCCAGAGTCACTCTCACTGCACCTGACGAGCAACAATACAACTACGGTTACAAACTAAATTTTCAATCCACGAACAATGAAGCTAAGTATGAGGCCCTGCTCGCGGGCCTTGAGATAGCTTTGATCAAAGGAGCCAGACCGGTATCCATCTACACCGACTCAGAAGTTATGGCATGACAGATAACAGAGGAATACGAGGCCAAAACTGGTTTAATGCCCGACTATCAAAGAAAAGTACAAGCATTGTCAAAAGCTTTCTTGAGTTTTTGTTTGACAGTAATTTCCAAAAATGACAACCAGCAGGCAGATGCGTTCGCTCGAATGGGGGCCGTCATGCCCGAGGAAGTAAGAGAAGAAGTTTTTCTTGAAAGAATGAACAGCAACAGACTTATCCAAGAAGTTTATCATGTCCAAGGAAATGGGGAAGGAGACTGGAAGACACCGCTCGCGAACTATCTGGGAAAAAGCCTACTACCGATGGAAAAAGACGCGGCCAGAAAAGTGATCATGAAAGCAGCCCGTTTCACCATCAGAGAGGGAAAGCTCTATAAAAGGGGCTACTGTCTCCCATACTTACTTTGTATTTCAATAGAAGAAGGTGGTGTTGTCGTGAAAGAACTGCATGCTGGGGTTAGTGCACATCACCAAGGGTGGAGAGCCTTGGTAGCAAAAGCAACAAGGCTTGGATATTACTGGCCTACCATGAAGCAGGATGTCCAAACCTACATTCAGAAATGTGACGTGTGCCAGAGGTTTGGAAATTTGAAGCATCTCCCCACGGAGCCAATGAAAAGTATATTTAGAGCATACCCGTTTTCTATTTGGGGAATGGACATTCTTGGCCCATTTCCAACTGCTCCAAGGCAATTAAAATATGTGCTTGTTTTGGTGGATTACTTCACAAAATGGGTAGAGGCTGAATGTTGTAAGGAAGAAATCGAGAATTGCAGATAAAATATAATTAATCAAAGCAAACCAGATTCCGTCCTTTGCAAATAATTACAAGACTCCCTCCATATGCAGTAGTGGGTAGTCAGGATCGATCCACGAAGAAGCGTGTCAGCGGATCCTAGGCAGCGGAGAAATCTCACGGACAAGAGTCGACCACAGGTTGTCGATCTCGACTAGGGTTGATCGACAGAAGATCGGACAAGTCGAACGAAGCAGGCAGCAGTGACAGGTTTTAGTCGATCTCGACTAGTGCTACTCGAGATAGAGTAGGGTTGCTGACGTCGAGTTAGCTTGGTCGATCACCTGCACACAGAAGCTACGGTGATTCTGGAATCGAAGATCAGTAACTCGAGATCGACCAAACTTGGTCGAGATCGAGTAAGGGCAGAAACTTAAGACGAAAATAAAGTAAAGACAAAGGCTTTGGGTCTCGAAAATAAACTGTATGTAAAAGACTTCAAAGATTGGGGTTTGCAACAACGTTAACCAAGCATGCATAAGCCAATAATAAAACAGATAATCATATAATTTGCATCAAAGGATCAAGCTTTCGCCTTTTCTAACAATTAGACAACTCTTTCAAAAAACCCTAATTGTCTCTACCGATTTTATGTTTACAATCCAAGTTGTTAGCATGGATATCCGATTATGGGTAATAAACACATAACAAGTAGTAGATGATCAAAACATGATAAAAGTCGGATCTTTACCTCAAACACGCAGGGCTATCGTTGGGCTCGCCCCAACCCTAGAAGTGGGTGGACTACTCACGCTTCATCGCAACCTCAGACATTGATGTATGAAAAGATACTTGCATTAAACTAAATTCAAAGCTTTTACAATTCTGGCAATCCAACTTTCGTTGAACGCCAAAACCCTAAAACCTTCGAACTCCTAAACGTCTCTGTGAACTACTTCTCTAGCTACTGAATTGAATGATTCCTAAAATCAGCCCCATGGGCTTTATTTATAGCCTTCTACTCCTTGCTATTCAAGGATAGAATATGTTTATCTATATCTAAATCTATATCTAAAAGCTTAAAAGATAAATAAATGGAATAAAGGAATTAAATCCATAAAGGGAAATTATATCTAAAATCCTAAAATATCTTCATGAGGATAAATCTTCTCTTCCATGATGGATCTTGATAGAATCGGATAGAACTCGGCAATCTTCGGCCCCAAGGAATCAAAATCCGAGTAGGACAGCTCAAACCGCGTAACGCGCTCCCGGACAGCTTTCCTCGATCTCGAGTAGACTTACTCGATCTCGAGTAACATGGACGTCGACTTCAGCTTGGCTCGGCATCTCGGGTAGCAGGTCCTCGACATGGCTTGGAAATATGGCGCTGGGTCCTCGATATCGAGTAAATAACTCGATATCGAGTAGACTGGGTTCGTCGACTAGGCGGCTTGGCTTGTCGAGTATCTTCTCTTCGACACTGCTCGGACAGGTGCCTTGGCCTTTGTCGATATCGAGGACTTTCCTCGATATCGAGGAGTGGTGTTGCTCTGTGTCCGGGTGTCTGGCCTGGTCGGGTAGCGCTCCTCGGCTCCCCAATCAGGTTCTTCTCCTTGACTCCGGGCTGACTCTCAACTTTTATCAATCTCGAGTAACGTACTCGATGTCGAATAATTCTCTGGAGTCTGGTTGGCTCATCTTCAGCTTCTCGACATGGTGCTCCTCGATCATCCTATGCTGGGACATCCTTAGTCGATATCGACAAAGACTAGTCGATATCGAGCAGCTTTCAGCTTCCGTCTTTGCTTCTTGGTTTTCTCCCGAAATGGCTCCATATTCTGCAATATTAAATAGAAACTTATGTAGATCTCCATTTCTAGCAAATAAGCGTATACTACATAAATTCGACATATTCCCAACTCGAAATATGCAAAGTGTATAGAATATGGAACTAAAATGTGCATAAAAACATGGCTACTTTAGAGACATCAAATCACCCCATACTTAGACTTGCTTGTCCTCAAGCAATAACCAAACAATAACCAAGACCTACAACACATCCTTCAAGTCTTTGCCTTTTGTCAAAAGCAGCATCTCAAGTAGTGGCAATGTAAGATAAGTGAATTTAACGTCATCACACATATATGAGCAATCCGTAGGCATAGGCATTATAAATCCAACCTCACAGGGATAATGTGTTTACACTCAACTCTCAATGTGTTTAGGCTATGCAGATCAACTCTCGACTCAATTCCATATACAATCTCATAAACATTGCAATTTAAATATAAATCCACTTCGCAACCAATTATGTAAATGCAACAAGAATTATCAGGAGGACTTCGCTCAATAGAAGTCTTCAAAGAAGATTCCATTCGGTGGGTTTGTAATGGGGCTTGGTAAGAAATAAAAGGGTATGGAATTATTTGGCCATGTGGTGCTTAATAAAATTTGGTAATCAAGACTCCTAAATCTCCAACACAATTCAACCAAACCATAGCTCTCAATCATATGCATCAACCAAACTCTCCAACTTATTTCAATGAAGCATGTAACCTTTCAAACTTAATTAACCTCTCCAAAGTATAAATCTTGCGAAAATGAAAGAAATAAGGTAAATTTGGCTCATGCACTTTTTTCCAAATTACAAACTTTCTCCTTTTTTTTTGAACAAAAATAACTAGTGCATTTATAGGGTGAGCCAAAAATCCTTTTTACATAATATGCATAGCAAGATAAAGATATAAAACCAACCCATATCTCAATAAGTTCAAAAATCCTCCTCACTTGAAATGAAACACAAGCTTATTCCTTCCACAAACCATTATTTCAACCAACTCTAAGTCTTAATTTCCAAATGGGGGTCAGACTCAATTTGGCTAAGGATAATTTCGTGGAGTTTATAATAAAAGTCTCAGGCTAATGTTCTGGCGTCAAGCAGGGATAATGCAGGGTAGGTAAAGAGAGGATAAAATTGGATTAAAAGGTGCCTCCATCATTTAATCCTCATTCACATAAACTTATAAATGCATTGGTTTTGAATAACTATCACAACATTTAGAGATGCATAGGAAGAGTAAATACACTCAAGAAAGCAGAGGGATTTTTAATGTTCTCCCTATAAGGCCAAAATTCTCAATGGGATAATTTTTGTTGGATTTTAACCTTTAGCTTAGGATCATATGTGCTCAATTTCATCACAAGTTCACAATCCACATAAAAACAATTTCGAGGACTTAGGCTAAACCTTCCAAACATGCCATAGGATTTACATGATCAAGTCAATCATTATTTATCATCATATGACATCTAAGTTAGGGTATAAAAACTAAGACAATGCAAAATTTTAAACATGCATTTTTTTTTCTATGCAACTAAAAACAAGACTAAAATATGAAAAAGACTTAAATGCATAAAACTTAAACATGAATGCATAAAATTAAAATTTCACCATGTAAAAACCAAAAGCAAGACTAAAATATATAATAATGATAATGAGCCCTTCCCTTACCCCATACTTAAAATATACAGTGTCCCCACTGTATAAAATAAAATAAAAACAAGAGTAAAGGAAGGAATTCACCGAATAACACATCGAGGAAGGCAAAATAGGCATGTCGAGTAAAATTTCTAGTCGATATCGAGTACAGTACTCGATATCGAGGAAGGTGTCTGCGTCCAGTGGATTCTGAAGTCGAGGAGCTTCTGGGCTTGGTCGATATTGAGTTGGCCTACTCGATATCGAGTAACTTCTGGGCTGCTCCTCTTAGTCGATTTCGACTTGGCCTTCGTCGATTCTGACTGTTTTTCAAGGACTTCTTCTTTCCACCTTTCGCGATTCTTATATGCTTGCCGACCTGAAAGTGTTAGATTTTACACAAAAACAAGACATTCCACATGAAGTATTCTAGACCTAAAAACAAAAAAAAAAAAAACCAAAATCAAAAGTTTCCAAAGTCCCAAAATTCAAAAAGTTTTATATACATGCTCTAGATTTTAGAGTCGCTAGGCCAAATTCTCTGTTTATGCTCAAGGACCATTAATGTGGGGCCTGCTCATGCTTGGCCCTTCTCCTGGATCATCTAGGTCCTGATTGTAGTATGCAAGCTCAGTTGACAGGTGGTTGCTTGCATAATCCTCCTTTTCTTTCTTCTTTCTCTTCCCAGCTCTTAGTTTTTGCAGATTCTCTCGCCACGGGGCCTTACCTCCCCTTTAATTATGTATAAATTTCTTAGTGGACTGAGGAGGAGTAGAATTCATACCTGAACTTACCTTTTCGGGCCCAAAACAGAAATCTTCGGGCTGGGGGTTAGTCGATATCGAGTACGGCTGGTCGATATCGAGTACAAGGACCCCATACTTAGGCTCTTGGCAAGTCTGTGGCTCAGCAAAGGAAGTCAATATCGATGAACTGTGGTCGAGATCGAGTAGCACCGTAGTCGAGATCGAGGAGCCTTTGTCGATCTCGGGTTGTCTCCTGGTGTCTTCCTCCGTTGTTTGCTCGATCCTGTGGTTGATGATGCTCTTCACCTCCAGCCATGAAATGTCCTCTTTTGCAGGGCCAAAAGAGAAATCTAGGACCTCGTCACCTATGGTGAAGGTGAGCGATCGCTGTTTGACCCTAATCTTGGCATCTGCAGTAGCTAAAGAATAATAGGGCTAGTAGGATCTTCAGCACAGTCTATAATAAGAAAAACTGCTAGAACAAAGAATTTACCAACCTGGACGGGGGCATTCTCAATTATACCTGTAGGGATGACTACTGTATCGTTTTCCATGTATAGCTTGGCATCCACAGGTTCTATGCATCTTATCTTTACCTTCCGCCATATTGATAAGGGCATGATGCTCACACTTGCTCCTAAATCGCACAAGGACTCATATTTATATTGACCAAATCCCATAGTAACAGAAAACTTACCAGGGTTAGGTCTCTGAAGTGGTGAATATATAGATTGGTGTAAGTAATTACAAAAGGGGCAGGACTAATAAGTCCCACCAAGAATGCGACACTAGGCCACATGACACTCCTAAACTAATCGGTGTGTATACCGAACCCCAAAAAAGAGGGAGAACCCTCTAGCTATACCAAAAGCCCAACTCTATCTCTCGAATCCTCCCAACAAGACTCAATAACCCTTTAACCCTTTCTAGCTACGTTCCTTCCTTCCGATTTAGCAAGCTACAAATCCACCGTTTCTCCCTCGGCGACTTGCCTTTGCACCGTAGGGAGATCCTACTTTTACAAGACTCAATGACCCGACTAGCCCACACTTTAGGCTCACATCTCTCACCATTAAACACTACTGCATTACGTCCCAACCATGTGAAATAGATAAAGCCGAGGAAAACCAGCAGCTTGGCCTTGAAGATCGCCGACTTTCGTCCAACTGCACTCTCTTCTGCAAACCAGCTGAGCCAATCAGCCACGCCGCCCCTCCTTCTTGGTAGTTGAATCCACTTCCAAACAATGTCACGTGCCTCACACATCTTCACACACTCGAACCATAGATGTGTTTCAGATTCCTCAACAAGCTTGCATAGTGGGCACCTCGCCGCTTCCACACCTTTCCAATGTTTCACAATACGCCCTGTTTTAAGGCGATTTCTCAAAGCTACCCAGGAAACAAAAGCCCATTTTTTAGATTGAGGGCCCTTCCACAACATCTCACCCCAATCTACCAATGGACTTCGTAACCGGATCGCGTCATACACCTTCCTAGCTGCTAGAGAGCCTTTCGGATTCATGAAAGGCCTCAAATCCATACCTTCCCCGAAGATAGCAGCTTCCTGGAGCTCTATACGGACTTCAAAAATCCCTTTCCACAACCAAGAGTCGTAAGTCCGCTTCTGTACAGCCCAGATGCTCTGAGATTGATCGCTTCTTGCTCAGAATTTCTTTCAGGCATTTGACATATCCAAGCATCTCTTGCAGGGCTTCTGTAAAAAGGAATAGAGACATTCATTTCTTCCAGCATATTAACCAAACGGTTAAACCTACCTACAATGGGATCTTTCAGCGCCTTGGAAGGGAAAGGCAATGTCTTTTTCTGCTTCGGAGCCAGATTAGACGTCGGAGATGTTGTAGAGTCTTCGACATCGGCCAGGTTTTTGTCGATATCGACTTGAGCTTCCTCGATATCGAGTAGGCTAGTCGATCTCGAGTTGGCTGGCTGGGCAGTGGAGTCCGAGCTGGGCTTCTGGTCTGTGTCGAGGAGATGTTTATCGATATCGAGTATAGGCTCCTCGATATCGAGTTGCTGCTCTGCTTTGTCTTGGTGCTTCCCGACCTCTGGCTTGTGTAATTGGTGCCCGCTCCTGAGTTTGATAGTTGCGACGTGTCCGGTCTTCCCCTTAGGATTTGGTTCTGTTTGCCCAGGGAGTTGTCCGGATGGTCATGGAATTTGTGCAGCAATCTGACCCATCTGAGTCTCTATCTCTCTCTTCCAGATGTCTAGCTCTCCAAATTTTGTAGTGATGTTCTGGAACTGGTTGTTGATGGTGCCTTGATTTCGACGCATCTCCTCAAGGATAAGATGTAGATCATCCTTCTTTTGATCCCTTTCTGGATGTCCTGGAG
Organism: Persicaria tinctoria; assembly: GCA_037127255.1. Lineage (NCBI taxonomy): Eukaryota > Viridiplantae > Streptophyta > Magnoliopsida > Caryophyllales > Polygonaceae > Persicaria > Persicaria tinctoria. The sequence continues at coordinate 83,429,261 of JBANSL010000006.1, forward strand.
CTCTGTATGGCAGGGGGTTCCTAGGAGGACCTTGGTTCCACTGTGGTTGATAGAACCTTTGATCCCCCATATAGCGATTGCGACCCCCTGTGTAAGCCACCTCTTCGTGTGTTTCTGCCATCCTGACTTGCTCTGTGTGTGGGCATTCAGTAGTGGTGTGTCGTTGTGATCCGCATTCGATGCAAGGCTGGTTGACAGAGAGATAATTGACTTGCTTGAGGAGCTTGCGATTCTGGTCTTTGTAGAACTGCTCCCTGACATCTGGGTCAATCTCCTTGGCAGGCTCATAGAGGGGCAGAGATGGTGTTGGCCTGGCATAGGAGTTCTCCTCATAATTTGCAGTAGACCCATATTTGTTGTCATAATTGGTGAGCTTGTCGAGCACACCCCAGGCGTCGATTGGTGGCATCGTCAGGTACTCATATCGAGTGTACTGGTTGATCATGTCCTTCGTAACTTGGTCAAGAGAGTTGAAGAAGATCTCTTGAATGACGTAGGGTGGTTGTCCATGAGTAGGGCAAGATCGCAGCAGTTCTTTGTATCGCTCCCATGCTTTGGCTAGCGGCTCCCCAGGCTTTTGTTTGAAAGCTGTAATCTTCTGGCGGAGGAGTGCTGTCTTGGTAGGAGGGAAGAATTTGTTCGGAAACTCTTGCTCTACATGGGCCCATGTTGTGAGGGATCTTGGTTTCAGCCCTTCCAGCCACTTCAGTGCAGGTCCAGCGAGAGACCAGCGAAAAGCCTTAATCTTGACATATTCCAGAGTTGTACCTTCCGCAAGAGTACGGCACATGTCAGAAAAATTGGTAATGTGTTCAAGAGGACACTCATTAAATTTGCCATAAAAAGCATTATTTTTAAGCTCTATAAGGAATTGAGTGCGAATTTCAAAAGAGTTTTCAGGGATTAGAATCGCCGATTCAGGTACGACGAGAGTTGGGTGCATATAATCCTCTGCCGTGGTTGGGTATTGGGCAAGCTCAACTTCTGCTTGTTCCCTTGCTGCTTTCTCAGTGGCGATAGCAGCATCTTTAGTGGCCAGTTCCCTTGTAAGCCTTGCAATCAGCTGTTCTTGTGTTTCTGCGGCCGCCATGGCTCTTTTTAGCTTAGCTTGGATGTGTCCAAGGCGTTCCGGATCATCTAAGTCGTCAAACTCAGGTGGTTGACCAGAACGGCGCATACACCTATAAAGGAACTCAGAGAAAACGTGAGAACTAACTACCTAAGGCGCGAATGATAGCTTCCCCGGCAACGGCGCCAATTTGTTGTTAGGAAGAAATCGAGAATTGCAGATAAAATATAAATAAATCAAAGCCAACCAGATTCCGTCCCTTGTAAATAATCACAAGACGCCCTCCCTATGCAGTAGTGGGAAGTAATGATTGATCCACGAGGAAGCTTGTCAGCGGATCCTAGGCAGCGGAGAAATCTCACGGACAGAAGTCGACCACAGGTTGTCGATCTCGACTAGGTTTAGTCGACAGAAGATCGGACAAGTCGAACGAAGCAGGCAACAGTGACATGTTTTAGTCGATCTCGACTAGTGCTACTCGAGATCGAGTAGGGTTGCTGACGTCGAGTTGGCTTGGTCGATCACCTGCACACAAAGCTACGGCGATTCTGGAATCGAAGATCAGTAACTCGAGATCGACCAAACTTGGTCGAGATCGAGTAAGGGCAGAAACTTAAGACGAAAATAAAGTAAAGACAAAGGCTTTGGGACTCGAAAATAAACTGTGTGTAAAAGACTTCCAAGATTGGGGTTTGCAACAACGATAACCAAGCATGCATAAGGCAAGAATAAAATAGATAATCATATAATTCACATCAAAGGATCAAGCTTTCTCCTTTTCTAACAATTAGACAACTCTTTCAAGAAACCCTAATTGTCTCTACCGATTTTATGTTTACAATTCAAGTTGTTAGCATGGATCTCCGATTATAGGTAATAAACACATAACAAGAAGTAGATGCTCAAAACATGATAAAAGTTGGATCTTTACCTCAAACACGCAGGGCTATCGTTGGGCTCGCCCCAACCCTAAAAGTGGGTGGACTACTCGCGCTTCATCGCAACCTCAAACATTGATGTATGAAAAGATACTTGCATTAAACTAAATTCAAAGCTTTTACAATCCCGACAATCCAACTTTCGTTGAACGCCAAAACCCTAAAACCTTCGAACTCCTAAACGTCTCTGTGAACTACTTCTCTAGCTTGTGAATTGAATGATTCCTAAAATCAGCCCCATGGGCTTTATTTATAGCCTTCTACTCCTTGCTATTCAATGATATAATATATTTATCTATATCTAAATCTATATCTAAAAGCTTAAATGATAAATAAATGGAATAAAGAAATTAAATCCATAAAGGGAAATTATATCTAAAATCCTAAAATATCTTCATGAGGATAAATCTTCTCTTCCATGATGGATCTTGATAGAATCAGATAGAACTCGGCAATCTTCGGCCCCAAGGAATCCCGATCCGAGTAGGACAGCTCAAACCGCGTAACGCGCTCCCGAACAGCTTTCCTCGATCTCGAGTAGACTTACTCGACCTCGAGTAACATGGACGTCGACTTCAGCTTGGCTTGGCGTCTCGGGTAGCAGGTCCTCGACATGGCTCGGAAGTGTGGCGTTGGGTCCTCGATATCGAGTAAATAACTCGATATCGAGTAGACTGGGTTCATCGACTAGGCGGCTTGGCTTGTCGAGTAGCTTCTCTTCGACACTGCTCGGACAGGTGCCTTGGCCTCTGTCGATATCGAGGAGTGGTGTTGCTCTGTGTCCGGGTGTCTGGCCAGGTCGGGTAGCGCTCCTTGGCTCCCCGATCAGGTTCTTCTCCTCGACTCCGGGCTGACTCTCAACTTTTGTCGATCTTGAGTAACGTACTCGATCTCGAGTAATTCACTGGAGTCGGGTTGGCTCGTCTTTAGCTTCTCGACATGGTGCTCCTCGATCATCCTATGCCCGGACATCCTAAGTTGATATCGACAAAGACTAGTCGATATCGAGCAGCTTTCAGCTTCCGTCTTTGCTTTTTGGTTTTCTCCCGAAACGGCTCCATATTTTGCAATATTAAACAGAAACTTATGTAGATCTCCATTTCTGGCAAATAAGCGTATACTACATAAATTCGACATATTCCTAACCCGAAATATGCAAAGTGTATAGAATATAAAACTAAAATGTGCATAAAAACATGGCTACTTTAGATACATCACTGAAGCAATGGGGCTTATCATCGCGGAGAAAGTGAGGAGGTTCTTGTGGAAGAACATAATCTGCTGATTTGGGGTGTTTGACGCGATAATCACATATCACGAACCACAGTTTGACAACAAATCTATCAGAGATTTTTGCGTAGATTTGGGCATAAACATCAAATTCTCATCTGTTGCCCATCCCCAGATGAATGGGCAAGCAGAAACAACCAACCGGCAGTTGTTACATGGGATACAGAAAAAGCTTGGAGGCACGACGAAAGGGCGTTGGCCGGAACTTTTGCCATTAGTCCTTTGGTCCTACTGAACAACAGCAAAGACCCCGACCGGAGAAATTCATTTCACTCTAGTTTATGGGATAGACGCGGTCATTCCGGTGGAAAGATTGGTCCTATCAGCACGAATCCTAGCATACAATCAAGAAACCAATGATGAAGCACTAGAGCTTGAATTGCATCTCATAGAAGAGCGAAGGATGGTTGCAGCATTAAAAGAGCAGGAGTACCAAATAAGTACCTAGGACGCTAGAGCTTGGCTCCGCGTCGGGCCTCCGATCGAAGCAATTTAATTCTCGGAGATGAGTTTTTCAATAAGTCCCTAGGACGTTGGAGCTTGGCTCCGCATCGGGCCTCCGATCGAAGCAATTTAATTCTCGGAGATGAGTTTTTCAATAAGCCCTAGGACGCTAGAGCTTGGCTTCGCGTTGGGCCTCCGATCGAAGCAATTTAATTCTCGGAGATGAGTTTTTCAATAAGTCCCTAGGACGCTAGAGCTTGGCTACGCGTCGGGCCTCCGATCGAAGCAATTTAATTCTCGGAGATGAGTTTTTTAATAAGTCCCTAGGACGTTGGAGCTTGGCTCCGCGCCAGGCCTCCGATCAAAGCAATTTAATTCTCGGAGATGAGTTTTTCAATAAGCCCTAGGACGCTTAAGCTTGGATCCGCGTCGAGCCTCCGATCGAAGCAATTTAATTATCGGAGATGAGTTTTTCAATAAGTCCCTAGGACGTTGGAGCTTGGCTCCGTGTTGGGCCTCCGATCGAAGCAATTTAATTCTCGGAGATGAGTTTTTTTCAATAAGTCCCTAGGACGCTGGAGCTTGGCTCCGCGTCGGGCTTCCCATGAAAGCAATTGAGCTCTCAGGGAAAAAATGGCAAAATCCTATGACGCTGGAATTTTTGGCCACGTACTGTTTGTCAAGAATTAAAACATGAAAACCTGAAGACGCATGGTTTTCTTATTATCACAAGAACTACAACCATGGCTAATGGTTGACAGAAATTAGACGACGGGTAGCAAAAGCGCAACACCACATAAAAAAGAAGCACATAAGGTATCATGCGAATGTCATTCATTCACATCCACCTAGGCCTAGCTGGAATAAGACGAGTTCTGCCTTGGCTCAAGCGGAATCCATTTGAAGGTGGACCCTCTGATTGGGGAGAGGCCCATTCAGCGTCCACCTCGTCTCCCATTGCCTCCAAAATATGAACCTCAAAGCGGATTCCTCATTTATAAATAAAAGTCACAGAAGAACCAACATTGATACTATGCGACTCAACGAAGTCGTTCCAACCGCCTCTCAAAAAGGGAACTCCATAATCTCCGCGAATAACTTCCACGGAGAAATCACAAAGGATCCTAGTTGATAAAAGAACGTTCCTAGGAAGATCTGGGCCAAGTGCATCCTCAAAACGTAATGGTAAGGACTGAAAGAACACGAAAAATTAAAGATCTCAGGAAGATATGGGGTGTGTATGGTAAAATTATAAACAAGTTTAAAGTGTAAAAATTTTAACTGTTAAAAAAATAAATGAGTTTAAACGGTGTATGGAAACAACAAATAAGCTTTAGTCAGTTAAAAAAAGGGTTTATAAATAAGCTGCAGATTGAAGCTTATTTTGAGGTTTATATTCCATAATTACTATTTTACCCCTTCTCTTTTATCTTATTCGGTTTGAAAGTACCACAATACCCCTCATAAAAACCAAATAAACTCCACTTTTTACAAATAAACTGTTTTTCGCCCCATACGGAGTTTATATTTTTTCATAAAATTTTAACTACTTTTACCAACAGTTTATAAATTTTTACCCTGTTTATAATTTTAGTCGGTTTATTAACCTCTTCCCATACGAACCCATGAACTTAAAGGGAGAATAAACTCAGAAATAGAAACTAACCAAACGACGAAGTTGTTCTGGAAAGCTGATGCGCTAAAAAAATGGCAAATTTGATTGAGTCGGAGAAGGCATGCTGAAGGAAAAAACCAAGTTTTAAAGTTAGACATACCCTAACATATTTCTCTTTATAGAAAAACCTTAGCAAATGGTTGAGGACTTCAAAAAGAATACATCATGCGGGCAAAGACATGCCCTCAGAAGAATTGAAAGGTCACAGGTCGAACCCGACAAGTGGCGCGCCATGCACGAGGCACCAGAAAACATCGCTAGGAAAGATAAATCTAAGGAACCCGTAAAAAGCATATAATGACAGAATAGTGACAAGTAATAAACCCTGAATCTGATTCACGTGGCCAGCATGCCCGACCTCGAAAAACTCAAAAGCCGAAGATTCACAATTGACAACCATTATTATAACAGTTCGTTCACCCACCCTTAAAGACAAGAGCCCGCGGTTGAGGGTAATCCAAGAAGAAGAGCTAAATTAGTGATTGAACAAAAAGTTAAAGTGCATATCATCAATACCACCGCGGGCATATCCATTGCTTTAACTATCGCAAACCAAACCTTAAATTTCATTTTTTGTCACATACGAACATGTAGATAGCAAATTAAGAGGGGTTACTTATAGTACATATGCCAAGTGTAGCAAAGGCAGGCAGTCGTGGAAGAAATTCTCAGTACCATTTTATTATACAAAGCAAAGCTAAATTATTGGCACAAACAGAAGACAATATGCTCAAAAGCCATTTGAAACTGGGCCTTGGGAGGGGGGATCGTTACGATCAATCACGCACTCCCCCTCGCGAGGGTCCACCACCTGGACTTCAAAACGCGCATCACCCGTATGGGTAAAGATCATAGAAGTGCCCCTTTCAAAGCCATGCGATTCAACAAAATCGTTCCATCCGCAACCTAAGTAGAGAAGACTGTTGTCACGACGTTCTATACAGACTGGGAAATCTCGTAACTGATGAGAAGAAAGTAAGACTCGCCCGGGGATGGCATCCTCATGTACTTCCTCAAATCTGAGAGGCAGCAACTATAAGATAAGAGAAAGTAAATTTAAAAAGAATCCGTGAGAAAGGAAAGAAGGCTAAAATATACATAATACCTCACCATGTGCATGAATTGCTCCGGATAATCGATTGCCTGGAAGAAAGCCCATCGAGATCCTTGCACGGGAGCCACGTCAGCTCTGAAAGCTAGACGAGGAACTATGGTAGATCCTCGCATCTCGAAAAAAGAAAAAGGAGATCAATAGTTTTTTGTTCTTATCCCATCGATCACGAGGAAACTGTAAATAAGGGGAAGTGCATGCATGACGCGCAATGAACGCTAGAGAAAAGTATGACACGCGTCCTTCTCAGACAGAGATTTGTTTTTGATGGAGGACCATCCCAAGAACCACCCAATGCACCTTGTTTCGGAGATGGACATGGACCTATCACAAGGTCACGAGCTAAGAAGATAAGAGAGGAGCTTAACGCTTTCATCATCCACCATATAAAGTTGGTGCTACCAAAGGAGCCCGAGGATGACATTATCACATTGCTTGAAACTGCACCATTCTCGGGTTCGACTAAGGGTGATTCAGCCACCACCCATACTTAGCATTTCATTTGCTTGCTTGTTTTGGACTTTGTGTTTTGGGCCCTTGTTTGGGTTTGGTAGGACTTGTTGAGACTTTGTGTTTTTGGGCCTTGCTTTTAGGCTGATTTGCTTTCCTATTTAAAGCTTGTAAACTCTCATTTGAAGGCACTTTGAATCTTGTTTATGAAAACCTAGTTTGTTTCACTCTCCAAAGGTGAGAGCTTCATGCCTTGTGTGCATGTGTGTTGCATCTAGTTCGGTTGTACTTGGTTTTGTCAATTTCTCGAAGATTGGTGATTCCGAGATGAGCACGAACCTCCTCCTTGTGCTTCCATGGCCAGCCATAGTTGTGTAAGGTTGTATAGGGTTGGTTTTGGTGTCATTCAAGTTGGTTCTTGGTGCATTGTCCCAATGGGTCTTCTTGTTGTTCATCAAGGTTGATTCCTCCTATCTTTCCCTTTAATTTTCCTTTATTTTGTTCTGTTTTCTCCTTTGACTTGATCCAACCTTGCTGCGTTTCTTGTCTCACTTGTGCCATTTCTTTGTGTTCTTGTGAGTCCGAGTCCACAACGTCAAGAAGGTCGGGAAAACAACGGCTAACCCCGCATCAAATTGGTATCAGAGCATAGGTTCACTTGGCGTTGTTTGAAACAAGAACGATCAAACCAAGAATCACTTTCTCTTGGTAAGTTTTACAAGAAATTCCTTGTTCAATGTCTTGATCTTTTTCTATTGTGTTGATTTTGTGGTATTGGCGCTTGTGCATGCAATTTTTCATTTTCAGCCACCCTACCACCACCACAGCCCCACCGGTGCACCACCACAACCCCCATCTCAGCCCCCATCTCAGCCCCCATCTATTCATTTGTGCTTCCTCAAGAAGCTTGTCCTTGGAACTTCCACAAAAGATTAAAAAAAAAAATCAGATCTTGTGTTCCCCAAAAAACTGTCCATACTTTATTGTTTCTCCAAAAAGTTGTCTCTTGTGTGCTTTTCCAAGAAGCATTGACATTTGGTTATCTTTTCAGATTTTATTAGTTACCTTTTCATATTTGTGGAGAGAGAGTATTAAAACCGACACTACTAAAAACGCAGGAAATAGCTACGGACAATAGCAATGGATTTAGCCACGAATGTCCGTTGCTAACCGGTTTAGCCACGGAATCAGCCACGGGCGGGCCATCCCTTGCTATATGCCTCGCAGCTAAATAGCGACGGGCGTCAGCCACGGATTTTAGCAACAAATATTTTATTGTCGTGGCTACGTCCGTGGCTAATATTGGATGACATATGTCGTGGCTGTGGCTACGAACCCGGTTTGTAAACAGCCTCGAAAATTGAAGTTGTTGCTAAGTTCGTTGCTGGGTTCGTGTCTACAAATAGGTGATGAGCCTAGCTGAGTTCGTTGCTAATCCGTTGCTATGGTCGTTGCTAACGTTGTTACTCGTTTCGTTGGTAATGTTGTTGGTAGGGTTGTTGTCATGGTCGTTGGTAACACCAATATTCGTGTCTTTGCTATTGTTGTTGCTCATTTAATTGGTAATGTTTTGTATACTTCAAACATATACAAAACTTGTATAGATACATCCAAAGCAATATCAAATCCAAACATACATCAATGGAGTACAAAAATAAATAACATGGACAAAAAGGAAACAAACTAAAAGGAAGAAATCAAACATCAAGAAATTAAAAGAAATTGAATTTAATATTAAAAACTCAACTCTTTTTTGGACAATCTGTGAAACAACCCTAATTGCAAAAATGGGGAAGAGGCCAGATGAAGAATTAAGCTGCAGAAGGTGGCTCGAAAGGGGAAGAGGTCGGATGAAGAAGTTGTAGAAGGCGGCCATGTCGAGGCACATGCTCATAAGCATCAACCAAGTCCATCTCTCAATCTAAACTAGCCGAAGGTTGTTTGCAAGCGTGCCCCGGCCACCAGCCACAATAGTGGTGGTTCTGGATCTGTAGCATCGGCAAGAGGAGGAGTCGGAGAGAGAGCGCAACCACGGGGAGAGGGAGAGCGCAACCACAGGGGGGGGGGGAGAGAGAGAGAGAGCAGGGTGTGGACAGCGGCGGTTGCTCCGTCGTGGACGTCAGCGGTTGCTCCTGCGTGGACGGCGGCAATTTCGATAATTATTCAGCCAAATCAAAAGCATAAAAAATTAGAGAGATGGTAGCAAAAGAATGGGAGAAAAAGGACTTATGAACATCAAAAAACCTATGGAGATTCTTCTGCTTCGATTGGGAGGAGAAGCCGAGGAGGTGGGGAGTTCATCGCTTGATTCAAGTGGTGAAGAAGAGGAGGAGGAGGAGAAGTTCTTCACCTGCTTCGATTGGGTGGAAGAGGAGGTTTGCACTGGTGAAGAGGAGCAAACGGTGACAAGAGCGGTGATGGAGTACGTCGAGGACCCGACGGCGAGGTAGCAGATTTAGTCATGGGGACAAATTTGCAAAAGAGAAGAGGGGAAGGAAGAGGGAGGTGAAGGGTTTCAATTGGATAAGTCAGCCGGGAAATAAAGTATGAAGAGATAAGGGTTTCAATTGGATTGGAGACTTAAAAGTCTCCAAAAAAAAATTCAATCCCCCTTCAGCGAGAAATGTGGCGCTTTAATTTGATTTTTTGGGGCCAATTTTGGCGCTTCAATTGCCATTCCGGCATTAATGGCGCTTCCATTTTTTTTGGGCAGGGCACTTCAAATCAATTGCCTCCAATTCAAATTTTTTTGGCGCATTAATGGCGCATCAATTTCCAATTTTTTTCTTCCACATTCTTCTGTACAAAGTTGGGATGATTAATTGTTTTTTTAATCGCTAACTTATATTTCTAACAAAATCAAGATTTGATTTTTTTTTTCACAACTTAAATCTATCCTACACTACATAGAAGTTAAGATATCATTTAAAATAACAAAAAAGTCTAATACTCTTTAAATTTTTATCGGAAATTATAAAAATAAACTAGTATTATCATAAATATTTATTAATTAACATTTTATTTAACATTTATTAGTTACTTATTTAATTTTTCCTCAAAAGTTACTTTATAGTATTATCATAAGATTTTATATGTTAATATAAGATTTTTTTTCAACACTCATTAGATACTTATATATTTTTTCCTCATAACTTACTTTTATAGTATTCTCATAAGAATTTATTAGTCAATATAAGGTTTTATTAAATATTTATTTGTTACTTATATAAGTTTTACTCAAAAATACATTTATAGTATTCTAATAAGAATTTATTAGTCAATAAAGGGTTTTATTAAATATTTATTCGTTACTTATATGAGTTTTTTCTCAAAACATACCCTCAGAGTATTCTAATAAGAATTTATTAGACAATATAAGGTTTTATTAAATATTTATTTGTTACTTATATGAGTTTTCTTCAAAACATACTATTATAGTATTCTCATAAGAATTTTTTAGTTAATATAAGGTTTTATTAAACATTTATTAGTTACTTATATATGAGTTTTCATCAAAACATACACTAATAGTTGTCTCATAAGAATGAATAGTATAAGGTTTTATTAGCTACTTATATAAGTTTTCCCCAAAACATAACCTTATAGTATTATAATAAGAATTTATTACTTAGTATAAGGTTTTATTAGTTAATTATATGAGTTTTCCCCAAAACATAACCTTATAGTATTATAATAAGAATTTATTACTTAGTATAAGGTTTTATTAGCTACTTATATGAGTTTTCCTCAAAACATAACCTTATAGTATTATAATAAGAATTTATTACTTAGTATAAGGTTTTATTAGCTACTTATATGAGTTTTCCTAAAAACATAACCTTATAGTATTATAATAAGAATTTATTACTTAGTATAAGGTTTTATTAGCTACTTATATAAGTTTTCCCCAAAACATAACCTTATAGTATTAAAATAAGAATTTATTACTTAGTATAAGGTTTTATTAGTTAACTATATGAGTTTTCCTCAAAACATAACCTTATAGTATTATAATAAGAATTTATCACTTAGTATAAGGTTTTATTAGTTAATTATATGAGTTTTCCCCAAAACATAACCTTATAGTATTATAATAAGAATTTATTACTTAGTATAAGGTTTTATTAGCTATTTATATGACTTTTCCTAAAAACATAACCTTATAGTATTATAATAAGAATTTATTACTTAGTATAAGGTTTTATTAGCTACTTATATGAGTTTTCCTCAAAACATAACCTTATAGTATTATAATAAGAACTTATTATTTAGTATGAGGTTTTATTAGTTACTTATATGAGTTTTCCTCAAAACATAACCTTATAGTATTATAATAAGAATTTATTACTTAGTATAAGGTTTTATTAACTTCTTATATGACTTTTCCTAAAAACATAACCTTATAGTATTATAATAAGAATTTATTACTTAGTATAAGGTTTTATTAGTTACTTATATAAGTTTTCCCCAAAACATAACCTTATAGTATTATAATAAGAATTTATTACTTAGTATAAGGTTTTATTAGCTACTTATATGAGTTTTCTTCAAAACATAACATTATAGTATTATAATAAGAATTTATTACTTAGTATAAGGTTTTATTAGCTGCTTATATGACTTTTCCTAAAAACATAACCTTATAGTATTATAATAAGAATTTATTACTTAGTATAAGGTTTTATTAGTTACTTATATGAGTTTTCCTCAAAACATAACCATATAGTATTATAATAAGAATTTATTACTTAGTATAAGGTTTTATTAGCTACTTATATGAGTTTTCTTCAAAACCTAACCTTATAGTATTATAATAAGAATTTATTACTTAGTATAAGGTTTTATTAGCTACTTATATAAGTTTTCCCCAAAACATAACCTTATAGTATTATAATAAGAATTTATTACTTAGTATAAGGTTTTATTAGTTAATTATATGAGTTTTCCCCAAAACATAACCTTATAGTATTATAATAAGAATTTATTACTTAGTATAAGGTTTTATTAGCTACTTATATGACTTTTCCTAAAAACATAACCTTATAGTATTATAATAAGAATTTATTACTTAGTATAAGGTTTTATTAGTTAATTATATGAGTTTTCCCCAAAACATAACCTTATAGTATTATAATAAGAATTTATTACTTAGTATAAGGTTTTATTAGCTACTTATATGACTTTTCCTAAAAACATAACCTTATAGTATTATAATAAGAATTTATTACTTAGTATAAGGTTTTATTAGCTACTTATATGAGTTTTCCTCAAAACATAACCTTATAGTATTATAATAAGAACTTATTATTTAGTATAAGGTTTTATTAGTTACTTATATGAGTTTTCCTCAAAACATAACCTTATAGTATTATAATAAGAATTTATTACTTAGTATAAGGTTTTATTAACTTCTTATATGACTTTTCCTAAAAACATAACCTTATAGTATTATAATAAGAATTTATTACTTAGTATAAGGTTTTATTAGTTACTTATATGAGTTTTCCTCAAAACATAACCTTATAGTATTATAATAAGAATTTATTACTTAGTATAAGGTTTTATTAGCTACTTATATGAGTTTTCCTCAAAACATATCATTATAATATTCTCATAAGAATTTATTAATTAGTTTTTTTTGGTATAAATTTATTAATTAGTTAAAATATGTTTATTTTCAACACTTATAATTTATATAAAAAAAAATTCATAGTCATATTTGGGCTCGTCAATGGGTAAATCGGGGAAAGTATAGTCATATTTGGGCCCATAATAAATTAAAGCCCATTTGAGTTCAACCGTAATAGCAACGGATTTAGCCACGAACCGAGTCGTTGCTAAATACACATTTCATTCTACGGGCTAATAAGGTAATTGGGCTGATCATTTCTAATGGGTTGTTGATCCATGCCGAACCCATAACATTTGTTCTTCTTTTTTTTTTGCCACGGATTCAGCTACAATTCAAGCCCACTAACCTCATGTCCGACCCGACTACAAAAACCGATCCAAGCCCACTCACCTCGTGTCCATTCCATCGTCGGACTTCTAATGCTGAATAGCCTTGGATTTAGCCACGAAGTTGATGTTGTTGCCAAATCAGCATCGAATACAGCCACGAAATATGTGTTCGTAGCTAGTGCCGTGGCTAATTACCACTATCATCCGCTTTTTCAGCCACGAACCCAGCCACGGATAGTGTGTTCGTTGCTAACAGCAACGAAGTTGATGATGTGGCATTCTTGGGTGAACACCCGCCACGAAAATTACCACGGTAAAAAATAGTCGTCGCCAATGTCATTGCTATTGGCTACGGAAACAGCGTCGCCTAACTTTCGTGGCTAAAAATCCGTAGCTATTTCCTGCTTTTTTAGTAGTGCGAAATTTAAAAAAAAAATCAAATTCGGTTTTTCTGGGAAAAAAAAAAAGAAGAAAAGAAAAAAAGAAAAAAAGACAGAAAAAAAAAGAGTGACATCTTATGTATCTTATGCATGTGTGTTGAAGTGTTTTAGTAGATATTCATACTATAACATTTGCACTTCATCTTAGTGTTGCTTGGGAAAAAAAAAACAAAGCAAAGCTTATTTGGCTTGTTGTGCTTACTTGTTGAAATCAAGCCTTGTTTGTATTGTGTTAGCTTTCTCATTGTGTTGGAAACCTATTCATTGAACACATTGCATCAACCCTTTGCAACCACTACCTACTGATTTTGAGCCTAAATTGTACACTCCTTGCATATTTGAGCGCCATTGCACGATATTGATACATGAGAATAAGATAAGGGGTTGAACCTTGTAAAACTTAGTAAAAAACACTTATTCTTAGTCAAAAAAAAAACTCATTGTGTCGATCGTTCATAATTGTTTCGGGTGTTTGTTTAGCCATAATTCAATTCATTAAGTCTCTAGCCGCACCTAGAATCTGCGTGTTTGATATTAAGATCAGCCCTTGTTGTCGTTGTGCTCTTTAAAAATTTGCTAATCTTGTGGTTGATTATTGACTCTACCAAGGCAAATTTGAAGCTAGGTTGCAACATTCGAAGAGGAGTGAAACACTTGTGAGGCTGATTTTTTTCACTAACCTAACAAGTTTGTTAGTGTATTTGAGAATGTCTAACGCAGATCCTCCACCTTCGGACCATTCTAATGGAAGCGGGTCCGAGCCAATATCCCCGGAGTTGTTCAACATGCTTAAAACCATGGCGGACGACATTGGCCAGCTCACGGCTCGAATGGTGGCTTTGGAGACTCGTACACCACCCCCAACATGTGCCAAACAAGCCCCACCAAGAGCGGGAGCAACCCTTCACCACCCCGCCAATTGGCCCTCAACAAGGCCCGTTTCCCCCACGAGAAGGTAGACGTTTTGGTCCTAACAATGATCCTCCTTTACATGATTATCGCAGGCCTCCAAGAAGGCAATATGGCTACTTTGAAGAGCAAGAGGAGGATTGGGAACCACCCCGAGGCCCCGGATACCAACAACGGAGAGCTCGTGAACAAGAGCAAGATGGAATAGGCAAAATGATGCATGACCATCCAAGCCATCATCAAAGACACCTCCGGACACACCTATGATTCGAGATTATGAGGATGATGTCCTTCTCAAGAGGAAGAAGAAGGCTCCACCATGGGAAGAAGTCCCAAGGTGCAAGCTTGGATTAAATGACGTTTCGGTTCGTTCATAGTCATTTGACAGCTTTTCGACGTCTCTGTAAAATGGGTCGTACGGATTCAATATTTATCGGATTGAGGCGTGCCATACCTTGTTGGAACGAGGACGAAGAGATATACAACCTTGCTGTTGAAGGTTTTTCCAGATTCGACCTCGAGATTGGACGAAAATGCACATCTTTGCAAGCTGTCACTGTTTTGACGGGAATGGATCCTATTAGGCCGAAATTGGGCTTTTCTACATGTTATTTTTAGAGACCTTATTTACTTATGTTTTAGGTGTTTAATTTAGTTGTTTATTTTATTCACTTAAATCGGCCCATCAGGCCTTAGCATAGCTTATATATTTCGATTTCATACATTGTAAACATTCAGCTTTCAATGAATAGAATTAGTTCTCTCAAACTTGTGTGAAACACATTGAGTGATGTTGATCCAACTAGAGTTGTGCTCGTTGATCACGAATTGGTATCTCAGCTTGGTTTGCTTTGCCGTTCATCAACTTCGCAAGACTTGGTGAATCTAGTATCCACAAGCCCCCTTCTGGTGCTTCAAGTTGTCCGCTTGATTGTGTCGGATTGTAGAGGCGGGTTATATAGTCATTGGTATTGGTTCCTACCCTCTGAGAAGGCCTGGGGTCTTTATCTTGTTCTATATAGATCGACTCAGTCCTTATCGGTCGTATCTTTATATCAATTTCGAGTCTTTATCAGTTCTTGCATCGAGTCTTGTTCTTTCTTTATTGTCGACATTGAGTTCTTGCTGTTCTTGGTGTTTCTTGGTTGATCTTGCCCTATCTTGATCGATTCTTGAGAGTCTTGCTGCGTTTCTTTGCTTTCTTGTTGAGTCTTGCATCTTTCTTGTTATTCCTTGCTGCGTTCTTTAAGTTCTTGATCGTTCTTGATTAAGTTCTTGAGTTTCTTTATTAGTTCTTGATTATTCTTGCTTGTTGTCGAAGATCGGACCAACCTACGGCTAACCCCGTATCAAATTGGTATCAGAGCTTTGGTTTCCGACATCAAGATTGAGTCTTTTCTTTTCATAAACACAAAAACCACAAAAAAAAAAAGAGTCCTTTTCTTGCTTTGGTTATTTACTTCTTGCAATTCTTTATTGATTCTTGCACTATTCTTGAGTTTGTGATTGTTTGTGGTTGCATAGCCTAAACACAAAGCCTAGCCGAGACCAGTGGATTCGACCACAAGTGTGCACAGCCCCTGTTGTGTACTCTAACCGCCGACGGCAGCCCTAGTTGTCCCCATAAGTCCTTGCTTGGCCGACTCTACCACCACACAAAGACAAACCCTAGTTTGTTTATCTTTTCTATCCTTTTTTATCTTTGGGTTATTTATTTTATCTTTGAGATATTTTAATTCTATCTATTTTCTTGCCTTATTGAGAAATCAGATTTTATTTGGTGGAATAATGCAATTATATCTATCAAGTATATCTAAAGGCATAAGATAGATCCACTTACCAAAGATAACAAAAACCTCACCTATTTCTACCATTCTAGGGCTGAATTTTATTTTATTCACCAAATTTTCGAATTTCCCTTGCATTTTATTTAATTTTCGTGCATTATAGAGCTGCTGTAAAAAAAAAAAAAAAAAAAAAAAGAAAGAGAGAGAGAGAGAGAGAGAGAGAAAAATCAGATCCGAAAATACCAAAAGAAAAAAAAAAGGAAAGAAAGTTGTTTGATTTGTGTTCTTTGGAGCTCTTTGTTCATCTTTTGCAAGAAATCTTCAAGGGACTACATTGGTGTTGAAATCAGCCCTAGACCAATCTCATTACCTCCTAAACACAATCTTTAAACCCTACCCTTACAACTACAACATCCTTACTTGGGGTTACAATCAAAAGAGGTAAATTGATCAAAGGTTGTTCCTTTCTTTTCTTTCCACATAAAATCAGTCCCTATTGTGTCTTAAATTGCCATTGTTGAGCAATTCTCCTACCATATCGAGTTTCTGTTTGTTGTGTCGAGTAGAGCTCAGCCTTGTCGAGTTCTCTGTATTGCATATCGAGTTGCTTTGCTTGTTTCTTCATTGTGTCGAGTACTCTTCTGCCCATATCGAGTTCTCTCTTGTCGAAACAGGTCCTGAAAGCTTATGTCGAGCACTGTTTTGGTTGTGTCGAGTACTGATTTTCCTTGATCAAGTGCTCTCCTTGCTTTGTCGAGTACTACAGCCCTTGTTGAGTACTCTTGTGTGTTCTTTCATTCATTCTCTTGATTCATATACTTTGATTGCTTAGTTCTTTGCTTGGTTGTTGGTTCGCCCAAAGCGGATTGCCCTAGCAAGCGTGATATATCAATCAGAGAGGGAGTGTGAGCGAAACACAATTGTGAGTTGTTTATAAGTTTTACTAACCTTTAACATAGTTCTTTGTTTGTCTTTATTTGCAATGTCTAATAACCAGGGCAACGACTGGTACAATACCGTCATGGATATGTTAGCTAAGATAGATAAAAGCTTGACGGCAATAGAGCTTCAGCGTTTTGGCTCTAATACGGTGTTCGGACAAGGTGTCCCACCTAAAGCTGAAGTGCCATCTAATGAAAGGGCAGAATCTCATCCTATTCCGCTTAATAATGCAATTCAACATCATGTTTCTTCTAGCATAGATGCTTCTTTTATTGCTGAAAATGTAGAGCATGTTGTTAGTAATGATCAAGATGTTAGTTTACTTGCCTATGATAATGAAAATTGCGTTGACTATGAGCATGAAGATTCTTTGATTGTTAGTAATGTTTTAAGTGTTCAACCTATACCCTGTGCTGATAATCAAAGCAAAGATTTGTGTCAAACTACATGCTTAGAAGAAGGCATAGTTTCTAATATGATCATTGATGATGAAACTTCTTCTACTATTGCTAGCATTGAGTTAATTGAAAATTCAGCCTTGGAAAAGGATGAAAACTTGCTAGTTTTGGATGGAAACTTAGGGATTAATGACCAAGCTCAAGTGCATATTAAGTTAGAACATCATGAAGATGACATGAAATATGAATTATGCACTAATAAAGTTTCTTTTCTTGATTTTGTAGATGAAGCTGAGACAATAACCATCGAGGAGTGGTCAATCTCTACACCAATCGTTCTTGAGATGGATTTCCATGGACATGTGGTATTCGATCCAGGAGCTCGTGTGGATGCCTTTGCGGAATCAAATGCGACCTTGGATTCGAGGACGAATCCTTTTCAAGAAAGGGAGATTGATGCAGGACCATCCAAGCCATCATCAAAGACACCTCCGGACACACCTATGATTCGAGATTATGAGGATGATGTCCTTCTCAAGAGGAAGAAGAAGGCTCCACCATGGGAAGAAGTCCCAAGGTGCAAGCTTGGATTAAATGACGTTTCGGTTCGTTCATAGTCATTTGACAGCTTTTCGATGTCTCTGTAAAATGGGTCGTACGGATTCAATATTTATCGGATTGAGGCGTGCCATACCTTGTTGAAACGAGGACGAAGAGATCTACAACCTTGCTGTTGAAGGTTTTTCCAGATTCGACCTCGAGATTGGACGAAAATGCACATCTTTGCAAGCTGTCACTGTTTTGACGGGAATGGATCCTATTAGGCCGAAATTGGGCTTTTCTACATGTTATTTTTAGAGACCTTATTTACTTATGTTTTAGGTGTTTAATTTAGTTGTTTATTTTATTCACTTAAATCGGCCCATCATCCCTTAGCATAGCTTATATATTTCGATTTCATACATTGTAAACATTCAGCTTTCAATGAATAGAATTAGTTCTCTCAAACTTGTGTTAAACACATTGAGTGATGTTGATCCAACTAGAGATGTGCTCGTTGATCACGAATTGGTATCTATCTCAGCTTGGTTTGCTTTGCCGTTCATCAACTTCGCAAGACTTGGTGAATCTAGTATCCACAAGCCCCCTTCTGGTGCTTCAAGTTGTCCGCTTGATTGTGTCGGATTGTAGAGGCGGGTTATATAGTCATTGGTATTGGTTCCTACCCTCTGAGGAGGTCTGGGGTCTTTATCTTGTTCTATATAGATCGACTCAGTCCTTATCGGTCGTGTCTTTATATCAATTTCGAGTCTTTATCAGTTCTTGCATCGAGTCTTGTTCTTTCTTTATTGTCGACATTGAGTTCTTGCTGTTCTTGGTGTTTCTTGGTTGATCTTGCCCTATCTTGATCGATTCTTGAGAGTCTTGCTGCGTTTCTTTGCTTTCTTGTTGAGTCTTGCATAAATCTTGCATCTTTCTTGTTATTCCTTGCTGCGTTCTTTAAGTACTTAATCGTTCTTGATTAAGTTCTTGAGTTTCTTTATTAGTTCTTGATTATTCTTGCTTGTTGTCGAAGATCGGACCAACCTACGGCTAACCCCGTATCACAAAATAAAGGTCAAAATTCCAGTTTTTAAAGGAAAGTGTGATGCCGACCTTTATTTGGATTGGGAGACAAAAATTGAGCAAATTTGGAGCTGCCATAATTTCCCGGAAGAGAAAAAGGTACAACTCGTAGCCCTTGAATTTACCGGTTATGCGCTAATTTGGTGGGATACTCTTGTGAAAGAAAGGAGGCGAGTTCTAGATCCAGCCGTGGTCACTTGGGACCAAATGAAGGCCTTGATGAGATCTCGATTCATTCCTCAACACCACACTCGGGAGCTAAGACAAAGGTTGGAAATTTTGAGGCAAGGCTCCATGAGTGCTGTTGTAGAAGGAAATCGAGTATGAAATATACCAAAATAAATCAAACCAGATTCTGCTCACGCAAATAATTACAAGACCTCCTCCTGATGTAGCAGCGGGAAGTCAGGATCGATCCACGAGGAAGCGTGTTAGCGGATCCTAGGCAGCGGTGGAATCTCACGGACAGAAGTCGACAACAGGGTCCTCGATCTCGACTAGGGTAGTCGACAGAAGATCGGACAGTCGAACATAGCAGCAGCAACTCGGCGAAGGGTGGTCGATCTCGACAAGGCCTACTCGATATCGAGTAGAGTCTTGGTCGACTTCGGGTTGGCTTGTCGAGTTCCTGCACAAGTAAGCTACGGCGACTCTGGGTCGAAGATCAGTAGTCGAGGTCGACCAGGGTTTGGTCGAGATCGACGAGGGCAGGGAGTAAAAACGAAATAAAAGAAAGTAAAAACAAATGCTTTGGGGTTTCGACTAAACTTAATGTAAAAGGACTTCCAAGATTGGGGTTTGCAACGACAATAACCAAGCATGCTTAAGGTAGAATCAAACAGATAATCATGTGAATCGCATTAAAGGATTAAGCTTTCGCCTTATCCAACAATTAGACAACTCTCTCAAGAAACCCTAATTGTCTCTACCGATTTTATGTTTATAATCCAAGTTGTTAGCATGGATCTCCATTAGATGGGAAATAAACACATCAACAAGTAGGAAAATGCTCAAAACATGATAAAGGTCGGATCTTTTACCTCAATTATGCATGGCTATCGTTGGGCTCGCCCCAACCCTAGAAGTGGGTTGACTACTCGCGCCTCATCGCAAACTCAGACATCATTGATTGAAAAGAAACAACTTGCATAAATATAAACCAAAGTTTACAACCGCTTGAAGCCAACTCCGCTCTCGCTTCACAACTCCAATCGGACGCTCACTCTCTCTTTCTCTCTCTACTACTCCTCCTACTGAAAATTGAATGAATAAAACTGAGCCACATGGGCTTTATTTATAGGCTTCTAATCCTTGATACTCAAGGATAGAATATCTATATCTATATCTAAAACTTTATCTAAAACTTTAATGATAAATAAAAGACATAAAGGAATTAAATCTAAAATAGGAAATATATCTAAAGTGTCTTCAATGGATAGATCTTTTCTTCTTCATTGTAGATCTTGATATTTTCAGATAGAATCAGCAATCTTCACGCCCAAGCAATCCCAAGTCGAGTAGGATTCGTCGAACCGAGTAACGCGGCTCTGGAGGTCTACTCGATCTCGACAAGGGTCTGGTCGACCTCGAGTAGGGTTGACTGGCTCGGCTTCGTCGTCTCGGCTAGCTGGCGCTCGACAGACTCGGACATGGTTCACGGTGCTCGTCGATGTCGACAAGGGCTCGTCGAGGTCGAGTAGACCGGCTATGTCGACTGGGTCTTCTCGGGTGGCTCTACTCGACAAGCTCGGATCTGGACTCAGGGCTCATAAAAAGAATTGAAAAAATATACAATTAAAAAAAACATAACTATCCTAGAGGGCCCACAAGGCCAGAAGGACACATGTACAAATCAATCCACTTCAATTTTATGGGAAGAAATTTGCACATAACGCGCATGACTACTAAGGTAAGGGGTTGTGCGTATGGAGAGATGGTGGGGCTCAATATTTTTAAAGCAAAATTTAAAAAAAAATTCCCTTTTAATCGTGACCATCTCCTATCTATTAACGACTCAGATTTATGCACAAGGTACACTCATAGGGGTGTGTACACTTATATATATAGGATAGATCATATTTACTCAGCTCTTAACGTGTATCATGTGCACAAATCCTAACCGTTGATTTAGTGTAATTGAATGGCTGAGATTAATCAATAAATTAGATTAATTAAAATAAAAAATAAAAAATCCCAAAGCCCACCCTTTTAACATGACGCGTGTACAAATCTCATTTCCAAACCGTACAAAATCAGAGAGCGAGGAGGAGGAGGAGGAGAGCGATGGAGATGCGGCGAGGAGAAGGGGGAGGAGAGTGATGCTCACGGGGAGTCGATGACGCTGTGGACCTTCAGATCTTTGGGCTGTCTGGACTCTAAGGGCGGCGCCGCCTGGTCGGAAACTGAGACTTCGGAGGCGGCATCAATTGCGAAGGCGGCGAGGGCTCTGCAGTGCGAGTCTCCTATGGCGGAGATAAGCGGCGATTGAAGGCGAGTTCGATCTCGGCGTTGAATCGAGGACGAGACGAGAAGCGGAAGTAGTAGAGGACGGTGGTGGCGACGAGCAATACCAGGCGAGTTCGATGCCGGCGTTGAATCGAGGACCAAACCTTTATATTCGTAAACTAATTAGTACATGAAACTATGAAAGTAAGCCATATTGAATCAGAAGCTTATTTATGAATTCAATCTTTAAATCCCACTCCTACTATTGGCATTGATTTCAACTTGCAGATCGGCATGTGTTTCAATCTGCAGATCGGCATTGATTTATATATGTACTCTTGCTTTCCCTCGAATTTTTGGTTGCTTTCAATTATAGATTAGTTTTGTCTCATTCCGTCACCGATTTCAACTGGTTTTGTTTGGTGGTTGACATTGATGGTTTGATATGGTCGGATTAGGGTTATTCATAGAGGAGGTGGTAGTGATAGGAAGTATTATCAATACTGGTGAGGTTTTTTTTTTCCCAGAATCGACATGTCTGGGTTTCAATATCAAGGGTCGAATTTCTCCTTTTTGATACTTTTTGTTTTGAATCGACATTTCTGGGGTGTTTTGAATAGACGTGCTTGAATGAATTAGGTCGATTTTGCGTGGTTTCATGAGATTTAAGATTTATTCAGGGGAAAACCCAAATTATTCATATGTATGACTGATTTTGTGCTTCATGAGATGAATTTTTTTTTCTCGGAAATTTCGCGTAGTAACCGTCGTGGTAAACAAGAGTTTCAAATTTTTTTCCAGGTAACCCTGAGGTTTCGAAACGGTTTGTCTCGAGCCTAAAACTTGTGGTTTGGTTGGAAAAAGTGTTTTGATCTTTTATAGGGTTAAATACTGTAATACTTAAATATTTTGTGGATCCGTTTCACAAATAAAGACATTTTCTTCTAAACAGAAGAGAGTTGCTAATGTGCGAGGGCAAAAAGGCGCGATACCAGTGACTGGAGAGTTGCTAATGTTCTAGAGTCACCAGTATACATCTCTCAAACCTCTGGCTAGTGACCCCTGCGGAGAATTAGTGACTGGCGGCGGGTGGTGGATTGAAAGTTAAAGGTAAGTTTGAAAGCTCGAACGACTTCGAAAAGGTAAGAAATTTTGATTCAGTTTCTGAAACTAGTTCTAATTGATTGGGATGACTGACCTAGGGTGCGAAATTGAGACCAATTCAAGGTTGGAAGCCTGGAATTTGGAAGTTTGGGGTTTAGGCTCTGAAAATTTGGGGGTTTTTTTTATTTATTTATGGTTTGTATTTCTTGTTCAATAATTACAGGGTTTCTCAATATTTTGCTCTGGAATTCTTCGTTATACGATGTCCTATGAACAAGCAAGAAGAAATCATATCAGAAGTTGCAAAGCACAAAAAACAGCAGTAAGAGATGTTTTTTCTTTAACTGAAATTCTATTTACCTTGCAGACTATAAGTAACTCAGTGCTGGCTATGCCCTCACCTTCACAGGAAAGTGAATCCTTCCACAGATAAGTATTTTGCCCACTTTGAATCTTGGTAGTTTAAATTTGCACTTGAAAATGTTGATGGAAATTGATCCAAATTTTGGGATTTTCTGAGTATGTAGCCTATTAGCTCAATCGGTAGAGCGATTTGTGTTCCACACAAAGATGTGGGTTCGACTCCTACATAGGCTAATATCTTATTTAAAATTAAGTGATCTAAAAAGACATTTACTCTCAAATAATCATCCAATCTCAATTAGTGTTTCCCAGCTACCCCTCATGCTACTTCAGATGCCCTCATGCTACTTCAGATTATCCCCTCATGCTTCCAGAGCCTTATCATCTTCTTCTTGTTATAGACTAGGATGGTAAATCAGATTTTTAATAGAACATATTAGCCTATGTGAGAGTCAAACCCACATAAATGTGCACAAACATATCGCTCTACCAACTGCAAGAAATTGAAGTACCTGATGGTTCACACTTGGTCTGCCAATGCAAGAAAAATCCTTCATCATGTTTGTTCATCTTCTTCTTCAGCAAGGCCTCTGCTATAGGGGGCAGCAGCCTGGAACATAGATGCCCACTGGGACGGAGGGTTATATAGCAAAAGTGAAAAAAGAAGAAGGTAAACACCATAGGTTCGTGTACTAAAAAAAATTACTGGCCTCGAAAAGTCTATTTTTCATCATTAACTACTACTCCCACAAGGTAAACACCATGTGTTACATCATTATAGCTAATCATACTACAACATATAAAAAACATTTTCAATCGGTTTACATAGTGTATTGACCAAGAGGCAGGGGAGCGGATCAACCACAAGATATTTGCGTCGATGAGGATCAACGATGACTTATTAAGTCAATGAAATAATGAAGCAAACCAAAAAACTAAGAAATAAACCACTCTGGGTCGTAATTCTGAGTTAACAAAGGAATAAAACTAGCTCAAGGTAGCAGTAATCAACAAAGTAAAGGCCTTTACCATGATTTTTTGAATCAATATTTTCACACTATATTGGTCATTGGACGATGGGTTTGAGTAGGATTCGTCGAGATCGAGTAGGATTCGTCGAGGATGGCTCGGATGGTCTCGTCGAGGACTCCTCCTCGTCTGGCTGGGACTGGCTTGTCGACCTCGACAAGGGGTTCGTCGAGGTCGAGTAGACCTGGCTCGGATTCTCGTCCTTGGCTTCTCGGGCAGCTCTTCCCCTTGTCGACTCCGGGCATGGTGCTGGGCTTCGTCGATCTCGACCAGAGTTTGTCGAGATCGAGTAGACTCCGGAGGCTCGGGTTGTCTGGCTTCTCGAGCAGGCTTGCTCGACAAGGCCGTGTTCGGTCATGCTTGTCTAGGTCGAGTAGACCTACTCGATGTCGAGTAAGGTTGACTCTCAGACTTGTTCTGCTGCTTTGACCTTGGACTTCTGTAGTGGTTTTCCGAGCTTTTCCGACTTTCTGTAGAATTGCTGTAAAAGCCTCGATTTCTGCGATTTTAAACAGAAACTGGTGTAGATTCCATAGTTTGGCAAATGAACATAAACTACATAGATTCTGTACTATTCTAGCCCAAATGAATGTAATGTATACAAAAATCGATATAAAAGTTGCTGTAAAACATGGCAGATTCCGCTTACAACAAACACCCCATACTTAAGCTTGCTTGTCCTCAAGCAATACTTTTAATTGTCACGCAGGGGAAGAATTCCAACTCTCAACATCTTAGATTCATTCTTATATGTCCCTGCAATCAATTACAATCCTCGAAAAGGTACTAGTGTCACAGATCCATGCATGTGCAAATATGTAAAAGCAACATCTACTCACAAAAGGAGGGTTATGCAAAAACAATATAAGTGACAAAGCATTGATAATCAAGAAGACTCTAATTTAAGCTCATGAAGGAGTAGATTGGTAAACGGCTAAAGGTGGGCAATTTTTGGCAATGTGGTGCTTTTGATCCAGGGAAATGGATCACTTTCAACTTTGAATTTCATTCCACATTCCTTTCTTCCTTTGATTCATCACATTTCATATTGCTTTTTTTCAATAATGATGCTTTTACCTCTCTGACCTCAGCACTGCCTTCTCGTGAGTCGCAAACATGGGTGTCATGAATGGCCCCGGATACTTAGTGCGTCGGACTCCTCACAATGTGTCCCATCTCTCCAAACTATTATCTCAGAGAGCAGGGTCAATCTACCTTTATCTCCTGAGGTGATTGGATTTTCTTTCACTCATTAAATTTTCCATATATTCAAACAATTTCCTTGCCAAACTCCAATAATGATAATAACACAAACACCATATAACATCTCCATAATGTAACATCATTCTCAACATAATCCCCGGATAAGGTAAAGAATGGCAAATATTTAGTTCATGTGGAGCAATATTTGAAATAAGGCATATTATGGCTTTTGTGATGCATAAGCATAGGTATGGCTAGGAATTTACAATGAGCATTATATGGAAATATAAAGTCCTACATCATCTTATCATGCAACATGTCAAAAGCAAATTCAAATTTTACCTCCTTTCATGGTTTTAAGAAAATAATGCACTTTATTGTGACTTCCCTTTACTAGGCAATTTCATGCTATATTTCTAATGAATCCAATTTTGCATCGTCGAGTTCCATATAAGCTTCCATGACTTTATTCAAAAAATTCAATGGGGGTCATTTTTCTTTAAATTTTGGAAAACATGTATATAAGCACATAAGTCAATAATGCATTCCAAAATAGCCATGTAGCAATTCAAAGAAATAATGCATATATATGTAAAATATGATAAAATATGGCAAATATGCACAAAGTAAGCTCTTTCCCCACCCCATACTTAAATATTACAGTGTCCTCACTGTATAAAAAGAACAATGTAAAGGGTAAAGAAAGAAACTCACAAGACATGTGTGTAGAGCTGCAAAATTTCGAATGGAGCACCTCTTAGTCCGAGTAAGCTTTTGGTTCTATCCATTGACCTGAAAAAGTAGAAGATATATACCCATAATAGCAAAAACAAAAACAAAGTCTCAAATGTCCTAAAAAGTCTATGTACACGCTCTAGATTTTATAGTCGCTAGGCCGACTTTCATTAATGCTTAAGGTGGCATCTGCAGGGCCCATGTAGCTTGGGCCTCAAATAAGACTCCATTCTTGTCCATCAGCTGTAATCCTCCAGAATGGATCTTGTTCACCACAAACGGTCCCATCCGCTTCTTGTTGAATTTGTTGGGAAACCAATGATCCTTTGATTTAGAGACATAGAGCTTGTCTCCAACTTCATACTCCTTAGGCTCATCATTGGAAATCCTGCACAATCGCACATACCAAGGCAGACCTCTCCCATGTATAGATAAATCTTTAATGGAAATAGGAGAAGAAAGATCCATACATTGGCTCACCTTCGCGGAAACGGAATCGGGCACCACGGTGTTTGGTCGATCTCGACTAGGGCTCCTCGAGATCGACGAGACTGCAGGCTCTGGTGGTGGTCTGGTCGAAGAGTCAGAAGTCGAGGAAGAACAGGTCTTGTCGACCTCGAGTTGGCTGGTCGACCTCGACAAGGACTCTGCTCCTGGTGGGATGCTCCTCGAGAACACAGGATCTGGTGGCGCCTGGCGGTGGTTGACCTCGACAAGGCTACTCGAGGTCGACGAGGGTTCTGGTCCTGGAGTCAGCGTCGTCGATGAAGGTGGCATCGAGGAAGACCTGGCATTGTCGATCTCGACAAGGCTACTCGAGGTCGAGTAGCCTTCTCCTCCTGGTGGCTTGCTCGTCGAGGAAGGCGGCGCTGGGCTCTCCGAGGGGTGGTCGAGATCGACGAGAGTGTTGTCGACCTCGAGTAGACTTGGCTTGTCTGGTTCGCTGCTCGACGAAGCTGGCGCTGGTAGAGTCTCCGTGGTCTGGTCGAGATCGACTAGGGTTCTACTCGATGTCGAGGAGCCCTGGTCGATCTTGACCCCATACTTAGCTCCTTTGTTCTCTTTAAGGATTGCCATGATCTCCTCTACCTGGGCCTCCATGTCCCTTTTTTCTATCTCCTCAGGGGTCATATTTCTGACCTTGGGTTCCCCGCAGGTGATGTAGCCAGCTGAGATAGATTTGACCTCTTCCATTGGACCCGTATATCTTTCAATTTTGTTGAAGGAATACTCAATCACTTCATCGCTGATGTTGAAAGTGAGCACTCCTTTCCGTACGCTTATGTTAGCATCCACGGTCGCCAAGAATGGTCTCCCTAGAATAATTGGACAAGCAGGATCTTCTTGCATATCAATAATTAAGAAATCAGCAGGGACGAAGAATTTACCTACTTGTACTGGGACATTTTCCACCATGCCTGTTGGAATGACCACTGTGTTGTTGGCCATGTATAGTCTAGCATCCACAGGCTCCAAGGCACCTATCTTAATCTTGGACCAAATCGTTAAAGGCATAATACTAACACTGGCTCCAAGATCACATAGGGCATTAATTTTGTATGGACCAAATCCAATAGTTATAGCAAACTTACCTGGATCTGGCCTCTTCTCCAATATGTCCAGATGGCTGCACTCCTCTGTGATTTCTGCCATCGATCGCTTTTTGCTCAGAATCTCCTTCAGGAACTTGACGTAGGACGGCATTTCATTAAGAGCTTCTGTGAAGGGGATGGTGACGTTCAGCTTCTGAAGCATCTTGATGAAGCGCTGAAACTTTTTCTCCGCTGGGTCCTTTAGAGATTTTGTGGGGAAAGGCAGCTTCTGTTTCTGAGTCGGAGCCAGAACAGACGTCGGACTTGCTGCTGATTTCTCGACCTGGGGCTCCTCGACATCGACAAGAGTCTTGTCGAGATCGACTGGATTGGGTGCAGTCGAGTTGCTGTTCGGCGCAGACGAAGATTCTGGCAATTTCTCCTCGAGGTCGAGTACACCTTTGTCGAGGTCGACTAGGCTCTGGTCGAGATCGACGATGGGTTTGTCGACCTCGACTTGTTGTTCCTCGCTGTTCTGCTGCTCTCCGACCTCTGACTCTTTCAGTTGATGCCCGCTCCTGAGTTTTACAGCAGCTATGTGTCCAGTCTTTCCCTTAGGATTTGGTTCTGAAGATCCAGGGAGTGCGCCTGACTGTCTGGGGATTCCTGCTGCTAGCTGACCAATCTGTGTATCAACTGTTTTCCGCCAGATATCAATTTCCCCAAGCCTAGAGTTGACACCTTGCATCTGAGTATAAACGGAGTTGAAGGACTGCCTAGTTTCTGTGTGGTTTCTCCGTATTTCCTCCAGTACCAGCTGTATATCATCCTTTTTCTGTTCCCTTTCTGGATGTCCTGGAGCTCTGTAGGGCGGGGGATTCCTAGGGACACCTTGGTTCCACTGTGGTTGCTGAAACCTTTGGTCCCCCATGTAGCGATTTGGACCCCCTGCGTAAGCTGCATCCTCATGGTGTTCTGCCAATCTAACTTGCTCTGTGTGTGGGCACTCAGGAGTGGTGTGCCTTTGCGATCCGCATTCTATGCAAGGCTGGTTGATAGAGAGATACTTTACTTGCTTGATGAGCTTCCTATTCTGATCTCTGTAGTATTGCTCCCTGACATCTGGATCAATCTCTTTTGATGGCTCATAGAGGGGCATGGATGGTGCTGGCCTGGCGTATGGGTTCTCGTCATAAGTTGTAGTAGACCCATACTTGTTGTCGTAGGTAGTGAGCTTCTCCAGTACTCCCCATGCGTCACTTGGCGGCATTGTCAGATACTCATAGCGAGTATAATTGTTGATTCTGTCCTTAGTGACTTGATCAAGAGAGTTGAAGAAGATTTCCTGAATGATGTAGGGCGGCTGTCCATGAGTAGGGCAAGATCGTAGCAGTTCTTTGTAGCGCTCCCACGCCCTTGCCAGCGGTTCCCCTTTCTGCTCTTTAAAGGCGGTGATTTTCTGGCGGAGATGTGCTGTTTTGGCAGGTGGGAAGAATTTGTTCAGAAACTCTTGCTCTACTTGGGCCCAGGTTGTGAGTGATCTTGCTTTCAGCCCTTCCAGCCATTTCAGTGCAGGCCCAGCGAGAGACCAGCGAAAAGATTTCATCTTGACATATTCCAAGGTTGTGCCTTCTGCAAGAGTACGACACATATCATGGAAATTAGTAATATGTTCAAGAGGACACTCATTAAATCTGCCGTAAAAGGCATTATTTTTAAGCTCTATAAGAAATTGAGTGCGAATTTCAAAAGAGTTTTCAGGGATTAGAATCGCCGATTCAGGCACGACGAGAGTTGGATGCATGTAGTCCTCTGCCGTGGTTGGATACTGGGCAAGCTCAGCCTGTGCTTGTTCCCTTGTTGCTCTCTCAGCGGCGATAGCAGCATCTTTAGCGTTGATAGCGGCATCCCTTGCGGCTAGTTCCCTGGTAAGCCTAGCGATTAGCTGTTCATGTGTTTCAGCGGCCGACATGATCCTTTTGCATTTGGAGTGGATGTGTAGGTAGCGCTCCGGTTCGTCTAAGCTGTCAAACTCAGGTGTTTGACTAGAACGACGCATACACCTGCAATCTAACTCAAAGAGACAGTGAGAACTGACTACCTAAGGGGCGATTGATTGCTTCCCCGGCAACGGCGCCAATTTGTTGTTGCAGGAGGATGGTCAAGTATGAAATAAATGTAAAATAAAGACCAGATTGACTTCCCTGTCTCAGCAAATAATACAAGACTTCCTCCCGTTGTAGTAAGAGAAAATCAGGATCGAATCCACGAGGAAGCACGTCAGCAGTTCTCAGGTAGCTATCAGATTCTCACAACAGCAGACAAGCACAGAAACACAAGCAGAAGCAGAAATAAAATAGAAACAAATAATCCCGGCAAGGGCAACTAAAACAAAAGCAAAGAACAAAGCAAGAAATAAAGGCAAAGCAAAGTAAAGACAAAAAGTAACTCGAGGACACAGAAGCTGGTCGATCTCGACAAGCTGTCCTCTAGGTCGACAAAAGCAGTAATGAAAATAGAAAACAGAAAACAAAAGCAAACGATTCGACAAAGACAGCCCTACTCGACCTCGACAAGAGGTACTCGATATCGACTAGGAACTGTAAACACAGAAACTTCAGAAATCGACAACAGAAGCAAAGACTCAACTCGACCTAGACTAACTCTCCTCGACCTCGACAAAGGTGTACTCGAGATCGACAAAAACTTGGTCTATGTCGACTAGAAACAGAAAAAGACAGAAACTTTAAAACTTGCAGAATTTCAAAACTCAGAACTCAGAATTTCGATGAAATAAATCAATATATTAAAAGACCTCCAAGGCTAGGGTTTCAACACCACAACGATAACCATGCAAAACAACACATAAAGGCATAAAAGATCATGCTTTCCATCAAATAACTTTCGTCATTAACAAATAGGAATATAGAGGCTTTCGCATAAACCCTAATTGTTACTAACCCTTTTTCACATAATTAATCCAAGTTGCATTAAGATCACTTTCGCTTCAATAATACAAACAAGGATCACCTTCAACTCTCGCAAAAGAATCATGCTCATAGGGATAGAAGATGAATCGCACAAAAGATCTGACCTTTATTGCATCGCCTCACATGGCTACTGTCGGGCTCACCCCAGCCCCAGAAGTGGGTGGACTACTCACGCCTCATCGCAATCGCAGACATTGAATTGATGAAAGAAACTTGCATAAAAACTAAATTCAAAGCTTTTTACAATCCTGGCAATCAACTTTCGCTGTCAGCCAAAACCCTAAAAACCTTAGAACTCCTAAACTTCTCTGTGGAACTACTTCTCTTCGAAATTGGATCTCGAATTGAATGAATAAAACTGAGCCCCCTAGGGCTTTATTTATAGGCTTCATTCCCTAGATAATCTAGGAAAGAATCATCTATCTCTATCCAAATCTATATCTAAGATTATATCTAAAAGCCTTAAAGATAAATAAATGATATAACATAATTAAATCTAAAATAGGAAAATATATCTAAAATCTTCCATGGATAGATCTTCTTCTCTTCATGATGTATTTGGATAGATTTCAGCAACTTCGCGGCCAAGCAACCCTAAGTCGAGTAGGATTCGTCGAACCGCGTCATTCGGCTCTGGAAGCTTCGTCGACCTCGAGTAGGTCTAGTCGACTTCGAGTAGGGGTCCTGGTCGACTTGGCTTGGTTCGTCGTCTCGGCTAGCTGGTGCTCGACGGACTTGGACATGGCTCCTGGCGCTCGTCGATGTCGAGTAGACCTTGTCGACCTCGAGTAGACTGGCTTGCCGACTAGGGTTTCTCGAGTAGATCTCCTCGACAGGGTCGGACATGATCTGGGTGCCTTGTCGATCTCGACTAACTCTTGTCGAGATCGAGTAGGATTCGTCGAGGATGGCTCGGATGGTCTCGTCGAGGACTCCTCCTCGTCTGGCTGGGACTGGCTTGTCGACCTCGACAAGGGGTTCGTCGAGGTCGAGTAGACCTGGCTCGGATTCTCGTCCTTGGCTTCTCGGGCAGCTCTTCCCCTTGTCGACTCCGGGCATGGTGTTGGGCTTCGTCGATCTCGACCAGAGTTTGTCGAGATCGAGTAGACTCCGGAGGCTCGGGTTGTCTGGCTTCTCGAGCAGGCTTGCTCGACAAGGCCGTGTTCGGTCATGCTTGTCTAGGTCGAGTAGACCTACTCGATGTCGAGTAAGGTTGACTCTCAGACTTGTTCTGCTGCTTTGACCTTGGACTTCTGTGGTGGTTTTCCGAGCTTTTCCGACTTTCTGTAGAATTGCTGTAAAAGCCTCGATTTCTGCGATTTTAAACAGAAACTGGTGTAGATTCCATAGTTTGGCAAATGAACATAAACTACATAGATTCTGTACTATTCTAGCCCAAATGAATGTAATGTATACAAAAATCGATATAAAAGTTGCTGTAAAACATGGCAGATTCCGCTTACAACAGCTTTCAGGTTTGTCGATATCGAGTAGAGCTCCGGAGTCGGATTGGCTTTGTCTTTAGCTCCTCAATCAGATCCTACTCGATCAGGCACTGCTCGGCATCTTTGGTCTACATCGAGTAAAGAACTCGATATCGAGTAACTCTTGGCTCCAGCTCGGTTTCGTCCTGGTCCCGCTGCTCTTTGACTTTGAACTTTTGTAGTTGATTTCCGAGCTTTTTGTCCTTTCTCAGAACTGTTGTAAATTGCTTCAAATTATGCGAATTTAAACAGAAACTGGTGTAGATTCCATAATTTGGTAAATAAACATAAACTACATAGATTCTGTACTATTCTAGCCCAAATGCATGAAATGTATGCAGAAAACAATATAAAAGTAACTGTAAAACATGGCAAAATAGGCTCACAACAAACACCCTATACTTAAGCTTTCTTGTCCTCAAGCAATACTTTTAATTGTCTTTCAGGGGAAGAAATCAAAACTCTCAACATATTAGATTCATTTGCCATATGTCCATGCAGTCAATTACCGTCCTCGAAAAGGTACCAGTGTCACAAATCCCTGCATGTGCAATTTAAAAAGCGACATCTACTCACAAAAGGAGGGTTATGCAATAACATTCATAAGTGACAAAGCATTAATAATCAAGAGGACTTTAATTTAGCTCAATAAGAAGTAGATAGGTAAAAGGCTAAAGGTGGGCATTTTTTTTGGCAATGTGGTGCTAATGATCCTTGGAAATGGAGTATCCCCAAACTTTCATTTCCACATTCCTTCTCCATAAGATTCATCACCTTTCATAATGCTTTTTTCAATAATAATGCTTTTACCTCTCTAACCTCAGCACTGCCTTCTTGTGAGTCGCAAACATGGGTGTCATGAATGGCCCCGGATACTTAGTGCTTTGGACTCCTCACCTGTGTGTCCCATCTCACTGAACTATTATCTCAGCGAGCATGGTCGATCTACCTTAATCTCCTGAGGTAACCGGATTTTCTTTCACTCATTAAATTTTCCATATTTTTCAAACATTCCCGCCAAACTTTAAATATGATAATAACAACACAAACACCATATGATAATATCCATAATGTGACATCATTCTCAACATAATCCCCGAATAGGAAATAAGGTAAAGAATGGGCAAGTTTTAGAGCATGTGGAGCAATAATTAAAATAAGGCATATTATGGCTGTTGTGATGCATAAACATATGTAAGGCTAGGATATAAACATATGAGCATTATATAGAAATATAAAGTCCTCCATCCTTTTATCATGCACATGTCAAAAGGAACATCAAATTTTACCTTCTTTCATGGTTTTCATCCAAACATGCACTTCATTGTGACTTCCCTTTATTAGGCAATTTCATGTTATATCTCTAATGAATCCAATTTTGCATCGTCGAGTTCAATAAAGCGTCCATGACATTAATCAAAAAAAATTCAATGGGGGTCATTTTTATAAACTTTGGAAAACATGCATGTAAGCCCATAAATCAATAATGAATTCCAAAATAACCATGTATAAGCAATTCAAGAAATAAACTTTAAATATGCACACACAATGTCAAATATATCAAATATGCACAAAGTAAGCCCTTTCCCCACCCCATACTTAAACATTACAGTGTCCTCACTGTATAAAAAATAAGGGTAACGAAAGAAACTCACTAGACAGGTGTGCAGATCTTCATAATGTCGAGTGAAAATGCTGTTGGGCCGAGTCCGATTTAGCTTGCTTCTATCCCCATGGACCTAAAAAATATAGAAGACATATACCCACAATAGAAAATAATGTCCAAAACAAAAAACAAAAGCAACAATGTCCAAAAGTCCCAAAATAGATGTCTATTTACAAGCTCTAGATTTTATAGTCGCTAGGCCGACTGACGGAGGTAAAACCTATCGTTGATTCCGCCAAAGAAAACTCAAACCTATAGCAAGTATAGCAATAAGCAAGAGGTCGATCCACAGGAAAATTTGTAATTCAAGTATGATTCAAGTGTCAATTAAAGTAACCAAAGGGGGAGTTTTTGTGTGTGAAAGTTCCGCCTTTTATCAAAGCGGAGTAAGCAAGCAAAGTAAATGGATTTGGTTTTAGAAAATTAAGAGAAGTAATTCGACCTACAATTTTGCACTTTATTGGATTGAAGCGATCCTTGTAACTTCTTCTCATCCTATTAAGTTCCTATGAATGCCCTTGTCCCGACCTAATATAGTTACTAGTCCAATCAGTCCTAGAAACCCTTATCAATCGAACAGTCCCTAAATAAGGATTTAACCCAATTGATAGCTTTATGTTCAGAGATTAGCCAAGGTATTTGCAGTCCCTAAAGAGGGATTTAACAACACATTCAACTTCCTACTTATTCAATTAGTTCAATCAGCCATAAAGGAACAAGTTTGCCACTT
Source organism: Persicaria tinctoria (assembly GCA_037127255.1). Classification (NCBI taxonomy): domain Eukaryota; kingdom Viridiplantae; phylum Streptophyta; class Magnoliopsida; order Caryophyllales; family Polygonaceae; genus Persicaria; species Persicaria tinctoria. The sequence continues at coordinate 83,463,582 of JBANSL010000006.1, forward strand.
AGGTTAAGGTTCACAATCAGGAATCTATAAAACCTTAGCAATTGAATTGATTCTAACTAACTGCGCGGGCTAGATAGAATAATACAATAGACAATCAAGCACAAAGAAGTTGAAGCATTCAAATATAGGTAACAAGGAACGAGAATTAGAAACTCACAATCAATCCGAATAAAGCTTCAAATTGCAGGCAGAATAGATGAGTTTAGTTCCTCATGGAAGACATCGCTTAAAATCTCTAAACTGTCTGATGAATCAATAGCATAGAAGTCATGGAAAAAATAACTAAAAGTGGCCTTAAATATCATCCAAATTCGGCCACAAAACAACTAAGAATAAAAACTAGGGTTTCATTAAACGAAACGCATTGTATTGGCGCTGACGACAGATGCGGCGGCCTCCGCATGTATGTTGCGGCCACAACGTCAGCATTCCTCTTGCATCGGCCCCGGCGGCGGCCGCTGCACACCATGCGGCGCCCGCCGCATTCCTGTTTGCGGTTCTTCTTGTCTTCTCCGAGAGTAGCTTGAGGTGATTTGCTCTTTTCATTCCTTGCTTCTCTCCAATATCTTTTATACTCCTCTTCAAGATATTGCATCTCCCACATGTGTTCCGATTCGATTTGCAAGATAACCACAAATTTCCGCAGAATCCGAACTCTTCTAGAATAATCATAAGACACAATTTAGTAACAAAGAATGAAAGAAATGCAACCTATCTAAGCTAAAAATGCCTATAATGCCTATCTAAAATATTCATTATCAAATTCCCCCACACTTAACCTTTGCTTGTCCTCAAGCAATGATAGAATGAACATGAATCAATGTATCCCACAGGAAATCCCTTCAAGGTTCAATCCTCATCAAAAAGCAACATTATAGAAGGTGAACACATAAACCAGGCAAACAAACGTCATAACATGTATTTTAGTGATCAAAGCTTAGAAGTAGACATTATCCAACCTCACCAGAATTGTGTTTTTCACTCATGTGTTTAGGCTTTAAGATACAACTCTCAACTCAATCCAAAATGCACTAAGCTCATAGACATTGACCACCATATCACCAATTCTCTACCGAAATGTCATTACTTGCGGGACACAATAAAGAAAATAAAATGTGACACTTTCTTTTCTTTTTCTTTTGTTTTCTTTTCTCTTTTTTTTTTCTTTTTTCTTTTCTTGTGTTGGTGCTTTCCTTCCGAGAAGCGCAAACATGGGTGTCATGAATGGCCCCGGTCTATCAACACCTCAACCTACTAATATGAAGTCCACTTGAACATCTTTTGACGCAAGTTGCAAACATGGGTGTCATGAATGATCCTGGTTACTCAATGATCAAGTTTTCTTTCCTAGTGGATAGTTTTCAACACCTTTTTGCGCGAATCATACCCATGGGTGTCATGCGTAGATTCGGTTACTAAGTGCATCAACCATTGCCACCTTATTCACTAAATATTCACAAATTCAACAAAAGACTCAAAATATAAACATAAACTCCGCAAGCAATCAAACATGTGCATCGGTCTTTAAAAATAGATACTGCAGTCAATGCCAAGAGGTAGCAACACTAGGCGAGTAATTCACACAACTGAGCAAAAGAATTCAAATAAAGCCAAACATTCTCACAGGGTCATGTTTTTAGGACTTCAATCACACTTTAGCTCAATCATACATGCTCAATTATATTTGCTAGCTCATGTTCCACAAAAATCAAATAAAGACAATAATCAAAACATCCAGAACTCCATGGGATTTTTATGAATCATGCTTGACATTTAAAATAGAGGACAAACTAAGCCAGATGGGTATTTGAATAACACATATGTATGCAATGCATGCTCTATTTTTGGATTTTCGAATTTTTTTTTCCCGAAAATGCAGAAAAATAAATAAATAATAGACAAAAATTAAACGTAACAAAAATTAAATAAACAAATTATTACAGAACATAACATGTTGTGTAGAAATTTAAACATGGTCCTAGAAATGACAGAATTGACATAATATACATATAATTCTCCTCCCCCACACTTAAAATTTTCAGTATCCTCACTGAAACAGTACATACAACCAAAATAAACATAAGGATTCAAAGTTAAGGAGGTAAGACTAACCACTCACTGAGGCGACGACTGGAATGGTGGTGACTGGTATGGTGGAATATGAGGGTACTGCTGACGGAAGTAGTAAGCTTGCTCTCTTCGCAAATCCTCCGTATGATAATTTGTCTCTCGCGTGTTGCGATCGATGTCTTGAAGAGTGAATTCGAAGGAGTCCTGGCGCAAGGACATGCGGTGGAACTCGTTAAGCATGTGGTCCTTCCAGGGATCATCCTCAGCAGAAGAGAAGCGAGGTCCCGTAGAAGATCCAGCAGCATGCTGTGCATCCCCCATATGGTAATCTGTCTGTGCAGGGGCATCATCAACATCCTCGTCCTCATCATCCTCCTCCTCAACCACATTCTGATCAGGTGCTATGTAGAGGGAATCGTTGGTAGGCCCATAAGGTAGGGTCGTAGGCAAGGTCAGGCGGTGGTCTCCATTCTTCTCCGCCTTCCAAATGAAACTTGGCCCAGCAGGTACCTCAATCAAGTATGCCCTCCTCAGCTGATCGATTGTATAAATGTACCCACCAGACATGGGTACACCGCACTATGCAGGCTCTAGAATGTGGTGGGCTATCAGGCTAATCATTCCACTCAAACCAATTCCCCCCTTCTTCTTCTTCGTGTGGATCTTCAGGCAACTGTCTATAAAGATCTCAACCCAATCCGGCGTACCACGGGACTGGGGAGCCAAGCTCCATAGCCCGGACAGATCGCCCGCGGGCACCTTGTTCACGTCGCCTTGACCGTTGAAAGACATGGCCAGGACCTTGTGAACCAAACGTAGGCATGGATGGACAAATTTGTAGTTGTATTCGCCCTGATGTCCATCAAATCTGGTGCTAGTAGCTGCGTGCCAAATGTCATGGCGTTGTTGCTCTGAAGCTAGGGACTGCCAATCTGGCGAGGGGGCCCGAGTAATCCCAAAGGCATGTCTTAGCTGGTCGTGCGTGCAAGTATGACTTTGGTCCAACAAGTTGAACCGAATCCTAGAGGCGTCCACACGCTCAAATGTAACTAGAAACTCTGCTTCCAACTCTGGGTATGTGGGCGCATTGCACTCTATGAATCCCCCTAACCCGCCATGAGTGAACATTCGACGGGTGACATCCAACATACGTAGTCTCTGAAGGGTGGGAACATCAAAGAACTTTGTTTGTATAAATCTTTTAAGATCGAAGTTCTCGAATGCCTTCTTCTGTTCTTTAGACGCGTTCTTCAACCGACGCACCATTGTTAACAAATCTCAGCAGTAGATGTCAACAACCCAAACAGATCTAGAATTCAACAACAAACCGTCAACACAACTCAAGCCAATCAACAAAACACCCAAAATAAACAAGCCTCAAGTAACTCATTAACCTCAAATCAAAACCCCAACACAAATATCTTTGAATTAAACTACCTAGAAACCAAATCCATCAATCATCCACCCAAACTCAAGAATACTTAACAATTATCAACAATCACACCCCAAATTACTTAAATTACCACTTTCAAACCAAAGTTCTAACTTTGAACTTCACCACTAAAAAATCAGCCCCATATATACCGGTTATACCGACCCTTAAAAAGCAACAAAAATATCCCACACAAATTTCAACCCTTAAGCAATGAATAAGCAACTCAATATCCAATCTCTACCTAGTTCTCAAGCGTATTAAAATCTTAAATTGAGAGAGAATAAGGGAGAAATCATACCAGGAGAGTTGTAAAAGAAGGATGAAACCATACCGGCGCGCAGGACTGTTGTGAGCCTAATTTGCCATGTTTTACACTTAATTTTATATCGATTTCTGCATACATTGCATACATTTGGGTTAGAACAATACAGAATCTGTGTAGTTTACACTTATTTACAATATATGGAGGTCTACACAAGTTTTGGTTATATTTCGCAGAAATCGGACGCACTTTGAAGCTTAAAGGAAACTCATGGAGAAGCTAAGGATGTTGCATCTGGAGAAAACACCATTTTTCACTATTCTTCGTTCCGAATCAAGCTTTGATGTCTTCATGAGAGTTGTAGCCCTCGGAAAGAGCTTTCCAACGCATGGTCATATGCGTCAATCCGACGAAAGGGGAACTCGAGAAAGTGCGTTTTAAGAACAGAGCAGAAAGCTGAGAGAAACTCAACTCGAGATCGACTAGACCTCCGAGCCTTGTCGAGCACCAGTTACTCGAGACAGACGAGGGCTACTCGAGACAGACGAGGGCTACTCGAGATCGACTAGACCCTTGTCGAGATCGAGTAGACCTCTAGAGCCGCGTTACTCGGTTGTGACGAGTCCTACTCGACTTGGGATTCCTTGGGCGTGAAGGAAGTCGATTTGGCCGGGATCTATCCAAAGTTGATCAATTCTATCCAAGGAGACAAGATCTATCAAGACATGAAGACTTACCCACTTTAGAATTATCTTTTCCTTTTTGATTTATTTCCTTAAAACATTCTATTTATCTTTTAGCAAATTAGATATAGAAGTAGATATAGATAGAAGATTCTATCCTTGGTTAGCTAGGGAATGAAGCCTATAAATAAAGCCCATGTGGCTCAGTTTTATTCATTCAATTTCAGAGCAAGACAAGTAGTTCCACAGAAAAGTTTAGGAGTTCTAAGGTTTTTAGGGTTTTGGCTTTCTGCGAAAGTTGATTGCCGGAATTGTAAAGGCTTTTGAATATAGTTAATGCAAGTTATTTCTTTTCATTCAATGTCTGCAATTGCGATGAGGCGTGAGTAGTCCACCCACTTCTGGGGCTGGGGTGAGCCCGACGGTGGCCATGTGAGGCGATGCGATAAAGGTCAGATCTTTTGTGCGATTCATCTTCTATCCCTATGAGCATGATTCTTTTGCGAGAGTTGAAGGTGATCCTTGTTTGTATTATTGAAGCGAAAGTGATCTTAATGCAACTTGGATTAATTATGTGAAAAAGGGTTAGTAACAATTAGGGTTTATGCGAAAGCCTCTATTTGCCTATTTGTTAATGACGAAGTTATTTGATGGAAAGCATGATCTTTTTATGCCTTTATGTGTCGTTTTGCATGGTTATCGTTGTCGTGTTTATACCCTGGCCTTGGAAGTATTTTATTATATTGAAGTTAATTTCTGTCGAAAATCTGCATTTGTCTTTAATTCTGCAATTTACAAGTTTTCTGCATTGTTACTCGATACAGAGGAGATCTTGTCGATCTCGAGGAGGACCTTTGTCGAGGTCGAGTACGTTCTTGCTTGTCGAGTTGATTGCCTTTGTTTTCTGTTTTCATTACTGTTCTTGTCGACCTAGAGGACAGTTACTCGACTTCGAAGTAGCTTCTGTGTCCTCGAGTTGCTTTCTGCTTTACTTTTGTTTCTGCTTTGTTTCTGTTTTGCTTTGCTTCCTGTCTTTAGTTTGTTCTTTGCTTTTGTTTTTATTGCCATTGCCGGGTTTATTTCTGTTTCTGCGTTTCTGCCTTTCTGCTGCTGTTGTGAGAATTTACAGCTACCTAAGAACTGCTGACGTGCTTCCTCGTGGATTCGATCCTAATTTTCTCTTACTACAACGGGAGGAAATCTTGTATTTATTTGCTGAAATAGGGGAGTCAGTTTGAACCTTATTTGATATCTATTTAATACTCGATTTACTCCTGCAACAACAAATTGGCGCCGTTGTCGGGGAAGCAATCAATCGCGCCTTAGGTAGTCAGTTCTCACTGTTTCTTTGAGTTAGTTTGCAGGTGTATGCGTCGTTCTGGTCAAACACCTGAGTTTGACGCCTTAGACGAACCGGAACGCCTTTTTCACATCAGAGCTAAACTACAAAGAGCTATGGCAGCTGCGGAGACACAGGAACAGCTGATCGCTAGGCTTACCAGGGAACGCGCCGCTAAAGATGCTGCTATCGCCGCTGAGAGAGGAGCAAGGGAACAAGCAGCTGAACGCGCGAGGCAAGCGGAAACTGAGCTTGCCCAATATCCAACCACTGCTGAGGATTATATGCATCCGACTCTCATCGTGCCTGAATCGGTGATTCTAATCCCTGAGAACTCTTTTGAAATTCGCACTCAATTTCTTATAGAGCCTAAAAATAATGCCTTTTATGGCAGATTTAATGAGTGTCCTCTTGAACATATTACTAATTTTCATGATATGTGTCGTACTCTTGCTGAAGGTACAACTCTGGAATATGTCAAGATGAAAGCTTTTCGCTGGTCGCTCGCTGGACCTGCAGTGAAATGGTTGGAAGGGCTGAAAGCAAGATCACTTACAACCTGGGCTCAAGTAGAGCAGGAGTTCCTGAACAAATTCTTCCCACCCGCCAAAACAGCACATCTCCGCCAGAAAATCACCGCCTTCAAACAGCAGAAAGGAGAACCATTGGAAAAGGCATGGGAACGCTACAAGGAACTTCTGCGATCTTGCCCTACTCATGGACAACCACCCTACATCATCCAGGAGATCTTCTTCAACTCTCTGGATCAAGTCACTAAGGACAGAATCAACAATTATACTCGCTACGAGTATCTGACGATGCCGCCAAGTGACGCATGGGGTGTGCTAGAGAAGATCACCAACTACGACAACAAGTATGGGTCTACTGTAACCTATGAAGAGAACCCATACGCCAGACCAGCACCATCCATGCCCCTATATGAGCCACCTAAGGAGATTGATCCAGATGTTAGGGAGCAATACTACAGAGACCAGAATAAAAAGCTCATTAAGCAAGTCAAGTATATCTCTGTCAACCAGCCTTGCATTGAATGCGGATCGCAAAGGCACACCACTCCTGAGTGCCCACACACAGAGCAAGTCAGGATAGCAGAGCACCATGAGGATGTAGCTTACGCAGGGGGTCCCAATCGCTACATGGGAGACCAAAGGTTTCAGCAACCACAATGGAACCAAGGTGTCCCTAGGAATCCCCCGCCCTACAGAGCTCCAGGACATCCAGAAAGGGACCAAAAGAAGGATGATATACAGACAGTCCTTGAGGAGATACGGAGGAACCACTCAGAAACTAGGCAATCTTTCAACGCCGTCTATACTCAGATGCAAGGTGTCAACTCTAGGCTTGGGGAAATTGATATCTGGAGGAAATCAGTTCATACACAGATTGGTCAGCTGGCAGCCGGAATCCCCAGACAGTCAGGGTCACTTCTAGGATCTTCAGAACCAAATCCTAAGGGAAAGACTGGACACATCGCTGCTGTAAAACTCAGGATCGGCCATCAATTACAGGAGCCAGAGGTCGGGAAACAGCAGGACAGCGAGGAACAGCAAGTCGATCTCGACAAAACAGTAGTCGATCTCGACAAGCATCTAGTCGACCTCGACAAGACTCTCGTCGACCTCGAGGAGAAGATTCCAGAATCTTCGTCTGCACCACACAACAACTCGACTGGGCCCAATCTGGTCGATGTCGACGAAAGACTTGTCGATGTCGAGGAGCCCCTGGTCGACATAGAGAAGTCCGCAGCACCTCCGACGTCTGTTATGGCTCCGACGCAGAAAAAGAAGCTGCCTTTCCCCACAAAATCTCTAAAGGATCCGGTGGAGAAAAAGTTTCAGCGCTTCATCAAGATGCTTCAGAAGCTAAACTTCACCATCCCCTTCACAGAAGCTCTCAATGAAATGCCATCCTATGTCAAGTTCCTGAAGGAGATCCTGAGCAAAAAGCGATCGATGGCAGAAATCACAGAGGAGTGCAGCCATTTGGACATATTGGAGAAGAGGCCGGATCCAGGTAAGTTTGCTATAACTATTGGATTTGATCCATAAAAAATTAATGCCCTATGTGATCTTGGAGCTAGTGTTAGTATTATGCCTTTAACGATTTGGTCCAAGATTAAGATAGGTGCCTTGGAACCTGTGGATGCTAGACTATACATGGCCAACAACACGGTCGTCATTCCAACAGGAATGGTAGAAAATGTCCCAGTACAAGTAGGTAAATTCTTCGTCCCTGCTGATTTCTTAATAGTTGATATGTAAGAAGATCCTGCTTGTCCAATTATTTTAGGAAGACCATTCTTGGCGACGGTGGATGCCAACATAAGCGTAAGGAAAGGAGTGCTCACCTTCAACATCAGCGATGAGGTTATTGAGTATTCCTTTAACAAAACTGAAAGGCATACAGGTCCAATGGAAGAGGTCAAAGCTATCTCAGCTGGCTACATCACCTGCGGGGAACCCAAGGTCAGAAATATGACCCCTGAGGAGATAGAAAAGAGGGATATGGAGGCCCAGGTGGAGGAGATCATGGCAATCCTTAAGGAGAACATAGAGAATCCAATCGACACAGACCAAAGTAAGTCGTTATGGATTGATTATTTTTCGGATGCCTTGCCAGGGACTAAGTATGGGGTCAAGATCGACCAGGGCTCCTCGACATCGAGTAGAGCCCTAGTCGATCTCGACCAGACCAAGGACACTCCACCAGAGCCAGCATCGTCGAGCAGAGGATCAGAGAAACCAGGCTCGTCGATCTCGACAAGCCTCGTCGAGGTCGACCACAACTCGGAGCCACCAGTCCCTGCTTCCCCGAGCGCACCACCAGAGCCAGGAGAGCCCTTGTCGATCTCGACCACCCTTGTCGAGATCGACCACCACTCGGAGAGCCCAGCCCCGCCTTCCTCGACGAGCAAGCCACCAGGAGGAGAAGGCTACTCGATCTCGAGTAGCCTTGTCGAGATCGACAAGGTCACGTCTTCCTCGACGGCCCCTTCCTCGACGCTGCAGACACCAGGACCAGAGCCCTTGTCGAGGTCGACCAGGCTTGTCGAGATCGACCAGATCCTGTCTTCGTCGACTTCTGAATCTTCGAGCAGACCACCACCAGGACCAGCAGACTTGTCGAGATCGACTAGCCCTAGTCGAGATCGACCAAACACAGTGGTCCCCGATTCCGTTTCTGCAAAGGTTAGTCAAGGTATGGATCTTTCTTCTCCTATTTCCATTAAAGATTTATCTATACATGGGAGAGGTCTGCCTTGGTATGTGCGATTGTGCAGGATTTCCAATGACGAGCCGAAGGAATATGAAGTTGGAGACAAACTCTATGTCTCTAAATCAAAGGATCATTGGTTTCCCAACAAATTCAACAAGAAGCGGATGGGACCGTTCGTGGTGAACAAGATCCATTCTGGAGGATTACAGCTGATGGCCAAGAATGGAGTCTTATTTGAAGCCCAAGCTACATGGGGCCTGCAAATGCCACCTTGAGCATTAATGGAAAGTCGGCCTAGCGACTATAAAATCTAGAGCATGTACATAGATTTTTTTTTTTTAGGACATTTGAGACTTTGTTTTTTGTTTTTGGTTTTGAACACTTTTAGTTTTGCTATTATGGGTATATGTCTTCTACTTTTCAGGTCAATGGATGGAACCAAGCTACATTAATACTCGGCCCAGGAGGTGCTCCATTCGATATTTTGAGGCTCTGCACACCTGTCTAGTGAGTTTCTTTCTTTACCCTTGTTTTTTATACAGTGAGGACACTGTAATGTTTAAGTATGGGGTGGGGGAAGGGCTTACTTTGTGCATATTTGATCATATTTGACACGACTTGTGCATTATTATTTCTTTGAATTGCTACATGGCAATTTTGGAATGCATTATTAATTTATGTGCATATATACATGTTTTCCAAAATTTGAGAAAAATGACCCCCATTGAAAATTTTGAAATAATGTCATGGAAGCTTATATTGAACTCGACGATGCAAAATTAGATTCATTAGAGATATAGCATGAAATTGCCTAGTAAAGGGAAGTCACAATGAAGTGCATTATTTATTGAAAACCATGAAAGGAGGTAAAATTTGAAGTTGCTTTTGACATGTTGCATGATAAAATGATTGACGACTTTATATTTCCATATAATGCTCATATGTTTATAATCCTAGCCATACCTATGCTTATGCATCACAAAAGCCATAATATGCCTTATTTCAAATATTGCTCCACATGACCTAAATATTTGCCATTCTTTACCTTATCCGGGGATTATGTTGAGAATGATGTTACATTATGGAGATTGTTATATGGTTGTTGTGTTTATCATTATTGGAGTTTGGAAGGAAATTGTTTGAAATATATGGAAAATTTAATGAGTGAAAGAAAATCCAATCACCTCAGGAGATAAAGGTAGATTGACCCTGCTCTCTAAGATAATAGTTTGGAGAGATGGGACACATTGTGAGGAGTCCAAAGCACTAAGTATCCGGGGCCATTCATGACACCCATGTTTACGACTCGCGAGAAGGCAGTGCTGAGGTTAGAGAGGTAAAAGCATTATTATTGAGAAAAGCAATATGAAAGGTGATGAATTATATGGAGAAAGAATGTGGAATGAAACTCAAGTTTGGAAATAGTCTATTTCCCCCGATCATAAACACCACATTGCCAAAAATTGCCCACCTTTTAGCCTTTTACCATTCTACTCCTTCATGAGCTTAAATTAAAGTCTTCTTGATTATCAAATGCTTTGTCACTTATGAATGTTTATGCATAACCCTCCTTTTATGAGTAGATGTTGCTTTTGTATAATTGCACATGCATGGATCTGTGACACTAGTACCTTTTCGAGGATGGTAATTGACTGCAGGGACATATGAGAATGAATCTAATATGTTGAGAGTTTGAATTCTTCCCCTGAATGACAATTAAAAGTATTGCTTGAGGACAAGCAAGCTTAAGTATGGGGTGTTTGTTGTGAGCCTAATTTGCCATGTTTTACACTTAATTTTATATCGATTTCTGCATACATTGCATACATTTGGGTTAGAACAATACAGAATCTGTGTAGTTTACACTTATTTACAATATATGGAGGTCTACACAAGTTTTGGTTATATTTCGCAGAAATCGGACGCACTTTGAAGCTTAAAGGAAACTCATGGAGAAGCTAAGGATGTTGCATCTGGCGAAAACGCCATTTTTCACTATTTTTCGTTCCGAATCAAGCTTTGATGTCTTCATGAGAGTTGCAGCCCTCGGAAAGAACTCTCCAACGCATGGTCATATGCGTCAATTCGACGAACGAGGACTCGGGAAAGTGCGGTTTAAGAACAGAGCAGAAAGCTGAGAGAAACTCAACTCGAGATCGACTAGACCTCCGAGCCTTGTCGAGCACCAGTTACTCGAGACAGACGAGGGCTACTCGAGACAGACGAGGGCTACTCGAGACAGACGAGGGCTACTCGAGATCGACTAGACCCTTGTCGAGATCGAGTAGACCTCCAGAGCCGCGTTACTCGGTTGTGACGAGTCCTACTCGACTTGGGATTCCTTGGGCGTGAAGGAAGTCGATTTGGCCGGGATCTATCCAAAGTTGATCAATTCTATCCAAGGAGACAAGATCTATCAAGACATGAAGACTTACCCACTTTAGAATTATCTTTTCCTTTTTGATTTATTTCCTTAAAACATTCTATTTATCTTTTAGCAAATTAGATATAGAAGTAGATATAGATAGAAGATTCTATCCTTGATTAGCCAGGGAATGAAGCCTATAAATAAAGCCCATGGGGCTCAGTTTTATTCATTCAATTTCAGAGCAAGACAAGTAGTTCCACAGAAAAGTTTAGGAGTTCTAAGGTTTTTAGGGTTTTGGCTTTCTGCGAAAGTTGATTGCCGGAATTGTAAAGGCTTTTGAATATAGTTAATGCAAGTTATTTCTTTTCATTCAATGTCTGCAATTGCGATGAGGCGTGAGTAGTCCACCCACTTCTGGGGCTGGGGTGAGCCCGAAGGTGGCCATGTGAGGCGATGCGATAAGGGTCAGATCTTTTGTGCGATTCCTCTTCTATCCCTATGAGCATGATTCTTTTGCGAGAGTTGAAGGTGATCCTTGTTTGTATTATTGAAGCGAAAGTGATCTTAATGCAACTTGGATTAATTATGTGAAAAAGGGTTAGTAACAATTAGGGTTTATGCGAAAGCCTCTATTTGCCTATTTGTTAATGACGAAGTTATTTGATGGAAAGCATGATCTTTTTATGCCTTTATGTGTCGTTTTGCATGGTTATCGTTGTGGTGTTGATACCTTGGCCTTGGAAGTATTTTATTATATTGAAGTTAATTTCTGTCGAAAATCTGCATTTGTCTTTAATTCTGCAATTTACAAGTTTTCTGCATTATTACTCGATACAGAGGAGATCTTGTCGATCTCGAGGAGGACCTTTGTCGAGGTCGAGTACGTTCTTGCCTGTCGAGTTGATTGCCTTTGTTTTCTGTTTTCATTACTGTTCTTGTCGACCTAGAGGACAGTTACTCGACTTCGAAGTAGCTTCTGTGTCCTCGAGTTGCTTTCTGCTTTACTTTTGTTTCTGCTTTGTTTCTGTTTTGCTTTGCTTCCTGTCTTTAGTTTGTTCTTTGCTTTTGTTTTTATTGCCCTTGCCGGGTTTATTTCTGTTTCTGCGTTTCTGTCTTTCTGCTGCTGTTGTGAGAATTTACAGCTACCTAAGAACTGCTGACGTGCTTCCTCGTGGATTCGATCCTGATTTTCTCTTACTACAACGGGAGGAAATCTTGTATTTATTTGCTGAAACAGGGGAGTCAGTTTGAACCTTATTTGATATCTATTTAATACTCGATTTACTCCTGCAACAACAAATTGGCGCCGTTGCCGGGGAACAATCAATCGCGCCTTAGGTAGTCAGTTCTCACTGTTTCTTTGAGTTAGTTTGCAGGTGTATGCGTCGTTCTGGTCAAACACCTGAGTTTGACGCCTTAGACGAACCGGAACGCCTTTTTCACATCAGAGCTAAACTACAAAGAGCTATGGCAGCTGCGGAGACACAGGAACAGCTGATCGCTAGGCTTACCAGGGAACGCGCCGCTAAAGATGCTGCTATCGCCGCTGAGAGAGCAGCAAGGGAACAAGCAGCTGAACGCGCGAGGCAAGCGGAAACTGAGCTTGCCCAATATCCAACCACTGCTGAGGATTATATGCATCCGACTCTCATCGTGCCTGAATCGGTGATTCTAATCCCTGAGAACTCTTTTGAAATTCGCACTCAATTTCTTATAGAGCCTAAAAATAATGCCTTTTATGGCAGATTTAATGAGTGTCCTCTTGAACATATTACTAATTTTCATGATATGTGTCGTACTCTTGCTGAAGGTACAACTCTGGAATATGTCAAGATGAAAGCTTTTCGCTGGTCGCTCGCTGGACCTGCAGTGAAATGGTTGGAAGGGCTGAAATCAAGATCACTTACAACCTGGGCTCAAGTAGAGCAGGAGTTCCTGAACAAATTCTTCCCACCCGCCAAAACAGCACATCTCCGCCAGAAAATCACCGCCTTCAAACAGCAGAAAGGAGAACCATTGGAAAAGGCATGGGAACGCTACAAGGAACTTCTGCGATCTTGCCCTACTCATGGACAACCACCCTACATCATCCAGGAGATCTTCTTCAACTCTCTGGATCAAGTCACTAAGGACAGAATCAACAATTATACTCGCTACGAGTATCTGACGATGCCGCCAAGTGACGCATGGGGTGTGCTAGAGAAGATCACCAACTACGACAACAAGTATGGGTCTACTGTAACCTATGAAGAGAACCCATACGCCAGACCAGCACCATCCATGCCCCTATATGAGCCACCTAAGGAGATTGATCCAGATGTTAGGGAGCAATACTACAGAGACCAGAATAAAAAGCTCATTAAGCAAGTCAAGTATATCTCTGTCAACCAGCCTTGCATTGAATGCGGATCGCAAAGGCACACCACTCCTGAGTGCCCACACACAGAGCAAGTCAGGATAGCAGAGCACCATGAGGATGTAGCTTACGCAGGGGGTCCCAATCGCTACATGGGAGACCAAAGGTTTCAGCAACCACAATGGAACCAAGGTGTCCCTAGGAATCCCCCGCCCTACAGAGCTCCAGGACATCCAGAAAGGGACCAAAAGAAGGATGATATACAGACAGTCCTTGAGGAGATACGGAGGAACCACTCAGAAACTAGGCAATCTTTCAACTCCGTCTATACTCAGATGCAAGGTGTCAACTCTAGGCTTGGGGAAATTGATATCTGGAGGAAATCAGTTCATACACAGATTGGTCAGCTGGCAGCCGGAATCCCCAGACAGTCAGGGTCACTTCCAGGATCTTCAGAACCAAATCCTAAGGGAAAGACTGGACACATCGCTGCTGTAAAACTCAGGAGCGGCCATCAATTACAGGAGCCAGAGGTCGGGAAACAGCAGGACAGCGAGGAACAGCAAGTCGATCTCGACAAAACAGTAGTCGATCTCGACAAGCATCTAGTCGACCTCGACAAGACTCTCGTCGACCTCGAGGAGAAGATTCCAGAATCTTCGTCTGCACCACACAGCAACTCGACTGGGCCCAATCTGGTCGATGTCGACGAAAGACTTGTCGATGTCGAGGAGCCCCTGGTCGACATAGAGAAGTCCGCAACACCTCCGACGTCTGTTATGGCTCCGACGCAGAAAAAGAAGCTGCCTTTCCCCACAAAATCTCTAAAGGACCCGGCGGAGAAAAAGTTTCAGCGCTTCATCAAGATGCTTCAGAAGCTAAACTTCACCATCCCCTTCACAGAAGCTCTCAATGAAATGCCATCCTATGTCAAGTTCCTGAAGGAGATCCTGAGCAAAAAGCGGTCGATGGCAGAAATCACAGAGGAGTGCAGCCATTTGGACATATTGGAGAAGAGGCCGGATCCAGGTAAGTTTGCTATAACTATTGGATTTGGTCCATACAAAATTAATGCCCTATGTGATCTTGGAGCTAGTGTTAGTATTATGCCTTTTACGATTTGGTCCAAGATTAAGATAGGTGCCTTGGAGCCTGTGGATGCTAGACTATACATGGCCAACAACACGGTCGTCATTCCAGCATGCATGGTAGAAAATGTCCCAGTACAAGTAGGTAAATTCTTCGTCCCTACTGATTTCTTAATAGTTGATATGCAAGAAGATCCTGCTTGTCCAATTATTTTAGGAAGACCATTCTTGGCGACGGTGGATGTCAACATAAGCGTAAGGAAATGAGGGCTCACCTTCAAAATCAGCGATGAGGTTATTGAGTATTCCTTTAACAAAACTGAAAGGCATATAGGTCCAATGGAAGAGGTCAAAGCTATCTCAGCTGGCTACATCACCTGCGGGGAACCCAAGGTCAGAAATATGACCCCTGAGGAGATAGAAAAGAGGGATATGGAGGCCCAGGTGGAGGAGATCATGGCAATCCTTAAGGAGAACACAGAGAATCCAATCGACACAGACCAAAGTAAGTCGTTATGGATTGATTATTTTTCGGATGCCTTGCCAGGGACTAAGTATGGGGTCGAGATCGACCAGGGCTCCTCGACATCGAGTAGAGCCCTAGTCGATCTCGACCAGACCAAGGACACTCCACCAGAGCCAGCATCGTCGAGCAGAGGATCAGAGAAACCAGGCTCGTCGATCTCGACAAGCCTCGTCGAGGTCGACCACAACTCGGAGCCACCAGTCCCTGCTTCCTCGAGCGCACCACCAGAGCCAAGAGAGCCCTTGTCGATCTCGACCACCCTTGTCGAGATCGACCACCACTCGGAGAGCCCAGCCCCGCCTTTCTCGACGAGCAAGCCACCCGAAGGGGAAGGCTACTCAATCTCGAGTAGCCTTGTCGAGATCGACAAGGTCACGTCTTCCTCGACGGCCCCTTCCTCGACGCTGCAGACACCAGGACCAGAGCCCTTGTCGAGGTCGACCAGGCTTGTCGAGATCGACCAGACCCTGTCTTCGTCGACTTCTGAATCTTCGAGCAGACCACCACCAGGACCAGCAGACTGGTCGAGATCGACTAGCCCTAGTCGAGATCGACTAGCCCTAGTCGAGATCGACCAAACACAGTGGTCCCCGATTCCGTTTCTGCAAAGGTGAGTCAAGGTATGGATCTTTCTTCTCCTATTTCCATTAAAGATTTATCTATACATGGGAGAGGTCTGCCTTGGTATGTGCGATTGTGCAGGATTTCCAATGATGAGCCGAAGGAATATGAAGTTGGATATAAACTCTATGTCTCTAAATCAAAGGATCATTGGTTTCCCAACAAATTCAACAAGAAGCGGATGGGACCGTTCGTGGTGAACAAGATCCATTCTGGAGGATTACAGCTGATGGACAAGAATGGTGTCTTATTTGAAGCCCAAGCTACATGGGCCCTGCAAATGCCACCTTTGTTTTTTGTTTTTGGTTTTGAACACTTTTAGTTTTGCTATTATGGGTATATGTCTTCTACTTTTCAGGTCAATGGATGGAACCAAGCTACATTAATACTCGGCCAAGGAGGTGCTCCATTCGATATTTTGAGGCTCTGCACACCTGTCTAGTGAGTTTCTTTCTTTACCCTTGTTTTTTATACAGTGAGGACACTGTAATGTTTAAGTATGGGTGGGGGAAGGGCTTACTTTGTGCATATTTGATCATATTTGACACGACTTGTGCATTATTTCTTTGAATTGCTATATGGCAATTTTGGAATGCATTATTAATTTATGTGCATATATACATGTTTTCCAAAATTTGAGAAAAATGACCCCCATTGAAAATTTTGAAATAATGTCATGGAAGCTTATATTGAACTCGACGATGCAAAATTAGATTCATTAGAGATATAGCATGAAATTGCCTAGTAAAGGGAAGTCACAATGAAGTGCATTATTTATTGAAAACCATGAAAGGAGGTAAAATTTGAAGTTGCTTTTGACATGTTGCATGATAAAATGATTGACGACTTTATATTTCCATATAATGCTCATATGTTTATAATCCTAGCCATACCTATGCTTATGCATCACAAAAGCCATAATATGCCTTATTTCAAATATTGCTCCACATGACCTAAATATTTGCCATTCTTTACCTTATCCGGGGATTATGTTGAGAATGATGTTACATTATGGAGATTGTTATATGGTTGTTGTGTTTATCATTATTGGAGTTTGGAAGGAAATTGTTTGAAATATATGGAAAATTTAATGAGTGAAAGAAAATCCAATCACCTCAGGAGATAAAGGTAGATTGACCCTGCTCTCTAAGATAATAGTTTGGAGGGATGGGACACATTGTGAGGAGTCCAAAGCACTAAGTATCCGGGGCCATTCATGACACCCATGTTTACGACTCGCGAGAAGGCAGTGCTGAGGTTAGAGAGGTAAAAGCATTATTATTGAGAAAAGCAATATGAAAGGTGATGAATTATATGGAGAAAGAATGTGGAATGAAACTCAAGTTTGGAAATAGTCTATTTCCCCGGATCATAAACACCACATTGCCAAAAATTGCCCACCTTTTAGCCTTTTACCATTCTACTCCTTCATGAGCTTAAATTAAAGTCTTCTTGATTATCAAATGCTTTGTCACTTATGAATGTTTATGCATAACCCTCCTTTTATGAGTAGATGTTGCTTTTGTATAATTGCACATGCATGGATCTGTGACACTAGTACCTTTTCGAGGATGGTAATTGACTGCAGGGACATATGAGAATGAATCTAATATGTTGAGAGTTTGAATTCTTCCCCTGAATGACAATTAAAAGTATTGCTTGAGGACAAGCAAGCTTAAGTATGGGGTGTTTGTTGTGAGCCTAATTTGCCATGTTTTACACTTAATTTTATATCGATTTCTGCATACATTGCATACATTTGGGTTAGAACAATACAGAATCTGTGTAGTTTACACTTATTTACAATATATGGAGGTCTACACAAGTTTTGGTTATATTTCGCAGAAATCGGACGCACTTTGAAGCTTAAAGGAAACTCATGGAGAAGCTAAGGATGTTGCATCTGGCGAAAACGCCATTTTTCACTATTTTTCGTTCCGAATCAAGCTTTGATGTCTTCATGAGAGTTGCAGCCCTCGGAAAGAACTCTCCAACGCATGGTCATATGCGTCAATCCGACGAACGAGGACTCGGGAAAGTGCGGTTTAAGAACAGAGCAGAAAGCTGAGAGAAACTCAACTCGAGATCGACTAGACCTCCGAGCCTTGTCGAGCACCAGTTACTCGAGACAGACGAGGGCTACTCGAGACAGACGAGGGCTACTCGAGACAGACGAGGGCTACTCAAGATCGACTAGACCCTTGTCGAGATCGAGTAGACCTCCAGAGCCGCGTTACTCGGTTGTGACGAGTCCTACTCGACTTGGGATTCCTTGGGCGTGAAGGAAGTCGATTTGGCCGGGATCTATCCAAAGTTGATCAATTCTATCCAAGGAGACAAGATCTATCAAGACATGAAGACTTACCTACTTTAGAATTATCTTTTCCTTTTTGATTTATTTCCTTAAAACATTCTATTTATCTTTTAGCAAATTAGATATAGAAGTAGATATAGATAGAAGATTCTATCCTTGATTAGCTAGGGAATGAAGCCTATAAATAAAGCCCATGGGGCTCAGTTTTATTCATTCAATTTCAGAGCAAGACAAGTAGTTCCACAGAAAAGTTTAGGAGTTCTAAGGTTTTTAGGGTTTTGGCTTTCTGCGAAAGTTTATTGCCGGAATTGTAAAGGCTTTTGAATATAGTTAATGCAAGTTATTTCTTTTCATTCAATGTCTGCAATTGCGATGAGGCGTGAGTAGTCCACCCACTTCTGGGGATGGGGTGAGCCCGACGGTGGCCATGTGAGGCGATGCGATAAAGGTCAGATCTTTTGTGCGATTCATCTTCTATCCCTATGAGCATGATTCTTTTGCGAGAGTTGAAGGTGATCCTTGTTTGTATTATTGAAGCGAAAGTGATCTTAATGCAACTTGGATTAATTATGTGAAAAAGGGTTAGTAACAATTAGGGTTTATGCGAAAGCCTCTATTTGCCTATTTGTTAATGACGAAAGTTATTTGATGGAAAGCATGATCTTTTATGCCTTTATGTGTCGTTTTGCATGGTTATCGTTGTGGTGTTGATACCCTGGCCTTGGAAGTATTTTATTATATTGAAGTTAATTTCTGTCGAAAATCTGCATTTGTCTTTAATTCTGCAATTTACAAGTTTTCTGCATTGTTACTCGATACAGAGGAGATCTTGTCGATCTCGAGGAGGACCTTTGTCGAGGTCGAGTACGTTCTTGCCTGTCGAGTTGATTGCCTTTGTTTTTTGTTTTCTGTTTTCATTATTGTTCTTGTCGACCTAGAGGACAGTTACTCGACTTCGAAGTAGCTTCTGTGTCCTCGAGTTGCTTTCTGCTTTACTTTTGTTTCTGTTTTGCTTTGCTTCCTGTCTTTAGTTTGTTCTTTGCTTTTGTTTTTATTGCCCTTGCCGGGTTTATTTCTGTTTCTGCGTTTCTGTCTTTCTGCTGCTGTTGTGAGAATTTACAGCTACCTAAGAACTGCTGACGTGCTTCCTCGTGGATTCGATCCTGATTTTCTCTTACCACAACGGGAGGAAATCTTGTATTTATTTGCTGAAACAGGGGAGTCAGTTTGAACCTTATTTGATATCTATTTAATACTCGATTTACTCCTGCAACAACAAATTGGCGCCGTTGTCGGGGAAGCAATCAATGAAGACAATTACCTTAGCTCCTAGTAGATAGGAGCGAAACTTCTCCAGTGCAAAGACAACCGCCAGGAGCTCTTTCTTAGTGGTTGAGTAGTTTCTTTGCTCTCCATTCAGAGTCATGGAGGCATAGTAGATGACATGAGAGCTCCGTCCTTCCTTTTCTCCCAAAACAGCCCCCACAGCATAATCGCTAGTGTCACACATAATCTCAAAAGGTTGAGACCATATGGGTGCTTGAATTATAGGAGCGCTAGTCAGGCGACCTTTAAGCTCATCAAAGGATGCTCTACACCTGTCATCAAACTCAAAAGCTACTTCCTTTTTCAGTAAATCACAAAGAGGTGCAGAAATCTTAGAAAAATCCTTAATAAACCTGCGATAGAACCCTGCAAGGCCTAAAAAGGAGCGAATTTCGCGCACATTGGTGGGGTAAGGTAGAGACTAAATGACATCAATCTTAGCCTTATCCACCTCAAGACCCCTGCTAGACACAATATGACCCAACACAATGCCTTGCTCAACCATAAAATGACACTTTTCAGAATTCAAGACTAAGTTGGTGTCTACACACCGCCTAAGCACAAGTGACAAATGATGCAAGCAAATATCAAAATCATCTCCATGCACAGTGAAGTCATCCATAAATACTTCAATAAAGCGCTCTACATACTCAGAAAATATGCTTACCATACACTGTTGGAAAGTCCTAGGTGCGTTACATAGCCCAAAAGGCATTCTTGGATATGCAAAAGTGCCAAAGGGACATGTAAATATCGTTTTTTCTTGATCCTCCGGTGCTATTGGTACATGAAAATATCCTGAGTAGCCGTCTAAAAAGAAATAAAAGGAGCGGTCGACAAGGCGCTCAAGCATTTGATCAATAAAGGGAAAGGGGAAATGGTCCTTGCGAGTAACTGCATTCAATTTTCGATAATCAATACATACTCTCCGTCCAGTTTGTACCCGTCTAGGGTCCAATTCACCATCCTGATTCTCAACAACAGTAATACCTCCCTTCTTAGGGACAACCTGAGTAGGACTCACCCATTTGCTGTCAGATATGGGAAAGATCATACCTGCCTGAAGGAGCTTCAGCACCTCCTTCTTTACCACTTCCATCATTGGCGGGTTGAGTCTCCGCTGAGGTTGTCTAGATGGCTTGGCATCATCCTCCAATAGTATCCTATGCATGCAGAGGGTGGGACTGATGCCCTTAATGTCTGCTATCGTCCATCCTAACGCCTCCTTGTTTTCCTTTAGAACAGTCACCAATCGCTCCTCCTGTCCAAAGGCCAATATGTTAGAAATAATGACAGGCAGAGTATCATTTTCACCAAGAAAAGCATATTTATGGTGATTAGGAAGTTGTTTCAATTCAACATCGGGCGCTTGGATAATAGACGGAAGAAGCTTTTCAGTAGGAATGGTCAGCTCGATGCGGTCTCCCCTTGGTGGCACATAGGTGGGAGATTGATGGTCTAAAGCTACTATAGCCTCCTGCAAATCAGATAAAAATACATAATCTCTAGCAATTTCATCTATATGAGCCTGTAAAGCAACTTCCATCTCATCAACACACTCCAAATCAAAGCAATCTTATTCCATAGTATCAATAACATCCACAAAGCATAGAGAAGGATCATCAGATGGGAATTTCATGGAATCATAAATATTATATTCAACTCTTTGACCATCAAATTCCATAGTAAGAGATCCTGAATAAACATCTATCTTAGTCCTAGCAGTTTTCAGAAAAGGCCTGCCCAATAAAATAGGGCCTTCATTGTTGCCAGGACCCATGTCAATCACAAAAAAATCAGCAGGGAATATCAAATTGTCAACCATAACCAAGACATCTTCAACAATCCCTTTCGGGTAGATAGTAGATCGATCATCAAGTTGAATCCCTACCCCAATATCATTCAAAGGACCCAATCCCAAAGCATGATAAACATTAGAAGGCAAACCATTAATAGACGCTCCTAAATCTAACATGGCTTTGTCAAATTTAGTATCACCTATCACACATGGAATAGCAAACATACTAGGATCACTACACTTCTCAGGCATACGTTTTTTAAATACAGGAGTGACATGTTCGCTTAACTTCACCTTTTGCTTACCTTTTAGCTTCTGGTTCAGCTTGATAGTGCAAAGTTCCTTCAAAAATTTAGCATATCTAGGAATGATTTTGATCAAATTAAGCAAAGGAATGTGTACCTCACACTTACTGAATGTCTCGAAGATTTCCTTGTCATTCTCATACCTTCGTGTATCCTTCAAGGCTTCCGAGAAGGGCGGAATGGGCTTTGGAGTCTCCATAGGTAAGGAGGAAGAAGGGGAAGAAGAAGAAGGAGGAGGAAGAGGGAGAGAAGAAGAAATAGGGGAAGGAAAGCATACTTGGAATGGAAGTGGCGGTGGGCTCGCCGGTGGCGGCCGCAACACGATTCGAGCCCCTGGCAGCGGCCGCCGCACGGTGGTTTTCCCGTCTTCTTCTTCAATAATTTCTATATCCTCGTCCATTATCTCCTCATCGTCCTTTTGATGTGTGACAACCAGTTCCTTGCCACTTCTGAGCGTTACAACACTGACATTCTCCTTTGTTGGATTCTTGATGGTCTGTGATGGAAGCTTTCCTGAACTATTTGCCTCCTTAGAACTTAAGATTTGAATGAGCTGACTCATTTGATTCTCAAGATTTGTCATCCGATCGGATTGCTCCTTCTCTAGATTTTCCATCCGCTCTGACTGTTGTTTATCATTCCTCATGACCAATCGTGACAGTTTCTGTAGTGGATCCTCATTATTCTCGTTTGATTGCTGCTGACCTCCCTGTCGAGGTTCATATTGTTGTTGAGGCCTTACCTGTTGCCCACCTTGCTGATTGAAAGAAGCTTGATAGTTCCCATAGCCTTGCTGATAGCCTATGTTGTAATTGTTGTTGTTGAAATACCCAGGATTTCCATAATTGCCTTGCCTAGGCCTTTGTTGAGTGAAATTCCCAATGGCATTCAAATCAAAATTAGGATCTTGTAGAAGCGGGCACATGTCCATAGGATGAGTGTATTGATTGCAAAGACAACATGCCTTCAGTTGTTGAGGAGTTCTATCAATAACCAATTGTTTCATCATCTCCATAACCTCTGCCAAATCAGTCTGAAGTGCAGCCACAGGAGCATCGACAACGAGTACACCCCTAGCACGAGGGTTCTTATTGAACTGCCCGGAGCCCTAAGATAGCTCCTTAAACACATCCCAAGCTGCGGCAGACGTCTTGTTCAGCATGTTTCCTCCATAAGCAGAATTCACTGTTTTGCGCTCCATATCAGTCAACCCATTAAAGAGAAAAAGCACTAGATCCTTCTGAGAATATCCATGGCATGGGCAGCTGGAGCAGAGCTTCTTGAAGCGCTCAAAGTACTCATGTATTGACTCTGTCGCGTACTGCTCAATGCTGCTGATTAACCTTTTCAAAGCATTGAGCTTCGTTGCAGGGAAGTACATCTCTAGGAAGACTCTCTTCATCTCAGCCCAAGTAGAAATAGATCCAGGTGGCAGATAAAAGAACCATTCATTAGCCTCATCCTTCAAAGAGAAGGAAAAAGCTCTCAGCTTAATTTGATCTTCAGTTACATTCTCTAGTTTCATCCCAACAACCACCGTATGGAATTCAGACAGATGCTTGTGGGGGTCCTCCCCATTCAACCCATTGAATTTGGGTAGAAGATGAACTACCGCAGACTTCAGCTCAAAGTTAACTCCTTCTGCAAGCGCAAGGAATTGGATCGCCAAGGGTTGCTGTGCCAGATCAGGAGCAGAAAGCTCCTTAAGAGTGCGGTTCGCGTCGTTAGTCATCTCTGTTGTAGGTTCTTCTTGATAAAAAGGGAGTTTGCGAAAGCGATCACGAGCTTCTCGCCTTAGAGCGGCAAGGGTCCTTTCAATCTCTGAATCTAACGGCAACAAAGAAGAATTAGTAGCACGGGTATGGACCATATAAGACGATCCACGCTAAAATCAACACTAAAAACACACAAGAATTAAATAAAAATTCCCCGACAACGGCGCCAAATTTGACGGAGGTAAAACTTATCGTTGATTCCGCCAAAGAAAACTCAAACCTATATCAAGTATAGCAATAAGCAAGAGGTCGATCCACAGGAAAATTTGTAATTCAAGTATGATTCAAGTGTCAATTAAAGTAACCAAAGGGGGGTTTATGTGTGTGAAAGTTCCGCCTTTTATCAAAGCAGAGTAAGCAAGCAAAGTAAATGGATTTGGTTTTAGACAATTAGGAGAAGTAATTCTACCTACAATTTTCCACTTTATTGGATTGAAGCGATCCTTGTAACTTTTTCTCGTCCTATTAAGTTCCTTATGAATGCCCTAATCCCGACCTAATATAGTTACTAGTCCAATCAGTCATAGAAACCCTTATCAATCGAACAGTCCCTAAAGAAGGATTTAACCCAATTGATAGCTTTAAGTTCAGAGATTAGCCAAGGTATTTGCAGTCCCTAAAGAGGGATTTAACAACACATTCAACTTCCTACTTATTCAATTAGTTCAATCAGCCCTAAAGGAACAAGTTTGCCACTTAGGTTAAGGTTCATAATCAGGAATCTACAAAACCTTAGCAATTGAATTGATTCTAACTAGTTGCGCGAGCTAGATAGAATAAAACAATAGACAATCAAGCATGATAACTCCTTCCCTTGATGAAAATCGGAATAAGTTTCAAAGGCCTTGACAGTATGTCTGTGTCAAAGGTCTTGGAGCTTTAACAGTGTTGATGAAATACAAAACCCGTTCTTAATGTTAGTATGTTCGAAATATTATTTAATATTCTTATATACTTCCATTATATTATTATGTATACATCTAACCTTTCAGGAAGTATTTTTCGAATGATTTCCTTCCTTGTGATATAATTTGAGAAGATTCAAATCGGAAAGATTGTGGCCTTCGAAGTTTTCAAAGACAGAAGATCCAGCTCAAGCCATGATCTTGTCTAGCCATTGGAGAAGATCCTTGGCGCCGATTTGTCTCAATATAAAGAGAAGGAAGATGAAGACAGAAGATACACATTCATTGAACACGAGCTTTCATACACTCCAAGCCTTCAAGAGAAATCTGTCTTCGTGCGCTCTCTCCTTGTCCTAAGAGTCTGTTATTTCATTTCAAAGCATTTGAGAGTTGCACAGTGAGCTTATAGGATATATTTAGTTATAGTGTTATACTCGAGAGTTTGTAACTCGGGAAGTGAACACTAGGCGATTGATTCACTAAGTGTAAGAGGATTGTACTAGATAGCATAGAGAGGTGGAGCTCTTCTAGATTGGTCTTGGACTCCAACGGAACGTGAGTTGACTAGATTGCAATTGTATAGGAGAGAGGCTTCTCGGGGAGCTACTAGGATCCTAAGTCTTGTGAATCAATAAAAGTCGGTTGAATCCTAGGGTTGTGGAAGAACCCTAGGCGGGGACGTAGGCCAGGTTCGTGCCGAACCTCGTTAACAATTCGTTACGTCCTTTACTTTATTGCTTTACCTTATTTCCACACTTGGTTCGAACTGTTTAACTTTGTGATTCTGGTTTTCAGAGAAAAGACTAAGTCCAATCTCAAAGGGTTTTGCACGGGCTTCAAAAATCTTGAGACTATCTGCCAAAAAACGGCATACTCTATTCAACCCCCCTTCTAGATTATTTCTATATTACTTAGTTTTATATTATCGAACCTTCAATTGATATCAGAGCTTTACTCACTGCTTTTGATCTAACAATCTTGTGAGTTTTAGATCATGTCTGGTGAAGCTAGCGGAGCATTTGCACAGGGAAGGTCCACGAGCAGACCACCCCTCTTTGTAGGAAACAACTTTGTCCACTGGAGATCCTTGAGGAAGATGTTCATTATAGATCAAGATCTGGAACTTTAGAACATTATAGAGAATGGTCCGAAAATTCCAGAGAAAGACGGACCAAATGGAACTAAAGTCGCAAAGAAAGAGTCTGAATACATCCAAGCGGATCTTGAACTCGTCTCCAAAAACTACAGGGCTATTAACTTACTTTATTTTGGTCTTAGCACTGATGAGTTTAACCGTATTTCATCTTGTAGGTCAGCTAAAGAGATTTGGGACAAACTGGTCATCACCTATGAAGGAGTGAGCCAAGTGAAAGACATCAAGATCAGCATCTTCCTTCGAAAGTATGAGCTTTTCAAAATGAAGTCTGATGAGTCAATCAAGGCCATGTTCACACGATTCACAGAAATCACCAACAACCTTGACTCTCTCGGCAAGAGCTTTACAAACGTTGAGAAAGTGAGGAAGATAACGAGGTGCCTCCGAAAAGAAAAATGGAGTCCAAAAGTAACAGCTATAGAGGAAGCACAGGACCTCAGCACTCTACCCCTTGATGACCTACTTGGTAAGCTGATCACGCATGAGATGATCCTTAATGAAGACGATGGAGAACTTCCAGCTAGCACTAAGAACTTGGCACTCAAGTGTAAGAAGGATGAGCCTAAAGATGGATCTAATTCCGAAGATGAGGATGACGATGAGGATGATCCTTTTGCTCTTATCACAAGAGGCCTTGCTCGAATTCTCAAAATGAAGAAACAATTCAACAAAAAGGATGGATCAGAGTCTTCTAAATTTCGAGGTAAGCCTCAATACAACAAGTATGATAAGAAGACTAAACCTTTGTCTTGTTTTGAATGTGGTCAAACAGATCATCTTGTGACGGATTGCCCTCAAAAGAAAAAGAGCCAGTCCAAGAAGGGTGACAAATGGAAGAAGAAAGCCATGATGGCAACTAGGAGTGATTCTGACTCTGACTCCGATAATGAGAAGGCCAATATCTGTCTCATGGCCTCAGAAGATGAATCCCACGATGAGAAGCTTGAAGCTACTGTAAGAGAACTTATGGCAAGTCCAAAAGAGGAGATCACCAAGGTGAAGGAATATAAATAGATTATTAATAGTGGATGCTCGAGGCATATGAGTAGAAAGAGTTCTCTCTTTCATGATCTAAAGGAGCAATCCACGGGAACAATCACTCTTGGTGACAAAGGAAAATGTGACATTGTTGGTATTGGTAGTATTGGAAGTGATTCCAACCATAGTATTAAAAATGTCTATCTTATTAATGGTTTAAAGTATAATTTGCTTAGTGTCTCTCAATTATGTGATAGTGGCAACAATGTCAGATTTAACAAGAAAAGATGTCTAGTGTGCAGAGAAGATATAGGTGAAGTTATATTAACTGCATATCGTTACAACAATATATACGCTGTAAATGCTGATCAAGTGGCACAAGGAAGCTTAACCTGTCTAAAGGCTTGGACGGACGATCCAAAGCTCTGGCACATGAGACTCGGTCATGTGAGCCCACATACACTACAGAAGCTTGTGTCCAAAGGGCTTGTAAGAGGGTTACCTGAGATGGACTTCAAAGGTATTGACATGTGCAATGCATGCACATGGGGTAAACAAACATGTAGCTCTTTCAAACCCCAAAAGGTTGTAAGTTCTTCTAGACCCCTTGAACTTTTACATATGGATTTATGTGGTCCTATGCGAGTCAAATCTCCCAATGGTAAAAAGTACATGCTAGTTTTTGTTGATGATTTTTCTAGAGATACTTGGGTTGCATTTTTAAAAGAAAAATCAGAGGCCTTATTTGAGTTTTCAAAACTATGTAAGGAGTTGCAAACTTTAAGAAATGAGCCCATAGTGTCAATTCGGAGTGATCATGGTAGGGAGTTTGATCAACTTCAGTTTGATTTATTTTGTGCTAAATATGGCATCTCCCATAACTTTTCTGCTCCTAGGACACCTCAACAAAACGGGGTTGTGGAACGAAAGAACCGCACCTTAGAGGATATGGCCAGGACTATGCTTTTACAAAATGCATTACCTAAAACCTATTGGGCTGAAGCTGTTAACACAGCTAACTATATTTTGAATCGTTGTCTTATTCGTTTCATCTTAAAGAAAACTCCTTATGAACTTTTCAAAGGCCGCAAACCACTTATATCTTATTTTAAACCCTTTGGCTGTACTTGTTTTGTTCATAACAATGGAAAAGATAACCTTGGGAAATTTGATGCGTGTAGTGATGAAGGTATATTTCTTCGCTACTCCACAAGTAGAAAAGCTTATAGAATCTTTAATAAAAGGACCCAGTTAGTTGAAGAAAGTATACATGTTATATTTGATGAATGCAATGACGGTTCTTTGAGTGAAAGTGTTACAGATATAGATCTTAACATCCATGCAGAGAACGAGGAAGGTGATGATGCTGCCACCAAGAACACAGAGAAGAGGAACATGCAGGAACATATTGTCAACACTGAAGAATTGGCCCAATGTGTTGAAGATTCGTCCAAAGCCCTTGGTGTCCAATCCAACAGTGTTGAAGTGTGAGAAACTGCTGTAACTGAACCTAACTGGACCACGGAGTCAGATGTACCACAAGTCAATCCTTCCGGTATGACGAATCAAGGAGCTGAGACTAGCAAAAGGAAATTCAAATACTCCTCATCACACTCATTAAAGGATATCATTTCTGACCCTACCTCTAGTATTCAAACTCGTTCTAAACTTAAAGATCTTTGTGCTTTTCACGCGTTTGTTTCTCTTATTGAACCAAAGAAGGTAGATGAGGCCCTTTAAGAGCCAGATTGGATCATTTCTATGCAAAGTGAGCTTAACGAATTTGAAAGGAACAAAGTCTTGACCTTGAAGCCTAGGCCAAAACATTAATTAATGATTGGCACACGATGGGTATTTCGAAAAAAGCTAGATGAGAATGGTAAGATTGTGAGGAATAAGGCAAGGCTTGTTGCTCAAGGCTACAATCAAGAGGAAGGTATTGACTACGAGGAGACCTTTGCTCCCGTATCCAGGCTTGAAGCCATTCGCATTTTATTGGCATTTGCATCTTTTATGAGTATAAAGTTATATCAAATGGATGTCAAGTGTGCTTTTCTTAATGGTTTCTTAGAGGAAGAAGTATATGTGGCTCAACCCCCAGGATTTGAAAGTTTGGAATTTCCCAATCATGTTTATAAACTTGAGAAAGCGCTTTATGGTTTGAAACAAGCACCAAGAGCTTGGTATGAACGCTTGTCAAAATATCTTTTAGAAAATGACTTTAAAAGGGGGTTGATCGACAAGACTCTTTTTATCAAGACCAAAGGAAAGGACATTTTGGTTATTCAAATTTATGTAGATGATATATTATTTGGTGCTACTAACACATCTTTGTGCAAGGAATTTTCTGACATCATGTGCAGTGAATTCGAGATAAGCTTGATGGGTGAACTCAACTTCTTTTTGGGATTACAAGTTCACCAATCCAAGAAAGGGATCTTTGTCAACCAAAGCAAGTACACTAAGGATCTCTTGAAGAAGTTCAAAATGCATCAATCCAAAGCAGCCAAGACTCCCATGAGCTCGACATTATCTCTAGATCAAGACAAGACTGGGAAAAGTGTCAATCAAAAGGAGTATCGAGGAATGATTGGATTTTTATTATATCTCACGGCTAGTAGACCTGATATCATGTTTAGTGTTTGCATGTGTGCTAGGTTTCAAGCTGATCCTAAGGAATCTCACCTCGTGGATGTGAAAAGGATCTTTCGATATCTCAATGGCACTACGGAGCTTGGACTATGATACCCAAAGCAAAAGGATTTCACATTAATTGGATATTCTGATGCAGAATTTGCACACTATAAGGTGGATAGGAAGAGCACATCAGGATGTTGCCAATTCTTAGGAGCATCTTTAATCAGTTGGCACTCAAAGAAACAAAACTCAGTTGCTTTATCCACTGCAGAAGCCGAATACATTGCAGTTGGGGCCTGTTGCTCCCAAATGCTTTGGATAGCTCAAAAAATGCGAGATATTGGCATCAAACTCAAAGGCATTCCTATTAAATGTGACAATACAAGTGCCATCTCCATTACTAAGAATCATGTTCAGCATTCAAGGACCAAACATATTGATGTGAGGCATCATTTCATTAGAGATCATGTTGAAAAAGGTGATGTGTCCATTTCGTTTATTTCAACCGATTATCAATGGGCTGACATTTTTACTAAGCCGTTGGCAGAGGACAGGTTCACCTTCATTAGATGAGAGATTGGGATGCTTAACAAGGATGCACTTTCGCAGAGGGAGCTTTCCCTTTACGAAAGATAAAATCTACTTAGTGTCAAGACCTTTGAGAATTATGTCAAGGTTTGTGAACTAAATGGTAGATCACATATATCGGATCACATATATTTGGTTAATATCTTTCTAGATATTCAATCAATTATATTTTTATTGGATTTCAAAATTGCCTATTTATGTTATATTTTTATTCCGTTGAGATATTTTATTTTTGGAACAAAATATTTAGGTTATTCCCTCCTATTTTAATGGATTTATTTGAATTTTGAATTGGAAATGTTTTCAAATTGGCAATGCTATAATTACCCTCCTTGGAACTCTAAACCCGTCCCATCACTCCATCATCATCTCTCTCTACTTAAACCAAATTCTGTACCCGATTTCCATCACACTCTCAGACTTATCCAAAATCTCTCCAATTTCTCCTTCTTCAACCTCTCAAGCTGTTCTAAAAACCCTAGCCGATTTCCTCCATGGCTCCCAAATCAAAGAAAGCTTCCACACCCAAAAGACTTGGCGCCACCCCCAAGGGACGTCAGGTCACTGCCACCTCTCCCACACCCGAACCCACTCCTCAAGCCATTGTCCATGCTGCTGTCCAGAGCACCATCGCTGAGAGCACGACCACTGCTACCAAGGGCTCTCAAAAACGCTCTGCTAAGAAGCCCCTCAGTGCAAAACAAAAAGGGAAAAAGAAAGTCATCGCTGAGGAGGTGGACGAGGAAGAGAAAGAAGAGGATCTCGACGCCATTCTGGAAAGAGATGCTGCCAAAGAAGCTGAAGAGGAAGCTTTGAAGAAGAAGAAGACCGAGGAGGAGGCTGAGCTTGCAAGGAAACTTGTCGAGGAGGAAGCTGAGAGGATTCGGAAGGAAGCCGAGGCCGAGGAGGTTCCATCTGAAAAGGAGCCTGAGGAAGAGGATGAAGAGCAAGACGAATCTGGAGAAGACGAGGAAGCTGAAGGAGATGACGCGGGGTCCGGTGAGAACTCGGGGTCTGAGGATGAGGAGGAAGAGGAGCTAGAACTTGTTGCCTCTCCTTCTCCTTCTCCTCCTTCCCCGTCTCCAATGAAGCGGAAAGCCTCAATTGCTGTCAAGCCTCCATCTCCCAAGCGCACCAGGAAGGGCACCCTCAGAGGCTTTGAGGCGGCTGCCAAGAGAGCTACTCCAACAATTGCTCGCAGGAAGAATGCCGATCCACCCGCCTACATCCAAGTAAACCAATCCTTACCCGCCTCTTGGTTCGAAAATGCTGAAACGGCTGGTAAGTGGGTAGATGAGTTTCGAACTCGTAGGATAAGCAGTTCTGATTTTTTGGATCTTGAGTTCTTTGAAGCTCTGAAATTGCCCTGCATTGCTCTTCTCAAAAAAATCCCCAGCCTGAACCCTTCTTAATCTTGAAACTGTCTACTATCCCCAGCTAACCCGCCTGTTCTACATAAACCTAAAAGTCAAAGACGATGTCGGCGGTTGGTCTTTGGAGTCCATTGTCAAAGGGGTTAAAATCTCTTTCAACTCCAATGACTTTGCTGATTTCCTTGGCCTACCTAAACCTTGTCCACCCTCTCCCGAGAACCCCACAAAAGAACAGTGCCTAGCCCTTGCTCGATCCAAATATCTCCTACCCGAAGCATCCACCAGCACCTCAAAGCAGCTCACCCACTCTTCCCTTACCCTAGAGGCAAAAATTATTTTCAACATCATTGTTCGATGCCTCTTACCCCGTCTTAACTCTGGCTCACTCCTTACTGATAATGCCATGGTCCTACTTTACCGAATCCTAAATGGCCTTGACCTTGATCTAACCAACACTATCCTTGGATCCATGGCTCATGCTAGAAAAGCCAGAAAAGGCTCTCCCCTCCCTTTTTCCACCCTTTTGACCCAACTCTTCAAAGCTTCTGGAATTAATTTCAAAAATGAAGAACATCAGTGTCATATGGGTAAGTTCTACTCCAAGAGCCTTGAAAAGATAGGCATCACTCGGTCTCCCCAAGGGACCTTGATTCTTGCCTCTACTTCAAAAGCTCTTCCCACTGCCTCAGCCGTTGATGAACGCATGGACAACCTGGAGTTGGGCCTAGAGGAAGTTCGCCTGGATCTCAAGGAGCTGCACAAGGAAGTTATGACGGAAATGAGCCGGATAACCAAGTTGCTGCAAGGTCTGTGGACGAGGCTCACTGATGATGCTCCAAATGACGAAGCTTAACCTATCATATCCCGTCCCTATCCCAAACTTGATACATTGCTGGTTTTTGGAAACTGTTTCAAAACTTTTGGTGACTGTTTTACCTCCTCCCTTTGTTGAAAGACAAAAAGGGGCAGATGATATGCGGTTTAGACTTGAAAACCTTTTTTGCTGTGAATGTCTTGGAAGACCTTGGTTTTTGATTTTTTGGTTTTCGGTTGGATGGCTTTTCATGCTTTAAAATTGTGATCCAACATTTGTCTAACCCTTTCAGGTACTTAGTCCGATTTCGCTTATATTATTTATGCTTGACTAAGTTGCAGGGATGCACAGGTTTTGTCTTTCATCAAGGGGGAGATTGATAACTCCCTCCCTTGATAAAAATCGGAATAAGTTTCAAAGGCCTTGACAGTATGTCTGTGTCAAAGGTCTTGGAGCTTTAACAGTGTTGATGAAATACAAAACTTGTTCTATATGTTAGTATGTTCGAAATATTATTTAATATTCTTATATACTTCCACTATATTATTATGTATATATCTAACCTTTCAGGGAGTATTTTTTGAATGATTTCCTTCCTTGTGATATAATTTGGGAAGATTCAAATCGGAAAGATTGTGGCCTTCGAAGTGTGCAAAGATAGAAGATCCAGCTCAAGCCATGATCTTGTCTAGCCGTTGGAGAAGATCCTTGGCGCCGATTTGTCTCAATATAAAGAGAAGGAAGATGAAGACAGAAGATACACATTCATTGTACACGAGCTTTCATACACTTCAAGACTTCAAGAGAAATCTATCTTCGTGTACTCTCTGCTTGTCCTAAGAGTCTGTTATTTCATTTCAAAGCATTTGAGAGTTACACAGTGAGCATATAGGATATATTCAGTTATAGTGTTATACTCGAGAGTTTGTAACCCGGGAAGTGAACACTAGACGATTGATTCACTAAGTGTAAGAGGATTGTACTAGATAGCATAGAGAGGTGGGGCTCTTCTAGATTGGTCTATGACTCCAAGGGAACGTGAGTTGAATAGATTGTAATTGTATAGGAGAGAGGCTTCTCGGGGAGCTACTAGGATCCTAAGTCTTGTGAATCAATAAAAGCCGGTTGAATCCTAGGGTTGTGGAAGAACCCTAGGCGGGGACGTAGGCCAAGTTCGTGCCAAACCTCGTTAACAATTCGTTACGTCCTTTACTTTATTGCTGTACCTTATTTCCGCACTTGGTTCGAACTGTTTAACTTTGTGATTAAGGTTTCAGAGAAAAGACTAAGTCTAACTCAAAGGGTTTTGCACGAGCTTCAAAAGTCTTGAGAGTATTTGCCAAAAAACGGCATACTCTATTCAACCCCCCTTCTAGAGTATTTCTATATTACTTAGTTTTATATTATCTAACCTTCAAAGTACAAAGAAGTTGAAGCATTCAAATATAGGTAACAATGAACGAGAATTAGAAACTCACAATCAATCCGAATAAAGCTTCAAATTGCAAGCAGAATAGATAAGTTTAGTTCCTCATGGAAGACATCGCTCAAAAGCTCTAAAGTGTCTGATGAATCAATAGCATAGAAGTCATGGAAAAATAACTAAAAGTGGCCTTAAATATCATCCAAATTCGGCCACAAAACAACTAAGAATAAAAACTAGGGTTTCATTAAACGAAACGCATCGTACTGGCACTGACGGCAGATCCGGCGGCGGCCGCATGTATGTTGCGGCCGTAGCATCAGCATTCTTCTTGCATCGGCCCTGGCGGCGGCCGCTGCACACCATGCGGAGCCCGCCGCATTCCTGTTTGCGGTTCTTCTTGTCTTCTCCGATAGTAGCTTGAGGTGATTTGCTCTTTTCATTCCTTGCTTCTCTCCAATGTCTTTTATACTCCTCTTCAAGATATTGCATCTCCCACATGTGTTCCGATTCGATCTGCAAGATAACCACAAATTTGCGCAGAATCCTAACTCTTCTAGAATAATCATAAGACGCAATTTAGTAACAAAGAATGAAAGAAATGCAACCTATCTAAGCTAAAAATGCCTATCTAAGATATGCATTATCACCGACTTTCTCCATTAAGCTCAAGGTGGCATTTGCAGGGCGCATGTAGCTTGGGCTTCAAATAGGACTCCATTCTTGTCCATCAGCTGCAATCCTCCAGAATGGATCTTGTTCACCACGAAAGGTCTCATCCTCTTCTTGTTGAATTTGTTAGGAAACCAATGATCTTTAGATTTGGAAACATAGAGTTTGTCTCCAACTTCATACTCCTTGGGCTTACATTGGAAATCCTACATAAGCGCACATACCAAGGCAAATCTCACCCATGTATAGATAAATCTTTAATGGAAATAGGAGAAGAAAGATCCATACCTTGGCTTACCTTCGCAGAAACAGCTTCGGGGACCACTGTATTTGGTCGATCTCGAGTAACAATACCTGATCTCGATGAGTTTTCAGCTTCTGGTGGCCTGCTGCTCGAGGATGTTGGCGTCGAGGAAACTGGTGCTTGGTCGATATCAACCAGCTTTGTCGATATCGAGGACCTTTGCTCGTCTGGTGGAATCAGCATCGAGGAAGGCGAAGTCGAGGCAGCGAGGTTTTGGTCGATATCGAGGAGTGTTGTGCTTCAGGTTGGCTATTCGACGACGCT
This sequence comes from Persicaria tinctoria, assembly GCA_037127255.1. NCBI lineage: Eukaryota > Viridiplantae > Streptophyta > Magnoliopsida > Caryophyllales > Polygonaceae > Persicaria > Persicaria tinctoria. The sequence goes on from JBANSL010000006.1 coordinate 83,498,199, forward strand.
GCTGCTGGTGGAGGAGGCTGAGTTTGGTCGATGTTGACTAAATTGCTCGAGGTCTAGGAACTTTATCCGACTCCGACCCCATACTTGCATCCTGTCAAGGCATCCGAAAAATAGTTAGTCCAAATCGACGTACCTTGGTTTGTGTGGAGTGGATCTTCTCCACCTGGGCTTCCATATCCCTCTTTTCCAACTCTTCAGGAGTCATATTTCTTACCTTAGGCTCCCCACAATTGATATAACCAGCTGATATAGATTTCACCTCTTCCATTGGACCTGTATGCCTTTCAGTTTTATTAAAGGAATACTCAATTAACTCATCATTGATGTTGAAAGTGAGCACTCCCTTCCGTACGCTTATATTGGCATCCACTGTCGCCAAGAAGGGCCTTCCTTGAATAATTGGACAAGCAGGGTCCTCCGCCATATCAAAAATTAAGAAATCAGCAGGGACAAAGAACTTACCTACTTGCACTGGCACATTGTCCACCATGCATGTTGGAATGACCACCGTGTTGTTGGCCATAGTCTAGCATCCACAGGCTCTAGGACACCTATCTTAATCTTGGACCATATTGTTAAAGACATTATACTCACACTAGCTCCAAGAGCTTCTGTGAAGGGAATGGTGACATTGAGCTTTTGAAGCATCTTGATGAAGCGATGAAACTTCTTCTCTGCTGGATCGTTTCAAGATTTTGTTGGGAACGGCAGCTTCTTTTTCTGATTTGGAGTCAGAACAGATGTCGGAGGTGTTGCAGATTTCTCGATCTCGACTTGATCTTCCTCGACATCGATAAAATTCTTCTCGATATCGACCAGATTCCTTGGTGTCGAGTTGTTGTGCTCTGCAGATGAAGGATGTTCCATTCTGTCATCGATATCGAGTTGTCCTTCCTCGATATCGAGTTGCCTCTTTTCGAAATCGACCAAGGTCTGGTCGATATCTAGTTGTTGTTCTCCTTCGTCCTCCTGCTTTCTGACCTCTGGCTCTTGTAGTTGATGGCCGCTTCTGAGTTTTACAGCAACGATGTGTCCGTTCTTTCCCTTGAGATTTGGTTCTGAAGATCTTGGGAGTGCACCTGACTATCTGGGACTCTTGCTGCTAGCTCGCCAATCTGTGTATCAATTGATTTTCTCCAGACATCGATCTCCCCAAGCCTAGAGTTGACACCTTGTATCTGAGTGTAGACTGAGTTGAACGATTGCTTGGTGTCTGAATGATTCCTCCGGATTTCCTCTAGGACAGTCTGTAGATCATCCCTCTTATGGTCTCTTTCCGGATGTCCTGGAGCTCTATGTGGTGGGGGGTTCCTAGGGGCACCTTGGTTCCATTGTGGTTGTTGGAACCTTTGGTCTCCTATGTAGCGATTGGGATCCCCTGCGTAAGCTGCCTCTTCGTGGTATACTGCCAGCTTGACTAGCTTTGTGTGTGGGCACTCAGTGGTGGTGTGCCTTTGTGATCCGCATTCGATGCAGGGCTTGTTGACAGAAAGATACTGGACTTGCTTGAGGAGCTTCCTATTCTGATCCTTGTAGTATTGCTCTTTGACATTTGGATCAATTTCTTTAGAGGGCTCAGAGAGGGGCATGGATGGTGCTGGCATGGCATAGGGATTCTCTTCATAGTTCACTAGAGTCCCATACTTATTGTCATAGTTGGTCAGCTTATCGAAAGCAGCCCATGCGTCAGCTGACGGCAGTGTCAGATACTCATAATGAGTATATGTGTTGATCCTATCCTTAGCAGCCAAGTCAAGGGAATTGAAGAAGATTTTGAATGATGTAGGGTTGTTGTCCATGCGTAGGGCAGGATCGCAGTAGATCATTGTAGCGTTCCCATGCCTTTGCTAGCGGCTCCCTAGGTTGTTGTTTGAAAGATGTAATCTTTTGGCGAAGGAGGGCTGTCTTGGCAGGAGAAAAGAATTTATTGAGAAATTCCTGCTTTACTTGAGCCCATGTCGTGAGGGATCGTGGTTTCAGTCCTTCCAGCCACTTCAATGCAGGACCAGCGAGAGACCAACGGAAAGCCTTCATCAAGATGTACTACAAGGTGGTACCTTCAGCAAGAGTACGACACATATTAGTAAAGTTTGTTATATGTTGAAGAGGGCATTCATTAAATCTACCATGGAATGCATTATGTTTAATTTCTATTAAGAAAGGAGTGTGAATTTCATAGTTATTTTCAGGGATTAGAATAGCTGATTTAGGCACGACGAGAGTCGGGTGCATGTAATCTTCTGCGGTGGTTGGGTATTAGGCAAGCTCATCTTCCAATTGCCTCCTTCGCGCAGTGTCCTGTTGCCTGCCTGCTCTCTCAGTGTTAAGAGCAGTATCTTTGGCGGTTAGTTCCCTCTAGAGCCTCTCAATCAGCTGTTTTTTTGTTTCTGCGGCCGCCATGGCTCTTTTCAATTTAGCTTGGATGTGTATAAGGCGTTCCAGATTGTCTAAGGCGTCAAACTCAAGTGTTTGACCAGAACGACGCATATATCTACAAAGTACCACAAAGCAAAAGTGAGTTTTAACTACCTAAGGCGCGAATGATTGCTTCCCCGGCAACGACGCCAATTTGTTGTAAGAGGAAATCGAGACTTGCAATTCAAAATATAAGTAAAGTAAAGCAAACCAGATTTCGTCCCTTGCTAATGATTACAAGACTCTCTCCCTATGCAGTAGTGGGAAGTCAGGATCGATCCACGAGGAAGCATGTCAGCGGATCTCAGGTAGATCTAAATCTCACAGACAGAAAAGCAAATAAAAGACAGAAAGAAAGACAGAAATAACAAAGCAAAGCAGAAAATAAAGCGAGGACACAAAAGCTACTCGATATTGAGCAACAATCCTCAATATCGACTACAGCAAGTCTACAACAGAGACAGCAGAAACTCAGCAAAAGTAGTGTCGAGTAAACCCTCCTCGATATCGAGTAAACAATACTCGATATCGACAAAAACTTGCTCGACGTCGACAAACACATAAACTTAAAGATGCAAACTTCGAACACAGAACTCAGATTTTGGTGAATAGAATTCAATAAACTAAAGACTTCCAAAGCCAGGGTATCAACACCACAACGATAACCATGCAAAATAACACATAAAGGCATAAAAGATCATGTTTTCCATCAAATAACTTTCGTTATTAACAAATAGGATTATAGAGGCTTTCGCATAAACCATAATTGTTACTAACCCTTTTCACATAATTAACTCAAGTTGCATTAAGATCACTTTCGCTTCAATAACACAAACAAGGATCATCTTCAACTCTCGCAAAAGAATCACGCTCATAGGGATAGAAGACGAATTGCATAAAAAGATAAAACCTTTACCGCGTCACCTCACATGGCCACCGTCGGGCTCACCCCGACCCTAGAAGTGGGTGGACTACGCGCTCTTCATTATAAAGAAACTCATCAAATAACAAAAGGAAATAACTTGAATTAAATAAACTAAAGAAAGCTTACAAACAATCGAAGCCAAATCCGCTTTCGCCTTTCCAACTTCTCTCGCCACAAGCTCTCTCCTCTACTCTCTCTATGTGACTACTTACTTCTGAAATTGAATGAATAAAACTCAGCCACTAAGGCTTTATTTATAGGCTTTCAACCCTCTCTAATTAGAAAAGAAGATCCTATCTATATCTATATCTAAATATCTACTTTACTTAAAGATAAATAAATGGAATAAAATAATTAAATCCAAAAAGGTAATTCCTCCATGTGTGGGTAAATCTCCTCTTCATAGATAGAACTTGATAGATCTTGGATAGAATCGGACTCCTTCGGCTCCAAGCAATCCAAAACTACGTCGGACAGCAAACCGCGTAACGCGGCTCCGGATAGATCTCCTCGATGTCGAGTAAAGTACTCGATATCGAGTAACGCTGGCATCGACTTCAGCTGGCTGGGCACCTCGAGTAAACAGTCCTCGATATAGCTCGGGCAGGCGCGTCTGGGTTACTCGACATCGACAACTTTCGTCGATATCGAGTAAAGTTGTGTCATCGACTTGCTGGCCTGGTGTTGTCGAGCAATATCTCCCTGATCTGGCTCGGACAGGCACTGCTGGTCTTGTCGATATCGAGTATTTTACTCGATATCGAGTAACTGGTGCTCGGCATCTCCAGGTCTTTGGCTTCTCGACTTGGCACGGCTCCTCGACTCAGGGCATGGCTTTTAGGTTTGTCGATATCGAGTAGAGCTCCGGAGTCGGGTTGGCTTCGTCTTCAGTTCCTCGATCAGCTCCTACTCGACCAGGCACTGCTCGACTTCTTTTGTCGACATCGAGTAAAAGAACTCAATATCGAGTAACTCTTGGCTCCGGCTCGGTTTCGTCCTGGTCCCACTGCTCTTTGACTATGGACTTCTGTAGTTGATTTCCAAGCTTTTCGTCCTTTCTCAGAACTGCTTTAAATTGCTTCGAATTCTGCGAATTTAAACATAAACTGGTGTAGATTCCATAATTTGGTAAATAAACACAAACTACATAGATTTTGTACTATTCTAGCCCAAATGCATGAAATGTATGTAGAAAATGATATAAAAGTAACTGTAAAACATGGCAAAATAGGCTCACAACAAATACTCATATGATACTATCGAATAATCCAGCAAAACCATCGAATAATTTGTAGTTATTTGTTAAAATGACATAAACTGAATAATATTGTAGCACCATCGAATATTCAAGCGATACAATCGAATAATTAAGAGGAAATTTTCATATTCATAAAGAACAAGAGGAAATTTCAAGATTATTAGACACCTGGACATTAGGTTGAAAGTTATGGGCGGCCAAGTGACTAGGGCTCGAGCGGTGATGGTGGTGTGGTACTCGCTGGCTACGGGTGACGGTGGAGGGCGATGATGCAACGGCTCAGACCAAGGTTGCGGGTAGTGGCTGGCGGGAGAGCGTTGTCGAGTCTCATCGACCTCAAAGCCGGGGTACATGGAAGCCGGATTTCTAGAAAGGTGGTTGCGGCCAATAGAGAGGGGACGGAATAATGCTTTGCTACATGGAAGTCAGATTTGCAGGAACTCTCCCTCCCTCGTTCAAAATCGCCATCGACCATCCCAGTCCTCACTAGCTCGCCTCTCACTCTTCCCCGTTAGCCTCAATTTCTCACCCATAGCTAGAGAGCCCTCAAAAACCCTAAACCCCCAAAATTCAAGCCATATTCAAATGCTTGCTTTTCTATTTCCATTAATCCGAGCAGAAACCCTAACCTCTTCTCGATTTTAGCTTCGCCTTTAACTTATCTGGGTGGCTACAGGACTTGAATAAATGGGTGAACACCGAAACTCCGTATGTGTTTAGATTACTTTCTTTTAGGTTTGGTTGGAAGCTTTGTCTCGTAATCTCATACCACCTTATTTCACTTTTTTTTTTTTCAAAATTTTGAAAAACAAATGATGGCGGGGTGTTGCCATTCTATTGGCGCCTTCTTTTTCATTTTCTTTTTCTGAATTTGGGCTAAGGTAACATTACTTCTGTAACACTTTCCAAAACGTGTTACACTTGATCAGAATTATGTGTTACTATTGAAAAAGAGTTGCATACTTAATAAAAATGTTACCTTTTTTAAATATGTTACATCTCTAATGTTACCTTAGGTCAAGAAATGTAGTAGTGGCGTAGTGGTCCTCGAATACCCTTCCTTCCGTTTGCTGATGACATTATTATTTTTGCAAAAGGCAGCTAATTAGCTTGCCCAAAAGCTAAAAATATCATTGATGACTGCTGCAAAATTTCTTGCCAGAAAATTAATTACCATAAATCTGCATTCCAAACAACAAAAGGTATTCCACGATCTAGGATTGAAGAACTTGCAAGATGTCTAAACATATCTAACGTAACCTCGCTAGAGAAATATCTAGGATGTCCAATCATTAACGGAAGAGTAAATAGAGAAACTTTTGAAGACATTATATGCAAATCTAAGGAACAACTAAGTAAATGGCGAGCCAATGCATTAACCCAACAAGGTCGTACGGTACTGATTAGTACAAACCTTGGCGCCAAACCACTTTATACTATGCAAAACTTCATGTTACCATGTGTAATTCATAAAGAACTTGACCAGATTAACAAAACTTTTTTCCGGAATAAAGACCTCCAATTCCGCCCTCTTATCAATTGGGATAAAATCTGTAAACCAAAAGCAAACGGTGAATTGGGGATTAGAAAAACAAAAGATATGAATGAAGCACTCATGATGAAACTATTATGGAAGATCCTTGCGGAACTAGATAATGTTTGCGTCAAAGTGATTTAACTCAAATATCTCAAAAATAGCCACATTTTAAATTACAAGAAAAATGGTGGAACTTCATGGAAATGGTCTAAACTCTCCGCACTTGTCCATAAATTCAAAAGTGGTTTAATTTGACCAGTAGAAAATGGCCAATCAATGCAATTCTAGAAAGACAATTGGTTATCAACGACACCAATTAATAACAAAGATGATTGCCCTTTGATTACTTATTCGAATGAGACAATTAGCGAATATATTAATGGAGGAAAATGGTAGTCGGAAAAATTAACTGTGAAACTGTCACAAAGTATAGTAAAGGACATTATAAACGTCCCACTACCAACTAACGTTTTTTAGGACAGGCTTTATTGGTGTTCGGATAGAAAAGGATGGTTCACAACGGCAAGTGCATACAAACTACTCACGTCACATTACAATATTGGAAATGATGAAAATTCATGGATTTGGAAGGCCCGTATCCCCCCAAAAATTATAACTTTCTTTTGAAACTAAGTCAAAATGGCCTCCCAACAGCAACACGTCTCGCACAAAAAGGGGTCTCAGTTCCGACAACTTGTATTTTCTGTAACCAGGCCGCAGAAGATGATACACATCTCTCTTTTAGAATGTCATTATAATAGTATCCAACCATTCTTAAATAGAGATATCCACCAAGCCATTAACAACCTGATTAGAAGTTCAAGAGATATAAATCCAATATTAGCCCTGTTAGGAAGTAAGTTGAAAAAAACAGAAAAAGATCAAATTGCTTTCACATGGTAGACAACGTGGTTTATTCGAAATCAAAATATATTTAGACATGAAGCTCCACCATCGCAAGATGTCAAACAAATTGTAGCTATACACATGGATAACTGGATGAAAACATCCTTTGATGAACTAAATATCATCGAGAACCACAATCAAACCAAAGCACCAAAATGAAAGACTACAAACAATACGTGGAAGAAAACTACCAGATCGAAAATAAAAACCTCTAGGAACATTCAAAGTCAATTTCGATGGGTCAACATTTGCAAATTCTAACAGCTCTATTGGATTTATTATTCAAGACTGGGAGGGTCGGCCCATCCACATTGGTTATGATTTGATTGACAACCAGACCCTTTTAAATGTTGAGGCTTTTGTTCTCAAACAAGGTATTATTACAGCACGGAATTTACAAATACAATCCATATAAATTGAAGGCGAGTCTCAAATAATCATAAACCACCTCAAAGCACAAACCAAATGCCCTTGGAAAATCGAAATGATTATATCTAATGTTAAAACCCTTCTATCGAGAGTCAGATATGTTTCTTTCTCTCATGTACTCCGTAATGGCAACAGAGTTGCGAATAAGATTGCACACCTTTGCCGCTTTGCCAGGGGTCTCGATATCTTCTATGATTTAGGTCTTCAGGACCTCATCCGTCAGTATGCTATCGGGTAGGTTCCCACCACCTGAAATTTTACCTTATCAAAAATAAAACACACACACACACACACACACACACACACGCGCGCACACACACACACACACACACACACACACACACACACACACACACACACACACACACACACACACATACACACACACACACACACAAAAAAAAGAGTGCAGGAGCACCCACGGTGGACATCGGGGAGGATGTAGATCCTTCTCTCCTCCTATCCTTCTTGATTGACAAGTTTTGTTCCTTATCAATGTTCATAAAACTTGATTTTTCGTTATTCTTGTATTCTTTTTCACGGATCCATTCGTAGTGCATCAACTCACAGTTTACCAAACATTAGGGTTTCCAATCTTGTTTTTTCCTATCAGGTAAGGCAACAAGAACGAAATGAAGTACCAAGTTTCCATATCTAATTCCCATTGGTTTCCATTTGTCTATGTTTGTTTTGCAGGGGCACAGGGAATTAATCCCATGCCATCTACTAGTCGCTTTGCCCAGGGGTGTGAGCTAGAGGGCCTCTCGAGCATGTGATTACTGAACCAGAGGACAGAGTCCAAGTGAATTCGGAGGAACTTGAGGCCTAAGGAGACCCAAATCGATTTGTCGACGGAAACTAATAGCGCCACCACCCCCAATGAGCTTCTCCGGCTAAACCATGCTCTTACCTCATTCTTGTTGGAGATCCTCTCCCTGATTTGCATGAGTACCGAAGCATCTTTGAGGCTCTTCAATATTTTACCATCACTCGTCCGGAGATAACTTATGCGGTAAACAAGGTCTGTCATTCCGTGCATAACCCCTTTGAAATTCATTAGGCAACTGTCAAAAAATGAATCCTACGTTATTTAAAAGGTACCATTTCTCGTGATCTTTGGCTTAAGCCTGCTACGGACACTAGGTTGGTTGCTTTCAAATGAGGGCCTCTAACATGGACGACTCTCGCTCTCAACATGGCTTTGCCATTTAATATGGTGGCAATCTTGCTAGTTGGTCCTCTAGGAAACAGAAAGTGGTAGCTCATTCAAGTGCAAAAGTAGAATATCGTGCTATCACATTTTACTGTCGCTGAGCTCCTTTAGCTTCGTTAGCTCTTCGCCAAATTACAGGTTCCTCTTGGTGGCTCTCTTATTGTCCTTTGTTACAATCTTAGTGCAACCTATATGTCCGCCAACTCTATTCTTCATCAACGTTTCAAGCACATTCGCATCGATTACTTCTTTGTTCTAGAATAAGGTTAGGCTAGGACATTGTTGTTCATCACATTCGTGCTTTGGATCAAGTTGCAAATATCTTTCTCATGTGTGTATTAATCGTTCTCATGTGCTTGCAGTGGAGTATTAGGATAATAATTAGTTAATTCATAGATTTTTTTTTAAAATTTATCTTTAAATTATTTTCCAAGTATTGTAATTGTATTAAATTATACTCTTATTAAGATTCAAGTTTTTCACATATCTTTACGCTTCGGATATATACGTCGCAAATCCACATGTTTATTCCGACGTACTTGCACGTAAAAAACGACGTGCATGCACGTCGTAATCAACGTGCATGTTGGATACGACACACGGCGTGCCTACGTGCGTGCACGTTATTTTTTTAAAAAAAAAACGTGTATGCACGTAAAAAACGACATGCAGTTTTGCACGTCATCAATAACATGAAGTTGCACATCGTTTTTGACTTGCAATACTGCACGTCGTTTTTCACATGCATACACGTTTTTTAAAAAACAAAAAAACATGCCCCTTCGTCTCACATTTTCCATTCCAGATCGTGAGAGAGAGAGAGAGAGAGAGCGACGCCGGCGAGAGAGAGAGATAGAGAGAGAGAGAATCTGACCGAGCAAGAGAGAGACAGAGAGAGATGGAGACGGAGGTGGCCATCACAACACAGGAGGTGGCGGCGCCAACAGTGGAGGGTGGTGGTGGAACGGTGGCGCTGGTGGTGGATGCGTTGGAGGTGGCGCCGACGAAGGTGGTGGAGGAGGCGCCGGTGGCGGAGGCGGCCGACGATCAGCCGGAGGTGGTGGTGCCGGCGTCGGAGACGGAGGTGGCGACGCAGCTCCTATTACCGCCGCGGAAGCGGCGTAATATGGAGGTGTCTCTTGTCCCGACCCCACCGGTATATTATTTGAATTATTTATTTTATTTGATAGTAATAGTTTTATAATTTTATAATATAGTTTGATAGATTATAATATAGTTTTATAATATAGTTTGATAGATTATAATTGATAGATTATAATTGATAGTATATAGTTTTTATGATTTGTTATATGTTTATAATTTTATAGTTTATAAAATATAGTTTTATAATGTAGTTATATAGTTTAGATTATTGTTTAATAATATAGTTGTTAATATAGTTTGTATAATATAGTTTAAATATTTTTTTTATGTTTATAGTTTCAAATACATAAAAATACATTACTTGTATGTTTACAGTTTCAAATATAGTCCGTACAATATGTACAAACTACATTAAAATACATTAAAATAAAATCAAATATAGTAAAAATACATTTAAAGATATTTAAAAACAATATAATATATTTAAACTCATTACAATATCGAAAAGACATTCAAAGACAATAAAAAACATTAAAAGCGATTAATATATATTAAAATATATTAAAAGACATTAAAAGATATTAAAATATAATAAAATGCATCAAAAGACATTAGAATAACATTAAAAGTCAATACAATACATTAAAAGACATTATAATAACATTAAAAGTCAGTAAAAACCATTAAAATCCATTACAAGACAGTAAAAGCACGCAATCGAAGATAAACGGATGTCTATTCTCTCTACACGAGCAAGAAGGTTCGTCGAGTCACTGGGTTATAACGGTAACCCACGGTGTTCATAACCACGGGCTTCCCACCAGCTTGAAGAGTTACGCCATCGCCGGACAGATGAGAGAGGGGGAAAAGAAGATGGCTAGGTGGATGAAGGAAATTGGTACTCCTCCAAAAGCCATTGAGTACGGATTGAGGCAGTTGGATGGGACCAGTGTCACGTCATCGCGTTCCCTTACCAACACGCTCAACAGGATGACCGCCGAAGAAAGGGGTAGTCGGACGATGACCCAAGATACCCTACATCATCTGCGGGAAAGAGGGTACTACTACGAGTTCATACGACATCCAGATGACAACGATGTCTTGAGCGACCTCTTCCTAGCGCATCCTGACGGGATACGACTACTCTGAAGGTTCCATTACGTCATCTTATTGGACAACACGTACAAAACAAATGCGTAAGTTACTTAATTACGATTAAAATATTACACATATATCCAATTATAAAGTATTGTACAAGTAACATATTTACACTTGCAGATATGGGATTCCATTGTGTGAGGTGGTTGGGTTCACACCCTCATGCCATACTTACTACATCACATATGCCTTCATGTCGCACGAGAACGAAGACACGTACGCTTGGGTGTTGCTTCACTTTCAGATCTTGCTTGGGACGGTTCAGCCTCAAACTGTTATAACTGATCGGGAGCTAGGGCTCTTGGCGGCGCTAAATGTTGTCTTCCCCAACGTCCAACATCTCATTTGTTGATTACACGTGATGAGAAGATGCGAGGAAGCTGCTCTGAAGATCACAAAGAATTTAAACCACGCTGTCATCTTCAAAGGCAACTGTTGGGGGTTGTTCCAATCGAGGTTGGAGAAATCATTCAACCAACGTCATCGGGCGCTACACGCTACATGGTACCCATTCCCAGGTGTGGTGGCGTATTTAGAGGCGGTGTGGCTTTCATACAGTAGGAACATCGTACAGTGCTACGTAGATATTGTCTTCCATTTCGGCACTCGTACAACAAACAGGTACCTTATTTCATATCTCCCATTACAATATGATATGACATCAAACATTTAGTTGTATGAACTTCAATGTTTACATGAAACTGTTTATAGAGTTGAGGGTCAGCACAAGGTTCTCAAGGAGGCACTGCACTCATCGATTGGTGACTTTCGCATCGTGATCGATGCAATACATAGAGTCAACGATTGCCAACTGCATGAGCTGCAAACTGCTTTAGAGATCGACCGCTTCAAATGGCCAACGACGGCGTATAAAGTCAACCTTTTTGATGCGGTAAAGACTTTAATCTCCAAAAAGTGTTTCGACTATCTGTACAAGTTGTGACAGGATGTCGTAAACAAAAACATTCCTCCGGAATGCACGGACTGACATTGGAGGATTAGTTAGGGGATCCCTTGTGTCCATAAGATTCAGGCATACGTCAATTCCGGTACTCAGAAACCCACTAAGGACATCCACCCATTCTGGATTGATTTGTCATGGACTGAGATCGACGACACCCCACTACCGTAAAAGTTGTCGTCTTCATACACGGCTTCCAACAATGTATGCGACGATGAACTCCACCCATCCTCATCTGCAAGCTTCCGATCGAAAGGGAGGCCTGGGGGGTCGAGGAATGCCTGCAGAACCAACCTGTTGCCATACGAGGAGTTAAGAGAAAGATTTGTGAGAGAAGAAGCATGTGCTGCTCGACATGCTGCTCGACATCATCCACAAGCAACCTCAGCTCGACGTGGACCTCATGATGTGTTCGGAGGGTTCAACTGGGGTCGAAACAACGTTGATCCCTTCATGCTCGGACATATTCAGAGTGTGAGGGACACTATTGGAGATGGTCATTGTGGCTACCGTGCTTTGGCGTCATTGGCATCACCGATCGGCGATTCTGCTTTCCCGGAAGTCCAAACGTTATTATGCAATCACTTGGAGGATCACGCCGATCTCTACGCCGGTTGTTATATGGGAGGTTACCCATTCCAGCAATTCGTCGACAACAAGAGATGGGTGGGACATGTGCATCCGTTCACATGTCTCCCCATGACCTCGCCGACACCTGCTAACAACCCTCAATCAGCAACCCTTGGTTTAGCCTGCATCGCAAACCAAGGCCATTTTTCTGCGGTACGACTTCAAACTTTTTTGCCTAGATTTTGAGCCTTATGTGTCGAGTCTGGTCGCCCTTTACACTTTGCCTAGATTTTATTCCACTAGTTTATTACAATTATGGATTTAAACCTTTTTTTCCCGTTCCCTGTAACATTATTCGCATATTATCCGAATGAAAACCTTAACAATTATTGCTTGTCATTTAATTATCACTTGACAATTAAACTCGCCAATGCTCAGAATTACTTAGACCCTAAATCCTAAACCTCCACTAGCTAAACCCTTTAATTTCATTCAATTAACCCTAAAAAACCCTTGGTAAACCCTAAACCCTAAGTAGGGTTTGCACGTCACTTAAGACGTGCACAATTGCATGTCGTTAACGACGTGCACAAATGCACGTTATTAATGATGTCCAATATTTGCACGTTGTTAAGGACGTGTAAACCTGACAGGCCTAAGGTCGTTATGCCAAATCAAAGTAAATTCCTAAGATGCAAACTATAACAAGTATAGTAGGTAAGTTAGGGTCGAACCCACAGGGAAACAGAATCAATTGTAAAAGCAAGTATTATTACCCAAAAGTAACTGATTCAAGGGGGAGTTTTGTGTGTTATCAATGACGACAGAACAAGTTGCAATAAGAGGTTGCGAATATATGATGGAAAAGTATCACACCAGGTAATTATCCGCACAACAATTGAGATGGTTCATCATCGCATTCTATGAATCTCAAGTTCTAATGTCCAGTAATTGTTCTCAATTCAGATCGTGTAATAGCTTTTAGTCCTACCAGTCCTAAAAGCACTTATCACCAAATTACAAGGGAAAACCTTCACCAAATAATAAAGCAATAGCATTCAAACATGAATTATAATGAGATACAAGCGATTCTAACAACCCGTTAAAATAGCCTGTAATCGAATCTCCTTCACAATCTACCACAAGCAACCCGCGTATGGTGATTGTGTTTGCTACAGTGAATCTACAACCCCAAACCTGGGATTGGAAACCCTAGCAATATGACTAGTATCAATAAACCTAGGTGATCAATCCAGATTAACCAATAATAAGCAATCAAGCAATAAACTCAGGAGATCGAAACAATTAACAAAGGACAAACAAGAGTAGAATACTCACAACCAAATCAATTGAAGGCTTCAAAGAACCAAGTGTAACAAAGGAGAGTTAGTTCTCCATAGGGTTTGTGAGATGAACAAAAGGGAAAATACGTCTCTGAAAAATAACCTAATAATCTCTCTTCTGCCTTCTCGGCCTATATAAACTAATTAAGTCGGGTTTAACATCCCGTAAAAATATAATATTAAAACTAATAAGATAGGGAAAATCGGATAAGAATCCGTCTTCAGGGACCGACGCGGGCGCGCCATACCTCGTCAGCTACTTCTATCTGGTTCATCGACGCGGCCACTTCCTCCTAGCAGCGTGGGCGCGCCAGTAGCAGCGCGGCCGCGTCAAGTGCAGCGCGGGCACGTCAGCTTCACCAGATTCCAGCTTCTTCCGAAGTTCTTCACTTCGACTCTTCTGTAACATCCTTCTTTCTTCCTTGTTCCTTCTCATGTATCTTGTGTTCCTCTTTGAGATATTGCATCTCCCAAATGTGTTCCGATTCAATCTGCGAGATAAACACAAAATTGCGCAGAATCCGAACTCTTCCAAAATAATCACAAGATGCAATTTAGCAACAAAGAACGAAAGAAATGCAACCTATCTAAGCTAAAAATGCCTACAATGTCTATCTAATATATGCATTATCAAATTCCCCCACACTTAGCCTTTGCTTGTCCTCAAGCAATGATAGAATGAACATGAATCAATGTATCCCACAAGAAATCCCTTCAAATTTCAATCCTTATCAAAAAGCAACATCATAGCAGGTGAACACACAAACCAAGCAAACAAACGTCATAGCATGTATTTTAGTGATCAAAGCTTAGAAGTAGACATTATCCAACCTCACTAGAAATGTGTTTTCCACTCATGTGTTTAGGCTTTAAGATACAACTCTTAGCTCAAACCAATCAGGCACTAAACTCATAGACATTGACCACCATATCACCAATTCTCTACCGAAATGTCATTACTTGCGGGACACCATAAGGAAAATAAAATGCAACAATTGTTTTTTTTCTTTCTTTTCTTTTCTCCTTTTTTTTTTCTTTTTCTTGTCTTGGTGCTTCCTTACGCGAAGCGCAAACATGGGTGTCATGAATGACCCCGATCTATCAACACCTCAACTACTAGTATGAAGTCCACTTGAACACCTTTTGACGCAAGTTGCAAACATGGGTGTCATGAATGAACCTGGTTACTCAATGATCAAGCTTTCTTTCCTAGTGGATAGTTTTCAACACCTTTTTACGCGAATCATACCCATGGGTGTCATGCGTAGACCCAGTTACTAAGTGCATTAACCATTGCCACCTTATTCACTAAATATTCACAAATTCAGCAAAAGACTCAAAATATAACATAAACTCCGCAAACAACAAACATGTGAGTCGATCTTTAAAAATAGATACTGCAGTCAATGCCAAGAGGTAGCAACACTAGGCGAGTAATTCACACAACTGAGCAAAAATTCAAATAAGGCCAAACATTCTGACATAGTCATGTTTTTAGGACTTCAATCATGCTTTAGCTCAATCATACATGCTCAATTATATTTGCTAGCACATGTTCCACAAAAATCAAATAAAGACAATAATCAAAACATCCAGAACTCCATGGGATTTTTGTGAATCATGCTAGAAATTTAAAATAGAGGACAAACCAAGCCAGATGGATATTTGAATAACACATATGTATGAAATGCATGCTCTATTTTTGGATTTTTTTTTAAATACGAAAATAAACAAAAATTAATAAAAATGATTACAGAAATTAAACATGATGCAAAAATTTAAATATGATCTCCTATATGCATTTATATATAGAATTCCTCTCCCCCACACTTAAAGTTTTCATTGTCCTCAATGAAACAATAAAGACAACAAAAGTAAACCAAATACAATCAGGGTGAAGGAAAAGAAAAAGGGAAAAGAAGGAAAAACTTACCTCGGGTTGCCTCCCGAGAAGCGCCTTTGTTTCAAGTCGCTGGCTCGACTAACTGGCCCTTGATTGGCCTAGGTTCCTCCACCAGGGTCACCAACACCAGTCATCTCATTGACAAATGCGGGAACCCTTGAAAGGTGTAACTTTCTGTCCAAGCTGTCATCCCAAACATAGTGGTTCGCTTCTCTTCGAATCTTCTCCGTTTGAGCATTGGTATGATCCGGAGGAGATTCCCCACAAACTAAGTAGTTTACAATGTCCCGGTACCAAGGGTTTACAGAATGAAGTCCTAGAACGGACTGAGATGGGCTGAGAAGTAATGGTGTGGGCGCGTCAAGGAACGACGCGGGTGCGTCAGAGGTCAGCGCGGGCGCGCCATGGAGCAGCGCGGGCGCGCCATGGAGCAGCGCGGGCGCGCCATGGAGCAGCGCGGGCGCGCCATGGAGCAGCGCGGGCGCGCCATGGTGCAGCGCGGGCGCGCCATGGAGCAGCGCGGGCGCGCCATGGAGCAGCGCGGGCGCGTCAACTGTTGACGTGGGCACGCCAGAGTCTGGCGTGCTTTTGTGCTCGATTCTGCATAATGTGTCATCCGGAAACGTGCCTGAGATGGGTTTCTGTGACTCCGGCTTGTCCTCCTCATTCACCAATCTGCTTAAGTGGTCAGCCACCAAATTCTCCGCTCCTTTCTTGTCCTTAATCTCCACATCAAGAGTGCAAAGATGACTAGGGCGTTGTTTGAGTTCAATTTCAGGTGCCTGCACAACAGATGGAACAAGCACTTCACTTGGAGTCAGTAGATTGGGGCTAATGCCCAAAAGAGTAGGGGACTTACCTTCTACATCCATCTGAGCTGCTAATTTCTGCATGTTAGATGAAATTGAAAAATCTGTATAGGACTCGTCAATAGCATTCTCAATAATTGACTGCAACTCATCGTCCCTAGACATATCGAATAGATCTTGAGCTAATGGTTCAATCACATCAATAGAGCACAGAGAATGGTCATCAACAGGATGTTTCATAGCCTTGTATAAATCGAATTCAACCTTTTTTCCATCAAATTCCATTGTTAGTGTCTCAGAAACACAATCAATTTTTGTCCTAGCTGTTTTAATAAAAGGTCTACCTAACAGAATAGGCGCATCATGCTTATCATGTTCCATATCCAGGACAAAGAAATCTGCAGGAAAAATCAGTTTATCGACCATGACCAAAACGTCTTCTACTACTCCTTTAGGGTATTTATTAGACTTGTCAACTAGTTGCACAATTACTCCAGTTTCATGCAAAGGTCCTAAATCTAGCGATTTGTACATTGAGTAAGGAAGCACATTTATGGAAGCACCCAAATCAAGCATAGCTCTATCAAATTTTACATCTCCAATGACACAAGGGATAATAACCATACCTGGATCAGCGCACTTTTTCGGCATTCTATTCTGAAACACAGCGGAGACTTGCTCACTTACTTTCACTTTCTTTTTTCCTTTCAGCTTCTGATTTCTCCTCACCGTGCAAAGCTCCTTCAAGAACTTGGCGTACTTGGGCACAGTTTTTAACATTTTCAGCAGAGGGATGTTCACCTGACACTTGCTAAATGTCTCGAAAAGTTCCGAATCATCGATTATCCTCCTCTCTTTGAGTGCCTCAGGGAACGGAGGTTTTGGTTTCTTTGACCCGAGAGGGGGAAAATCCGGTCGGACGTATGTATCGACGTAGGGCTCAGATTCGGGCGAGATCGGACTCGACGTGGGCGCGCCAGAACTCAGCGCGGGCGCGTCAGGACTCGACGCGGGCGCGTCAGACTGTGGCGCGGGCGCGCCAGTGTTGGGCGTGGCCACTTCAGTGTTGCGCGTGGCCACGTCGGAGACCTGCGTGCTTTTCTCCTCTTCTTCCTGACTTTTCAACTCTTTTCCATTCCGAAGAGTTATAGCACTGACGTTTTCCCTTGGATTGACCACCGTTTGAGATGGTAGACCCACTGACGTCTTCGCCTCTATTCTCGTGATTGCTTCAGCCATTTGCCCCATTTGTTTCTGTATATCTTTTATGCTCGATTCAGTTGTCTGAACATGCGCAGTGAAGTGTTGTGTCAGGGTATTGAGCATGGACTCAGTAGAGGGAGCGTTACCCTGCTGCCTCTGATTGTAGGGAGGTGGCTGGTGCTGTTGTGATTGGTTTGGTGGATCCCTCCATCTGAAATTTGGATGATCCCGCCACCCTAGGTTGTATGAGTTTGAGTAGGGGTCATGTCTGGGTCTCTGAGGTCCATTTCCACCTAAAACACTTACTTCAGCGGTGTCTTCCTGGAGTGTAGGACACGCATCAGTTGGGTGGAAGTTATCACCGCAGATTCCACAAGCCTTGAGTTGTTGAGGAGTCCCTTGCAGAGTGAGCCTCCTAACCATTTCCTTCAATTCAGCAATATCTTTGGATTGGTTAGAGTCTACCAAATTGACTCCTTTCTTTCTTGTGGATTTCCCGAAATTTCTAGTCCCCTCAGCCATTTCCTGAATCTTCTCCATAGCTCCCTCTGGCGTGGCATTCAGAATATTTCCTTCGCAGGCGGCATCAATCATCCTTCTATCAGATTCCTGCAATCCCCCATAGATGTATAGGACTAGGTCCTTTGTGCTGTAGCCATGGAAAAGGCAATTAGCACAAAGCTTCTTGAACCTTTCATTGTAATCATAGAGGGTTTCATCATCTTCCTGCTCTATATTGCTGATTGTCTTCTTCAAGGTGTTCTCCTTCTTAGCAGGGAAGAATTTCTCCAGGAAGGCCTTGTGGAGCTTAGGCCAAGTATCGATGCTCCCTGTAGGAAGACTGTAGTACCAGTCATCCGCAGCATCGACCAGTGTGAACCCAAAAGCTCTCATCTTTATCTGTGCTTCGGATATATTGGCTGGTTTCATGCTCATGCACACATTATGAAACTTCCCCATGTGCTTGATGGGGTCTTCTCCAGCCAATCCATGGAATTTGGGCAGTTGATGAATCAGCCCAGACTTTAGCTCAAAATGGTTGTCATCCCCTATGACAGGGATTGTCACAGCAGGTGCCTGTTGTGTGATGTTTGCTGCTGTCAGCTGTCGCAGCGTCTGATTTGCATTTTCAGCCATTGGATCAGGTTGTTGGGAATGTTGGTGATGTTCTCTATGGCGGCGGTGGTATGTCCTGTCTATTTCCCAATCAAAATCAAAAAGATGGGGATCAGTAGCACGAGTGCGAACCATGCAAGAGGTTCGCACCCAAACAGGTAATAAGACAAACAGGAACAAAGATAAACCGTTTCCCCGGCAACGGCGCCAAATTTGACAGGCCTAAGGTCGTTATGCCAAATCAAAGTAAATTCCTAAGATGCAAACTATAACAAGTATAGTAGGTAAGTTAGGGTCGAACCCACAGGGAAACAGAATCAATTGTAAAAGCAAGTATTATTACCCAAAAGTAACTGATTCAAGGGGGAGTTTTGTGTGTTATCAATGACGACAGAACAAGTTGCAATAAGAGGTTGCGAATATATGATGGAAAAGTATCACACCAGGTAATTATCCGCACAACAATTGAGATGGTTCATCATCGCATTCTATGAATCTCAAGTTCTAATGTCCAGTAATTGTTCTCAATTCAGATCGTGTAATAGCTTTTAGTCCTACCAGTCCTAAAAGCACTTATCACCAAATTACAAGGGAAAACCTTCACCAAATAATAAAGCAATAGCATTCAAACATGAATTATAATGAGATACAAGCGATTTTAACAACCCGTTAAAATAGCCTGTAATCGAATCTCCTTCACAATCTACCACAAGCAACCCGCGTATGGTGATTGTGTTTGCTACAGTGAATCTACAACCCCAAACCTGGGATTGGAAACCCTAGCAATATGACTAGTATCAATAAACCTAGGTGATCAATCCAGATTAACCAATAATAAGCAATCAAGCAATAAACTCAGGAGATCGAAACAATTAACAAAGGACAAACAAGAGTAGAATACTCACAACCAAATCAATTGAAGGCTTCAAAGAACCAAGTGTAACAAAGGAGAGTTAGTTCTCCATAGGGTTTGTGAGATGAACAAAAGGGAAAATACGTCTCTGAAAAATAACCTAATAATCTCTCTTCTGTCTTCTCGGCCTATATAAACTAATTAAGTCGGGTTTAACATCCCGTAAAAATATAATATTAAAACTAATAAGATAGGGAAAATCGGATAAGAATCCGTCTTCAGGGACCGACGCGGGCGCGCCATACCTCGTCAGCTACTTCTATCTGGTTCATCGACGCAGCCACTTCCTCCTAGCAGCGTGGGCGCGCCAGTAGCAGCGCGGCCGCGTCAAGTGCAGGGCGGGCACGTCAGCTTCACCAGATTCCAGCTTCTTCTGAAGTTCTTCACTTCGACTCTTCTGTAACTTCCTTCTTTCTTCCTTGTTCCTTCTCATGTATCTTGTGTTCCTCTTTGAGATATTGCATCTCCCAAATGTGTTCCGATTCAATCTGCGAGATAAACACAAAATTGCGCAGAATGCGGACTCTTCCAAAATAATCACAAGATGCAATTTAGCAACAAAGAACGAAAGAAATGCAACCTATCTAAGCTAAAAATGCCTACAATGCCTATCTAATATATGCATTATCAAAACCCTAGTTTGCTAACGACGTGCACAGTTCCACACCTGTACGTTAATAAAGACGTGTATGCACGTTAATAAGGACACGCAAATCCTTAATTATTATTTGCGATGTATCTAGACCTATCTTTATCATCTCTATACTGCGTAAAAAAAGAAGTTACGACGGGTATAACTCCAGTTTCCTTGAAATTGGGTGCATTACTTGCGCAAATTCATTTATTTCCAATCCTTTAGTAAAGATGGAAAATGAATTTGCTTATATTAGGAGGTGAAAATTTAGTGAATGCAGGGAAGGAGGGAAACAACGTCAATTCATCGCCTAATAATAAGATGGAGGTATCCATTTAAATGGCGTCTCCAATCCCTCCCATTGAATTCATCCTCTCCCTCTCATTTCTCCTCATCCATCCTTCCTTCCATCCCCTCCGATTAATTCATCCTTCTCCGGTTGTTTTTTTGCTTGATGACCTACTGATCGATTCGCATACGATCATCCACGTACCTATCTATTTGATCGGTCGATCAGTCGTCTTCATCAAGGTAAACCCATTCCTCCATCTCTTTCGCCCTCCACAACTGGATTCCGACGTGGAGTGTAGTCTGTTTCGACTTCTTCGATCTGTTAGTTTTTCCGTTTGGTATATTCAATAACATTATCAATGTGCAAATTCAGCAGATAAATTCAACTATCTAAGCTTTATCAGCAAACGAAAATCATGTTACGAGTTATATATATTTTCTGTTTGTATATATAGATACATAATTAGAAACCATATGTAAAGTTACAAATAAATAGTTGGTTTTGTTTGAATTTGTAGCATAAAACCAAATAAGAAAAATGGCAACAACCAGAGAGGGAGGAGCCGGAGGTGTCAAGGAGAAGGACGGTAAGAGGGGAAATTCCTCTTCAAACCACCAAATCAAGAAACCAACCACCAAGCCCTTGTCATCTTCGTCTTCCTCCGCGCAGAGGGGGGTCCCTAACAACCTCAAACCCAAGCTTGAACCCTCATCTTCCTCTCGGATTTCCCGGAGATTCAACAGCTCCTCTGCCTCCGCTGCAGCCACCGCCACCAAAAAACTAGCCTCGGTCACCCGGACACAATTACCCGCTGAAAAACCCCCATCCTCCACCAGTCCCCCAACGGCCCTCCGTTTCTCCACCACCACCATCACTCGCGATCTCAAAACATCTCGTGCCACACCTTCTACAGAGCCCAAGACTTCCATCAAACCAGGCACAAAGAGATCATTCTCCGCCCTGTCGGCATCCAGGTGCAGTCACTCCATGATATATCAGATATGCTGGGTGACGATGACCAATTGGGTGATCCTGTTATGGTAGTGCAAGGGGTGGTGATTGAGTCAGAGACAGCGGATTGTCAGGCTGTGAATGATCAGGTGGGTGAAGAAGGGCAGGAGATAGAAGCCCAAGAGCAAGAAGAGGATGAACCACAAGAGAGCGTCGAATCAGCAGATGAAGTTGAAAAGGAAGGAGCAGAGGAAGTGCTTATGGAGGAGGAGGAGTTGACAAAGGTTGAAGAGAAGCATGTGGTGGTCGAGGTAGAAGGGTCATCCGGTGAAGGAAACAAAGACGAAATGGAAGTGGCAGCACAAGTGGTTAAGACTGAGAGGCCAGCAAAACACCTAATTCAATCAGGGAGCAAGAAGGAGATTCAAGCATACAACGACGTGATCGAGGAAACTGTAAGCAAGCTGATGGAGAATAGAAGGAACAGAGTCAGAGCTCTAGCCGGGGCTTTCGAGACTGTCATTTCTTTGGACT
The DNA here is from genome assembly GCA_037127255.1 of Persicaria tinctoria. Lineage (NCBI taxonomy): Eukaryota > Viridiplantae > Streptophyta > Magnoliopsida > Caryophyllales > Polygonaceae > Persicaria > Persicaria tinctoria. The sequence goes on from JBANSL010000006.1 coordinate 83,520,373, forward strand.
CCAAATGACAGCTTAATTTTGGTATCCAAACATTCACCGATCCAGATATTAACAACCGATCGAGTACCATGTCTGTCAACTCTCTATTGAGTTGTGTTCCTTCATTTTTTGGTTTCAACCTTTCTTTCTGTTGTCCGGGGATGGGATCATTCATGATTAACTATATATACACACATTGGTTTTATTTATTTGTTCATCCATCTCAAGATGAATTGTAACTCTAGATTTTGTGGGTTTTGGCTACGGCTATTTCCGATTAATCGATTTGATGAAGAGGATTTAATTCCAACGTTTTCTCATTTCTTTTTGCCGGCACTTATCATCAAAACCGGTAGTGTAAACGCTTGCTGTGCTCTATTCTTGTTGGGATCATAAATCAAGTGATGTTGGGATGGGTTTGATGAAGAACACGATGAATAGTACGGATGTAAAATACTGTATGAAAAATTTCTTTATTGAAAAACCTTTATATCACATCTTCACGATAATGAAAATTGGAAATTGGACTAGCCTAACATATAAGGCCCAGCCGGTCACTGCTAGAAAATTTTTCACATCGGTTTTAAGCAGATGTCTTTTCTCAATTACAACCGCTAAATTTTAGTTATCACATATTCGCTTGTTGAGAATATCATGATCTGTCATTTAAAAACATGTGAAGATGTCCTTCTAAAGCAAAAAAGTGACATTTACATCTTTATTTATAAAATAAGTAATGTCATAAGACAAGATAGACAACAGTTTTTGTTTTAGTGATCACGTTTATAATCATGTCCGATATATAATTTAAGACTTTATATTGTTTTAATTTAACCGACCACATGAAATATAGGCATACCTGATGTCGTTTCCCACATTTATATCAGTTTTTTTCAAAATAAAATGATGTTGTTGCTGCAATGACACGTTGATTTATTTGGTAGATATAACGATGTTATTTTGATAAATATATATCAGTTTATATATATGATTTTCATGTTGAAACTGGTGTTGCACATTGATTTAGATGAATGAACTGATGTGTATAATTATATTGGCATTTGTTTCCATAAACCAATCTCATGTTAAACATATGAACGAACTACAATTTTCATATATAATCTGATTTCTTTTATTTGGATACACAACACGCTTTTGTCAATAGAACATCGCATTTTGTTTGTTCTTTGAAATGATAGGTCGTTTAATGAAAGCATGTAAATAAATACTGGCATCATATTATAACATTTACAAAATATGATGCCGCTATTCATAGCCACAAAATTGGCTAGCCACATCTCAAAAAAAGGTAAGGCTAGCACCATCTTCACTTGAAGTAGGAATTTGGTCATATTTCCAATTGAAGTAGAACCATCTTCACTTACACGACATGTGGAGGACTGAAGGACATATGAAACTTCGGTTGCTGGGAAATGATGCCTTGCTTTCTAAAGAAAAAAAAGAAAAACACAAGTTCAGAAATGCGACCACTTCCAAATGTTTCAAAATATAGATCAATAAACACAATTCCATAAATAAGAAGGGAATATCTAAGAGACCGATTTTGCTATGAATGAACCGATCCATGCAATGTCTCATCGGAATATTTCACCTACATTCATCTCAGTGCAATATATTCACATTTACACTATCTGAAAAATCATTATCAAAGAAGTGCAATCAAACATAGAAGAATATTTAAACATCAACTCTCAAGTTATTCATTTATCCTAATCATTTTGAAATAACAGAAGTGAACAATGGCAAACTGATGCCCAAACAGCTAAAACTAATGACAGATCAATGCACTTTCCCATCAGAATTTTCACTAGCATTTATATTTTTTTCAACCTTGCTGAAATAAAGACAAAATGAAAGATAATCATCTAAGTAATTAAAAAAATTAGGGGTGGACACAAATCCCGCAAATCCCAGGCCTTTCCCGATCCCCGTGGGATTTGAAAAAAAAAAATGAATCTCGTCCCGGTCCCGTCCGGCAAAAATTATGTGGGACGGGATGCGGAACGAGTATTTCGTATCCCGCAAATCCCGTCTTGTCTCGTATATTATTATTATTATTATTATTATTATTATTATTATTATTATTATTATTATTATTATTATTATTATTATTATTATATACTGCATTGTACACGCACATACAGTGATATACTTATACGGTATGCATGTATACTTTCTATTTTGTACCTACTGTATACTTATATATTTTATACGTAGTATATATATGCACATTGCACACTGTGTAATACACTTACCTACCCACACTCCAAGAAAAACACTTTTGGGCGAACAAAAAAAAAATAGGGTGACAAAATTGTTTTTGTTGCCCAAAAAAAACAATCTGTGAAAAAAAATAACTTTTGTCGCCCGAAAGATTTTTCCATGACAAAATATATATTCCGTCGCCCTATCATAGTTTGGGTGACAAATGATTAGTTTTGTGGCACAAAAGGGATATTTTGGGCGACAAAATAAATATTTTGTGGCACAAAAGGCTATTTTGGGTGACCAAACACCCCCATCGGGCCCACCCCCTTTCCTTTTCCATTTCCTTTTTGATTTAAAAAATTCTGGGAAAAAAAAAAACCCACTTAGCCCGATCTCTCTCTTTCTCTGTGTCTCTTCTCTCTCCCTAACCCTAACTTTGGTGGCTCTTTGGCTCGTCTCTCTCGACCGCTCTCTAGCTCACCTCTCTCTCTGGTTTCTATCGTTCTCTCGCCCTCTCTCTGGCGAGCTCTCTGTGTCTCGATCTCTGGCTCGCCCGCTCTCGCTCTCTCGCTCGGTGTTATATCTCTCTCGTTCGCTGGCTCTCTCGCTCTCCACGAAGCTGATGGTTTGTTATGCTTTCTCGTTATACCTGAATTGATTGCTTATCCTTGCATTCATTATTGAGATTTAAATTGATCGCTCTCTGAGCGAATTAGGATTTTTGACGTAGAGGAATACTGATTCTGGTTTGAGGTACATCTTCTTCTTTGGACTTTTATTTGAAAAAGTTTTCTGGTTCAATATTATTTTTTTCAGGTATTTAATTTCAGGTATTTGTCTGGTTCAATTTTAGGTATTTGTCTGGTTCAATTTGAATTTTTAGGTCTTTCGGTTCTCTCTCTCTCTCTCTCATGTCTTCGCCTCCTTCACCTTGGCCTTCTTCATTCTCATCTTAGCCCTAATTTTATATCTGTTTTCGATTGTCAAAATTTAGCCCTAATTTGGTTGTAATTTTAGGTTTTGGAGGCGTTGGAACTCTAATTGAACATCCTTTTGCTCTCGAGTCTTCAAGGTATTCTGCCTCTCCCTCTCTCTATTTTGTTGTTAGATTTCAACAGTAAAGTATATATGTTTGTGGTTTCAATTGGCTTGACTACAATAAAGTATTTAGCTCCTAGTAAACTAGTAAAGTATATGTTCAGTTTCAAATATCCACACTCTGCAGTTGAGCTATTATTAGAAGAGCTTGTTTCTGAATTGTTGTTTCTGCATAAGTATATGTTTGATCTTGTTTCTGAATTGTTGATCAAATGCATAAATGCAGGAAGATAGATATGACATGGACACATAGTTTGTCTAATTGGTCTAATGTGTTTTGATTGCCCATTACAATTACTATTTCTATAATGGACGTTAAGAAGGGGAAAAAAGAAGAAGAGTAGCACACTACACTCATATGACTATGGAAGGAGTAGCCTTCAATGAGGTCTATTTGGTTCATCCCTCATATGTTCGACTTGAGTCCAAATAATCAAATGATTTTTATAATTCTAATAACTAGGAGACACTAAACCGAGAAGAAAAGATATAACTTGTTAGCCTTAGTTTAAATTGAAATTAATTTTTGGAGTACTTTAGTTTGATGATCTGGTTAAGTATATTACACAAGAATATGTGTACTCTGAATAGCTAGTTGGATTGTTTTGTAATTTGTATTTGATTTATTGGTATTTTTTCTCTAGTAATATGATAGCGTACCCTTGTCATGTATTCTGCTCAATCTCCATTATTGTATATTATATGCCCATGTGAGCTCATTGACTTTAATCTAGTAATGTGTGTTGATTAATATTACCGATGTTTAATTTGGATTTAGGCTAAGTTTGTACCTAGTCCTCATCATCATGTTTGGAGTCTCTGGTTACGTTCCTGAGGTATGCACTCTTTTAGATCTTACATCCCACATGGCTATTTAATTTCTTTTGATCCATTTTACAGCCCACATGGCTATTTTGATTATACATGAATCTTTCAATGCCAAAAAAGGTGGAAGGAATAAATGGGTTTCACCCTCATCATTGATAAGTGTAAAGAGTATGGTCATTTTCTTTCATACCAAAGAACATCCATCAGTGTATGTTTTTTGTGTGTGGATCACACTTTGCTTTTCTTTATTGCCTTCTTTCGGTTAAAATCACACTTTGCCTTTGATATTATCTACCTTTGATATTGGTGAGGTAATCAGTGTAAACTGATATGATGTACATTTATTATATAAAGTTCATGAAGTGCCTTTGATATTATCTATATGGTGTTCAATATAGATTATATAGTTGTACATTTATTATATAAAGTTCATGAAGTGCCTTTGATATTATCTATATGGTGTTCAATATAGATTATACAGTTATGTTGTTGCATAACTGCAAGTCACTGCAAGTGACTTGCTAACTTTAGCTTTCCTTTTAGTCAACGATTCAACTGCAAGTCACTGCAAGTGACTTGCTAACTTTAGCATTTCTAATTTTTTTTTTTTGTCCCTTCTTTCATTTCTTTCTTTTGATTTTAAGGATGGTTGATGATCGAACGTGGATGATCAATAAGGGCGCATCAGATAGGGCTCAACTTAAATATATAGAAGGAGTTGAGTCATTTTTGGATTTTGCATTTAAGGATAAAGAGGAAAATGTTGTGCTAAGGTGTCCTTGTATGAGTTGTTTGCTTGCTTTTTTTCTTGATCAAGATACAATGTGGACACATTTGATGGAAAATGGAATTATGAATGATTATGATCCTTGGGAGTTTCATGGAGAAGATCCTATTCAAAGTGCAGAAAATGAACTAGGATCTGATGGAGATGATTTAGATGTCGATGATGATATGATGAGAGATGATATGGCACCTTTGATAAATGAGGTGCTTAATGTTAGGTTTCCTGGTGTCTTAGAGAGTGCAGAAGAAATAGACGATGTGCCTCAAAATTTGGAGATGCCTCAAAATTTTGAAAGATTAATGAGAAGTGCAGAGGAAGATTTGTACCCTGGATGTAAGACATTTTTGAAGTTGGAGTTTATGATAACTTTACTCCATATAAAAGTAAGCCACAAGTGGAGTGAAAAGTCATTCTCGATGCTATTGAATGCATTACATAGGGCATTTGGTTTTGATGAAACTTTTCCTAAAAGATCATACGAGACAAAGAAGTTAACAAAAGATTTAGGTTTGAATTATGTGAAGATTGATGCATGTATAAACCATTGTGTTTTATATCGAAATGAGTATGCAAATTGCGATTTCTGTCCTACTTGTGGATGTTCTAGATGGGAAGAAACCACTAATGTACAAGATGATAGTGGTAGTGGAGTTGAGGGGTTGGAAAAGAGAGGGAGAGTTCCTCGATTAGTATTGCGTCATTTTCCTTTGATTCCAAGGCTTCAAAGATTTTATATGTCATCAAAGTTGGTTGAACATATGCAATGGCACAAGCAGAGTCGCACTGAAGATGGGTTGTTGAGGCATCTAGCATATTCAAAGGCTTGGAAGTTTATTGATGAATGTTTCCCTAACTTTTCTTCTGAGTCACGTAATGTGAGGTTGGGACTAGCTACTGATGGTTTTATTCCTGAAGTTCAGTTCAGTAGGAATTATAGCATATGGCCTGTATTTCTCGTTCCTTACAACTTACCTCCATGGATGTGCATGAAACGTTCAAATATGTTGCTGTCTTTGTTGTTTCCGGGTCCTAAATCTCCAGGAAATGACATAGATGTATTTCTTGAGCCACTGATTGATGAGTTGAAAGAGCTTTGGGATGTTGGGGTTAAAACTTATGATGCATTCAGTAAGCAGACATTTAATATGCATGCATTGTTAATGTGGACAATTAGTGATTTTCCAGCATATGCCAATCTATCCGGTTGGAGTACTAAAGGTGCTCTTGCGTGTCCTAATTGTCATAAGGATACAACATTTGCATATCTAAAGAACGGTCACAAGTATTGTTATATGGGCAGCCGTAGATTCCTACCATTATCCCACAAATGGAGGAAGGACAGAAAACAATTTGGTAGTGTTGAAAATAGGCCACCTCCTAGATTCTTGGAAGAAGATGAGATTGTGGAAGAATTGAGTATATTAAGCAATGTCACCTTTGGAAAATTGGAAGGAGGGAAAAGAAAGAGAAGTGACCGGTATATGATCCATCAATGGAAGAAATTTAGTATTTTTTTCCAGCTGCCGTATTGGAAGCATTTGAAGATTCAACACAACTTGGATGTGATGCATGTTGAGAAAAATGTTTGTGACAACATTGTGGGCACCCTGCTTGATATTCCTGGAAAAAACAAGGATTCGTTAAATGCACGATTGGACCTTGGAATCCTGAAAATGCATGAAAAGTTACAAGCTAAAAAGTTGGTGATAAGTATCAAGTCCCAAAGGCACCTTATAATCTGACTTTAGGGGAAAGACGTCAAATAGAAAAGTTGTTGTCCAAGTTGACACTCCCTGATGGCTATTCATCCAATATTGCAAGATGTGTAACTTTAGAAGATGGTAGGGTATCAAAAATGAAAAGTCATGATTGTCATGTTTTGATGCAAGATTTGCTTGTGCCAGCCTTTTGTGGTGTCGTGGATGATGTTGTGTTGGAGCCTTTAGCAGAGATCAGCACGTACTTTAAGCAAGTTTTCTCAAGAACTTTAAGTGTGGATTTGTTGGAGCAAATGGAAAAGAACATAGCCATCACCCTCTCCAAGTTACAAAGGATTTTCATTCCTGCATTCTTCGATGTAATGGTTCACCTCGTGGTACACTTGGCAATTGAGGCAAAACTAGCTGGTCCAGTTCATTATCGCTGGATGTATTGCTTTGAGAAGTAATTAATGCTTGATTGCAATACAATTCACTAGTTGAGTTTACTTTCAAATCCATACATGTGCTAATTAAATAATCATGTATTTCATTTGGTAGGGAAATGCATACATTTAAATCATATGTACGCAACAAAGCTCGACCAGAAGGGTCATTAGCAGAGGCTTATATTGCAGATGAATGTCTAACATTTTGTTCGAGATACGTGACCAAGACAGAGACTCAATTTAATCGTGTACAACGAAACGATTGTCCAATTGATTCGTGCTCTTTTGGCCTCTCTATATTCTCAAAACTTGGTAAGCCTTTAGGAAAGGCATCCTACAACCATTTAAGTTTTGATGAATGGAGACAAGCTCAGTCTTATGTCTTGAAAAATTGTCCAGAAGTGGGTCTTTTTTTCAAGTAATTTTTTACAAGAAGCTTATTTATCATATCAAAGACTTACTATACAACCAAATTATTGATTGCAAAAAAAAAAACTTTATTTATGTTATTTGGAGAGAATACGGAAATATTGAAGGACAAACAATTGATTTCATCTCATGGTTTGAACGAAGAGTGAGAGTATTTTATATCAAAGTAGTGAGATTTTATTTGCATCTCCTAATTAATCATAATCTTATATATATCTTTTTATTACATATATATTAGATGAATGAACTTCGGAGGCAAGGAGGTCAAGGTATGAATGAAGAACTGGTATGTTTGGCAGCAGGTCCAATGAAAAGTGTTGCCACTTATCATGGATATAAGATTAATGGTTATAGATTTCATACTAGAAGACGTCAAAGAAGAAGAAAAACACAAAATAGTGGAGTAGTTGTGAAAGGAGAAGCGGGTAGTGATTCTAGAGATTTTTATGGAGTATTAAAAGAGGTGGTGGTTCTAGAGTATGTCCCCTTATCTGATAAAAGGATTCCTAGAGTTGTCTTATTCAGATGCAAGTGGTTTGATGTTTACAATGATAGGAGAGGGATCAAGATGGACAAATTTGGAAATATACTTATTAATGTGAGCTGGAGGTTACAAACGGATGAACCATTTTTTTTAGCAACACAAGTCTGTCAGGTGTTCTATATCAACACTCATAAAGAACCAAATTGGAGAATAGTCATCAAGACAAGTCCACGCAACTATTATGGTATTCCAATCAATGGTGACATAAATGAAGACGAAGAAGAAGCTAATTTAAGGGTATGGGAAGATGAACTCCCAAGAATTCAAGAGGTAGTTGAGAGTGATGCAGTGATTTCTGTTGTTAGAAATGACATTGAAGCAGAAGTTATTAGAATTGATGAGGTTGATAGTGTTAGAAATGATATGGAAGAGGATGAGGATGATGGGGAGGATGAGGAAGATGATGGGGCGCTGCTTGTGAAATGATATTTCAACAACTGTCTTTTGGAATCTATTTTTCTTTTATTTTGGCTGTCTAATAACCAGCTGGTACATTTCGGTGGAGGTGTCACTTGTTCAGAAGCAGCGCCTGGCATCCACTCATTGATTGATTCATTGATGATTCAACAGAAATGCCCTAACAGCTACTGTTTTTGCATATACAGCATATTTGATTGTTTTTTTTGTCGGTTTTCATTTTTCAAATAATGGGAAATATTTGTATATATTATTTTCAGGCATAAAGATAAATCCATGGACAAGTTTGTAGAGGATAAATTAGAAGAGTTTAAACAACTCCACGAGGAGCAACTCAAAGACAATGGTGTTGATAATCTAACAGTGGAGGAGGCTTATATCCGGGTGCCAGGCACATCAGGGGGGTATATAAATGGTCTAGGATATGGGCCGAAACCACCCAAGGCCAAAAGTGGGAGAGTTACATATGAAGAATCCATATAATTGAAAGAGCAAATTCAAGTGCTTCAACAAGGTAAAATTATCATGTTTGAAGAAATCAACAAGAGGAAAAAAGATGCCATGGAAAGAGAAGAGAAGATGAAACAAGATTCCAAGGAAAGAGAAGAGAGAATGAGGGAAGAGTTTCGTGTGATGATGCAAGAACAATTACGTGCATTCACATCGGGACAAATGAATCTTCACAAATGAGGTAACTACTAGAATTTTGTGCTTGCTTTTCATTGGTAATCTCCATAGAATTTTCATGATCTTTTCTTCAATTTCTTGTTATATTTCTGAATATATTTTCTGGTGCTTGTGATTGTGATCAATTTGGTTTCGTTGGCCCTTTTTTAACCACTTTGTTTCATTGGTGATTAAACTTTAATTGTTTGATTGGTTGATGTTCCAAAATGTTGTGCCTCACTTGGTCTTTGTTTGAATCATTGATTCAGTCCAACGATGAAAGGTCTCCTTTAATCGATTTGCCCTGTATGTTTTTTTATAGAATGTCACCTTGTTGATTATATTATTTTCATAATTAAGCTATTAAAGGAAACACTTAAGTATAATCCTTTTGCGGCTTTGGAACTTCACTAGGGCTCCCTCTGTTTATTCATTTGAAAATCTGGCTCCATTATGTAACTTGATGACTTCCAAAAGAGAAGTTTTACTAGCATTCGATATGGAACTTGTAGGAGTTAATGAAGCTAGGAGATGCATGGCTGTCTTTTTTGTGTTTACTAGCATTCCTCTGTGATTGTAATTTGTTTTGGTCTATAAGGATTTTGTTCTTAGCCATTGGCCCATTAGAATCAAACTTTCTGTTCTGTTCAGCAGATAAAACAAAGAAAAGTCTGGATTGAACTAAAAGAGTAGGACTGGGAAACACAGTGGCATGGATGGAATGGAAGAGATGACTTAGGGATTGACTTGAGACTGATTGAATACAATAGCAACACCGAAAAATAAAATAATTCTGAATATATTGACTTGAGACTTGAGACTTGAGACTTGAGACTTGAGACTGGTTAAAAGCGTATTTATTATATTTCTGAATATATTTTCTGGTGCTTGCTATCTGAATTTTGTACTTGGGATTGCTCTTAGAATTTTCATGATCTTTTCTTCATCTTTTTTTTCCTTGCTGACTGTTGCTTGCGTTTTTTCCCACTCTGTTGCTTTTACATAGTTGTTTGAGCTCTATTCTTCTTTGAATCTGTGTGATAGCTGTATTGTTGTTAGGTTCTTTCATCAGTGTAAATTATCAATTCCTTCAACCGATGAATTGTCGTCGCTCACTGTCATGAACTCTCTTTGAGATTATTATCGGTATCTAAATTAGCTGGTAATCTGGTGTATGGTCATGGCTGCCCAGAGTTTCAACTGCAAATCATATCGGTATCTAAATTACACTAATAAATCCCTTTTTTCTTCCATTTCATAAGAAAATACTGTATGAAGAAGTTTGTTATGAAATGCTTTTAATTAAACAAATAAATCTATTTATTGTGGACAATTAAACATTATCATTATGTTAAAATACTTGTGGTTATATATGCACAATCAACACACTGAGTTAAACCTGATAAGATCCTATTAGCAACAGTAATAGTTACAGGCATTGCTAGTTTGCTACCATACTCTGCATAGCTGATGCACTGCTGCACAAAGTCCTCTGAGCTGCTCATACCAAACTAATAAATCCATTTTTTCTTGATGGTTGTGACTGTCACTGAAGAAGTTTGGAGACAAAATATGGCCCATTTGCTAATCTTTCCTCCTCTTATTTTCAGGGCATCTTTTTGAAGTAGATTATGGAAGAAACAAGTCATGGTGATGGAGATTTGATGGACACTTATTCTAGGAGATGTAATGGAGCAATTTAAGAGTGGACACTTATTCTATCGAAACATTTGTTTCAAGTGTAATCTTTTGGTACCCCTATTAGGAACCTTTTAATATCAGCACCCAAAAAAAGGAACCTTTTAATATTAAAGTAAAAACGGTTTGGATTGAATATATTTTAAGTCAAGTATTTTTTTAAAATACTGAGATTAAACTAATTGATTACCATTGTATTATAATATATGTGTTTTGCATGTGTGTGTACTGTGTATATATATAATGGGTTAAATAGGTTAAATGTACAAATTTAGAGAGAAATCATATTTTATCACTTTTATTTTTTGTGACAAAATAAAATATTTCTCACAAAAAACAAGGGTAGAATGGGTGACAAAAGGAAAAATTCATAACAAAATGGGCTAGTTTCAGCAACAAAAGGCAACATTTGTCACAAAAAAGGGGTTACTTTGGGCGACAAAACTGCTACTTTGGGCGACCAAATAAAAAATTTCGTCACAAAAACCCTAGGGCAACGAAATTTGAGTTTCATCACAAAAGAGCTATATATGGCGACGAATTTTTTGACGTAGCCTATACTTTGGACGATGGGGCTAAGGCGACGAACAAGCGATGAACCATATTTCGTCACAACCCATAATGTGCGACGAAAAACTTACTTTTTGCGACGAAATTGTTTCTCACTAGAAACAGTTTTTCTTGTAGTGACACTTATATTATATATCGTATATACACACACTGTATTAATGTATATTGTGCGTATGTATAAGAAAAATCATAAAATATAAAAACATTATAAATATAAATATAAATATAAATAAATAAATATATATATATATATATGTGTGTGTGTGTGTTATGCATTTGAAAACCATAAAATATATAAGAATGTTAGATTTTTTTATAATGTTTTTTTATTTGAGGGGCAGGGCCCGTCCCGTCCCGTCCCGTGAGTGATAAGGCCCGCGTGGGATTAAAAAAAAAGTAGTGAATTACGTCCCGCAAAAATTACGCGGGACGGGACGCGGGACGACCCTCATCCCATCCCGTCCCGTTCCGCGCCCACCCCTAAAAAAATGATATCCTGAAACAGTTGACAGTAGTCACCCTCAACGTTAAAGGTAGCCTCAACCTGCAAACAGGGTTGACATTGAGAAATATCATTTTTAACAAGGGTCAACTTCTTTCCACTTATAGTGGAATGCCCTTGTTTATTCTTTTCCAGGAACAAAGTAAGTCGGAACAAGCCTCGAATCAGCCGGTGGAAGATAGATGATAGAGATGGATTTCGGTTGAATATTTTTGGTATTTTTGTGATAAAGATAAAACTCAGATTTGGGGGAAAACAAACTGAATTTTATAAAGGATAGGTGGATAAAAACAAGTGGATATGACTCACCACAAGTTCTTGAACAAAGATCAAGTACAAACGGATATTACGCACCGAAATACAAGATCGGACCTTCGATATGACTCACGAAGGAGATGAAGTTTTCAAGCTTCAAACTAAGGATATAAACCTGGTTTTTGATAGAAAATGGCGTGCCCCCTAATGGCTACAAAGGCTGAATAATATAGAGCAAGTTTGTGGACAACTGGTGCATGCTTGGGAAAAAGGTGGCTTGCATTAAATGCAATCTTGGAAGTTGTTCTCTACACAAAAGCACCAGCTGCATGGGGGATGTATTCCTTGATGTCTTCTCTTCCCAATATGCCTTTAAATGCATGAGAAGATTGAATTTGGATTAGATTTGCCTCCATAATCAATAGCGGGAACCGTGGCATTTCTGGGCTTCTTGGGTTGCGGGTTGCGATCTTCCATTTGTTGTAAACTTGTGAATGCTTGGCCTTAATCTTCATAGTTTATGGAAATGGTTAAGAGTCCTTGAAGAAGGTCGGCTTGAAGACGTCTTCCCCGAGCTCTAGTGATGGAACCGAGAGGCTGCTCCTTTGATGTGTCATTTGGAGCTTCGGTAGGTTTTGCTTCTTGATTGATCATAAGTGTGATCACATCATCCTCCCTTCCTTGAAAAGGATTTGACCTCGAATCAGACCCGTCATCTTGTTCCTCATCACCTACAACAAAAGGAGACAAGTCAGCTACATTGAACACATCATGAACACCATACTCACCAGGAAGCTCAATTTTGTAGGCATTGTTGTTGATCCTTTCAAGCACTTGAAATGGGACATCTCCTCTTGGCTTCAGCTTGGAATTTCTCAATGTAGGAAATCGATCCTTTCTAAGGTGAATCCATACAAGATCACCCGGTTCAAAGATGACTTCCTTTCTTCCTTTGTTAGCTTGATGCACATATTTTGTAGTCCTCTTTTCAAGTTGCAAACGAGTGGACTCGTGTAAACTCTTGATGTGCTCAGCTTGGGTTGCTCCTTCTACACTTTCTTGATCTTTCATGGAGTGGGAAACCAAGTCAAGAGGAGTGATGGGGTTCTTGCCATACACAATTTCAAATGGTGTTTTCTTGGTGGCCGAGTGGAATGACCTATTATAGGCAAATTCAACAAAAGCAAGACATTCTTTCCACCTACGAAGGTTAGTTTTCAACAAAGATCGAAGCAAAGCACCAAGAGTTCTATTCACAACTTCAGTTTGTCCATCCGTTTGAGGATGACAAGATGTAGAGAAAAGCAACTTAGTTCCTAGTTTAGACCAAAGTGTTTTCCAAAAATAACTAAGAAACTTAGCATCACGATCAGGGACAATGGTCTTAGGAATTCCATGCAATCTAACAACTTCTTTAGAGAACAAATCAGCCACATGTGAAGCATTGTCGGTTTTATTACATGCAATGAAATGAGCCATTTTGGAAAACCGATCAACCACGACAAAAATAGAGTCTCTCCCCCTTTTGGAACGAGGAAGTCCCAATACAAAGTCCATGGAAATGTCTTCCCAAGGAGCATGAGGAATAGGCAGGGGAGTATACAATCAATGGGGATTCATTTTCGACTTAGCACTTAAACAAGTAGTACATTCAGCACAAAATTTCTCTAGATCCATATGCATGCGAGGCCAAAAGAAGTGCTCCTTCAAAGTATTCAAGGTTTTGGTAACACCAACATGTCCCATTAAACCACCTCCATGAGCCTCATGAACAAGCAATCTACGAATAGAACTACTAGGGATGCAAAGCTTTTCATACTTAAAGAGATAACTATCATGCATGTAAAACTGATCATTACTACTCTTATCCATGCAAATGTGATAGATTTCACCAAAATCAGCATCATTAGCATATAATTCACGCATGAAAGCAAAGCCCAACATTTTAGCATCTAGGGTAGAGATAAGAGAATACCTCCTTGAGAGTGCATCAGCCACTACATTGTCTTTCCCCTTCTTGTACTTGATCACATATGGGAAAGCTTCTATGAATTCAACCCACCTAGCATGTCTCTTGTTTAGTTTGCTTTGGCCTCTTAAGAACTTGAGTGCCTCATGATCAGAATGGATGACAAACTCCTTAGGCAAGAGGTAGTGTTGCCATGTTTTGAGCACACGAACAAGAGCATACAACTCCTTATCATAGGTAGGGTAGTTCAACTCAGCGCCACTCAATTTTTCACTAAAGAAGGCAATGGGGCGCCCTTCTTGCATCAACACTCCTCCAAGGCCAATGCCGGATGCATCACACTCTATCTCAAATGTCATCGAGAAATCTGGTAAGACCAACAGAGGTGCATGAGTTAGTCTCTCTTTGAGAATCTCAAAAGCTTGTTCTTGAGGTTTATTCCATGTGAATGGAACATTCTTCTTGGTGAGCTCGGTCAAGGGAGAAGCCAATGTGCTGAAATCCCTTACAAATCTGCGGTAGAACCCCGCTAACCCTAGAAAACTCCTCACTTGAGTCATGGTCGTGGGAGTAGGCCACTCTTGGATGGCCTTGACCTTTTCTTCATCAATCTTCAATCCTGCCTTGCATACAATAAAGCCAAGGAAAATAACATGATCTGAGCAAAAATGACATTTCTTGAAGTTAGCATATAATTTTTGTTCCCTCAAAACTCCTAAGATCAGCCTAAGATGCTCAACATGCTCATGTAATGTGCGGCTATAAATCAGAATGTCATCAAAGTAAACCACCATAAATTTACCTAGGAAAGCTCTAAGAACATGGTTCATTAAGCGCATAAAAGTACTAGGAGCATTAGTTAAACCAAAGGGCATTACTAACCACTCATACAAACCATATTTTGTCTTAAAGGCTGTTTTCCATTCGTCTCCTTCCTTCATTCGGATCTAGTGGTAGCCACTCTTCAAATCAATCTTAGAAAACATGTTGGATCCATAAAGTTCATCAAGCATATCATATAGGCGTGGAATAGGGTGCCTATACTTGATGGTGATGTTGTTGATGGCTCGACAATCAACACACATGCGCCATGTTCCATCTTTCTTAGGCACAAGGATGACGGGGACTGCACATGGACTTAGGCTCTCACGCACATAGCCTTTCTCCATAAGTTCTTGCACTTGTTTTTGAAGCTCCTTTGTCTCAGCTGGATTAGTGCGGTATGCAGCCCTATTAGGTAGTGTTGCTCCAGGAATGAAGTCAATTTGATGCTCTATTCCCCTTAGTGGTGGAAGACCATTGAGAATTTCTTCTTGGAATAAATCTTCAAATTCCTGCAACAAAGTAGAAATAAGTGGAGGTAGATCATTCAAATCTTGAGAAACAAACAAATTATCTTTAAAAAGCACAAGAAAACATGTTTTACTCCCCTGAATTGCATACTCCACTTCTTTCGCCTTGGCTAGGAGAATCCGGTGAGAACTAGCCATATTTGTACCAATAGCTAGTTTCTTCTTTTGCTTTCTTCTCTCCAAGTTAGCTACATGGTCAGCAACAATCTCATGAGGGGCCATATGATGAAATGTAATTTTCTTACCTTCCATTTGGAATGTGTGCTCATTGGTGACTCCATTGTGGATGACACCACGATCATATTGCCATGGTCTCCCTAAAAGAAGGTGACACGCTCTCATGGGAAGAACATCACAAAGGATCTCATCTTTATACCCTCCAATTGCAAATGCAATCATGGTTTGCTTGTCTACTCTTAGAGGTGCCTTGGAATTCAGCCAATTCAAGGTGTATGGTTGCGGATGTGGGCTGCATTTGAGGTTAAACCTATCTACAACTTCTTGATCAATAAGATTGCAGCAAGATCCTCCATCAACTATCACATTACATACCTTGTCGATGATGAGGCATCGAGTATGGAAGAGGGTCTCTCTTTGTGTGGGAAAGGAAGGAGCATCATTGGATATCAATGATCTCTTTACCACAAAACACTCTCCAACATCAGCATTAGCATGAATCTCTTCTTCTTTATCTTCTATGGTTGGTTCTTCTTGGCTCTCCTCCTCAGATTCATACTCTCCTTGATCATTGAGTAGTACTAGTTTTCGAGTAGGGCATTCTCTAGAGAAATGACCCCTACCCAAACACTTGAAGTACTTGAGGTCCCAAGTACAGGGTTCAGATTTACCCCTTGGATTCGAAACATAAGGCTTGCTCCTTCTTGGGTCTTGGACTGGAGGTTGGGTTTCTCGTCGTGTGGATGGCCTAGAGGGCTCACTTCTTGGCTCAATGTGACGTGGATTTGAGGTAGCTCCTGCGCAAGGGTTAGAGCTTCAAGGTTTACAGCCATGTATTCCCTTTCTCTTTTGAAGGTTTTGGTACACTTGGTTAGTGTAATGCAGCACCTCCTCAGCTTGAGTTCCCGCGCCAAAACGCTGCATTTCAACATGTGAAGCAATATCTAAATTCAGCCCACCAATAAATTTTGAGATTACATACCTCTCGGGAAAGCGGATTCCCGATCTAAACACAAGCTGTTTTAGTTCCTTGTAGAACTCATCAGGAGTGAGGGAGCCTTGCTTGATGCGTTCCAATTTGACTTGGACACGATCCACATAATCTTCGGGCACAAATCTCTCTCTTAGAGCTGTTTTGAGATCCCCCCAAGTGGTGATAGGAGGGTATCCCATATATGCTCTCTCTTTCTTTTCTTCTTTCCACCATGAGTATGCAAAATCTGAAAAATGAATGGTAGCAACAACAACCCTTTGAGCATCATGATAACCATAGTAATCGAAAATTGACTCAACCTTGGACTCCCAATCCATGTATGCCTCAACATCAGAAGTTCCGGCAAATTGAGGGATGGTAAGCTTTACACCATGGTGTTGTTGATCTCGCCCCATGTCTTGGCGATACTCACGCTCCTCATTTTGGTACCTCTTATGAAACATGCCATCAGATCTAGCACGTTGAGCTTATGGATTGCGTCGGGGCATCCTAAGTGATTGAGGTTGTTGCGGGTGTGGTGGATCTTGAGCATAATGAGCTCGTTGATGCTCCCTGCGATCATTAACACTTATGTTATCATCAAAATCAGTTTGGTAATTATGTGGTCGTCGGGGCCATGTCTCATTGTGAGAGCCTCTTGTTTGACCACGCTCTTGTGGAGTCCCATTGGGCTCGCTCTCATGACCGGTGTCATGTGGCTCATCATTTCTGCCATTGGTTCTAGTACCACTAATTCTTTCATCAATCCTTTCATCTAGGACTCTCAATAGTTCAGCCCTAGTCCTCTTATACTCTTCTTGTCTCGCAGCTGCATCTTCTTCCTTAGTTTATCGAAGAGCGGCTTGCAAATCAGCTAGGGTGATAGATCTTCCTTCATTTCCTGCATTAGACATGTTTTCCTACACACAAAATGCACAAACAAAAGGAAAAACAAAGAAGAACCGAGAAAATCACAAAAACATGCAAACAGGTTAGGGTTAGAAATCAAAAGATCTCTCTCTCACCTCCCTCATATTCTTTTCACGCTTGAATTTTTATTTTGGGGGTGAAACTCTCCCTCAATTTGAATGTGATCTCACTTCACTCAAAACTCAGATTGTAAGCACACAAGTATGCAAACGACACTTCTTCAAGCAAGCGATGTGAGGGTGCTTCTTCGTCCTTGCTAGAACAAGGTCTATCTCCGCTGAGGCAATGCACTTAGTGATGTTGTCCTGGAAACTCACACAAAGTATCAAAAGCACAAGCCAAGGTAAGCCCAAAGGCGAGTATTTAGCAAATTCCAAAATCAAGTAAGTAATGCTCGAATGGAAAAGGGTAAACAAGGTTTAGACAAGGCAAGGAACAAGGCTTGGAGTAGCTAGTGATATGATGAGAATGTCTTGTTTTCGAGAACAACAACAACACAACTTGCACTTCAGATGCTCACAACTTGCACATAGAACAACTTTTGGAGCTTTTCTATCTTCTTATCTTTTTCTTTTCTTTTCTCTTTTTTTTTCCGTTTTTTTTCTTTTCTATTTTCCAGAATCCAAGAACACAAACAACACTTGCAAATTAGAACTTACTTCAATATTCAAACACTTATCAAGCACATTCCATCAATAGCTCATCACCATATACTATGCAAAACATTAGGAGAATAATGGTGCAACACTTTGAGGGTGAAGTTCAGATTTTGGGTAAGGAGGATGAAGGTTCATGCAAACACACAAGAACACTAGATAGCAGCATAGAAAACCGAAATAACAATTGACAGATCTGATTTTTTTTTTGTTTTTTTTTTTTTTTTTTGCAGATCTTAAACACACATAAAAGGTTAGAAAGGATGAAAAAAATGATGGAAAAGGCTGGAGAATAATCAGGAACAAGGATGGATAGAAATGGCTGAAAATCGAGCAAAACAAACCGAAAATGGAGAGGTAATTCGTACCCCTTTGGCTTGAGAAACTTACCTTGAAGATAGCTCTAATACCACTTGATGAACATGTACAAGTTTCAGCAAAACTGCAAGTAACACAATATATATTGAGATCGTTCCATGAATACACAAGGCAAGCAAAATTAACACAGTTGGAATTTGTTTGATTGACAGCATAACAAAAGCACAATAGCAATTACTCACTATTAGAATTCAAGAGATATACGGATTACCTCGAATAGCGGAAGCGGAATCTTGATCGTCTTGCCTTCGAATTTGATCACCGGGTAGATCTCCATAACCCTAAATCTCGTTAGAGATTCGGGGGCAATGAAGAACCTACGATTCACAGCCTACACACCATGGAAGAGCATTTGAGAGGAATGAGACTCTCTCCACAAAGGAGAGTTCTTTGTGGGTTTTCTTTTCCTGAGAGAACGTCTGACAAACAGACTCTCTAGGGTTAGAGATCAGGAGAGATGAGTCTCTCCTATTTATCTCTTTATTTATTAGGTAAATAAATATATAATGAATATATATATTATTTATCCTAATATGACTTAATTCTTAACGTATAAGAATTAACTCCCTAATTACGGAAATTAGGTTATTTATCTTTTGGGCGTATATTTAATTATGTCCGAATTATATCAAATAATTCTAACATCTCTCACTCGCACAAAAGATCATGTTCCTCCAAAACTCATTCTCATACTCGTCGTGTATAGGCCGTGCGACCCGGCAATACTACCTACATAAAAATCCCGCTAGGGACTAGATCACAACGTTAGTTGAAAAGTATTGCTGCATCCCTAGGATTATCTTTCATCGGACTAGTTGACAAACAAAACTGGATCCCTCTCAGTTTGGTTCAACTATAATGGCGATTCACAACAGTACGTAACTGCCGGATCCAGCAAATCCCATTTTCGTCAACGATTACTCATAATACCTTCCTTTCGCTCTGGCATTACTTTCATGTAAATGATGACCACTTTCCCTGAAATGCCCCACTTAGACCGTATCACTCATGGGCATCGGAACACAACCAAATAGTCACCAAGCGTTGCCATGTTTGCATACATCTTAGCTCACACAGTAATAGAGATGGGATCAATCTATCACCTCATAGGGTCGACTAGCACACACTAGTATGACAATGTGCTACAAGGAGCTCTTCTTTAAAGCGTTGTCCACTCAACCTGTAAAGGTGTTCATCTCATAGTCACGCAGACTTGAGAACTATTTTACCCTACAACACCTTGCTTTTCTGAACCAATGGGTGCAGGAGCTTAGTTACAAGGCATATGAATGACTTACTATAAATTACCCATTCAGTCTATCCCAACCGGAGAGACTTCATCCTAACATCCAAAGACAGTCAAGGCGGTTATCATCTCATTCCGTTCCCATAAGAATTGAGATACCTTACACCTACTGTGGCGAACACTTATAAGAACGTTTGTTCATGTGAGAGAACAAACTATTGTTCAGTGACATGTAACATATTTCATATTTACATCACCAGTTTTCACCATGTCAATGGCACAGCATATGAGTTACGACCAAAGCCTCCCACTTGCTAAAAAAACTCAAATCAGAGAGGTGGCTCACATAACCATCAAGAGTCAAACATATTATGACAACGTTGTTCTTGAACAACGTCTCTCTCACTAGACAGGGTTTGATCTAAATATCATTTGATCTCCAACATCCTTTGGAAATCCTGGTATTGACAAAAATGGTCAGTCACAACCCATAGTCATGACATCCGCACACCATATTTCGCCACAACCAAATTTTGTGTTTTCAGGAGAATCTTTTTTCATAATCTCCTCGGAAGCTACTGATGATGTAGGAACCTCAGCTTCTATGGTGGAAGGATAAGCAAGACAGTTTCTTGCTAGACATCAACGTCTCTTCTCCTTGGAGATAAGACCTATGGACTGATGTTGATACATACATCAGTGTCTCCTCCCTCAGATCACTAAGATCCACATCTATGTTCCAACATGGACATAGATATCATCCACCATAACACAATACACAATCTACAAGAGTGCTTTTGCAATCATTCACCGTGTTCAGTGCATAAGACTCGAATCAATTTGTAAACAAACACATGTTCGCTTGTCTCATCTCAGCATACAACAGAATGTGAGATTGCACTCAGTTTCTCAAGTGTTCCTCACTTAATCCACTTCCTACATAAGTCCATTTACACATTTCCATATATGAGAATGACATGCTTAAGATTATACGAAATAACCTCATAGACAACTACCAAATTTCTATGTAACAGATTCACCTGACAATTGTATCAAAGTTGTCATGCTAGAATCACAACATAGTTGGCTACCAGTGTGTCATCTGCAACATCAGAAAGTTAAACTTTCCAATATGACATACTTACAATGATCCATATTTTGAACACAAAGTATAAAACATTTTATCATTGTCATGTAGATGCATGTTTCAATGCTTACATAGGTATGAGTACAAGACTAGTGTCTTTCTCAAAACCTTATCAGAAACTAATCCAGAAAACGAATTTCCAGAAGTCCTCCCACTGGGAAAAACTTTGCTATTTAGGTCAACTTGTAAACGGATACAAGCTTTTGTAGCCATTCATCGATATCAGTCTGATTGAACACAATCTAACCAAGTAGAGAGAAGGTTCTAACCTAACTCTCTTGATCTAAGGTATAACTCTCAATGGATCATTCCGCCTATAAAGGTTTAAGAACCCAATTATCTCATTGATTTATGTCTAGGCAGGATATAAACCAGTTCGAAACATGGCTTCTTCCATGGACTCATTATCTATCATCACCTTCCGCTGGTTGTGTCTTAGATCTACCAATAGATCACAGACTCTAAGTGGTGATTAGTGCTATCTCATTTGGATAATTTTGGAGCAACCACATCTAATCTGTTTATGAGATACCTCGTGTTCAAAACAACTCCCACTCTAAAGTGGTTTCGATATGCTCACAATCGTTCTAGATGAAAATCCTGAACTCGAAACACATTTGTTCAACAAGTTGTGAGCCAAGAACGAAACTTCTTTAGCTCTGAACATTCTCAGGAACACTAGTTCACGATTGACCCAGAATATCCTGAATCTTAATGTGGCAAGACAGCTTGTATTACAACTATCATAGGATGATGTAATAACTGAACTACCAGAGGCTATGCTGTGGTTTTATCAATCAAAACTCATCCTAACTTGTCTTAACAACTGTCTCACAATCATGATTAAGAATCCCTGAGCTACGAAAACTCATTTTCCTTATCAGATTGCTCTCATCAATCTTAGAAATTCGTATTTCCAAGATGATTTAAGAATGTGATCATGTACCTAGCCTCATGCCTAGTACCCACATCCTACATGTTACCTCTTATCCAAATGGATTTGATGCAACTAAGCAGATAAGGCTAAAATTTTCAAGAACTAGTTGTTAAGCTTATTCTATATCTTAAGATTCACCAAGTGACCCTCAATCATAAGTACATCTCCAGAGATCCTCTTATGCCTTAGCCTTTAAAATGACACCTCGTGTGCCATTTCCAGGAAGTAACTGACTAAGGATTGTTCAACAAATGAACCACTCCATAAATCAGCATAATGCACACTCAGCAGAAACCAATGCTCTGTGATCGGATTTGACCATTTCATGTAACTTCAGTCAATAGAAGAATTTATGACAGAAAACCTTTTTGAATTTCATCTGATTTCTTTATCACCCAATGTGAGAGAAAACATGGATATATGTTAACCAACAAGCTCACCTTGTATATCAACATCCATTTATATACCCTTAGATCCATATTGATCTTAAGAGATCATGAAATTCAAACAACACAATAGAATTTGTGCTTTAATCTTCTAAATTTTGTAGAACGCAATCTACAAAAATGTAGTGATCTGTTACAAGTACCAGATTACCCTCGAAGCCTCAAGAGAAGTGCTTAACACAATAAGCATCTAATCTCCTTGGATAATCCTACAATGATCATCCTAGACATACCCCAAGGTATGTCAAATCATTTTCAGATAAGGAAACTTCCTCTTCTGACGGCTCTGTCTTTTCTCAGGTTCCGTTGAACCTATTCTCCCACTCGCTAGTAGAATACCTTTTTAGAGTATGCATTTCATTCACCCTTTATCACTTTGCAAAGTCGTTAAACTATGCTTCCATAGTAACACTTCTCATGAATTACAAGAATTCATTGAGGATTAGAAAATGTCAAGATCTGAACATGACATCATCTTATAGGATTTACTTCAGCTAAACTTCGAAGTTCAGCACCAATCCTTGAGTATATCATTTGATCTGGTTGCCTAATGATCAACTTGAACCAAGTAGATCGCAACTTCTTCATTTGGACCTAGCAACGACTTGCTTATTCCCAATGATCAGATTATGCATAAGTTACAAATCATATTTGCAACAATTATCACAAAAGTGACAAATTTAACCTCTCGTTACTGAAACAAAATTAGCAAACTTATGATCATAACATTCGAACCGAAATCCAATAAGATCTCAAGGTATGTTCCATTACTAGCATCATGACATCACATGTTCTTTGTAAGGAAACTTGAGAAGCCCCTGACATTTCAGGAAAGCTAAACTTTTATTACTACGATATAAATCGATGTAACCTCAGTGTGCTAACTTCTGATTCAGATCAGTGAAATGAGTATATCACCCGTCTATCACCATTGACCAGAAACATGTTACCGTTTATGCACGAAACACAAACCAACACAAATCCTCGTTTACCATGACCTTCAAAGCAAAAACATACTTATAGCATGCAATCAACTCCGTTAGAACACAGATTCATGATGACATAATTGTCCGTCTAACGATTTTCAAACAATGTATGTTTAAGGTTATCTTTTGAACCGTGCGAGTCAGTCTAAAGATTTGCTCCCGCTAGGACCATGTCCCTAATTGAAACAGAGTATACTGAATGACAATCTTCCTTAGCATGAAAATGCCTTAGAACCAAGAAACTCAGTTTTACAACTCTCTTGATCTGAGAAAAATCCAAAGTGAGCTTTACAAATTAGAAAATAATTTTTAAAGCCTAGGACTCAAGAGTCGAACACTCATCAAGTCCATCTGCTCATTTTCTAATTTTTAAGGGAATTGTTTTACTGTTGATGAACCCAAACAGAGTCGAACACTCATCAAGTCCATGCGAAGAGAGCGAGGAGACCAAACAGAGAGTGAGGAGAGAGCGATGCGAAGAGAGCGAGGAGACCAGGCGCGATACAGCAGCAGCGGCTCGGACCTAGGCTCGGCTCGTACCTGGACTCGGCTCGGACCTTCTGCTGCAACCTCTGAGCGCTCGGACCTGTTGCTGCCTCTGCGCGCTCGGACTCGGACCTGTTGCTGCACCCACGAGAAAGGTTAGATTTTTGGTGTTCTTGTTTTTAGATGCATTTGGGGGTTTTTGTGATGTCAAATTTAGGGTTTAGGTTGAAATTGATAGATTTCGAATTTGAAATTTCGATTTAGGGTTTTTGTAGAGGTTCATCTCACTTCACTATGAAATCAGATTTATTAAATATTAAACTAGGACCTCTGCTCGGATTTTTGGTCTTAATCGAATGGTGATAAAATCAGATTTTAGTGCTCAATTCGCTGTGAAATTGGAGGTTTATTGAATCTGTTGGTGGATCTAGAAACATTTCTTCTGTTAAATTTGTTTCTTCTGTTAAATTTGTTTCTTTTGTTAAATTTTTGGTGGATCTAGAAACCTTTCTTCTGTTGGTGGATCTAGAAACCTTTCTTCTGTTAAATCGAATGGTGGATCTAGAAACCTTTCTTCTGTTAAATTTGTTTCTTCTGTTAAATTTTTTGTCTTAATCGAATTGGAGGTTTATTAAAAGGTTTATTGTGAATGAAAATTGGGGAAATGGTTTATTGCTGAATTTGAGATCATTATGCAGGATGAAAATTGGGGAAATGGTTTATTGCAGAATTTGAGATAATTGTTTGTCGACTTGAGTCTAGAAGTGAAATCCGACACTGTAATATGGTACTTGATGAACTTACTCAAATTCTATTGCTTTCATTGTTTGCCGGCTGTAATTCGATCAAAGATTGAATCATTGTTGACGGGATGGTGTTCTGTGTTCTTAAAATCCAAAGACTTTACTTTTTTTTTTGTTGATGTTCTTGGCTTAACTTAATTCATAATATTTTGCTTTGCATCAACTTTCTTTATTGGTTTCTTGGTACTAATTAAACAGTACAATTGATGCTAGTTTATTTACCCCAAAATCCACCCTTTCTTACTTAACTTGTGAGCTTATTTAAGTTTTTTGTCTTTTCTTACTAAACTGTACAATTGATGCTAGTTTGTTTTCCTAGTATTGTATAAACAAAGCCCCATGTTTTATACTCTGTACATTTTAATAATTCAAGGTTTAACTAAATCTGTGTAGATGTTATAAAAATCTACCAGCATAAAAAAGTTTGACTAAAAAAATCCAGCAGCAAAAAAAAAGTATGATTAAAAAGAATCCAACATCAAAGGACTAAACTGTATAAAACATGACCTTGCTGTCATAAGACTAATAAAGATGCAAATCTGTATAGTCTATTAGCTCAATTGGGAGACCAATGTGATTGGCACAAAGATGTGGGTTCGAATCCCACATAGACTATTTTGTAACGTAGCTTTAGCTACAAAAATTTCCAGAATCAAATTGACAGAGAGTGTACTGTAGTTCTTCAATAATTTAAGGTTCGAACTATTTTATAACATAGCTTTAGCTAAAAAAATTGCCTAAATCAAATTGATAGAGTTATATGTAGTTCCTCACTAATTTAGAGCTCCTAAATCATAAATTGATAGAGCTTTGCAGTATAGGTTTGTAAAAAAATCCAAATCACTGTATTTGTCTATGTAGGAATCGAACCCACATCTTGTGCATAAGCACATGCTCTACCGTTTGAGCTAATAGACTTTTTAACAAGTTTCAAATCCGTAATTGAATGGCAGATACAAACTATCTTAATATCATATATATTCCCTTCATCATAGATAATCAATAACCATGAACATTTTTGTTAAAGATAAAGAAAAGGAAGATTGACACTTACATTAAGACTAGAATTCATCCGCAACAATAAAGTACTGCTATGTTGTACATGGGAATACATCCCGTGGAAAAGTTCAATTCACCATATCAGTAAGATTATGATGGTGCTAGAAAAGTTCAGTTCACCATTATCAATAAGAGTACGATCTGCCTATAAAAAAATATCCATTAGCAGCAACACATCAAAAACTTACTGACTGAAAAAATCCAAATACAATAATGCTTGAAATGAAATCACTAGCATGCTTGATCATATGGAGAATTTGAGAAGAATTTGGAAGCTAAACCATGTAGTTGTGATAGCTAGGGAGGAGGATAACCAAGTTGAATAATTTCTACATGAGATAACTATATAAATCAATTCAATTGAGAACTAAGATATTATAGACCAAGAAATTCATAAGCAAAGATTAAGTCCAATCAAAATCGAAAAATTGCAGACCAAGAAATTATACTCAAAATCAAATCAATTCATTCAGCCAAACTATATAAATCAATTCAATTGAGAACTAATGTCAATAGGAATAAAATTCATCAGACAAACTAAAATTCAATCCAAAATCACTCAAGCAAGGCCAAGGAAATTGCCCATCCTAGATACGGGACTACAAACTTGCCGGGACCCACTTCTGAAATTGAGACTGCAAAATCGGGATTGCAAAGATTCGACATTGATGGGATACAAACTTGGATCCAGTGTCGTTGCCGATTTGCCAGGAGATGACTCGTCGTATCTGGGATTGAAGGTCTAGGCGAAGACAAGGAGGGTCGGAGGGAAGCCTTCATCTCTCCAAATTGAAAAAAGGCTAAATTCCCAATCCCTAAATCTCAAAATCAATGTCAAAAGGAAGAAGACTTACCTCCACCGACACCACCAGAGTCTGCTCCGCCCTCGTTGGCGTCTATCCCAAAACCACTGTCATGAAAGCTTACCTCCCATGGCGTGACCATGGTCTGCTCCACCCTCGCTGGCCTCCCCTCGTCGGTGTCGACCTCCATCAATCTCCTCCCGTCGACCTCCCCTTCGCTTTTCTTCTTCTCTCTCTTCGCTCCCCAGTTCTCCGTCCTCTTTTTTTTTTTTTGAGCAAACTAACAGAAATAACTTTAAAAGGTTATAGTTAACCGAGAAGGGCACGAGGTGAAATGGGTTAAAACCTCAAGGGTACCACGTGAATTATGTAAAAAAGTTGTATACCCCGTAAAATTTACAATACCCCAGGAGTACCTGGCGAAATTTCCGTTTCTAAATTCTTCTTTATAACTAGTTAGGTTCAACCCCAGAATGTCCAAGAACCAAAACAAACACAAACCAAATCCTCCATCCCCATTAAAATCTCAGTCACTGCGCGCTGCTGATCTGCATAAAACTTCCCCATAACTATTGGCTGGATTTTAATTCACAAATTTCAGATACAAACACACACACAAACACAGCCCCTTCTGGCTTCTACATTCCAATGTCCACAACAACAATAAAATAAAATAAAATAAACATCAGCGGCCATAAGTGAAGTCCATGAGATTTGAAGATCCTCTCCTAACAGTGGGGCAGTCACAATCACAAAGGCACCAACTCACTATCATTAGCTTTGCATTAAAAAACAAAAAACTAGCACAACTAGTGGTTTACTATTAGTATTAGGAAAAGTGAGCGAAAAGGAAGAAAGGGATTGGCTTCCACGGGTGTCGGAAATTAGTGGGCGGTCAGGACAAGTCTATACATATTTATGTGGTGGTGGAGGATATTTCTGAATTGAATTTTTTTGTTCCAACAAAAAACAATGGAAAAGGTAGTTACATACATGTACGTGATAGATTAAAATATACTCCCTCCGTTAATTAAAACTTGTCGTTTTAGACATTTGCACATTTTTTAAGAAAAGCAAATAAAAGCAAACAAAAATACACTTATACCCCTAATTATTACCTTACTTTTCCACTTTATTGAAAACTACAACTAACAAACATCTAATCATGACAAGGGTAATTTTGGAAAGTGAACACCAAAATATCTAAAACGACATGTTTTTCTTAACAAGATTTTACTCCTAAAACGACATGTTTTTCTTAACGGAGGGAGTATGTCATAAGACTCACTCAGTACACACTTGACAAATATTAATGGAAGACCGAAACAGAGAAATAAACCCCTTGTAACTTGTAATACGAGTGAGCTGAAAACATTCTTCAATAACCCTTGACTCACATTCAAAATCATGAACTATTGGTTTTCATGTCTCTATAGAAATATATATGTAAGATGAGCTGAGCTGAGCAGTGAGCATATGTGTATACTGCAACTAGCAGAAGACACAAAACTCAGAGAATGTTTTCTGTATATTCCTTATTTTAGTAACCACAAACAAATGCCAGACCAATTTCAGTCCACTCATTATTATAAACCCTTCGAAATAATGATTATATCTCTGCCGCAGAGATTGGAAATTCAGTCAAAGTTCAGCTGTTGAATGTAATGTAAGCCATCCTTTAATCAAACTTCCATTTCCAATCAAATCAATTATAGGTACTACACTAACTGTAATACTCCCCGTTCAACAAAACTTGACGTTTTACTATTAATGCACGCTTTTTTAAGAGCTAAAAACTATGTAAAATATCAACTTTTTAAATAATTTTTTTAACAATTTTGTAGTTATTATTAATAAGTACAAACTTGTTAAATTTTTTTTTTTAAAAATGAATATTTTATATAGTTTTTATCATTCTAAAAAAGCGTGCATTAATAGTAAACGATAAGTTTTGTTAAACGGAGGGAGTATTACATTGCCAACCCTGTAAATTTTGACAATAGACACGTCAGTACTTTTGCAATTTATAAAGCCTCTTTTCGAAATTCATACCGTTGGAGGGATGACAAATTATTTACAAGTAGTATCAAAAAACAAGAAACTTCAACTGCAATCTGCAAAACGGATACTAAGCGCGTGGTAGATTAATTTTATGTAGATTAAGGGGATTTTTGTAGATGTAAGAAGATGGAGGTAGATGAATATTAATTTTGTAGATTATTGAGATTGTGTGGATTGAGATTTTATTTGACGGAAATCTCGAAAAGGTGTTTGGTGGGTTGAAGATTGGAGTATATTTGAAACAAAGGAAAGGACAAATATACCCCGGTTCATGCCCCTCCACAAACTGGGTCAGCCTCTTACATCCAGACACCCGCACGACACCGGCGGCCGATAGATTACTTTCAGAATCTCTCCCTCTCCGGCGAATGATCTGTTCGGAGCACCCTCCCAATGAACTGCTCATTCACAACGCTGAATTTCACCGCCTCATCCCCAACCCTAACCCTTAAATTTCCACCCATCCGAATCCCAATTTCTCACGCAAATTCAAATCTCAGACCCCTCCTTCGTCCTCCTCAGTTCAAAACCCTCTCGAATTCGAACAGGAGATCACTGGTGGTCCAGTTTGCAGCTGCAAATGACCAAGGCCCCGCAGCCCCCGCAGGTGACTGGAAGAAATGGTTGCCGGAGACTGGTTTCGGTCCCGATAGGATACTCCGTTCGATTTCCGGCGCTACTTCCGATCCGAGTCCTCATCCTGGCCACCGCAATCGCGACGACACACACCGCAACCGGAGAGAGCAGGGGGAGGGAGAGCTTACCTTGAAGTCGGCGACGATGGTGACGGCGAGTCCTCTTCCTTCAAGTGGACATCGCTTCCAGATCTGGAAAAGAAAGTGAAGAAATGCGGGGATAACGAGCGCATTTGTGTGAAATTTGTAATACAATCCGCTTGAATACGCAAGAATCTTGGGGGGGGGGGGGGGAGATTGCATTTTGGCCTCAATTTGATCTACTGGAATACGCACAATTCCCATCCCCATATCTCCTGAAATATACAACCAAACACCAGTTCAGGAGATTTTGTTTTCCACACAATCCACTTAATCTAATGGAATCCACTTAGATACATAACCGAACACGCGCTAATTTGTTTTTCCATGAAACATAAAGATACTTCATATATGTATGTAATTATTTGAATTAATGTGGAAACATATAATCCATTTAGGATTCCCGCCAAATAAAAAGGGATATTTCTAAACATAAATAAATATTAAGTGAGCTAAAAAAATTTGAGAAGATTCATATTTTAGACAAGGGTATCCTCAATAGTTGCAAAATGACGCAACCAAAAAAAGGTTCCCGCCATGCCAGCTACTATTTTATGGCAAACCATATTGCATAAATGGAAAAGTTGGTGAGTAGTGG
This sequence comes from Persicaria tinctoria, assembly GCA_037127255.1. Taxonomy (NCBI): domain Eukaryota; kingdom Viridiplantae; phylum Streptophyta; class Magnoliopsida; order Caryophyllales; family Polygonaceae; genus Persicaria; species Persicaria tinctoria. The sequence continues at coordinate 83,550,304 of JBANSL010000006.1, forward strand.
TCACTGTCACATAGATTATGGTTCCATTTTATTCATTTTATTAGGAGAAAACCTATTAATAAGATGTTTTTAGGGCTTCTTGTTATCCATTTTTGGGAATCACTAGGTGCTTAATCGCGTGCATATGCGCGCGGTGCTGTCCTGTCGTATAACTCATGTTAACAACTTCAAGCATATATGTTATAGATTGCACTTTTAACCAATTTAAGGACTCGTTTGAAAAGAGTATATAGATATAGGATATGAGATATGGATATAATTAAGATATAGGTATCAATGTATTAGGTATGGGTATTGGATATGAGATTGCACTTTAGTACCTCTTCCCTGTTGTCAACACCTTAAAAGTGTTCTTAAATAAGAACATGTTGGAGTACACAACAAACCCCTTGATAAAAGGTTTTATTTATTTGAAACCCACTTTTCAAATGTTTAAAAATATTAAAATAAATAAATAAATTTATATTTGAATAGACAATGATTTTATTTTTGCATAGATACCCATTTTGACTATATATAGGTAAAAATAAAAAATGACTATAATTAAATCATTGCAACTTGAATGTATATTTAAATTATATATATATATATATTTGAATATTTTAATGTGATATGTTATTTTAATAATTGTTATTTTTTTTAATACAATATTTAAATAAAAATAATATGACAATCCAAAAGATTTTTAAATATTAATTTAATAAACAAATAAATTTATAATTTCATATAATAAGAGTATAAGACTAAAATAAATGATTAAATAATTAGTGTACGATTTGAGAGTGGAGTACGCGGATGTGTGAAAATTTATAAAATAGTTGAAGGGATGTTCTTATGCTGATGTGGCAGAAAAAAAGTGATTGAAGTACAACGAAAAGAGTACACGGGTGTACATGACCTAATACAAAGTGGAGCAGCCATCTCGATTTCAGGAGTGTAAAAGAAGCAGTAAAAATGTAAAATTTAAGCTAAAAAGGCTTGCTCATGTAGGAACTGTGCACGGTTGATCAATGGTTTCTAGTTTTGAAACGTGTGATATTAATACAATTTTTACCCTTAAAAATAATAATAAAAAAAGATAGATAATACACATCCCTGTTTAATGAAAATTGGCAAATTTAGGTGTTTATCTCATCTTATGTGTGGTTAAATTTGGATTAGAAATTTTGCATTTGTAAAAAGGCTCGGATTTTCAAATACTAATTTTTTGGAAAATGAAAATTAAAAATGAAATTAAATCGGTTTAAAAACTCGTTTAACGGATTTATTACCGGATTTTCGAAATTCACGTATTCGAAATTTATTACCGGGTATTGGTTAACCAATCCTACCCTCAATCATCACCTACTCCCATCCCTCACCAAACCCCTTTAACCCACCCCTTACCCTGTCATTTTTACCACCATCATCCCCGTCATTCACCATCACCCTCCCCGACTACCTCCCGTTCACTTATTGTCTTCACCACCACCATCACTCTCGCTGCTTTTGGCATCGACACCACCACCATTACCACACATCACCACCATCACTCCCTTCTCCTGCGCTCCACCATCTCCACCAGCAACATCACCGTCACCGCCACCAGCCTCCCAGCACCGGAACTGCCGCCTCCATCTCCTCTGTATTGCCGAGAGAATTCTTCGAGTTCCTCCTCCTCCTTCGAGTCACCTAGCACCACCACATCCTCTCCTCACAAAGACCGACGTACGAGGGTGAACCCGAGCCAACCAGGAGCTGCCCAAGAGCCACCAGCGCCGCCGACAAGCCATCGCGTCCGTTCGAGCGCGAACCACATTTCGGTAAGCGATTCTCCTCCGTTTTTGATCGGAATTGTCCCCGAGATTCTCCATCACACTCACCCATGTCCGACTTAGGCCCGACGAGCCATCGAGAGCCTTCGACGAAGCCCTGAACTCCGATTGAGAGCTCCGAAGATGCGAACACCTCAGTGAGCTTCAACCGTTTCTTTCCTTCCTCGATTCGATTTCGTGCTTTATTCAATGGTTAGATTAGTTGGGAGTGAGTGAGGGCTGAGTGCGGGACAATCGGTTAAGCTTGAGAGCTCCGAGGAGCTCGAGAGAGGCGTGAGCGTGCACATCCGAGCAGCGCGGCGCCATGAGTGCGAGAGAGGCGAGAGCAAGCGAGGTTGAGCCAACAGATGTGTGCGATAGCAAGACCGGGGCGAGGCTGGGCGGGATAGGACGAGCGAGAGCAGAGGAGCCGGGCTCGAGCTCCGTCAATCGGCGCGGGCGGCGTCGAGCTGAGCAGCGCGAGGAGGTGGCCGGCGGGAACTACAATTTGAAATGGAGATGAAGATACGTTGTGGGCCCTCTTGTTTTGTTATATATTTACCGGTTCGGTTCGGTTTGGTTCAATTCGGTTGGATTTAATTGGGTTTAGTTCGGTTCGGGTTAATCCAATTATTTAATAAATTATTCAATGATATTTAAAATAAAAACAATATTATTGGAGGTTTTAAGACATAAAATATTATTGGAGGTTTTAAGACATAAAATAATATTTTATAAAGGGGTTTATTAAATGGTATTTAAATATATCATATAACATTATTTAGACTTGAAGATTTAAAAAGGAATTTGAAAAAGAATTTCAAAGCTGGATAGTGATTTAAGATAATAAATTAAAAATGAACTTAGTGAGTGTTTTCAAGGGTCGGGACTCTAACTTGGATTTGAAACAAATTTGGATCTAAACTTGAGAGACTGACTTGTTTTGTGACTGACTAGCTTGGTGTTCGGATATGTGTGACTAATAGTGTGACTTTCAGCTATTTATTATAAGAGATTAAATGTTGGATATTTATGACGAGGTAGTATGATTTTATATCACACAAATTAAAATTTATGATATTGATGAACTGTTGGAGTATATGCGGATATGATGAGTATGAACATGCTGAATTGGTTAGATGTTTATGGAGAACGATGTGACCTTATGGAACGTATGGTAAAATGGGATTTACGATGTGTTACTTGTCCTGTTGATTGACGTGTTCTTGCGTGTTTAATTGTTAGACGTACACTTATGTATATCCCACTTTGTACATAGGTGATACTTTGTGATCGTGACTGCTGTGTGCTGGATTCTTCTTTTGTTGATCTGCTAGCCAAGTAAGTACCTCCGGGGCTTACTCAATAACTAGTACCTCCTGCCTGATGTGTCATATAGTAGGTAGGTGTTGCATATGCATAAAAGCATGTCATGTAGTATCATGCATAGGACTTGCATTTATGAATGAGCATGCTTATTCTGTATGTGTTTGAATACAGAATGACCGTTATCTGTGAGTCATAGAGTCTTTGCTAGGGTCATAGGACAACCCAGCATCATCGGGTTTTCCTGTTAGAGTTTGATTGATTTATATATTTATGGTGCGGCACGACCGAGCGTCCTACCTCGGCTATGGTATGGGCATGAATGGGTAATTATACCTGGTTCGGCATGACCGTGCGTCCAACCTCGGTTGTGTTACGGACATGTATGATGTAGTTGGAGATCTGGGATATGCCATTTGGCATTATATGTGGATCAATTTAATCATTTTCTGCATATATATAAATTGTCAGCATGCTTGTGTGAGTTAAATTCCAGCATTGCATTAGAGCATCCTTCATTCTAGGTATAGGCGTGTTATATGTCCTCAGCGCGGTCAGAGGACCCACAGGCGGACTCTTGGCCTGACTTGGTGGTATAGTTTCAGGTACCCAATTCACTACTTGATTTTGTGTTGTTATGACGGGGTCCATTCATATGGCGGAGAGTGAGTGTTTGAAACCTGACTTCACCAGTTCATTTTCAGAACTTAGGTCATTTGCATGATAAAAGGTTCTCCGCGTTGTAGACTTAGGACATGTACAGGGGTTTACCCCGAGGTCTCCAACGGACCTTCCGTATTTGGGTGCAAAATCCCTCTTTAAACAACAAATCTTCGATTTCAAACTTTCAACCTGTACTCGGAGCGCAAGATTCTAATGAGAGGTTTTATCCCTCGAAACGTAACTCAGGAATCATAATCCCGGGCCGTTACAAAGTTGGTGTCAGAGCTGAGGTTTTACAATCCGAGTACAATAGGTTGAAGGGGTTTTGAAAATCGCTCAATGTTTTCAAATGGTTTCGGAAAATATTTTTAAGAGGGAAAATGAATTTAATTGGAATTAAACATAAATGAATAAAGGGAGATAATATCGGGGGTAGAGACCAAAGCGATAGACATCCCTTATGGATGTAGAACTCGGGGAACGGTAGGCAAAATACTAGATTTTATTTACAGATGGGCCAAGAAGACTCCAAGGAACACCACGGAGGTTTGAGTGTTGAGTTAGGAGGCTGTGAGGTTTTTGCCCCTCCAGCCAGCCGTCCCTCGAAGGACGGCATAGATCGTATCTATGCTTACATTTATAAATACATATATGCAATTGGGACCGAGGGCGATCCTCCTCGAAGAGGTTCATATTAATCTTGTTGATTGCTTCCGTGATCATGAGTGCTATTGTGCTTAGGATAGTGAACTAATCAATATTACTTGACTTGAATCATGTGTTGAATAATCGTGCAAACGGGATAGCGGGAGAAAGCCTTCTTCTTCTGTAATCATAATTCTTGTCTTGGCGGAATAGCCCTTACATAATTCAAACCCTCTGATGGTTATGACTTGGTCATCCACCCTGACGAAACCAACAATAAAAAACATCTGGATAAGTATAAAAATAGTTGCAACAAAAGGCAAAAATAATAAAAAGTAATCACAGGAGCCACCCCAGTATAGTGTCGAAATCGTCCGCGGATAAGCATCCAACAGAAAACCTTCACTCGCATAAGTCATACCATCCGCGAATGGAAGAAAGGGGTACGTGTCGGACATGACCTCATCCCACGAGTTAGAAACGTGTCAAACAGCAAACCCCACGTGGCGAATCTTCCGAAGATCACCCGTCACCTATAAAAGGGAAAACAGAAATACAATTCAAGGACTTTTTTGGAAAAAAAACGGAAAAGAAGAGGAAAAAAGGGCGGACATGACACAAATATTCTGAGAAGAGGGAAGTTAAGAGAAGAAAAGAGAAAGAAATAGAAAGAGCCGAGTACGCCCAAAACTCTTTATCAGGAGAAGGAACCACTCCGCAGACAAGTATCAAACTCATCCGCGGGTAGCTATTTTTGACTCATCTTTGCGATTCGGGAGTCCGAAGTGAGAATCGAGAATTTGTGACTGTCAAGCCCTAAAGTTAGCAAACAACGACAGGTAAATGGTTGATTCCCGCTTCGTCTGAGGTAACCTGGATAAGGGGATAATATCTCTGAACGCCAAATAAGATTATTCCCGCGGCACAGGTTGGGCCGTATCGATTATTTCGGTATGGGTCAGGTAAGCCCGTTGGGAATATTGATGGCCCCACTGGGTTTATTCTCGGGTCCCACTAAAATTGGATACCTTTTTAGTTAGAGGTTCGTCATTGGCGCTATCTGTTGGAACCCCCTCACGCTAAGGGGTTCCTCTGTAAACTTTCATTCTGAAAAATCAAGCAAAGACCCCCAGATTCTGAAAGGGATAGGGGGTCCACGTCTAAATATAAAAGTATAGATATATATAAAAATGAGTCATTGACTTTACAGAGTTACAACGCTGAAAGAATGAGTGATAATCAAAACAACGCGGCGCATAACATGAGCCAGGGGATCCACCAAGATCAGGAGGCCTAAAGTATGTACGTCCCGTTGACACCTCAACCTGATCCAGAGGGTGAAACAGGAGATCAGCGCCACGATACCCCTTCACATCACTATTACAATCAGCACGGAGCAGAAGGAGAGCACATACCTCAGAATTTCTGGTATTATGAACTTCATCATGAGCAGCCTAATCCCCTACAACAAGAACAAACGCAGTATTACTATTATGATCACTGGGGACAGAACTCGCGTTAGCAGGGGAATATCCACCATGGAGAGTAGCGTGGAAATTTTGATAGATATTATACTACATACAACAACCCAGGCAACATGAACTACGACTTCCAGGGTAAGACAATGCCGCTGACGGGAGGGTTTCCCGACCAAATAAATTTGTAGTCAAGACCATGCTATAGGATAGTGGAGTCAGGTTCATCCTCAGGAGAGAAGTCAGAGGTTCTAGGTTTAGTGTGTTTTGGGGTTCAGGGATAGGGGGAAAGGTGAGAAGGTTGCTGTCGACAAAGAATAGAGGGGTCGATGTCGATGGATGGAGAGGGAATGGTGGTTGGTGTCGGGTAGAATATGTGCCGAATAAAAATAATAAAATAAAACAAATAAAGATGCAAACTTCCAAGGTTAGGGATCACCACAACAATAAACATATGTCCAGATCATAAATCACATAAAGATGCATATTTTATATCAAAGAATCGACTTTCGCAAATTCCAACAATTTAGGTGATAGAGGCTCTCGCATAAAAACCTAATTTGTTTCTACCTTTTCTTAATTAGGATTAGTCGGCTCTCGCAAATAAACCCTAATTACTATCCAATTCATAATAAGATCACTTTCGCATCAATATCATGATTAAGGAATTTCCTCAACCCTCGCAAAGGATTAAGCACATAGGTAGATGATGATAAAGACATATAAATTCATGGATTTATAAATCAAACACACATATCCATGTTGGGATCACCCCAACCCTAGAAGAAGGAAATTAGAAACAAACCATAATAAAAGAAATTAACTTTAACATAAAATAAACTAAAACTTACTACCGTTCGTCTCCTTCCTCTCTCGCCTCCTCCTCCTCCTCTCTCTCTCTCCTTTCTCTCCTCCTCCTCCTCTCTCTATCCTTGCGCCCTAAGACGACTTGACTTGGATGAATGAAAATCAGCCCCCTAAGGCTTTATTTATATGCTTCATTCCCTAGCTATTCTATGAAAGAAATTATATCTCACTACTACAAAATTGGGCAAATAATCCATAGCATATAACCCGGGCGTGCCATTCGTGGTGTATAAAGTGGTGAAATCGGAAAAATATATTTAGGTGACCTTTATATACCGGTTATGATACCACCCGGTGTATAAAAGAGCAATTATTAAGAAAATAACTCTGATGATTAACGCCCGGGTTGTATTGTAAAAAAAGAAAATCCCTTAACCCGGGTTATTTGACCTTATTTATAAAAAAAGATAGAATATGGAAAGGAAAAGGTATACCCAATACCCTAACCAGTACGTTCTCCGCCTTCCTCTCTTCGCCCTCGCCATTGCTCGTCGCTCTCTGGTTGGATCCTCTTCCCGCCGGTCGCCTCTGGATTCCGCTTCCCACCGCTCGCCTTTCACAACATTGAACCGGTATCGCCTGTGGCTTCCTATTCCCTCCGGCCGCCCTTGGTCTGTTCTTCCCAGCGTTCGCGGTTCACAACCCTAAAACGGTAATTCTCTGTTTGCGGTTCACAACCTTGTCCCTCTCTTTCACGAAGAAACTTCCCGGCGTTCGGTGCTCGACTGTAAGGTTCGTTGCTGCTACTTTCTTGAGTCTCTATTGCTACTGTCATCTTGACGTTTGATGAACATCAAACTGTATGTTCTGTGTAGATTTGTTGGACGAAGTGCCTTTCACCCCAACTTTGTTAAATTGTTGTCTCAATTGAACAAAAGGTATGTTTTTTTAAGCTTTCCTTACTCTATTACATTCAGATTTAGTTGAAATTTTGGTTAATTTGAGATAAAGTTGTGCTGAAATTTGTTAATTTGCACTGATGTAAGTTTAATTGTGATGAATTTGTGCTGAAATTATGGTTGATTAGGGTTACATGTGCTGATGTGGTTTGATTGTGATGAGTTTGGATTTTAGGATAAGTCTTGATCACCTAAAGTTAGATGCTCTTTGATAATTTTCATCCAATGAGTTTAGGTAGTTGCTAAACTAGGAAAGGTTTTGGTTCTTTAATTGGAATTAATTGGTGCAAGTAAAAACTTACAAGTGTAATTTTTTAATTGGTTAACCATATCCATTCCTACCCTCTTTGCACAAACGGGGCATACCTGCAAGCATGGCCAAAATAAAATAGAGCCATACCACCATATTATTGGCCAAGGTCTTACTGCGCCTTTAGGTCACTGCCAATGCAAAGTCAAATGCAAAACACATGAAGCGCAAGACCGCCAATCCAGAGAGAACAACATCTTGGAGGTGATAAAGAAAGAAAATTTAGGGGAATCTCATTCATATGGAAATAAGAGCTACCAATCATGAATTTCAAAGGGATACACTTCTAAGTTATAACTAGGTATAATATACCTGCTTAATTTGCTAACTTAGATTTATCACATTCAATATGCCACATAAAAAGACATGCAAAGTGGAATCATGAATTTCAAATGGATACACTAGTAATTAGGTACAGTATAACTGCTTAGTTTGCTCCAAAATCAGATTTATCACATTCAATATGCCAAATAAAAAGACATGCAAAGTAGAAGAAGATATGGTTAGTGGTCGATGGGAATTTAAAGATCATTTGTTGGATATAGCTTGCTCTGTGTGGCTGGCTGGACTGACAATTTGTAAGGGTGATATTGAGTGTAATTTATGACTTAGAATGTAGTTTCTTTTGAGATGGTAATTTATGACTTTGAATATAGCTTGATCTCTTTTGTTTGTGCTGAATGTTGGGTTCGGACGATAGTGGTACCTTTGGTGTAGAGAATGCAATGTTGAGTTGAATCTCTATTGGTGTTGATGATCACTTGTTTTTGGAAACGCTGGAAGTTGTTGCCTCAGTTAATTTTTACGTGGGGCAATTTTTCTGGCTGCTGCGACGTCTTGACATGCTGATGGATTGAGAAAATGTGTTTACTATCATAATTTTTTGGAAGACATACTAGGAGTTTGTTGGGCCGGTTAGTTTAGAGTAGTCTTATTTTGTTTGGGTCAATATTAGGATGAGAAGAAAGTTAATTGGGGCATGCCTATTTTGAGGAATTTTTTATTTGCCCAGCTTGTTGCTACCCTCCTCTTTGGCTCGGTTCAAATTTTTGGCATATAATTACATAATTTGATTATATGCTTTTAAAATTTGTATCAGCTTAAATGGGTATTTTGTAACGGGGTGGGCTAGGATAGTGGGTGACTCGTAGTTGAGAGGGAAAATTGTGGGATGTTTAATTTCTTATTTCTATTTTTCTTTCTTTTGTATCCTTGGTTTAACCACCATATCTATATATTTACCTATTCAGAATTTGTAAGGGTGATATTGAGTGTAATATGACTTGGCTCTAATTTTCGGAGTTGTTGTTGTTGTGATATGCAATTTCTGGGTTGTGGTGTTTTTTTTTATGATATTAATTTCTGTATATTATAGTAATTTGTAATTAGTAAGTAGGTCGGTGTTGAATTTGGGTGGGTGATCCAAATTTTCTATCTCTTTCTCTATTCTTGTTGTCATCCCGCTCTCTGATGTTTATCCAACTCTCTCGGTCATCAGATATGTTGCTGCCCAGACAAACTGCACCCCCATTTTTTTTGAATCGAGAATACAAAAGTCACAAGGTATGTTTTTAATACTTTTCTTACTCTATTGTGTTCATATTTAGTTGAAATTTTGGTTAATTTGGGGATGAATCTGTGCTGAAATTAGTGAATTTGTGCTGATATTTATGTGTATTTGTGATGAGTTCGGATTTTTAGGTTAGCCTTGATATCCCATAGGTAGATGCTCTTTGATATTTTTCATCCAAGTAAAAAAAAAAAAACAGAAATCTAACCTAAACAAATATGCTCACTTGCAACATTACAAATTGTAGCAGAAACAAGTCTTACAAGCAAGAAAAAAAAAACAGAAATAAATTACTTCATGCTGCAGCATTATTAGATCCAACATCTCAATACATTGTAGAAAAAAAACCCAAAAAAATATAGATTATCAGCTGCTAGTTGTAGCTCGTTCACTAATGTGATGCATTAGTGATGCAAGAGTTTTAGTTGACTTGTAAGTATTGATTTATTGTCTTTTATAAAATTTGTTTAATTTTGGCTTAGGATTTATTTATTATTTTTTGTTGTTATTAAAGTGCATGTTTGATGTGATGTTCCCCTTATTTTTTGCTCCAGCTTTTCTTTGGTGGATATTAGGTGTTGTATTTTGTGTTCTTGCTAAACTATCATTATATCCTATATATATATATATATATATATATATAGGAGTTATGCTTTTACGTTTACTAGTTTGGACAAAAACAAGACTCGAAAGCAAACATTGTGGACTCAAGTACAGGTTAATTGTCTTTAGATTTGAGCGTGTTCTTTTACATCCATATTAATTATATGATGTCAAGTTTAATTTCTGAAATTGCTCGTATTTTTCTTTGTAGTGTCCTTCACAATTGAATCCAATCATGTCCGGATATTATATGTTGAAGTTTATGCGAGAGATAGTTTGTCGAAGAAGTGCAATGGTCCCTAAAGTGGTATGACATTAAATCTTTGAATTAAATTAAATGATATTATTGTTGCTAATAAAAAAATCTAATTAATTTTATTCAAATATGTTCAGTGGTATGGAAAACAGAAAATGTTCACTGAACAAGATATTGATGACGTTCGAAAGGAGTTCCTGGAGTATCTGATCCGTGTCTTATTTTAGGTATGAAATGCATAATATTAATGTAGCAAGATTCAATAACTATAATGTCTTGTTCTTGAACATAGAGAAAATTTCATTGTCATCACTAACTTGCCTACAATTGTCTTTTCAGGTTGATTGATTGATGATGAGGTAGTCATGATCTTCAAGCTTATATATTTTTTTTTGATTAGGATCTTCAAACATAATTATATGTTTTCCTCCTTAGATAATGGATTCATACTGTTTATGACAGGATTATTATATTTTCGATAGTTTTAAAGTACTCTTTATGATGGGATTATTATATTTTGGTAAATCTATTTCTACTTTTGTAATTACATTCGTTAAGATGTCCCGAGTGGTGTATGTATTAAAGCACGCACATATTATGCATTTATACAGGTGGATTGAATGAAATACGAATATATTATATTAAAACAATACATATTATATAACCCGGATCTCGAAATCCCTGGGTTATTTCTTCTCGATTTCACCGTGAAAAAAGAGAGAGAATATAACCCGGATTTGCACCAACCGGTGTATATGCTCCACGCAAATGAAAATTTTGACACTATATAATAACCCGGACTTTAAATATCCGGGTTATTTCATAAGCCCTTTATAACCCGGATATTATAATGTCCGGGTTATATCAACACCTCATATAACCCGGACCGGATCCCCAAAAAACCAGGAGCGGTTGGTTTATATGCCGTGTGGATAACCGGCTTACTCGGATAAAATAACCCGGACATTAGCATATCCGGGGTATATTATCAAGCCAAATAACCCGGACCGGATGGTGTATATACCGTGCGAATAACCGGTATACCCGGATAAAATAACCCGGATATAGAATCCGAGTTATATAGTGTAATGAGAATATAACCCGCTGACCATTAACCCGGACCATATCCGGGTTATAAAGGGTCAAATATCCGGGTTATATTCCCTTTTCTGTAGTAGTGCGATCTATATCTATATTTATCTATCTAATAACATTAAGATAAAACATGGAAATAAATAATTAAATCAACTAGGAAATATATCTAATTTGTGGATAGATCCTCCATGGAGTTGATAGATCTTAATGGAACTTGATAGAATTTGATCTCGATAATATCTCCATCGGATTCGGGATAGAACCTTAACAAGAAGTCGGTTAAGCTCGGAATTATCTTCTGGAACCAACTAGATATCGAGTAGGATTGCTCGATATCGACTAGCATTTTCTTCTTCTTCTGATCAGCAACTCGATTCCGGCCTCTAGGAGCAAAGTCGAATTGATTTTTACTCGATATCGACCAAGGTTTGGTTCGTCTTCAGCTTATTCGTCGATCTCGGCTCCAGAAAGTGAAAATCGACTAAGCGGTTACTCGATATCGAGTAGATTTCCTCGATATCGACTTGCATGTTCAGCTCCCAGCTTCCTTGTCGATTTCTGGGGTCTTCACTCGATTTGGGCTTGGTCAACTTCGACCAATTTGGTCAATGTCGAGTAACATTTAACTCTCAGCATTCTGTTCTTGAAACGCACTTTCCTGAGTCCTCGTTCGTCGGATTGACACATATGACCAAGCGTTGGAAAGTTCTTTTCGAGGGCTACAACTCTAATGAAGACATAAAATCTTGATTCAGAACGATGCATGGTGGAAAATGACGTTTTCTCCAGCTGCACCATCCTTAACTTGTTCATAACTTTCCTTTAAGCTCCAAAGTGCGTCCGATTTCTGCGAAATATAACAAAAACTTGTGTAGACCTCCATATATTGCAAATAAGTGTAAAATACACATATTCTGTATTATTCTAACCCAAATGCATGAAATGTAGACAGAAATCGATATAAAAGTAGATGTAAAACATGGCGAATTAGGCTCACAACAAACACCCCATACTTAAGCTTGCTTGTCCTCAAGCAATACTCTTAATTGTCATTCATGAGAAGAAACAAAACTCTCAACATATTAGATTCATTCTTATATAACTCTGCAATCAATTACCATCATCGAAATAGGTACTTGTGCCACAAATCCTTGCATGTGCAAATAAAAAGCAACATCTACTCACAAAAGGAGGGTTATGTAAAAACAATTTATGTGACAAAGCATTAATAATCTAGAGGACTTTAATTTAAGCTCAATAAGGAGTAGATTGGTAAAAGGCTAAAGGTGGGGTATTTTTGGCCATGTGGTGCTAATGATACGGGGAAATGGAGTATTTCCAAACTTTCTCAACCACATTCCTTCTTCATAAGATCTCTCACCTTTCATAATGCTTTTATTAAAAATAATGCTTTCACCTCTCTAACCTCAGCACTGACTTCTCGCGAGTCGCAAACATGGGTGTCATGAAAGGCCCCGGATACTTGGTGCTTTGGACTCCTCACCTGTGTGTCCCATCTCACTGAACTATTATCCCAGTAAGCAGGGTCGATCTACCTTTATCTCCTGAGGTGATCGGATTTTCTTTCACTCATTAAATTTTCCATATTTTTCAAACAAATTCCTTCCAAACTCCATATATGATAACAACAACACAAACACCATATGATAATCTCCATAATGTAACATCATTCTCAACATAATCCCCCGATAGGAAATAAGGTAAAGAATGAGCAATATTTAGATCATGTGGAGCATAATATGAAATAAGGCATATTATGGCTTTTGTGATGCATAAGCATAGGTAAAGCTAGGAATATAACAATATGAGCATTATATGGAAATATAAAATCCTCCATCCTCTTATCATGCAACATGTCAAAAGCAACTTCAAATTTTACCTCCTTTCATGGTTTTCAAGAAAACAATGCACTTCATTGTGACTTCCCTTTACTAGGAAATTTCATGCTATATCTCTAATGAATCCAATTTTGCGTCATCGAGTTCAATATAAGCTTCCATGACATTTAATCAAAAAATTTGATGGGGGTCATTTTTATAATCTTTTGGAAAAACATGCATGTAAGCCCATAAATCAATAATGAATCCCAAAATAGCCATGTGTAAGTAATTCAAGAAATAAACCTTAAATATGCACAAATAATTTCAAATATGGTCAAATATGCACAATGTAAGCCCTTCCCCGCTCCATACTTAAAAATTACAGTGTCCTCACTATATAAAAATAAGGGTAAAGAAAGAAACTCACTAGACATATGTGCAGGACGTCATAATCGAGTGCAAATGTTGCTGTGGTCCTGGTCGACATCGACAAGGGGCTGGTCGATTTCGAGAAGATTGGTCGATGTCGACCAAGGTTACTCGAGATCGAGTAACTTGTTGCCTCCAGGGTGGCCTTTTCGACCACATGCTCTTTTCTGCTCGATATGCGTGGTCGATATCGAGGAGTTCTACTCGACGTTGAGTAGATCTGCAGCTTTTTCTTCCCTGCAAGATTCAGTAGAAAAGAAATACCCATAATAGAAAAACTTAAAAACAATGTCCAAAACCAAAAACAAAAGCAACAATGTCAAAAAACCCCAAAAATAAATGTCTATTTACAAGCTCTAGATTTTATAGTCACTAGGCCGACTTCTTCATTAAGCATTAGCCTGGCTCATCTTTGTCCGGAGCTATAGGTGGATCTGGTGGTTCCTCCGGTGGTGGGAAGCGTTGGAGGTCATCCGGGGGCATTATGTGAAGAAGCTTAAACCTCCACGAGTGGACGCTCCATGGCTCCACCCATTCATCTTCCCTGGCTCGAGCTAGCATGTATAAGGGAAGATATAAAGAAAATATACATACCTCATCATCATACCTCTTCCGCTTCATAGGTTGACTTGGTTGTGTATCTCCACCACAGCAGAAAGGTGGAGAGGGAATCGATATTTCCTCCTCATCCTGCGGAGCTTCATGCCACTTTGCTAGGACCCCATACTTGAATATGAACATCGGTTGCTCAAAATCATCGGGGATAGCCTTCACCTTGTAAGGTAAAAGCGATTTTGGAATGCCCTGGTCAACAATGTCCAACTTCTTCTCTTCTAGTGCTATTTCGCCTTGGGATCCTTCATATGATTCATCAACAATAGGTAGCAAAGTAGGAATGAAATTCGAGGAAAGACATACCTGGTTGTCGACATAGAGTGGGTCAATTGGCTCGTCAGGAGGAGGGCATGGTCCTTTAGACTGAATGGAAGCCTCAAGCCTTCGAATTTTGTCTTCCAGCCGAGCTATTTCCCTTAATCGGGACTCCTCCACTGCGATCCTATTTCTCTGTCTCAAATCTTGAGACCATTCTTCCCATGCAAGATTCCCTTCGACAAAGTCTTTCATCTTTGTACCTAAGCTTTGAAATCACAATCAAGAGCACAAATTAGTAATTAGTAAGTTGGTACTGGTGAGGTAGGTGGTGGTAGGATATGTGATAGGGTAAGAAAAAGGGATGAGCTTTTCTGAACCTTAAACACAATTAAACTAGGAGCGATTGATATCTCCCCGACAACGGCGCCAATTTGACGAGAGGGTTTCCCGACCAAATAAATTTGTAGTCAAGACCCCGCTATAGGATAGTGGAGTCAGGTTCGTCCTCAGGAGAGAAGTCAGCGGTTCTAGATTTAGTGTGTTTTGGGGTTCAGGGATATCGGAAAAAGGTGAGGAGGTTGCTGTCGGCAAAGAATAGAGGGGTCGATGTCGATGGATGGAGAGGGAATGGTGGTTTGGGTTGGGTAGAATATGTGCCGAATAAAAATAATAAAATAAAACAAATAAAGATGTAAGCTTCCAAGGTTAGGGATCACCACAACAATAAACATATGTGCAGATCATAAATCACATAAAGATGCATGTTTTATATCAAAGAATCGACATTCACAAATTCCAACAATTTAGGTTATAGAGGCTCTCGCATAAAAACCTAATTTGCTTCTACCTTTTCTTAATTAGGATTAGTCGGCTCTCATAAATAAACCCTGATTACTATCCAATTCATAATAAGATTACTTTCGCATCAATATCATGAATAAGAAATTTCCTAAACTCTCGCAAAGGATTAAGCACATAGGTAGATGATGGTAAAGACATATAAAATCATGGATTTATAAATCAAACACACATATCTATGTTGGGATCACCCCAACCCTAGAAGAAGGAAATTACAAACAAACCATAATAAAGAAATTAACTTTAACATAAAATAAACTAAAACTTACTACCGTTCGTCTCCTTCCTCTCTCGCCTCCTCCTCCTCCTCTCTCTCTCTCTCTCCTCTCTCTCTCCCCTTGCGCCCTAAGACGACTTGACTTGAATGAATGAAAATCAGCCCCCTAAGGCTTTATTTATAGGCTTCATTCCCAAGCTATTCTAGGAAAGAAATTATATCTATATCTATATTTATCTATCTAATAACATTAAGATAAACATGGAAATAAATAATTAAATCAACTAGGAAATATATCTAATTTGTGGATAAATCTTCCATGGAGTTGATAGATCTTGATGGAACTTGATAGAATTTGATCTCGAAAATATCTCCATCGGCTTCGGGATAGAACCTTAACAAGAAGTCGGTTAAGCTCAGAATTATCTTCTGGAATCAACTCGATATCGAGTAGGATTGCTTGATACCGACTAGCATTTTCTTCGTCTTCTGCTCAGCAACTCGATTCCGGCCTCTAGGAGCAAAGTCGACTTGATTTTTACTCGATATCGACCAAGGTTTGGTTCGTCTTCAGCTTATTCGTTGATCTCGCCTCTAGAAAGTGAAAATCGACTAAGTGGTTACTCGATATCGAGTAGATTTCCTCGATATCGACTTGCATGTTCAACTCCCAGCTTCCTTGTCGATTTCTGGGGTCTTCACTCGATTTGGGCTTGGTCGATTTCGGCCAATTTGGTCGATGTCGACTAACATTCAGCTCTCAGCATTCTGCTCTGTTCTTGAAATGCACTTTTCCGAGTCCTCGTTCGTTGGATTGACGCATATGACCATGCGTTGAAAAGATCTTTTTGAGGGTTACAACTCTCATGAAGACGTCAAAGCTTGATTCAGAACGATACATGGTGAAAAATGGAGTTTTCTCCACCTACACCCTTCTTACCTTCTTCATGACTGTCCTTTAAGCTCCAAAGTGCGTCCGATTTCTGCGAAATATAACAAAAACTTGTGTAGACCTCCATATATTGCAAATAAGTGTAAACTACACAGATTCTTTATTATTCTAACCCAAATGCATGAAATGTAGACAGAAATTGATATAAAAGTAGATGTAAAACATGGCGATATAGGCTCACAACAACCGCACCAAACATGGCAGAATGATCAGCGGCAACATGACAACAACCACCGACACGGAGAGAGATCCACAGACGTTTCCACCTCCACAAAATCCGACTCAGCAGATAAAAGGGCAGAAGGACCGGTGGTCCTCCCATCTGTGTTCACCAGGGAAATCTGTTCCGCGACAGTATCGAAAAGATGGAGAGATGTGGGCCTTATGAAGTATTATGGAAGGACTGATCCCGAAGATCAACTCTGCCATTTTACAACCGCGATGGGGATAAATGAATACAACGATGCTATGTTATGCCGAACTTTCCCCTCAAACTTGACAAAAATTGCTCTCACATGGTTCACAACCTGCCAAAAAACCCCGTGACCAGTTTCACCCAGCTGTCCCACATCTTCACGTCCCATTTCGGAAGTGCGCGGTCGCGAAAGAAGACCATGCTTGATCTAAACTTGATTAGGCATGGAGCTGGAGAAACACTAGGGCACTTTTTTACTCGATTCACCGGTGTGGTAGTACAAATCCCCAACTTTAATCATGAGTCGGCAATCATCATACTCATGAGAAATTTGGCAGAATGAGATTTCAAGACTTACTTGTTTCGAAAGAAGCCAACCAGTTACGATGATTTGAGGGAACGAGTGTCAAGACAAATCGAAGCTGAGGAGGCAGCCGGGTCCAGCTCAAGAGCGAACACAGGCAATCAGGGCCTTTTTGGGAAGCTCGCCGGAAAATTCAAGAAAGAGAAAGTTAAGCCGCCCAGACATCTGTCGGAAGGAGGAGTTTTTCGTCCCCATCGCGACGAAATACACATGAATTCGGAAAAGGGCCAAGGGTCCCATCCAAGGGAAGACTATCCGCGGTCGTATCATCCAAGGGAAGACCATTCACGGTCTTATCATCCAAAGGAGAACCTCTATACGAATCAAGAGCTGAGATTTCCACCGCGCAGAGAAGATCGACTCAATCAGAGACCAGATTGGGAGGTCCTTGACCCTAGACTCGATGGCCCCCACCATCGACAGAACCGTTACCAAAGACAGCAAGATCAGCGCAGAGACCCCCCATTTTATAATCGAGGAAGAGGCAGGGGATGGAGGGGGCACGGAGGTAGACACAACCATGCACCCACTATGCAAAGATCTGTTAATCAGGAAGGAGCTCGAAGACCAAGAGAAGGCCACATACCAGAGCCCGAGGGTTTTATTAATACCCTTGCTGGAGGGTACTCCATGGCAGGATCAAGTAGAAAAGAGAAGAAGAACTACGAGCGAGAGGGAAAGCAACCGTCGTCCGCGTCAAGCAGAAAAATCTCTCTGTCGCAACATGAAGATATAACTTTTTCGCCAAAAGACACTGAGGAATGTTGTTCCCAGGAGGATGGTCAAGTATGAAATAAATATAGAATAGAGATCAGACTGACTTCCCTGTCTCAGCAAATAAATACAAGACTTCCTCCCGTTGTAGTAGAAGGTTGTCAGGATCGAATCCACGAGGAAGCACGTCAGCAGTTCTTAGGTAGCTATAAATTCTCACAGAAAAGCAGAAAAGATGGAAACAAGGAACAAAGGAAGAAAGACAAAGCAAAGCAGAAACAAAAGCAAAGACAGAAAATAGCGAAAGAAAGTAAAGAACAAAGCAAGGACAGAAGCTACTCGATCTCGACAAGAGGGCACTCGAGATCGACAACATCAGTGAACAACAGAAACTCAGAAAACGAAACAGGCAACTCGACGTAGACAAGCCAACTCGATATCGAGTAGAGGCTACTCGAGATCGACAAAGCTCCTCTGTATCGACTAGAAAGACATAAAGTGTAAATTGCAAATTTTGAACCAAAAAATCAGATTTTCTACGGAATAAATCAATATAATAAAAGACTTACAAAGTCAGGGTATCAAAACCACAACGATAACCATGCAAAGTAACACATAAAGGCATAAAAGATCATGCTTTCCATCAAACAACTTTCGTAATTAACAAATAGGCATATAGAGGCTTTCGCATAAACCCTAATTGGTACTAAGCCTTTTCACATAATTAACCCAAGTTGTATTAAGATCACTTTCGCTTCAATAACACAAACAAGGATCACCTTCAACTCTCGCAAAAGAATCATGCTCATAGGGATAGAAGATGAATTGCATAGAAAGATCTGACCTTTACTGCATCACCTCACATGGCCACCGTCGGGCTCACCCTAGCCCCAGAAGTAGGTGGACTACTCACGCCTCATCGCAATCGCAGACATTTATGTATAAAAAGAAACTTGCATTAACTAAATTCAAAGTCTTTACAATCCCGGCAATCAAACTTTCGCAGAAAGCCAAAACCCTAAGAACCTTAGAACTCCTACTTCTCTACTGGAATTGAATGTCTCTGACTGAAATTGAATTGGAATGAGATTGATAATGCTCAGCCCCTAGGGCTTTATTTATAGCCTTCTATTCCTTGCTAATCAAGGATAGAATCTTCTATCTATATCTAAAATTATATCTAAAACGCTTAATGATAAATAAAATGCTAAAGGGAAATAAATATTTAAAGAAAAGATAAATCTAAACTAGGTAATGTGTCTTCATGTTGATAGATCTCCCTTCCAAGGATAGATGATGATAGATCTCGGCCTACTCGATTTCCTTCGTGCCCAAGGAATCTTAACTCTACTCGGACTACTCACGTCGACAAGTTTCTGGAATCTGGTCTACTCGATCTCGACAAGGGCTTGTCGATCTCGACTAGGATTCATCGTCGACTGGACTTCTCGGGTGACTCTGCTCGACATGGCTCGGATCTGGGCTCCTGGGCGTCGTCGATCTCGACTAGGGCTCCTCGAGATCGACTAGGGTGGTGGTCGAGGATGGCTCTCTGGTGATGTCGAGGACTCCTCCTCGGCATGGACTCGGACTGGCGCAAGGTGGCTCGTCGATCTCGACAAGGTCTCATCGAGATCGAGTAGGGTTGCTCAGCCTCTTCGTCCTCGGCTTCTCGATCAGATCCTCTTCTCGACTCCGGGTGTGGCGTCTAGGCTTCCTCGATCTCGACTAGGTCTTGTCGAGATTGAGTTGACTTCCGGAGCTGGGTTGGTCTGGCTCTCGAGACTGCTCCTAGTCGACAAAGCCTGTGCTCGGACATGTTCGTCGAGATCGAGTAAGGTTCACTCGAGATCGAGTAACCTTGCCTCTCAGCTTGATTCGACTGGTTCCGCTGCTGCTTTGACCTTGGACTTCTGTAGTGGTTTTCTAAGCTTTTCCGACCTTCCTTAGAATTGCTGTAAAATGCCTCGAATTCTGCGAATTTAAACAGAAACTGGTGTAGACTCCATAATTTGGCAAATAAACATAAGCTACATAGATTTTGTACTATCTTAGCCCAAATGAATGAAATGTATGCAGAAATTGATAAAAATGTAAGTGTAAAACATGGCAGATTAGGCTCATAACAAGGAAGTAAGGATGCCGCACTCAGACCCTTTGGTCATCCATACTCAGATAGCTGCCAAGACAGTCAAAAGAGTCTTCATTGACACTGGATATCCGTGGCATCATTGAAACCTTATTCAGGCACATTGATTACGTTCTCAGGAGGAGAAGTGCAGGTGGCAGGAACGATCGAGTTGACAGTAGTCTTAGGAACAACCCCAAAAAGGCGAATGGATAATGTCGTGTTCACGGTGGTAAAAGTGCCAACCGTGTACAATGCCTTGTTGGGACGCGTCTCGCTCTATAAATTTCAAATGATAGTGTCGATCTATCACTTCGTCGGAAAGTTCCCTTTACCAAGAGGAGGAGTAGGTGAGGTTCACGGCCAACAACCAGAAAGCAGAAGCTGTTATTTAACTTCTATCAAGAAGAAGAAAGAGGTAATGTATATTAGCGAAAAATGTGAATCCATGGTGGTAGACAGTGACCCGTCGGAACTTACGGAAGCTGAGCTTGAAGTTAGATTGACAGAAGCAAGGATACCAACAGCGGACGAAAGGATTATCTACACGCCTTTTCCGAACCCCGAAGAGAAAATTTATATGGGGCAAGCGTTAGAGCCAGAGGAAAGAGATCGGGTGTTGGAGATCATATCAAGGTCAAGAGATGTTTTTGCATAGACTCCGCTAGACCTTTTAGGAGTCCCGTCCACAACTGCTTTGCATACTTTGAGGATCCGTCTAGGAACGAAGCCCATAGTGCAAAAGAAGAGAAAAATGGCCCCCGAAATAGCAGCCGCGGCAAAAGAAGTAACTGATAAACTGTTAGAAGCAGGATTCATAGAAGAAGTAGAAGATTCAGATTGGCTCTCAAATGTGGTTCTAGTAAAGAAGTCTAATGGAAAATGGAGGATGTGCATTGATTTCACCGATCTCAATAAGTCCTGCCCCGAAGACAGTTACCCATTGCCATCCATAGACGAACTCGTCGACGGAACCGCAAGTAACAAGGTCCTCAACTTTCTTGATGCTTATTCTAGGTACAATCAAATAAGTCTGGACCTGCTAGACAAAAAGCGACTACTTTCATCACCAACCAGGGAATATTTTGCTACCGCGTCATGCCTTTTGGACTCAGAAATGCTTGAGCTAAGTTTCAAAGAACTGTTGATCGAATTTTTCGCAAACAGATTGGGAGGAATGTGTGGATATATGTGGATGATATTGTGGTTAAGAGCAAAAAAGCAGAAGATCATGCGGCAGACCTGCAAGTGACATTTGATTCCCTTCGCAGAGGAGGATTGAACCTGAACGCGGAAAAATGTGTCTTCGGAGTTGATTCTGGAAAGTTCCTTGGTTTCATGGTCAGTCATCGGGGAATTGATGTAAACCCTGAAAAGGTCGTGGCAGTCCAGAATCTCCAACCACCGCGGACGATCAAAGAATTACACTCTTTAAACGGGGTAGTAAACTACCTAAGCCGATTTTGCTCATGTCTAGCGGACAAATCATTACCTTTCTTTGCTTTATTCAAGAAAAAGGAGCCGATACGATGGACCCCCGAATTACAGAAAGCTTTCGGGGAGTTAAAGGTTTTCTTATCAACACTCCCCACTTTGCAGGAACCCGAAAAACAGAAGGCTTTACACCTATACCTATTAGTCAAAAAATTACCATCAGCGCGGTCTTGACACGAGAAGAGAAGTATCCCGTATACTACATCAGTCGTGTACTACAAGATGCTGAGACGCGGTATGAACCAGTAGAGAAGATGATTTTATGTCTGGTATTTGCGGCAAGAAGATTGAGACCCTACTTCCAGGATCACGTCATCACGGTAATGACCGACCTACCTTTGCGACAGATTCTCCACTCCTCGTGCTTGTCAGGAAGGATGATGAAGTGGGCGGTTGAGTTGACAGAATTTGAAATTGAATACACCCCACGACGGGCGGTTTCATCAGTGAAACGAGTTTTGAGCTAAGCGCTCAAACAGAAAAAAGCAAGTGGATACTCAAAGTAGATGGATGCGGAGCGGGAGTTACTCTCACTGCACAAGATGAGCAACAGTATAACTACACTTACAAACTGAATTTTCAAGCCACGAACAATGATGCTGTGTATGAGGCCCTTCTCGTGGGCCTAGAGATAGCTTTGATCAAAGGAGCCAGACAAGTATCCATTTACACCGACTTAGAGGTGATGGCACAATAGATAATAGAGGAGTACGAAGCCAGAACCGGACTAATGCTTGACTATCAGAGAAAAGTGCAAGCATTGTCAAAAGCGTTCTTGAGTTTTTGCTTGACGGTGATTTCCAGAAATAACAACCAGCAAGCAGACGCGTTGGCTCGAATGGGGGCAGTCATGCCCGAAGAAGTAGGAAAGGAGGTTGTCCTCGAAAGAATAAACAGTCGCAGGCTTATCCAAGAAGTCTATCAAGTCCAGGGAATTGAGGAAGGAGATTGGAGGACACCACTTGCGGACTATATGGGTAAGGGCCTTTTACCAAAAGAAAAAGACGCGGCCAGGAGGCTGATCGCAAAATTCTCTCATTTCACCATCAGAGAGGGAAAACTCTACAAAAGGGGCTACTGCCTCCCGGACTTGCTTTGCATACCAATTGAAGAAGGAGGTCTTGTCATGAAGGAACTACATGATGGGGTTTGTGCGCATCACCAAGGGTGGAGAGCCTTGGTAGCAAAAGCAACCAAACTAGGGTATTACTCGCCTACTATGAGGTGGGATGTCCAAAATTATAATCAGAAATGTGACGCGTGCCAGAGGTTTGGAAATCTGATGCATCGCCCTACAGAACTAATGAAAAGCATATTTGGAGCTTGCCCGTTTTCTGTTTGGGGAATGGATATCCTTGGTCCATTTCCAACTGCCCCAGGACAATTGAAGTATGTACTTGTCTTAGTAGACTATTTCACGAAATGGGTAGAAGCCGAAGCGATGGGATTGATCACCGCGAAAAAAGTGAAAAGGTTCTTATGGAAGAACATCATCTGCCGATTTGGGGTGCTTGACTCGATAATAACAGACCATGGGCCTCAGTTTGATAGTGAATCAATCAGAGATTTTTGCGCAGGATTGGGCATAAACCTCAAGTTCTCATCCGTGGCCCATCCATAGACGAATGGACAGGCGAAAACAACCAATCGACAGTTGTTGTATGGAATACAGAAGAAAGTTGGAAGCACGGCAAAAGGACGATGGGCTGAACTTCTACCATTAGTTCTGTGGTCCTACCACATATCAGTAAAAACCCCAACCACAGAAACCCCATTTACACTAGTTTATGGAATGGACGCAGTCATTTCAGTAGAAAGGTTGGTCCCCTCGGCGCGAATCTTGGCATACAACCAGGAAACCAATGATGAAGCACTGGGACTCGAACTCCATCTTATAAAAGAACGCAGGATGGCGGAAGCCCTAAAGGAAACAAGATTATAAGAGGTGTCTATCCGGATATCGTGATAGGCGAGTTCGTCCGTGATACCTCAAGAAAGGAGATTTGGTGCTCCGTCAAGCTACCACTTGAGGAAAACAAGACCCAAACCGGGAGGGGCCGTATGTAATCGTGAAGGTGATCCAAGAAGGAGCATACAAGCTCAACACCCCTGAAGGCATCGTTTTAAATAAAACCTGGAATGCAGATAATCTAAAGAAATATTATGTGTAATAGCCAAGGCTTGTGAAGAACGGAAATCTTAGTCGCCCTCGCAAAAGTTAAATAAAGCGGTTAGAGGGCACTTTTATTATTTTCCTTTAGATAAGTTCTTGAATAAGACCCAAGAACGCTGGAGCTTGGCTCCGCGTCAAGCCTCTGATCGAAGCAATTCTCGGAGATGAGTTCTTGAATAAGACCCAAGAACGCTAGAGGTTAGCTCCGCGTCAGGCCTCCGATCGAAGCGATTCTCGGAGATGAGTTCTTGAATAAGACCCAAGAACGCTGGAGCTTAGCTCCGCATCGGGCCTCCGATCGAAGTAATTCTCGGAGATGAGTTCTTGAATAAGACCCAAGAACGCTAGAGCTTGGCTCCGCTTCGGGCTTCCGATCGAAGCAATTCTCGGAGATGAGTTCTTGAATAAGACCCAAGAACGCTGGAGCTTAGCTCCGCGTCGGGCCTCTGATCGAAACGATTATCGGAGATGAGTTCTTGAATAAGACCCAAGAACGCTGGAGCTTGGCTCTGCGTCGGGCCTCCGATCGAAGCGATTCTCGGAGATGAGTTCTTGAATAAGACCCAAGAACGTTGGAGCATAGCTCCGCGTCGGGCCTCCAATCGAAGCGATTCTCGGAGACGAGTTCTTGAATAAGACCCAAGAACGCTAGAGCTTAGCTCCGCGTCGGGCCTACGGTCGAAGCAATTCTTGGAGATGATTTCTTGAATAAGACCCAAGAACGCTGGAGCTTAGCTCCACGTCGGGCCTCCGATCGAAGCAATTCTCGGAGATGACTTCTTGAATAAGACCCAAGAGCGCTGGAGCATGGCTCCGCGTCAGGCCTCCGATCGAAGCAATTCTCGGAGATGAGTTCTTGAATAAAACCCAAGAACGCTGGAGCTTGGTTCCGCGTCGGGCCTCCGATCGAAGCAATTCTCGGAGATGGGTTCTTGAATAAGACCCAAGAACGCTGGAGCTTGGCTCCGCATCAGGTCTCTGATAAAAATATTTCAAAATTTTGAAAATAAGTTTTCATAAGCCTTTAGAACGCTTGGACTCTTTATTATCATAAAAGTTGAAGCCATGATCTAACAACTAACATAAGATAAGCAACAGATGACAAAAGTACGTTAGCACATTCAAGCAGTTGTCCGCTAAAAAAACATACAAACACCCGCTTATGCCCACCCGGGCCTAGCCGGGATTAGACGAGTTCTACCTTGACTCAAGCGAAATCCATTAGAAGGTGGAGCCCCTGATTGGGGAGAAGCTCATTCAGCATCCACCTCATCTCCCACAACATCCAAAACATGAACCTTTAAACGATTTCCTCCTTTATAAATAAAAGTCACGAAAGAACCAACATTAATGTTGTGCGACTCAGCAAAATCGTTCCAACCGCCTCTCAGAAATCGTTCCAACTTCCACCGAGAAGTCACGAAGGATCCTAGTTGAGAAGAGAATGTTCCTAGGGAGATCCGGGCCTAGCTCATCCTCATAGCGTAACGACAAAGACTAGAAAAATACGAAGAAGAGAGAATTTTGAGAAAAGATAAATTAAAAAAAGATAAACTCAGCGAACAAGAAACTAACCAGGCGGCGGAGTTGCTTAGGAAAACTGATTCGCTCAAAAAATTACCAAGCCGGTTGAATAGGAGAAGGAATGTTGAAAGGAAAAAATCAAGTTCAACACATCTCCCCTATGCTCTCTCTTTTAATAGGACACTCTGACTATGCTAACACGCTGCACAGGCAGAGGCAGAGGCTCAATGGGTTGGAATGGTCGTTCACTAAACTAGCGCGCCATGGACGAGACGACAAAAAACACTATTGTTGAAGACAAATTTGGGAGACCCGTGAATAGCATATCATGACAAGATAGTATCGAGAAACTAAACCATAAAAATTAATTCATGTAGCTGGCATGCACGATCTTGAAAATCTCCCAAAGTAAAAATCAAAAGTTCGCAATTAATGGGGATTATGGCTAGCATCTCGATTACTCCCTCTTAGAAATAAAGAACTCGCATCCGAAAAACGACCCAGAGAATGAACCAGTTTGAGGGCTAAAACGTGTACTATCAAACATCACCGCAAACACGTCCGTTGACTAAATAAAGTCAATAAACAAGCTCTAAACTTTGCTTTATTAACACAGACATAAGAGACCAAGCTCAAAAACCATTTGAGGCTGAGCCATGGGAGGAAGGATCGTTATGATTAATCTCACCCACGAGAGTCCACCACCCGGACTTCAAAACACACCTCACCCATATGAGTAAAGATCATGGAAACCCTCCTCTCAAAACCGTGTGACTCTACAAAATCTTTTCATCCGCAGCCAAAGTAAAGAAGTCTGCAGTACTGACGTTCTATGCAGACCGGAAAATTTCGTATCTGATAAGAAGAAAGTAAGACTCGACCAGGAACATCGTCCTCATACACTTCCTCAAATCTGAGTGGCAGCAGCTAAAAAATAGAAGAAAGTAAAGACAAGGAAAGAATTTGCGAAGACGATATGGGAAATTAGACATGGAAATCTCATCAAACGCGAAAATTGCTCAGGATAATCAATCGCATGGAAGAAAGCCCATCGAGGTCCGCGCTCAGAGGCCACATCAGCCCTAAATGCTAAGGGAGGGACTATAATGGATCCTCGCATCTCGAGAAAAGCAAGGGAAAAACAATAGTTTTTTCTTTCTTGTCTCATCGCTCACGAGGAAACAGTCAAATGAAAGGGGAAGATGTGCATGCATGACGTGCAAAAAGTGACACAGTAACACAAGGCACGTGTCTCCTTTTTTCCAAAACCAAGATTTATTTTATTACTAAACGATTGACCATCTCGCTGAAACCCAACAAACTTCTCAAAAGAGGCCCTTAAAGCGACCAAGAGTAGTTCGTAAAATAAGATTATTCCCGCGGCACAGGTTGGGACGTATCGATTATTTCGGTATGGATCAGGTAAGCCCGTTGGGAATATTGATGGCCCCACTGGGTTTATTCCCGGGTCCCACTAAAAGTTAAGACCTTTTTAGTTCGAAGTTCGTCACACCCCACCAAAACACCTAGGCATGTTAAAAATGGTCGAGAAGCATCCCCTCTCCCCGTTTTGAGTCTTATTTCGTATCCCACCATCGATGCTTCTATGGAGTCTCGTACCCGAGGTTGGGGTTTTTGACGGGAAATTTGGGTCGGTCAACTGATTACCTTCGGAAATCATGTCGAATGTGAGGGCCGAGTTACCTGAGTATGCTAGTGGGGGTGAGGATTTAAATCGTTTCGAGATAGAAGTGAGTTGTCTTATGGAGTCAGCCCTTTCAATCCACGTAATGGCCAACCATGTCTTCTTGCCATAAGAGTCTAAACACGAGTTCTACCCTCACCTCTCGGAAACGGCATGAATGTCCTTGTGTCCTACCCAACAAGTAATAATAGCGTCCCACGGGGAAATGGGGTGGTGAGTTGGTTATTGCCCTTAGAGAATTCTGTCAAGTTATAATGATAGGCTCTTTGTGATGTAATGACATGCTATATTGGTATAGTTCAGCATGACTTGCCTCGTACCTTGCATGGTTTCACTTTTGAGTGGATGTATGTGTCGTATGTATTGAATTCCCATAATCATTGTTTCCCTATAAACTAGGTCCATGATAGCGTGGTCAACTCTCGTTGCATGTTTAAAACGTGAATTGGATGACTTAGCATGCAAGATTAACCTAACCGGACCTCATGACTGTGTACATATTTAATGAGTATTGCTAGTATCATCTAAGACATATACCTCCCAGTTATAGGCCCTCGTATGATTGTGTGACGTTCTAGTCTTACCATGCGAATATGGATGTATGTGATGAGATAATTTCTATACCAACCCTGCATGAACTGACCATACCCTTAGCATGATTTTTAGGGTACATCTTAGCATGCTTTCGGTAATATTATGACTTGCTTAATTGTGTATCTAAATGAGTGATAAGTTGTGCATATGATATCTTGTGATGTTTGCCAGATCTTGCATAACTTATGCCATATATGTCCCATGTCAGTCTGTGCATATATGTTCTTAGTCTGTCAAGCATGATTGATGAATGAAATGATATGTTGCTAGCTTGTTCTGCGCACATATAAAGATGATTATATGAACATGTTATGAATACATAAATCGATATTCCTTGATATAGGTGCATACTAGTGTGAAATAATGTGATGGTATCTCTTGATTTTTATGTGTTTGTGTGCCACAATTATAAGGGCATCGTTGTAACTCTCGGGTTGGGATCTTCTCCTTGGTCTCATCGTCCCTAGTCCTGGTCCATGTATGAACTCTTAAGGAAGCTGTGTTGTCCGCCCTTGTCTCTCCCCTATGTCCGTAACTTCTAACCCTTATGATCCTTCGATGAGCGCTGATATGCAAGAAAGGTCCGACGACCAAGTGGAACCGGAGCTGCGCAACGGAAGTGTGATGGGTCCATGACCCCTAGGCCCCAGGAACAACGTTACCGATGGCAAAAAGGATGAATATGCTTCAAAGATGACAATTCTGAACATGCTTGGAGCTGACATAAATGGGCGTGCGATGACTGATATGCTAAACTGGTG
Organism: Persicaria tinctoria; assembly: GCA_037127255.1. NCBI lineage: Eukaryota > Viridiplantae > Streptophyta > Magnoliopsida > Caryophyllales > Polygonaceae > Persicaria > Persicaria tinctoria. The sequence goes on from JBANSL010000006.1 coordinate 83,578,848, forward strand.
GCAAGTGATTGTCTAACTTACTTGTTTCTATGATGGTGTGCCTCGATGCTTGATGTACTAATTTCCTGGTAAATAGATTATGGGTTATATATATGGTAGTGCTTTCTTCTTGAGCTTGAGTCGTGAGATTCTTCGGTGAGATGAGTCGAAAAGTGGCAGGTGGATTGAGGTCTTCGGATTGGGTCTTTGGTTGTGTGAGATGGGGTGCAGGAATGATGTGTTAGTTTGAGTAGAGCCGAGTGAGTTGGGATGTGTTGAAGATAGTGGTCTGTGAGTATAGATGAGCTTCCAGGTAGGTCTTAGGTGGGGAGTGGGGCTAGTATGTCGAGATTTTGAGGGAGATGTCCTAGCTAGAAGTGTCGGTAGGTAGTGGGTGCGCGGTGTGAGCGTTTATGATAGGAGGGTAGCGGTTGATGTCTAGACTAGTTTCGTGAGCGTGACCTTAAGAGTGGGTGTGTGTATAGGCAGTTGGCGTAGTTCTAAAGGTAGGTGAGAGAGCTAGGAGTTGATCGGGAGGATTGTTGAGGGGAAGTGTTATGACACGGGTTAGTATGCCCAGGGAATGTGTAGGTAAAATCAGTGGTTGAATTTTGAGGGTACGTAGGCGTTGGTGATGAGGGTCTTGGAAATTCGTGGTTGGGAGTAGCACGAGATGGATTTCTGCGTAAGAGTTGGTCAAGAGTGGCAGGTGTGAGATGACTAGTATGAGTTGGATTCTTGGAGGTGGATGGTTAGTGAGAGTGGTTAGTGGCCTGGAAAGTATGATTAAGTTAGCAAGGTGATTCGAGATGTCTCTTTAGGAGATGATGGTCGGGCGGAGTCTTGAGAGCCTAGGAAGAGTAAGTGAGATTGTTAAGAAGCGTCTAGATCGATCATGAGGAAGGTTCAGTTAGGGATTCGGGATTTCCCTAAGAATGCGAAGATGGGACCGATAGAGGACCCCTAGGACGAGGGTGCGCTTGATAAGGAGTCTTGGTGCGTAGTTGGTGGAGTTGTTAAGCTTGTCGGATCATGAAACCGTGTGATTGGGAACTCCGAAAAATAGTTTAGATGGTCGAGTGGAAGGTAAGACTTGAGATCGGGATGTCGAAATGGATTGGCCCTTAGATGGCTTGATGGCATAGGAGTTGGGATACCTAGTAGTTGGTTTGGGGTATTCGGCCTTGATTGCGAATAGTTATGAGGCTAGAAAGGTTGTATGTGAGCAGGATGTAATGGTGTCTAGAACTAGTAGTGGTTTGGGTTGGTAGACCTCAGTGAATTTGATCTTAATACAAGAGTTGATGGGTAGTGGTCGTGTCTTGTCATGATTGATAGTTATAGGCAGGTTCTCTTGAGGATGTGATCTAGCGTACGCTTTACTTGGGGCCGAATGTGGTGCGAATTCTATGCTATAGACGATGTTGATTCTATGATGTATTATCGTTGATAATAGTGAACTATTAGTACTAACATAGTTATCCCCTGAACTCGATGGAATGCTAGTGTACGTGAGTACTTGTTTGTCTCTAATGTGATGACTCTTGGCTTATCCGATTGATATGGTGCACTTGATAAGGAGTCTTGGTATGTTGTGCTTACCTGGTTGATATCATAAGATTATCTATTTGATATGACGTGCTTATCTGATTGATATGATGTGGTTATCTGTTTGATATGACGTGCTTATCCGATTGATATGGTGAGTCACTTATGTGAGATGATGTGATAAATCCTACCATGGACGATACGATGCTAGATATACTAAGGTATATGACTGTACTTGACGTGCTTATGTCATGCTATTAAACGGGAGATATAATTGCTATTATATATACGATCATTGATGATAGAAATGATGGAAGCTGAAGTATTAGAATTTGATTCTAACTTGGAACCTATGAAGAGAATATGGGATAAGTCCTTAGAGGTGGATGGGAGAATGAAATGAGAAGTTGGAAATGATTTTGGCTAACGTCGAACTTGAAATTATGAATGATGTTTCAAAAGAGACTAACTTGGATTTTAAGAAACTAATGTGACACTAATTTTCATTATAACGCCCCAAGAAGTAGATACAAGTATTTGAGTTATGATATGGCCAAAGAGTCGGAGTAAGGATGTGGTAGGGGCCCATATTACATTCTTACTACGGTCTTTTGGGGATATTATGATTACGGCAACGGTATTGTGAGGATCTCATAGGGGCACTAATGAACGGTTTTAGTCGCGTAAACCGTATCAAAATAAATTCGAACTTACTAACTAATGTAGTGTAATAAGTACGAGTCGATCCCACAGAGAATCAAGTTATTTCTAAGTTAAGTCTATTTACCAATTAATAGAAAAGTGGGGTTTTGATGTGATGAGAATAAGAAAGCAAATAAAATAAACTATAAACAAATTAACGGAGATAACAATTAATAATAGAGTTTCATCTACAAATATCCACTTTAGTTTGATTAGTTGATCCTCGATTCTTCTTCAAGTTCTCTTTTCATCCTATTATTGTTCCTGTCCTGATCTTGTGTAAATTACTAGTCCTACGAGTCCTAGTAACCCTTACCAATTAGATAACTCTAACACGATCAAGATTTAACATAATAATAGCATTAAGATTAAGGATTAACCAGGATGCATGTAACAACAAGCTACGAGTCAACATTTAACATATAATTGATTCTCTACACACCAGTTTAGTCCTACGAGTCCTAAAAAGGCATGATTGCTACTATGGATTAAGGTTTGGTACGAGGAATCTACAAAATCCTAGCAATAATCTCAACTAGCTGTACGAACTAGAAGAAATGAACAATATTCGTAAAAGAATCAATACGAATCAATAGGAATAGAACAAGAATAGAAATCTCACAACTTTATTAAACCAAAGCTTCAATCCATAGACGAAACCGAAAAGTTTATATCTCCATAAAAATAAAACAAAGACAATTAGGGTTTAAGGTTAAAGTCGGTCACGGCCTCTGTCTCTTACTGTCGGCTACGGTTCTCCTTGCCTCCGTAGGAATGTATGAATATATATAGCATAATAAACGTAATCTACCTAATTCTAATCTAACCTAATCATATATAATATAAATATATATAATGCAATTCTATCTATCTAAATTTACATAGTATATTGCAATTCGCAAGATAGAACTCGTAGTCTCGTAAGCCCAACCGATTGGTGGAGCTTCTCCTTCCTTTGATTAATATGCAACCGGTCCGATTGAAATATTAGCCATGGCGCAATAACTAGTCCAAGCTTCCTCCGTATGAAATTTATCAGCCCAATTATCCATACTCCTATAATTTGTCAAATGCAAATTATTCCGAATTAGCTCCAAAATACCTGAAATAAATAAAACACATGTGTAGACTCCGAAAACCAAATAATTACTAAATAACTATAAAATATGTAAATATACTCTAAATTAATATGTAAAACTCTACTTAAAACATGACTAAAATAGACCCTATCAGGCACTTATGAGGTGTTCACGGGATCAATGGCGTGATCCTTGGACTCATCGATTTCAAAATTCCTCCCCTGTTTTAAAATGATTTTGGTCTCGGGGACGATACTTGTTTTTAGAGGTGGATAATGTAAATGCTCGGATTTTCAAATACTAATTTTTCCGAAAAAGAGAATTAAAAATGAAATTAAATCGGTTTTAAAACTCGTTTAGCGGATTCCGACCGGAATATAAATTTTGAGGAATAATTTCCGTCACTTTACCTCAAAAATTCAAAATAATTATCAGAAGGCGATATCCTTGTCGATTTTAAAAATCTAATTGATCGAGAGGGCGAGAGTCGGAAAAACTAACATTGAAAACTAATTGCGGGATTCAAAATTTACGTATTCGGGATTTATAACCGGGTGTTGATTAACCAATCCGACACTTAATCATCACCTACTCCCATCACTCACCATACCCCTTTAACCCACCCCTTATAAAAGGATTTGGGAACTCAGTTGATAATGGTCATACTGAGGTTATGTATTTATATATAGAGATTACATAAAAGATATTCCAAAAGATACACATGATACAAATAAGGATAAATATATCTACAGATATAAATAGAATAAAGATAGATATAATATATCTCTAATAACCCCCTGCAAGCTCATGGAGGAGGACTGACATGAAGCTTGGATCGAATCTGTTCAAAATGACGAGTACCAAGGGCTTTCGTGAAGATGTCAGCTACTTGCTCAGTTGCACTGATATGACGAACATGAAGCTCATCGGAGACGACCATCTCTCGAACAAAATGAAAATCAACATGAATGTGCTTGGAACGGTTGTTCAAGACGGGATTGGGAGCCATGAAGGTAGCGTTGAGACTGTCGCAGAGAAGAACCAAACGTGTGAGAAGACGATGTCGGAGATCAAATAAGAGAGACTTGATCCAGACCAACTCAGCCGCAGTGGAAGGAATAGCACGATATTTGGCTTCTGTACTGGAACGTGCCACGACATTCTGCTTGCGAGAGGTCCAGCTGACGAGAGTGTTGCCAAAGTAAATGGAAAAACCAAACTGAGACCGACAATCGTCAGGGTCCGACGCCCAGCCCGCATCGGAGAAGGTTGTGAGCGTGAGCCTGGGAGCTGGCCGGATGGTGAACTAATTAGAAAGTATGCCCTTGAGATAACGGAGAATGCGCTTGACTGCATTCCAGTGAGAGTCCATGGGACAATGCATGAACTGACATACCCGATTAACATCATAGGAGATCTCAGGACGAGTGATGGTGACCTACTGAAGAGCACCAACAATGCTGCGATATAGAGTGGGATCCTGGAAGGGATCACCGTCCTTTGACAGGCGAGAGTGCGGCTCAGCAGGACTCGAGATAGGCTTAGAATCTGCCATCTTGGACTTGGTGAGAAGATCACGAATGTACTTTTGCTGACAGAGGGGTAAGCAATTCGAAGAGCGCACCACCTCAATTCTAAGAAAGAAATGAAGATCACCATGGTCCTTAAGCGAGAAGGCCTGGTGAAGCTTAGCAGTGAAGGATGCAATAAGAGAATCTGAGTTGTAGGTGACAATCAGATCATCAACATATACCAGGACATATATCACACTTGTTGAGGTACTGTAAACAAAAAGAGAGCAATCAGACTGACAACTACGGAACCCATATGTGAGCAAGAAAGCCTTGAGCTTACTGAACCAGGCACGAGGTGCCTGTTTGAGACCATAGAGCGCCTTACGAAGAAGGCAGGCGTGATTTGGCCAAGACTTGTCAACGAAACCAAGAGGCTGCTCCATGTAGACCTGCTCATCTAAGTCATCATTCAGGAAAGTGTTATTGATATCAAGTTGCTTAATCGGCCATCTGAATGTCAGCGCAATCGTGAGCACCAGACGAATTATCGTAGGCCGAACAACTGGGCTGAACGTGTCGAAGTAATCAATACCCTCTTCTTGATGGTAACCTTTTGCCACTAGACGCGCTTTGTAGCGCTCAATAGATCCATCTTATTTATGTTTGATCTTGTAAACCCACTTGCAACCCACAACGTTAGTAGATCGAGGGCGCGGAACCAAAGACCATGTGCCATTCTTAGACAGCGCATCGAGTTCTGTTGACATGGCAGTGACCCATTCAGGGGATTGGGTGGCTTGGAGAAAGATTTTGGGTTCATGATGAGGGTGAGGGTCGGGAGTAAGTGGATGTTTTGTGGTGTGAAGGGCTTTGGGTTTAAGGTCATCCGTCTGAGCACGAGTTACAATAGGATGAGTGCTATTATCAGCAGCGCGGAGGGGTTGGAGGACAGGTGGGAGAGGCGGTACTAGTGAGGGTGCATGAGTATACTCAGCAGATGGGATGGAGGGTGTGGGAGATGAGGGTGATGAGGCTACAGGTGTAGCGGGTGGGGATGGGATGTGGAAGGGCAGCAACTGGTGAGGGGGCTGCAGGGGCTACTATAAGCGGGGTTGTGGAGTGTTAGTGACGGCACGAGGCGACGACGACGACTGGTTGGCATGGGACACAATCGACGGAGAGGTGTGGACAACCGATGACAGAAGGTCAACGGATAGAGGTGGACTGTAGGACTCGGTAGGAGGAGCAACAGGCTCCTCTGTAATGGCCGGAAATTCCGACTCATGAAAGACGACATGGCGGTGGACATAGACATGACGAGATGGAGAGTGGTAGCATAGGTACCCTCGATGGGAGGAGTTGTAACCAAGAAAAATACAAGCGAGGGTCTTGAACTGTAATTTGTTTGACCGATATGGACCAAGGAAAGGAAAACAAAGACAACCAAATGCGTGCGGAGACAAGTAGTCAGGCGAGCGGTTGTACAGACATTGAAAAGGAGACTTGTGACTTAAAATTGGAGTAGGAAGCCGATTGTTAAGATATATGGCTGTATGGAATGCATGCTCCCAAAATTCAGGCGGAAGGTGAGAGTGAGATAGAAGGGTTAGACATTTTTCTTGAATGGTGCGATTTCGACGTTCAACCATTCCATTTTGAGATAGGGTATGAGGGCATGAAATACGGTGTATGATACCCTGCTGAGAGAGAAGAGTGGTGCGAATGCGATACTCACCACCCCAATCTGTTTGGAGTTCTTTGATGGAGGCTTGAAATTGAGTGTGAATCATGGTTTGAAACAATTTAAAGAATTCAAGGACTTGCGATTTGTGGCTCATAAAGTAGATCCAAGTAAAGCGGGTGCAATCATCAACAAATAGAACAAAGTATCGACTAGCATTGATAGATAAGGAGGGGGCAGGACCCCATACATCAAAGTAAACAAGTTGAAAGGGACGAGTTTTGGGAACATGAGACGATGTAATGGGTAAACGATGACTCTTTCCTAAAGAACATGAAGACCATGGCAGGAAGGCCTTATTTGACAAAACAGGCAACTTGAACTGACGCAAGGTAAACTGTAAAACAAACTGACTAGGATGACCCAAACGATTGTGCCAATGACCGGATGAGGTGTGCTCGCCAACCAGGCCCGATTTGGACGCCGCAGCAGATGATGGTCGCAGCTTGTATATGCCATCACTGATGATTCCTTCGTGAAGAACCCGCCCCTGCAAGTCCTTTATCAACCACTGATTAGCATGGAATTCGAGAAATATATCATTTTCCTTGGTAAGTTTAAAGATGCTAATCAAATTTTTAGTCATGTCAGGCACAAAAAGAATATGTGATAGATGTAGGGGGCGTGAGTAAGACGGAATTTGAGTATGGCCATAATGAGTAATAGGAAGAGTTTTACCATTGCCAATGGATAGTTGATCACTACAATGATATTCAGAGTCGATGGACATCTTGCTGAAGTCGCCAGTCACATGATCCGTGGAGCCGGTGTCGAAGTACCAGGCAGGGTCCTGAATGGTGGTCTGAGATGCAGTGTAGGCAGCAGGGCTAAACGGGGGTGTCTGATTGAGATGATCCGGAGGGTGCTTGGACGGAAAGGCCTGAACGTTGAGGTGGCTGAGGCAGTCCTTGGCGAGATGTCCGGAACGCTCGCAAATTTGACAGAGATAGCGAGGACAAGAGGGGCGATCAGTGTCACCCAACTGACGATCTGCAGGGCGAGAAGAGGAGCAATCTGCAGGAGGCCGAGAGGGAAGCTGGCGCGAGGACTGGAATGACGGAGGCCGATCAGAAGAGCCCCTGCAAGAGGACCCGCCGCGCTGCTGTCCAAAGTTCGCAGCCGGTTGGGAGGCGGCGGCAGTCCGAGCCTCATCAGCCAGACGTTCCTCCTCTCGAAGGAGAAACCCAAGAAGGTTGTCAGGATCCAAAGTATCCAGCTTTATGTTGAGGGCAGCGCGTAGCGGCCCATAGGACGAATCCAGGCCGTGGAGAATAGCCGAGATGAAGTCGTCATCAGACAAGGGATGAGAGCAATCAACCAGGGAATCAACGATGTTGCGCTTCTGCTCGAAGTACTCAATCATAGGCAAATTACCTTTTTGAAGAGTGTTGAGTTGTTGCTTGAGATACATCGATTGGGCGCGAGATTGTGCCTGAAACATCCTTTCAATGGTAGTCCAGGCTTGAAAGGAAGTTTCAGACTTGGTGAGATAGCCAAGTAGTTGCTGCGTGATGGTGGTGCGGAGCCAGATAAGAACAAATTTATCCCGTCGCTTCCAAGTGAGGAAGGCAGGATTGGGAGACGTTGATGCCGAAACGGTGTCGGTAGCCGGCGTGGTGACGGTGGCCGAAGGAGCCACATCAGAGGTGACAAAAGCCTTTAATTCAAAGGCATCTAGGGCATCCAAGACATTGGTACGCCAGATGGAATAGTTTGTGCGGTCTAATTTGAACGAGAAGACCGGAAAGTGAAGAGATGCAGAGGAGTCGTCACTGAGAGCAGCGGCGAGAAGGGAGGTGCTGGATTTCGACGAGTCAGGTTCAGTGCTTCCGGTCGACGCCGAGGAGGAGGCAGGGGTGCTGTCAAGGGTGGTGGAGATGGGGATTAGGGTTTGTTAAAAAAAAAAGGACCTTGCTCCGATACCATAAAAGGATTTGGGAACTCAGTCGATAATGATCATACTAAGGTTATATATTTATATATAGAGATTACATAGAAGATATTCCAAAAGATACACATGATACAAATAAGGATAAATATATATACAGATATAGATAGAATAAAGATAGATAGAATATATCTCTAATACCTTACCCTGTCGTTTTTACCATCATCATCCCCGTCATTCACAATCACCCTCCCCGACTACCTCCTGTTCACTCATTGTCTTCACCACCACCATCACTCTCGCTGCGCTTGCCATCGACACCACCACCATTCCCACGCATCACCATCATCACTCCCTCCTCCTGCGCTCCACCATCTCCACCAGCAACATCACCGTCACCGCCACAAGCCTCCCAGCACCGGAACTGCCGCCTCCATCTCCTTTGTATTGCCGAGAGAATTCTTCGAGTTCCTCCTCCTCCTTCGAGTCACCTAGAACCACCACATCCTCTCCTCATGAGCACCGACGTCCGAGGGTGAACCCGAGCCAACCAGGAGCTGCCCAAGAACCACCAGCGCCGCCGACAAGCCATCGAAGTTCCACCACGTCCGTTCGAGCGTGAACCACATTTCGGTAAGCGATTCTCCTCCGTTTTTGATCGGAATCGTCCCCGAGATTCTCCGATCGAGAGCTTCGAAGTCGTGAACACCTTGGAGAGCTTCAACCATTTCTTTCCTTCCTCGATTTGATTTCGTGTTTTATTCAATGGTTAGATTAGTCGGGAGTGAGTGAGGGCTGAGTGCGGGAGAATCGGTAAAGCTCGAGAGCTCCAAGGAGCTCGAGAGAGGCATGATCGTACAGATCCAAGCAGCGCGGTGCCATGAATGCGAGAGAGGCGAGAGGATGCGAGGTTGAGCCAACCGATGTGTGCGAGAGCAAGGCCGAGGCGAGGCTGAGCGGGCTAGGATTAGCGAGAGCCGAGGAGCCGGGCTCAAGCTCCGTCGATTGGCGCAGGCGGCGTCGAGCTGAGCAGTGCGAGGAGGTGGCCGGCGGGAACTACAATTTGAAATGGAGATGAAGATACGTTTTGGGCCCTCCTTGTTTTGTTATATATTTACCGATTCGGTTCAGTTTGGTTCGATTTGGTTGTATTTAATTGGGTTTGGTTCGATTCGGGGTAATCCAATTATTTAATAAATTATTCAATGATATTTAAATAAAAACAATATTATTGGAGGTTTTAAGAGATAAAATATTATTTTGGGAAAATTATAAGGGTTGGTTTATTGAATAAAAATGGTTTGGAATTAGGGGATCTGGATATATTTTATAAAGGGGTTTAATAAATGGTATTTAAAATATCATATAATATTATTTGAGCTTGAAGATTTAAAAAGGAATTTGGAAAAAAATTTCAAAGCTGGAAAGTGATTTAAGATAATAAATTGAAAAATGAACTTAGAAGTGGATACATGCATTATATAGGGGCCCTTATAGATTGCTTGCTAAGACCTAGTGGAGATGCTGTAATGCTTTTTGAGTTATGACATGACCGAAAATTCGAAGTAAGGATGTGGTAGGGGCCTGTAATGTTATGTGTTTACTTTCCTAAACATTTCCTTTGGCATGTAATATTGTTTTATGTATGCTTGGACATGTATGTGTGTATGATGATTATACAGGTAACTTATAGTATATGTTATACATATATGATGCACTATAGTGTGTGTCTCGACTGAGTCGTATTGAGCCTATTTTTGGCTTCATCCTCTAACGAGACCATAACTATAGCGGAGTTAACATATATGCATAAACTATACTATATATGTTATTTTGTATAAGGTATGGTGGAAGATGTAACATAACCTGGTATTGGGCTTTAGCCCATTACTCGACCCATTGATCTCGAAGCCAGATAAGCTGGTACCCCAGCCCAGTGACGCCGGAAGCTAACCCACCTCTCTTAGCTGGAACGCTGCGTTTTGATGTTGGGCGCTTGACCTAGCTATAAAGCTTCGCTTCTTGTCCCTATAGAGAGACACTTCAGCTTCTGTCTTCTCTCTCCTCACAAACGCTCTCTTTCTCCGATTAGGGTTTCTAGGGTTTGGAGTTTTCTCCTTCTCTTGCCGTCGGTTCTTCAGCGCTCGGAGAAGAAAGGTTGCTGGTGGCTTCTCTGGAAGGTGGATCGAGCTCCGGCGTCCTCCTGGGTGGCCGCTCTCCTCGTCTTCTGATATCTCGGGTTCTAGAGATCGATTTCTTTATCGATCTTCTGGTTTTATACCATACAGGGGGATTTCTTCTTCTTCCTTGTACCTCTGATTCACATGCATGTTAGTTTAGGGTTGCTTGCTTTCATTTCTTGTATCATCCCTTGTACGAACTCTCTTATAGTGGATTCGGCCAACTCTTGAGGCCCCGTGGATGTAGGTTTTATACTGAACCACGTTAAACTGCTTGTGTGTTCTATTGCATGTGATTCTTGCTTGATCTTTCGTTTATCGCTTAGATCTAATTCACTTTTGCTTATCAAAACCGATTTCTAGTCGAATCTAGGTTTTACAACGTGGTATCAGAGCTTGGCTGTCCTGATCTTGATTTCCTGGCTCATTATTTAGTTCTAGGGATAGGGATTGGACGTAGGGCCTCAGGCGGACCTAAAAGGCGACATCGCTGGTGCCGCACCCCCCCCCACGCGTGATGTACCATACCCTTGCTTGCTAGATCTAGGTCTTCTGTGCTTGGATCTTATGCTTTGAGTGCTTCTGATCTTCAAGTTTTCTTCTTTTTGGCTTGGGTTGATAGGATATGTAGTTGCACTGTTTGATTCATACTATCTTGAATCGTTTTTGTGCTCTTTAAGTCATTTGCTAACTGTTTAGTTGTGTTACAGGTACAATAAAATAGCTATGGGTGATAAAGGCACTTACCTGAAGCCCTTCAATGGCCACACTGATTTTGCTATGTGGCAGCTGAAAATGAAGGCAATTCTCATCAAGGAAAAATGTTGGATTGTTGTAACCAACAAGTTTCCAGAGAAGACAACTAAGGAAAAAATCTTTTAAACTGATCAACAGGATCACAGTGAAGTTATGCTTCGCTTAAGTGACGAATTTGCTAGACAGGTATTGAATTTTGACACTGCTGACAAGGTTTGGGAAGGTCTGGAAGGTTTGTACTTGGTAAAATCTTTCCCTTCTCGTGTTAATTTGTTTAATAAACTGTTTAATTTCAAAAGGGATGTTTCCTGCCCCTTGTCTAATAATCTTGATAAGTTTCTTACTATTATTCAAGATTTACAAAGATGTGGTGACAAAGTTGAGGAAACTCAGCAATGTGTTTTGTTGTTAAATTGTTTGCCTGCTCAATTTGACACTTTTAAAGATGTTGTGCAATACAATACCGATAAATTGGAAAAGAAAGTTATTCTTGAATCCATTATTCAGAAAAATGCTGCTTTAAAGGTCTTTAAAAACAAATATGAGCTTAAAAATGACCATAAACCTGACAATAAGAATGAAGTGCTTGTTGCTAGAGGTAGGTTTAAGGGCAATAAGAATAATAACAACAATAACAACAATAAACCACCTCAGAAAGATTCCAGTAAAACTGATAATCATCAAAATGGTAAACCTGATAAATCTCACCTTATGTGTTCTTACTGCTCTAAATCTGGTCACATTGAGAAACCCTGCTTTAAGAGGAAGAAAGATGAAAGGCTTGCTGGTAAAAAGCCTAATGTCTCTGATGTGCTTTAATCTCATCCTTATTATACTCATGAAGTGCTTGCTTTGTTAAATTCTGGTGACTCGAATGCTTGGATTTTAGATTCTGGATGTATATGCATGCTACCTTTCATAAGTCTTGGTTTTCTGACCTTAAATGCTATGATGTTGGTACTGTCATGCTAGGTGATCATTTTGTGCTTAAAATAAAAGGTGTTGGTTCTGTTGCTTTGAGAATGTTTGACAATGTTGTTAGAGTTATAAAGGATGTTAAATGGGTGCCTGATTTAAGAAGAAATTTATTGTCTGAAAGTGCTCTTGAGGAATTAAAATATGATGTGTACAGTTCTGATGGTGTGAGGATTGTTACTAAGGATAGTAAACCTGTGATTAAATGCTTAAGAAAAGCTGGCTTATATGAACTGATTGCTACTCCTATTGTGAATTCCTCTGCTACTGCTTTTACTGCCATTGATAAGCCTATGTCTATGCATGATTCTATGTTATGGCATGTCAGGTTAGGTCATATTGGTAATAAAGGTCTTGAGAACTTGTATACATCTGGTGTTATTCCTGCTAAACCATGTTGCATTGAATTATGTGAAAATTGTGTTCTAGGTAAGCATACTAGGAAAAGTTTCAAATCATCTGCTTTTGTTTCCACTGCTCCCTTGGATTATGTTCATTCTGATCTTTGGGGCCCTGCCCAAGTCACTATTGTTGGTTTAAAGAGATATTTTATGTCCTTAATTGACCATTATAGTAGAAAAGTTTGGGTGTTTCTGTTGAAAACTAAAGATGAGGCTTTTGAAACTTTTAAACATTGGAAATCTATGGTTGAAAAGGAAACTGGCTTATTTGTTAAGTGCTTAAAAACTAACAATGGTCTTGAGTTTTGTAATTCCTTATTTGATGCTTATGGTAAACAAAATGGCATTAAAAGACACTTGACAATACCTGGAACTCCACAGCAGAGTGGTACTGCTGAGAGGATGAACATGACTCTTCTTGAAAAGGCTAGATGCATGCTTATTTCCTCTGGTTTAAAGCATTCTCTGTGGGGTGAAGCTGTTATGACTGCTGCATATTTGATAAATAGAACCCCCTCTTCTGTGATTGATTTTAAGACTCCTTATGAACTGTGGTATAAAAGAAAGCCTCACCTTCATCATCTTAAACCTTTTGGTTGTACTGTATATTCATATATTAATCAAGGTAAGTTGAATCCCAGGTCACAAAAGTGTGTCCTACTGGGATATCCTGAAGGTGTTAAAGGCTATAAATTGTTACTTAATCAACCTGGAGCTTATAAAACTATTGTGAGTAGGAATGTTATTTTTAATGAGAATGAATTTCACTTTAAAATGATTGATGTTCCTACTGTACATGATACTGATCGGTCTAAAACCAACACCCCGCAAGCGTACGGTGTTAATTGTAGTAATCGAGTGTCGAATCTCAGGGACTGTGTGAATACCAATTGCAGAACCTCAACCAGTTTACTAAGCCGAATAGAAAAAGTGATTTTTGAATGAATAAGAGAATAAGAAGAAGAGAAATGACAAATTGTTAGTTTTGTGAATATATGATGTGAAACATTCCAGAGTCAAGGTTCACCACAACAATGCATCCTCGATAGACTATATAATTTTCATGCCTGATCAAATTGAAAAGAGATATTTGTTGTAGATTAATCAATCAAATTGGACTCATTAAGCACTTAGATCCTAGCGAACAAATCGATCAAACAATCGCAGGCGCGATCCGCATAATCAGTTCAAACCTAGGTTGTCTACGATAGTTTATTATCATCAAGAGAATTAAATAGATTGCTCATAAACAATTCTCAAGTTCAATCCATGTTTTCCAACAACTTTGTCTATGTATCCAATCTCAATTCGCAGCTGGCACATATTGAACATTAAAAGGATTCCCATCAATCATAGGATTAATCGAATTAAGCACTCATGGATCGAATCAAACAAACAATAGAATTCATTCAGGCAATCATCACGCACATGTCTATCTCAGCATCGTTGGGATCACCCCAACCCCAGAACAAGAAAGTTAGCCAGACATGGATTCAGACACAATCAAAGAATTCATGATGAAAGAATGTAAAACTAGATTAAAAGAACTTATTCTTGAATCCAACACAACAAACCTTCAAGAAGAAATCTCTGAAAAGGCCTAAAGCTCTCAATGTCTGCAACTATCGTTTATGACGTGAAAATTTTTACTCTTTTTTCTAACCCTAGTGCTCGTTTGGATAAATGTAGGAAGTATACTTCCCGGGAATTTAATTCATGGGAAGTCTACTTCCCATGAATTACACTTTCTGGGATTTTATGAAACATGTTTGGTTGAAAACTGAAAAAATGGTGGATTTGATATATTGAGATAAATATGAGATTTTTATTAGTAAGAAAAGGGTGGAAGTTGTCTTACCATGTACCCCCTTGGTAATTTCAATTCCTGTGTTTCACAGGAAGTTAAATTCATGGGAATTTCAATTCCTGGGTTTTTGGAGAACAAATTTTTTAACCAAACGCAAATATTCTATCCAACTTTCTGGGATATTCCACTTCCTGGGTTTTTTCAAACCAATCCAAACGAGCACCTAATTCTCTATCTTTATTTCTCCAAGAAAAATATCTGAAAATAATCCTAAAATAATAATAAATATAATAAAAAAGTCGTTCAACAAAATATAAAACCGAACAAATAATCCCGACGAACTGGCGCTGAGGAAAAGTATCGACTCGATATTTCCAGGTACCGACTCGATACTTCACTAATGTAAGGCTTTCCTTCTCTGCTCGTTGTTTCAACTCGGTACTTCTAGGTTTCGAGCCCGAGTTCGCCTTGCTTCTTTGATTCTGAACTTGAAAGCTCTCTTGCCCTGGCTCATGTCTCTCGAATGCTCTCTATGGACATACTCTGACATCAATGATCATCCTCGAACATGACTCATTCCTTGCTTCTTTTCCTTGGCTCGTTAAATATTCCAAAATATGCATCAAAACACCTGAAATTTCACACACACCATGTGTAGACCTCTATACTTGAAATGACACATAAATCACATAAAAACACATATAAAGTAACACTTAATAAACATAAAACCTACTCAAAAGACACCTAAAATCACATAGAATAAGATGATATCAAAATACCCCACACTTAGACATTGCTTGTCCCCAAGCAAGACTAATTAGAACAAACCACAAGTGCAAAATAAAATATTTGCCTCAACTTATTCAAGCCCCCTTGAAGATAACAATGCAATCAAAATCTCAAGACAAATGCCATCATAGCATGTTTCCTCCTTACCGAAAACAAAGCAAAAAGCCCCAAACCTCACATGGATGTTTTATGTGAATAACTCTCACTCAAATGTGTATACGGGATGAAATTTACGCTCGGTCTCAACGATTGTGCTTATCTATACCATAGGCTTGCCCAGAGTTCTACATCTCCACCGCTTGAGATCATGCACACAACAAAAATCATGAGGACTTTTGTAAAGCTTGTAATGAGGCTATGGTAGAGGAAAATAAGGTATCGAAATATTTAGGCTATGTGGTGCCAAAATCCGGGAAAAAGGCATGCCAAAGAGCAACCAGTAAAACACCAATGCCAACAACTTCACAAACCAAACCAAATCACACCAACTCCATCACAAATAATGCAATCTCAATTTAGCACTTCGGACTTCAATCGACCATTTTCTTTCATTTTTTCACTCTTTTCTTTTCTCTCCAGCTTCAACACTGTTTTGCGCGAATACAAAAATTTGTGATGAATGCACCCGGTTACTAAGTGTCTCAGCCACCTCACCTATATATTTTCCTCCTTGTGTGAATTTTATCCTCCACAAGCAGGATCGGTTACTAACCGTATTTTTTTCTTCTTGACATTTGCCTAGGAGTGAATTTTATCCTCCTCCTGTCCCAAGGAATTTTTGCAATATCGCATATACCATTCAAAGCAGAATAAATTAAACACATGACACCAATGATCTCCACCCCATACTTGGCTTTTTGCCACTTCATCATCACAACCATTCAATAAAATCAGACCAATTTCTCGAATAGGTAGAAAGGCTTACATAATATGGCTTGGATAATTTCGTGGAGCTTCCAAAGAATAGGTTATAGGCTCAAAGGGGTTTCAAGCACAGGGATCATGTAAAAGGTAGGTAAAGAGAGGGAAAAATGGCTGATGAAATCAATGCCTCAATCATTTTAATGTTATGTACACAAATAATATAATGCAGCCTCAAATAAGAGTCTAAAGCATGTTCTGAAGATAGCAACAAAAGTGAGTGTCACTCATGAAAAATAATAAGAGGACCCATATAAACATTAGTCATTTAGGTTCAAATCTCATAAGGCTTTTGTTTAGGGGCTAAGTCATGCTTGTCTTAACAAATAACTCCATGCTCGGCAAATTATCAAAAGATAATGACATATAAATATAACGCGAATGTTAGCATCGTAGGCAACTAATCCATCATTGTGGTATTTAACATATTTAGGGTACATCAATCATCCATAGAAACACTCGAAACAACCATAACGACTCCACATAGAACTCCTAACACTAATTCTTATAACATCGACTCCAAATAAAAAGACTCGAGAACATCAGGAATTCAAATAGTCTTCAGATAGGCTTCAACATCAGGACTGTCAAGCCCCTGAAACATAAAAGACAAATATATAAACATATACTCACATAAATATCCCACCCCATACTTAAAACCTACATTGTCCCAATGTAGAATAAGAAATAAAGGGTAAGAGAGACTCACATAGAACTACTGGTGTGGTGGTGGCTGATAGGGACGGCCCGTCAGGGGCTCCCATATCTGCTGCTGCAACTGAAAGGATTGGGTGTTCTGCTGCTCAATCGCAGTCAACCGGTTCGGAATACCGAATTGCTGCTGCGGTATCTACTCGTGAGTAAGCGCCAAAGAGCCCACTCTGGTGGATAAATCAGACATGTCCTCCCTCAATGTCCGAAACTCGTCGGCCCGCTAGAAGGGTGTATATGTAGGCTGGTGCCAATCATCTATATCCATTGCAGTCTGGCCGTCTGAGTGATGTCTATCAGCTACGTCTGCTTCAGCACCCACCTCATCATCGCTAGATTCCTCAGACTCCATACCCTCAATCATCGGGATCGGCTGACCGGTCCAGCTTTCAAACCAGTTCCGACGCTCTAAGATACACATGTGGTGGGGGTTGAACTCACAATAGCGACGATCCCCAGTCTTCAGGGAGAGGTGGGGCACAGAATCGATGATCTTAATCATTCTTTGGCAGTCAAATGGGCAATGTCTACCCAACCAGGAGCAATATGTGCGTATCGATTTAGATCAACCCGAAAACGAACAGCAAGGGCTGCAATCATACCTCCTACAACGAGATGATTCGACGGGTTCCTGGCGAAGTAGAAGAGGTGACTTGCCAACTCGAAGCTAATGTTGATGGGTCGCCCGCTCACAAGGCTCTCAAGAATCCGAAGCTCGCTAGTCTTCACCTTGTTTTTCTCATGATGAGCGAAGATAGTCTAGCCCAGGAGTTGATGGATGATACGGAAGCAAGGGTTAATGATGTCAGCGCTTGAGGACTTGCTTCCTAGGAACTGGCCCTTTCCAGTCATCTTGTACCAGAATCTATGCAGTTCAGCTGATGATACAAGCGACGGACCCACATTTGAATCGAATCCTAGGATCTCATTGACGTTGGCAATGGTCAATGATCTCGCAACATTGCCCAATCTGAATGTCATATTGCCCTCTAATGTGCTGGAATCAGCCTCCAACGAGAAGCTGCACATGAACTCCTTAGTGAGAGTTGGGTATGCCGGAAGGTCCATGATGATGAGAAGGGAAATTCCCCCATGAGCACATAACCTCTCGATCTTCGCATGGCAGTTGATGGTCTCCATATCGCTCTGATAATAGTACTTAGGTCCATAATGGTTGGCATCCTTGAACAAATCGAACCTCTCTCGATGTTCGCTAGAGTCGAACACCACCCTATCAAGCCGAGATTGGGATGAAGAGGATGCTCCTGCGTGTTTGATTCTTCTACTCATTATGACCTCCACCATACAACCACACAAAAAACCAAGAGAACAAATAAATATGTCGATGAGCCAGGGGTTAAACAATCACTTAAATAAGCGCAGTCAAACATATAGCAAGTGATGCTCCAACAAAGACAGTAACCCCATACATAAATTAACAACCATTTGACAAAATAGCGCAATAAAGCACGATGAGTGATGACCCTACATCACAGGTCTCCATCTCAATAGTGAAGAATAAAAATTCAGCATGTATTATGGAAGGGGAAACTATATAATAGCTCAACAAAAAGTTTGACATACTCATACCCACTTCCACTATCAATCAATTTCTCAAAGCACCAAATCCAGAAATTCCTTCAACTTATCATTCCAAGCACACAAGAAAATCCTCATAGGTATTCAGGAACAATCAATTTCCAGAAATTTACTCAATAAGCTTCTCAACAAATCAAAATTTTCAATTTTCCCTTAAACCTTCAACTCACCTTCAATAACCCAAACCCTAAATATCTCAAACATTCTCAACAAAATTTCAACCAAAAGACAACAATTAGATGAAGAAGAGAAAGAATGAGAGGGAACATACCACAAATCTTTAGATCTGATTGCAATTAGGGGTTTAGATGGGATTTGGGATGAAGGGGTATTGGTGGTTGCGGTGAACAGTGGTCACAGAGGCGGGGGCGGTGGCGACTGTGGTCGGCGCTGGAGACTGGTGTGGGCTGCGCTAGTGGCTGCGGGTGTACGGCGCGCAGCGAGGCAGGGGGAGCGGGTGAAGGGAGCAAGGAGAAGGCTTGAATGTGAGGGGGTATCGGGTCGGTAGTTGTGAGGAGAGAGACCCGTGTCTCCTTTTTTTCAATTTCAGCCTTTTTTTTTTTTTGAAAGTAAAGAGAGAAAAGAAATAAAATAAAATAAAAATAAAAACACAGCAATTTTCATATGAACTAAACTAGACTAGAAAATTCCAAATACGAAGGGCCGAACTTAAATTTTTTTTTTTTTTTTTTTTTTGGAAGAAATATTAACTAGGAGATCCGGGCAATTGGGTGGGGAGCCTGTTGCTGAACCTGTTACTGGTTATTTTGATGATGAGTTTGATGTTGGTTATTCTCCCCCCCTCCTCTTACTCTCTCTTCTATTTCTTCTACCCCTTCTGATTTTGTGATTTTGCAACCTCACCAATTGGGTGGGGAACCTGTTGCTGAACCTGTTTTGCCTTCCTCTTTTGTTTCTCCTATTTCTGTGGATGAGGATGTTATTGTTGAGTCTATGCCTGCATCTGGTTCTGGTTCCTCTAGTTCTTCAGTTGATGAAAGTCATGATCTCACTAATTGGCAGTTGACTAGGGATAGGAGTCCTAGGACTGTCATTCCAAATAAAAGGTTCATAAACAACATTGTTGAGTTTGCTTCCCTTGTGTATGACGTGGTTAATACATTTACACATGATACTTATGAACAGGCTTTAAAGTGTGCTCACTATAAGAATTGGAAAAAGGCTATGGATGAAGAGATTGAGTCTATGAGGGTTAACCAAACCTGGTCTTTAGTTGCTAAACCTGAAAATGCAAGACTTATTGATTGCAAATGGATTTTTAAACTTAAAGATGGTGTGTCTAAAACTGATCCACCTAGATATAAAGCCAGGCTTGTTGTTAAAGGATTCACCCAAAGAGAGGGTGAATATTATAATGAAATCTTTGCTCCTGTGGTTAAGTATAAGGCTCTTAGAATCTTACTTGTTATGACTGTTGTGCATGATTTTGAACTTGAGCAAATGGATGTTAAAACTGCTTTCTTGCATGGTGATTTGGATGAAACTATATACATGAGACAGCCCAAAGGCTTTGTTGATTATGTGCATCCTAACTATGCTTGCATGCTGAATAAGTCTATCTATGGTCTTAAGCAGTCTCCACGACAGTGGAACATTAAGTTTGATAGATGTATGAGATTCAGTTTAGGGTTTAAAAGAAGTAAGTTTGATACATGCTTGTATTTTAAAGGTGTTAAAAGACATGGTCCTGCTGCTTATGTGATTTTATATGTTGATGATATTCTATTGATTTCTAAATCTAAAGATTGCATCTTAGACATTAAAAAGAACTTGTAGAAGCATTTTGACATGAAAGATTTGGGTGTTGCTAAGAAAATCTTAGGGATGTCCATTCTTAGAGATAGAAAGCATAAAAAATTATGGTTGCATCAATGTGATTACATTCATAACGTGCTTGACAGATTTCATATTTCTGGTGACAAAGTGAATAACATTCCTTTAGGTCCTCATCTTGATTTGACTAAATCTAAGGATGTTTTGTCTGCTGTTGAGATGAAAAATATAAAGTCTATACCATATGATGCTGCTGTTGCGTCTGTTATGTACTCTATGATCTGTACTAGGCCTGATTTGGCATTTGCTATCAGTACTCTAAGTAGATTTATGTCTAATCCTTCTGAGAAGCACTGGTTATCCATGAAATACTTGTTGAAATACTTGCTTGGCTCTGTTAATCTATCATTGTTATATTATGAGCATACTTCTGCATCTTAATTACATGGCTTTGTTGATGCTGACTATGCTAGTAACAAGGACACTAGGAAATCAATTACTTTCTATGTTTATACATGGGTAGGTAATTGTATTTAATGGAAGTCCCAGCAACAACCTATAGTTGCATTGTCTTCCACTGAAGCAGAATATATTGCTGCTACAGAAGCCTGTAAAGAGGCTATCTGGCTGCAAGGTATTTTGAAAGAAGTGGAACTGAAGCATTATACACCTGTCCTGCATATAGATAGCCAAAGTGCACTATATTTGTGTAGAGATCCTATGTACCATGAGCGTACTAAACAAATTGATGTTAGATACCATTTCATTTGTGAAAAAGTTGAAGATAACATCATTCATGTTAAGAAAATTGATGATAGAATAAATCCTGCAGATTTTGGCACTAAAAATGTCCCTCATGATAAATTTGTGTTTTGCAAGAACTTCCTCCACTTGGAGGAACTTGAGTGATCTCTGTGTGTGATGTATGCTTGGGCTGAGGATGGACCTGGCCATGAAGAATCCACTAACATGTTGAGTCTGAGTCTGCCCAGTGCAAGACTTAGAAAAGTAGAAGGGTGTTTGTAATGTTATGTGTTTACTTTCCTAAGCTTTTCCTTTGGCATGTAATATTGTTTTATGTATAAAAAAGCCACGATCTCTAGAGGCCACCTTTTTTAGTGGGGCCCGGGAACCTACCTAGCGAAATGACCAATCTTCCCAACGGACTTACTTGACCCGCGTCGAAAGAATCGACGCGGCCCAACCTGTTCCGCGGGAAGTCACCTAAAGCTAATTCTGAAGGACGATTCCCTTGTCGAGTTTTTTCTAGACAATTTGGAAACTTGGTTCGTTTACTTGTCGTTGTTGAATGTCTTGAGATTTATTAACGATAGTCTTTTCCTTAATAGAAATTTACACTAAAGACGAACAGGGTTTTCGTCCGCAGAGTTTGACGCAGTGAACGGTGCAGATTTTTTCTATTTAACAGGTTCCTTTCCACTCGTATGATTGCTTCTTGTTCTTCTTTCCTCTGAGTTCACTGAGCCGAGATCCGCCCTCTTCTTCTCTTGTTTTCCAAAAAGTCCCCCCTTCTTTCTGGTGAGATCTCTCATTTTTATAGGTCCGGGGTGGTGTGATAAGCTGCGCCACGTGGTGTTCATATTTCGACACGTGTTCTACTTCGTGGGTGGTGGGCATGGTCGCAAAGTGTCTATTGCGTTCTATCCGCGGATGACAGTTTACGAGTCAGCTCTTGGTTAATTCTCCCCGGATAATGTTATTTCCTTTTGTTCTTTAATCTGGCGGTGTTCTTTATTCCGTTATTTTTATACTTTTTACAGATGTTTTTCAGTATTGGTTTAGTCACAGCTACTCGGGCCGAGGTGATCCCAAACGGGGATTGACGCGGATCGATAAAAGATTCTTCGAGGAAACATCTGTGGTTTTGTTATTAGTATAATTCTGGTTTGGATGTAGTGGGCTTTTTCTTTATGGACTTTTGGCCCAAATTGGACCCATCAGGCCCATTTAGGCTCGGAAGTTCAAACGTCAGTAATTTTCTATATGTTACTCCGTTCCGTTTCTTTTTTACCCCACATTTGTCTTCTTCTACTTTTTCATAGATTTTATCCTTATCCATCTTGAAGTTTTCCGGCGGCGGTTCTCTAGGTTTCCGGTGGTCTACTTGAACTTCCCGGTTGTTTCCTTCAACTTTGCAAGGTATTTCTCTTTGTTCTTAACTGTTCTTGATTTCTTCTCGTCAAAACTTTTTACCTTTGACATTTAGATCGTAAGTTTGGGTGAACGTTTGTCTCTGAATGTGTTTTTTGGATGAGGTCTTGCCTTGTATTAGTGAAATTTCACGCGATTTTCTTCTAGTTTCTTTGGAAATGGCTAGTCTCAGCGAGGAGCATGATTTGTTAGAAGATTTTGAGAGGGATGAAGGATGGAGGAGTGGTGTCGCTTCATCTTCTCAGGTGCGTCTGTCCCCAGAGGCGCTTTCTTCCTCTTTTGGGAGTTCTTCTTCCAACTCTGATGATTCTTCGTCGGAGTCATCTTCTTCTACATCCGCATCTACTCCATATCGAGTTGGTCCTACTGGTAGTCCTATTAAGGTGAGAAGGCGCCGGAAGCGTTCTGACCCTGATTATTATTCTTCACCTTACTCAGTTTCTTCTTCTTCGAAGGAATGCACGGAAGATGAAAATCCAAGGGCTTTGGATGAATCGGGTGCTAGTTCTTCAGTGGACGCGGGGACTTCGTCTATTTCTCATTCTGCGGATCAGGAGTTGGAAGAGGTTTGAATTCCTTATGAGCTTCCTCCAATTGGTTTAGCAGAAAGTCCGAAGGTGATCCGTTCTAAGGAGAACTTGAGCGACTTGGACACCCAAGTGTATGACTTAGGGGATTTAGATATTTGTCTTTTCTTGGGAGATTTTAGACCTCTTCGACCTCCAACCAGCCGTCCACCAGTTGTGCCTAATAGGATTCATCCGTTGAGGTCTCCTGTGAGCGAGTTGAGGGGCTCTACTACCCTTTTGAACTTAGAAGATCTTGACGCTCTTTCGCAAGTCTTCCCTTGGCCAGCGGGCGTAGAATTTTGTCTCCCTGAGGAAGGGGGTGGTTGTCTGGATGCTTATGAAGATTGTTTGGTCGTATACGCGGCTAGCTTATCTCAAGGCTTCCGACTTCCTCTACATCCTTTTTTCTCGAAACTTTTGGAGAAATATAATTTGAGTCCTGCTCAGATCGTCCCCAATGGTTGGATGTTTTTTACCAGTTTTATCACGAGGTGCAAGGAGATTGGTGTTGCTTCTTCTTTAAAGTTAATGTTCAGTATTTTTTCTTTAAAGAAGGGGACTCAAGATTAGAGATGTTACCAGTGCAACTCAAGTTGTAGGTACATGGAAAGGTTGTCTAGTAAGCCGAATTGGAAGTACAAGTGGTTTTTGTTCCGCGACAGATCTGGGCAAGGTTTTAACTGTCGACCAGTCCCAGGCTTTTTTGCTTTGTGGCGAAACAAAAAATTTCCAATCTTTCTCAATTCTAGCTGTCATTTTCTCATATTCCTAGGTTTCCATGGGATAAAATGTTGTCCGCGTTTCGTCTTGAGATGGCTGGCTTGAGTATGCCTCATCCGCGACTAGGTGGCTTCTTTGTTTATTTATTTCTTTCAGTATATAGATTTGTGTCTTCTATGTTTTGTCTTTCTTCAATGAATAACTTATTGGGAAATGTATTTTTGTGTTTAGACAAAATGGATTTGGATGCACTTCTGAAGCGGCACAAGACCAAATCTGGGAAGAAGCAGAAATCAAGTGTGGTAGCCAATGATCCTCCTATTCCTCCCCAGGTCTTAGAAGTGGCATCGAATGTTGATGTAAATGTTGCGGACGAGTCTAGGGCTTTGGTTGAAACTTCTTCACTGGTTCCTGAACCTCGAGAGAAGCGTATTTGTCCGTCCACGCCCGGGACTTCTAAATCGAAAAAGCGGCCTGACGCGGATTTGATCGGAGGCCTGACGCGGAGCCAAGCTCCAACGTCCTAGGTTTTAATTACGAAGTATCATCTCTGAGAATGCGGATTCGATCAGAGGCCTGACGCGGAGCCAAGCTCCAGCGTCCTAGGTCTTACTATGAAGTATCATCTCTGAGACTGCGGATTCGATCAGAGGCCTGACGCGGAGCCAAGCTCCAGCGTCCTAGGTCTTACTATGAAGTATCATCTCTGAGAATGCGGATTCGATCAGAGGCCTGACGCGGAGCCAAGCTCCAGCGTCTTAGGTCTTACTACGAAGTATCATCTCTGAGAATACGGATTCGATCAGAGGCCTGACGCGGAGCCAAGCTCCAGCGTCTTAGATCTTACTACAAAGTATTATCTCTGAGAATGCGGATTCGATCAGAGGCCTGACGCGGAGCCAAGCTCCAGCGTCTTAGATCTTACTACGAAGTATCATCTCCGAGAATGCGGATTCGATCAGAGGCCTGACGCGGAGCCAAGCTCCAGCGTCTTAGATCTTACTACGAAGTATCATCTCTGAGAATGCGGATTCGATCAGAGGCCTGACGCGGAGCCAAGCTCCCGCGTCTTAGATCTTACTACGAAGTGTCATCTTTGAGAATGCGGATTCGATCAGAGGCCTGACGCGGAGCCAAGCTCCAGCGTCCTAGGTCTTACTACGAAGTATCATCTCTGAGAATGCGGATTCGATCAGAGGGATGACGCGGAGCCAAGCTCCAGCGTCTTAGATCTTACTACGAAGTATCATCTCTGAGAATGCGGATTCGATCAGAGGCCTGACGCGAAGCTGATGAGAGGGTTTCTCGACCAAATAAATTTGTAGTCAAGACCCCGCTATAGTATAGGGAGTCAGGATTGTCCACAGGAGAGAGTCAGCGCTTCTTATTTAGTTGCTTTGCCGGGTTGAAACTAACAAAAGAGATGGAAGAGGGATGTGTGGTGATAAGAGCATAAAATCTGAATTTTAATTGATAAAAGAGAGAACTTCCAAGGCAAGGCTCACCACAACAACAAACACATGTGCAAATCAATAAATCACATAAAAGGCCATGTTTATATCATCAAAAGAGTCGACTTTCTTTAATCAACAAGCAAATCAATTCACATTCGCATAAAAGATCTACTTGTTTCTACCTTCTCGTAACTAGGATCCTTTAACTTTCATTAGAAAACCCTAATTACTATCAAGTTAACAATTTCCTCTTTCAAGTTCAATTGCAACTATGAATTCCTTTAGACTTTCATCATAGGTTAAGCACATAGGTAGAAGAAGATAAAAACATCAAACAATTATAGATTCATCAATTCAACACACATCTCTATTGTTGGGCTCACCCCAACCCTAGAAGAGAAAAGAACTACTCAAACATGGCAATGGAAAACATGAATTTAAGGGAAGAAAACATAAACTGAAATTAAACTAAATAAAACCTGGAAATTCAGCGTCTCAATCGCAACAAACACATCCAAGCTTTCACCCAAACACTAAACAAAACCCTAAAAACCGTCTCTACTGCTGCTGCGCGCAGCCCTGTGCTGTCTGTTGTCCTCCCCAAAAAATCAGCCCCTAATAGGCTTTATTTAAAGATAGAAATTAAGACCTAATCTCCAAGGAAAGAGATTTTATCTTAGGAAAATAATATAATTTAACTAAGGAAGGATAAAATATCCCAAGTTTATCAA
This sequence comes from Persicaria tinctoria, assembly GCA_037127255.1. Lineage (NCBI taxonomy): Eukaryota > Viridiplantae > Streptophyta > Magnoliopsida > Caryophyllales > Polygonaceae > Persicaria > Persicaria tinctoria. The sequence goes on from JBANSL010000006.1 coordinate 83,604,878, forward strand.
ATTAAAAGATCCTAAAAGAGATTTAGAAGAAAACTCTAATTAAAAAGCCCATTAAGTAATAAATTGAGCCCGCAGAAAATTCTCCTGGTGCGCAGGGTATCGGCGCCGAGGTCTGAGTGTCGGCGCCGAGGTATCTGTTCGAATGCAGTAGCTTCTGTTTTTCTCCAGCTTTTCGACTCTGTCTTCAATCGCACTTTCCCGAGTCCTCGTTCATCCGATTGATGCATAAAAATATGCGTTGGAAAGCTCTTTTCAAGGACTACAACTCTCATGAAGGCTCCAGAACTTGAATCGAAGTGATGGATGGCGAAAATAAGGTTTTTCTCCAGCTGCACCTCTTTCCCCTTTTGCTTGGCTTCTCCATTGCCTTCATGATTTTTCCTTAAGCTCTAAAGTTCGTCAAAACTCTTCTAAATCAGCTCAAAAACCTATACAATCACACCAAAGCTTGTGTAGACATCCATATCTTGCAAAATTAAGCCTAACTACACATTTTCCTTACTTTCCCAACACAAAAAGTAATAAAATGACTCAAATGGAATGAAAACATGTTGCAAAATAAGAATAAATATGCGGACATCAGGAGCCAAGCTCCAGCATCTTAGATATTACTACGAAGTATCATCTCTGAGAATGCGGATTCGATCAGAGGCCTGGCGCGGAGCGAAGCTCCAGCGTCTTAGGTCTTGCTATGAAATTCTTTAAGTGCGAGTCATCTTAGAAAGCGCCCTCTAACCGCTTTATTTAATTTTTGCGGGGGCGACTAAATTTTATGTTCATATAGCTATTTAGTGATTACACATAGTACTTATTAGATTGTCCGCGTTCCAAGTCTTGTTCAGGACGATTCCTTCGGGGGTGCTGAGCTTGTACGCACCTTCTTGAACTTCTTTAATGATTACATATGGTCCTTCCGAGTTGGGGTCTAGCTTCCCCCCAGAGGTAGCTTGGCGTAGCACCAGATCCCCCTCCTTGAGATGCCGCAGGGAAATTCGTCTATCCCGATACTTGGATAGCCTCCTCTTGTATTCTTGCTCCTTCAAAGCCGCTGTCATTCTGCGTTCTTCTATGAGATGGAGCTCGAATTCCAATGCTTCATCATTGGTGTCTTGGTCGTATGCCATTATTCGCGCCGAAGGTATCAATCTCTCAATTGGGATAACCGCGTCCATACCAAAGACTAAAGAAAACGGGGTCTCTCCAGTTGGAGTATTTGCTGACGTGCGGTAGGACCAGAGTACTAATGGTAAAAGTTCTGCCCATCGTCCCTTTGCTGTGTTGCCAAGTTTCTTTTGTATCCCGTATAACAATTGTCGATTGGTTGTTTCTGCCTGCCCATTCGTCTGTGGGTGAGCCACATATGAGATTTTAAGATTGATGCCTAGACCGACGCAGAAATCTCTGATTGTTTCACAATCAAATTGAGGTCCATGATCCGTAATTATCGAGTCGAGTACTCCGAAGCGGAAAACAATATTCTTCCATAGGAATTTCCTCACCTTCTCCGCGGTAATTAATCCCATTGCTTCGGCTTCCACACATTTTGTGAAATAATCAACCAAGACCAAAACATATCTTAACTGACCGGGAGCAGTGGGAAATGGACCTGGAATGTCCATTCCCCAGACGGAAAAAGGGCAAGCACCGGTTATACTCTTCATTGTCTCAGAAGGGCGGTGATTCAAGTTTCCAAACCTTTGACACACATCGCATTTTTGGATATAACCTTGAACATCACGCTTCATGGTTGGCCAATAATCTCCTAGCCTGGTTGATTTGGCCACAACAGCCCTCCACCCCTAGTGATGCGAGCAAACTCCATCATGCAATTCTTCCACTATAAGACTTCATTCTTTTGACGATATGTACAATAAATCTGGCAGGCAACACCCTCTCTTGTACAGCTTTCCTTCCCTGATGGTGAATCGAGAGGATTTAACAAGTATCTTCTTAGCGGCGGTTCTTTCTTCAGGTAGAATACCCTTGCCCAGATAGTCCGCGATCGGTGCTCTCTAGTCCTCCATCTCAATTTCTTGTACCTGATAGACTTCTTGAATAAGTCTTCGGTTGCTCATCCTTTCAAGAATCACTTCTCTTCCTACCTCCTCAGGCATAACAGCTCCCAACCGTGCTAACGCGTCCGCCTGCTGGTTATCATCCCTGGGAACAGCCGTTAAGCAAGGACTTAAGAAAGCCTTTGATAATGCCCGTGCCTTTCTCTGATAATCAGGCATCAATCCAGTTCTCGCTTCATATTCCTCTGTTATTTGCCGCGTCACTACTTCTGAATCAGTGTAAACGGATACCTGCCTGGCACCTTTAATCAAAGCTATCTCTAGTCCAACTAGTAGGGCTTCGTACTCAGCCTCGTTATTTGTAGCTTGGAAGTCCAATTTATAAGCGTAATTGTACTGCCGTTCATTAGGTGCTGTTATTGTGACCCCTGCTCCGCACCCATCCTTGTTAGCTACACCATCTACCCTGAGTGTCCACTCACTTCTTTCTGTTTGAGTACTTAATTCGAAACTTGTTTCACCGATGAAATCAGCTAAAACCTGAGCGAGAGCTGCTTTTCGCGGGGTATATTCTATTTCAAATTATGTGAGTTCGACTGCCCACTTCATCATTCTTCCTGACAGACATGGTGAGTGGAGGATTTGTCGCATCGGCAAATCCGTCATAACTCGGATAGGATGGTCCTAGAAATAAGGCAGCCGCGAATATTAAGCAGAAAATCATTTTCTCTACTGGTTTATATCTTGTCTCAGCGTCCTACAGAACACGACTGATGTAGTAAACTAGGAATTTTTCTTCTCGCGTCAAGACTGCACTGATGGTGACACTTTTTACTGATAGATACAGATGGAGGACCTCTTGCCTCTCGGGTTGATGAAGAGTAGGAAGTGATGACAGAAAAAGTTTCAAATCTCCAAAAGCTTCCTGTAATTCGGGAGTCCATCGTATCGGCCCCTTTTTCTTGATCAAAGCAAAGAAAGGTAATGACTTATCTGCCAGGCAGAAGAAAAAACGGCTCAAATAGTTTACTGCTCCATTTAAAGATTGTAACTCTTTAATCGTTAGCGGTGGTTGAAGATTCTGAATTGCTGTGACTTTTTCAGAATTCACATCAATTCCTCTATGGCTAACAATAAAACCGAGGAATTTCCCAGAGTCAACCCCAAAGACACACTTTTCCGCGTTTAAATTCAAACCTCCTCTTCGAAGAGAATAAAAAGTCTCCTGTACATCCGCTGCGTGATCCTCTGCTCTTTCACTTTTGACTACGATATCATCGAAATTAATTGATACATTCCTCCCAATTTGATTACGAAAGATCCGGTCAACTGTTCTCTGAAACATCGGCCCAACATTCCTGAGTCCGAAAGGCATGACGAGGTAGCAAAATATCCCCTGATTGGTGATGAAAGTTGTAGCTTTCTTGTCTGAAGGGTTCAGGTTTATCTGATTATATCCTGAGTAAGCATCAAGAAAACTAAGGACTTTGTTTCCCGCGGTTCCATCGACGAGTTCATCTATGGATGGTAGTGGATAACTGTCCTTCGGGCAGGATTTGTCAAGATTAGTAAAATCGATGCACATCCTCCACTTCCCATTAGATTTCTTCACTAGAACTACGTTCAAGAGCCATTCAGAGTCTTCCACTTCCTCTATGAAGCCTGCTTCTAAAAGCTTATCAGTTTCCTCTTTTGCCGCGGCAGCTTTTTCCGGAGCCATTTTTCTCCTCTTCTGTACAATGGGTTTCGTTTCTGAACGAATTCTCAAGGTATGTAAAGCTATTGCGGATGGGACACCTAGCAGGTCTCGAGGATTCCATGCAAAAATGTCTCTCGACTTTGCTATGATCTCTAAGACTCTAACTCTTTCTACTGTCTCCAGTGCTTGTCCCAAGTAGACCCTCTCCTTTGGGTTTGGGAAGGGTGTAAACGTAATTCTTTCCTCCGCGGTATGTACCTTTACTTCTGTCAGCCTAACCTCTAGTTCGGCTTCTGAAAGCTCAGCTGAGTCATTGTCCCCGACCACGGATTCACAATTCTCACTTAAACACATCACTTCTTTATTCTTTTTGATGGAGGTTAAATAACAGCTTCTACTTTCCGGTTGTTGTCCGCGAACCTCACCAATTCCTCCTCCAGGCAAAGGGAATTTTCCCAAAAAGTGGTAGATTGAGACTACCATTTGGAATTTATAGAGCGAGACGCGGCCCAATAAGGCATTGTATACAATGGAAATTTTTACCACTGTGAACACAATATTTTCCATACGTCTGTTTGGGGACGTCCCCAAAACAACTGTAAGCTCGATTGTGCCTTCCACTTGTACTTCTCCTCCCGAAAATGTGATTAGCGTTCCTGAATATGGTTTTAAGGACGGTGCAGAAATTCCTATTTGAGAAAATGCTTCCCATGATAGGATGTCAACAGATGATCCAGTATCAATAAATACTCTCTTTACTGTCTTGGCGGCTATCTGCGCGTGAATGACCAACGGGTCTGAGTGCGGCATTCTTACTTCCTCGGCGTCCTTTGGAGTAAAGAAAATATTCTCATGTTATGTGAGAGAAATTCTTCTACTTGACGCAGATGGTGGCTGTCTTCCTTCTCTTTCATAATTTCTTTTTTCCTGCCTACTGGACCCGGCCATAGACAAGCCTCCTGCGAGGGTGTTAATGAAGCCCTCTGGTTCTGGTATTTGGCATGCTTCTGTCTTTTGAGCTTCTCTTTGGTTGACAGATCTCTGGACTGCAGGCGTATAATTGTACCTTCCTCCGCGTCCTCTTCTTCCTCTCCCTCTTCCCTGGTTGTGGAAAGGGAGATCTCTTCGCTGATCTTGTTGCCTGTCAAATCATTCCTATGGATTATGAGATTCGTCAAACCTAGGGTTCCGGTCCTCCCATCGAGGTCTGTGGTCGGGTCGATTCTCCCTTCTAGGTGAAGATCTCATATCACGGTTTTCGTGTTGATTTTCTCTTGGATGATAGGAACGCGGATGGTTTTCCCTACGACGAGATCCCTGTCCTCTTTCCAAGTTCATATGCACTTCATCACGGCGGGGATGGAAATCTATCACTTCTGAATGATGTCTAGGCGGCTTGGCTTTTTCTTTTCTGAATTTTCCGACTAGATTCCCAAAAAGACCTGAATTCCCAGTATTTGCCTTGGAGCTGGACGCGGCTGCTTCTTCTGCGTCAATCTGTCTTCAAACCCGCTCTCTTAAGTCATCGTAACTAGTTGGCTTCTTCCGAAACAAGTATGTCTTGAAATCTCCCTCAGCTAAATTGCCCATAAGTATGATGATAGCTGATTCATGATTAAAGTTGGGGATTTCAACTACCATACTGGTAAATCGAGTGCAGAAGTGCCCCAAGGATTCCCCAGCTCCTTGTCTAATGGAATTCAGGTCGAGCATGGTCTTCTTTCTCGATCACGCGCTTCCGAAGTGGGACGTGAAGATGTGGGACATCTGGGCAAAATTGGTCACGGACCCCTTCGGAAGGTTCGTGAACCAAGTTAGCGCGATCTTTGTTAAGGTCGAAGGGAATGTCCTGCACAACATGGCATCATTATACTCGTTTATTCCCATAGCAGTAGCAAAATAACAAAGATGGTCTTCAGGATCAGTTGTTCCATCATATTTCATGAGGTTCACATCTCTCCACCGTTTTGGTACTGTCGCGGAACAAATCTCTTGGGTAAATACCGATGGGAAACCCGCTGGTGCATTTTCGTTTCTTTTTTCTACTGAGTCAGATTTTGTAGAGGTGGAAACGTCTGTTGACCTTTCCCCGCGTCGATGTTTATTCTCTCGGTGCCAGTGATCATTCTGCCATGTCTGGCGCTGTATTTCCTGATTCTGAAAGCCGTAGTTCCAGTTGCTGGGATTATCATATGCAGTGTTACGTCTATCAAAATTTCCATACTACTCCTCCGGTCGATAATTCCCTTTTGGACGCGGATTCTGCCCCCACTGATCATAATAAAAGTACTGAGACTGCTCCTGCTGAAATGGGTTAGGCTGCTCATGTCGCGCTTCATAATACCAGAAGTTCTACGGGATGAATCCTCCGTCTAGTCCATACTGATTGCCGTAATGATGAGGAGGGGTTCCCAGGTTCTGTTCTAGCATCTCACCATCAGGATTTATTGGCGGTGTCAATAGGATATACATGCTAGAGGCCTCCTCATCTTGGTGAACCCCTTGACTCATGTCCTGAGTTGGATTGTTCTGGCTATCACTCATCTTCCTAATGTCGTGAATCTGTCGCAATAAGAAAGTTCAACTTTAAATATCTAAAAACTTGTATTTCTAAGTTTAGACGTCGACCCCAACTTTTCAAAGGTTTGAGGGTTTTTGTCTATTCTTATAAAAAAGAAAACCCCTTAGTGTGAGGGGGTTCCCACAGACGGCGCCAGTGAAAAAGCCACGATCTCTAGAGGCCACCTTTTTTAGTGGGGCCCGGGAACCTACCTAGCGAAATGACCAATCTTCGCAACGGACTTACCTGACCCGCGTCGAAAGAATCGACGCGGCCCAACCTGTGCCGCGGGAAGTCACCTAAAGCTAATTCTGAAGGACGGTTCTCTTATCGAGTTTTTTCTAGACAATTTGGAAACTTGGTTCGTTTACCTGTCGCTGTTGAATGTCTTGAGATTTATTAACGACAGTCTTTTCCTTAATAGAAATTTACACTAAAGACGAACAAGGTTTTCGTCCGCGGAGTTTGACGCAGTGAACGGTGCAGATTTTTTCTATTTAACAGGTTTCTTTCCACTCGTAGGATTGCTTCTTGTTCTTCTTTCCTCCGAGTTCACTCAACCGAGATCCGCCCTCTTCTTCTCTTGTTTTCCAAAAAGTCCCCCCTTCTTTCTGGTGAGATGGTCGCCACGTGGTGTTCATATTTCGACACGTGTTATCGTGGGTGGTGGGCATGGTCGCCACGTGTCTATTGTCTTCTATCCGCGGATGACTGTTTACGAGTCAGCTCTTGGTTAATTCTCCGCAGATAATATTATTTCCTTTTGTTCTTTAATCTGGCGGTGTTTTTTACTCCGTTATTTTTATACTTTTTACAGATGTTTTTCAGTATTGGTTTAGTCAATGCATGCTTGGACATGTATGTGTGTATGATGATTATACAAGTAACTTATAGTATATGTTATACATATATGATGCACTATAGTGTGTCTCTCGACTGAGTCGTATTGAGCCTATTTTAGGCTTGATCCTCTAACGAGACCATAACTATAACGGAGTTAACATATATGCATAAACTATACTATATATGTTATTTTGTATAACGTATGGTGGAAGATGTAACATAACCTGGTATTGGGCTTTAGCCAATTACTCGACCCATTGATCTCGAAGCCAGATAAGCTGGTAGCCTAGCCCAGTGACGCCGGAAGCTAACCTACCTCTCTTAGCTGGAACGTTGCGTTTTGATGTTGGGCGCTTGACCTAGCTATAAAGCTTCGCTTCCTGTCCTTGGAGAGAGACACTTCAGCTTTTGTCTTCTCTCTCCTCACAAACGCTCTCTTTCTCCGATTAGGGTTTCTAGGGTTTGGAGTTTTCTCCTTCTCTTGCCGTCGGTTCTTGAGCGCTCGGAGAAGAAAGGTTGCCGGTGGCTTCTCTGGAAGGTGGATCGAGCTCCGACGTCCTCTTGGGTGGCCACTCTCCTCGTCTTCTGAGATCTCGGGTTCTAGAGATCGATTTCTTCATCGATCTTCTGGTTTTATCCCATACAGGGGGATTTCTTCTTCTTCCTTGTACCTCTGATTCACATGCATGTTAGTTTATGGTTTCTTGCTTTCATTGCTTGTATCATCCCTTATACGAACTCTCTTATAGTGGATTCGGCAAACTCTTGATGCCCCGTGGATGTAGGTTTTATATCGAACCACGTTAAACTGCTTGTGTGTTCTATTGCATGTGATTCTTGCTTGATCTTTCGTTTATCGCTTAGATCTAATTCACTTTTGCTTATCAAAACCGATTTCTAGTCGAATCTAGGTTTTACATGGCCCATATTACATTCTTACTACGATTTATTGGGGATATTATGATCATGACAACGGTATTGTGAGGATCTCACAGGGGCACTTGTGAGGTGCTTATGGGATCAATGACATGATCATTAGACTCAACAATTTAAAACTTCAATCCCCTGTTTTTAAAATAATTTTAATCTCGGGGACGAGACTTGTTTTTAAAGGTGGATGATGTAAAGGCTCTGATTTTCAAATCCTAATTTTCTGGAATAAGAGAATTAAAAATGAATTTAAATCGGATTTAAAGCTCGTTTAGCGGATTCTGACCGGAATATAAAAATTTGATGAACATTTCTGTCCTTTTTCCTCTAAAATTCAAAATAATTATCGGATGGTGATATCCTTGTCGATTTTAAAAATCTAATTGATCGAGAGAGCGAGAGTTGGGGAAACTAACATTCGTGAACTAATTTCGGGATTCAAAATTTGCGTAGTCGGAATAGATTTCCGGGTATTAATTTAACCACTCCCACACACGACCCTCACCAACTCCCTCACCATGCCTCTACAAAGGTCATCCCTCACCCCGTCATTCACTCGTTGATCATCACCCTCACCTGCTCCCTTCAATTAATTCATCAACGATCATCACCTTACCTTCAAATGCAACTCATCTCTCTCACTCCATCCCTATTCTGTTGATCACTACACACTACCCCTAGTGCTTCCATCTATCATTTCTCATCCCTCATTCTAATCCCCTTTGTGCCTCACTACGTCACCGTCACCACCAACGGAATCCCCGCCTCCATCGCCCCTGCATTTGCTGAGAGCATTCAAGCTCCAAGTTCCTCCTCCACCTTCGAGTCACCTAGCACCTAATCGGCCGAAACTACTGTACGGCGCATGTCTCCAATAAAAACACCCAAAACCAAGCCAGTCCTCCCCCATCTATTCATGCGAGCATAAATATAAATATATTTGATAAAATTACAATTCAGCCCACATAACTTAAGAATTAAAACATAACCCAACACCTAATTACAAATTCAGCCCATAAGATTCCAATTTGGCAATTTTCGCACTTTGGCTTCCAAGTTTCGATCCAGCCATTCTCGCTGCTTCATATTGAATCTTGAATTTCCACAATTTTAGCCTCAAAATGCATGAAATAAATAAAATCCAGTGTAGACTCCGAAAATGCAAAATAAAATAAATAAAGTATAAAATATGAGAAATGTGCATGAAAATGACCTAAACTAATATGCAAATGCAACCCTAAAACATTGTCAGAGTTTTTTGAAGGTAGCTATCTAAGGTACTTGTGCCTAAATTGGTTAACCATCTCCTTTCGGTCTCATGGTAATTGTGCCTAAATTGGTTAACCATCTTCTTTCGGTCTCAAGCAACCAATTCAAACCCTTTACGCTCTTAGAACCTAGATCTCGATTGCCTCAATATCCGCTTTCGCGCTCAATCAAATATAACCTCAACCTAGAGTTTCTACGATAGCTATTAATCCACAAGGAATCCTATAAGGCTTTCACAATAATAAAATTCCAGGTTCAAAACTAAGGTTCCGATAGTAAGTGATAGCCTTTCGGCCTCAAAACCTTATCTAATTGCCCTATTAGTCTTATCTCCTTTTGGTCTCAAATTCTAACAAAACTCCAATCAATTATAAAACCAATCAGATTAAGCACATTAGGATTCAATCTAACAAATTCTCAGACAAACAAATATCGATACTAAAACTACCAAATAATCATTGGGATCACCCAAATCCTAGAACGGAGAAATTAATCAAACATAATATAATAAACGATGAAATAGATTATAGACAAAAATAGATCAAAGTTTAAGATAATATGCAAACCTAAATCTCCGTCCTCGATTCAGAGTGTAATACCGAAAAGAAATAAACTAAACCTAAAACTAAACTAAAGCAATCGGCCGAAGTGCTGTACGGCGCAAGTCCGAACCCCCCTAAACTCCTCTAAACGTGAGTATGTATATGAAACTTTAATTAAATTACAATTTCAACCCAACAATTTAAAGAATTAAAATCTAACCCAACACTCAATTATAATTTCAGCCCGTAAAATCCCAATTTGACAATTTCCGCACATTAGCTTCCAAGATCCGATCCAATCATTCTTGCTGCTCCGAATTGGCTCTCGAATTTCCATAATATTTGTCCCAAAATGCCTGAAATAAATAAAAAGTTGGTGTAGACTCCGAAATTGCAAAATAAAATAAATAAATTATAAAGTATGATAAATATGCATGAAAATGACCTACACTGATATGCAAATGTAATCCTAAAATATGACTAAAATAGATGTTATCAGCACCACCACATCCTCTCCTTGTAAAGACCGACGCCCGGGGATGAACAAAAGCCACCCAGGAGCCACCAGCGTCGGGGACAAGCCACCGAAGTTCCATCGCCCCGATTCGATTTCGAAACTAACTTTCGGTGAGTCGTTCTCCTTCGTTTTTGATCCAAACTTACCTCGGACTCCACCATCATCCTCACCCACATCCAACGCAGGTTCAAGAAGCCGTCAATAGCCTCCGATGACGCCCGAGACTTCAATCGAGAGCTCCGAAGTCGCGAAATCCCTCGGTGAGCTCCCTCTTTCCTTCATTTGTTTCGATTCGATTATGACATGGGTAGGGCTGTCGGCGAGTGTCGGGTGTGTGTGAGACATATAAATGTTGACTAATCTAGCTAACATTGAACTTGGTAAAACGAAATGGTTGAATAATTGGTTGAGTGCAGGTAGTCGGGTGGGTCGTGAGCCCCGGTGAGAGGTCTGGCGAGTTCGAATCGGTGATGAGCGAGAGTCGGCGGGCTGAGCAAGTGTGAGCAGAGCCGGGAGAGCAACATCGAGCATGGGTCGACCAGCCTGCAATGTGAGCAAGCTGAACAGTGGGCGCGGGCGAGCAGGCAAGCGCGGGTCTGAGCGAGCCGCCGGGAGGAGGTCGAGTTGGGCGATGACCGGCAGGCTCTCCATTTTCAATTCGGGAGAGATGGAGATGACATGGCTCATGTGGACCCCACTTACTAATATATAATTGTTAATTGTTTAACCGGTGGGATTATTTATATGGGTTGGGTTGGGTTCGGTTCGGTTCATGTTTGTCCGTTTGTTCCTTTAACTAATTAGCGATATTTAAATTATTATATAATATTATATAAGGATTTAAAAGTTAAAATAATATTTCGGGAGTTTTATAAAGGTTTGGTTTTATCGACTACAAATGGGTTGGAATTATTTCATAAAGGATTTAGAAATACTCTCTAAGGGTATTTGATTAAGTGGTGTTTTAAAATATTATATCTATAATAATAAATTGAAAAAGGAATTTAGCAAGTATTTTCTAGGGTCGGAATTCTTAATTGTTTCATTTGAATTTGAAACAGTTTTGAAACTAACTTGGGAATAAGACTTATTCGATGACTAACTAGCATGATAATTTAAGCGTTGACTAACGACATGATATGTGTGACTAATGGCATGACTTGCGGTGATTTACTATAAGAGATTAAATTTTAGATATTATGATGTTGATGATATATATCTGTATGCCAAGTGTGAGTATGAAACGGTAATATGTGAAATTGGCTAAGTATGGTATGGAGGTTGTCATGAGCTGATGAGATGATAATGTTAGTAATGACGAGATGGTTGAATTATTATATGTGTGTATCTTATATGTTTCATATGTGACTTGTGTGCTTTTTGTAAATTAGACTTAGACTTATTATGTTATTTATAGGATTACTAGGTGATCTCTGATCTGTTGGATTGCTTGCCATTGCTGATCATTGTTTGAATTCTGCGTTTCTCTAGGTAAATCCTCCGGGGCTTACACAGTAAGCAGTACCTCCTGCCTGATGTGTCATATAGTATGTAGGTGCAGCATATGCATAGAAACATGTCATGTAGTATCATGCTTAGGAATTGCACTTATGAATGAGCATTCTTATTCTGTATGCGTTTGAATATAGAACGGTCGTTATCTGTGAGTCCTAGGGTCCTTGCTAGGGTCATAGGACATCTCAGCCCCATCGGGTTCGTCTTGAGTCATTCGAGTCGTTGGAACACCATTACTATTATTAGCATTATTATTTTCTTCTCGTAAGATCCACGATATGATGATGAGATTTGAGATCCTATAGAATCGATCTAGCCAGTCTCAATCCTACCTGGAAGAGGGGTGGTGGTAGAAGAGGGATATACCACTTGATATTCTTTGTTAAGGTCTTACTTAATATTCTGCACATATGAATTAGGAACATGATAGTGTGGTTAATATTCCAGTACTGCATGAAGGCATCCTTTATTCTAGGTATAGGCGTATTATATGTCCCCAGTGCGGTCAAAGGACCCGAGGGAGGACTCTTGGCCTGACTTGGTGGTATAGTTTCAAGTACCCGATACACTACTTGCTTTTGTGCTGTTATGACGGGGTGTATTCATACGGCGGAGAGTGAGTGTTTGAAACCCGACTTCACCAGATTCTTGCTTTTGGGATCACTTTCAGAACTTATGTCATTTGCATGATAAAGGATTCCCCACGTTGTAGACTTAAGACTTGGTGGTATAGTGTCAAGTACCCAACGGACCTTCCGGATTTGGGTGTGAAATCACACTTTAAACTACAAATCTTCGGTTTCAAACCTGCAACTTGTACTCGGAGCGCAAGACCCCAACGTGGAGTTTCATCCCTCGAAACGTAACTCGGGAATCATAATCCCGTGCCGTTACAAAGGTGGTATTAAAGCTGAGGTTTTGCAATCCGATTACAATAGGTTGAAGAGGTTTTGAAAATTGCCCAACGTTTTCAATTGGTTTTGGAAAATATTTTATAAAGGGTAAAAAGAATTTAATTGAACTTAAAACCTAAAATGAATAAAGGGGAAATAATCTCGTGGGTAGAGACCCAATCGGTAGACATCCATTAAGGATGTAGGATTCGGAGAACGGTAGGCAAAATACTAGCTATTATTTACAGATGGGCCTAGAAGACTCCAAGGAACACCACGGAGGATGGAGTGTTGAGTTAGGAGGTTGTGAGGTCTTTGCCCTTCCGATCAGCCGTCCCTCGAAGGACGGCATAGATCGTCTCTATGCTTACGTTTATATTTATATATATATATATATATAATCTTGTTGATTGCTTCTGTGATGAGTACTCTATTGTGCTTAGGGTAGTGAACAAATCAGTATGTCTTGACTTGAATCATGTGTTGAATAACTGTACAAACGGGATAGTGAGAGAAAACCTTGTTCTTATGTAATCCGAATTCCTGTCTTGTCGGAATAGCCTTGTAATAATTCAAACACCCTGATGGTTCTAACTCCGTGTTCTTCCCCCACCAAAACATCTAGGCATGTTAGCAAGGGTCGAGAAGCATCCGCTCTCCGTGTTTCGAGTCTTGCTTTGTATCCCACCATCGATGCTTCTATCGAGTCTCGTACCTATGGTTGGGGTATTTCACTGGAAATTTGGGTCGATCAACTAAATACCTTCGAAAATCATGTCGGATGTGACAGTAACCCGAGAAGGTTAGTGGGAGTGAGGATTTAAATCATTTCGAGATATAAGTGAGTTGTCTTATGGAGTCATCTATTTCGATCCTCGTAATGTCCAACCATGTCTTCTTTCCACAAGAGTCAAAACACGAGTTCTACCCTCACCTCACGGAAAGACCGTGAATGTCCTAACCCAACGAGTCATACTAGCGCCTCACGGGGAAACTGGGTGATGAGTCGGTGAATGGCCTTGGAGAATTCTGTCGATCATAGTAGTAGCCATTCTTGTGGTTGCATGGCACAGTATATTGATGTATTTCAGCATGACTTGCCTGATATCTTGCATGGTTGCTCTTATGAGGCGATGTATGTGTCATATGTATGGAACTTCCATGATTATTGTCTTCCCATGAATTAGGCCCATGATAGTGTGGTCAACCCTCGTTGTATCATAGATGTTTAATATATGAGATGACTGTCCTAGCATGTTGAATTAATCTAACTAGACCATGTTGATTGTGTATATGTTTGATGAACATTTCTAGTATCATGTAGGACCTATGTCCCCCAATTATAGGCCCTCGTATGATCATGTGTCGTCCTTGTCATACTACGTGAATATGGATGTATATGATGTGATAGGTAACATCCTAGCGTGCTTGTCTTGGCCCCATGATATTACGACCTGCTTATGTGTATCTAACCGAGTGATAAGTCATGTATATAATGTCATACTACATGGAATAAAATGAGCCATTTTGGAAAATCTGTCTACAACAACAAATATGGAATCATGACCCTTAGAAGTTCTAGGCAATCCTACAATAAAATCCATAGAAACATCTTCCCATGGTGCATTAACAATAGGCAAAGGTTGGTATAGACCATTAGCATTAGATTTCGATTTCGCTTTAGCACATGTAACACAACTTTTGACAAATCTCAACACACAATTAGACATTTTAGGCCAAAAGTAATGTTCCTTAAGTCCAGCTAAGGTTTTTTCGAAACCACCATGTCCTCTAGATTCATGAATTTCTTGAGTTAACAATCGACGAATAGAAGAAGATGGGATACAAACCTTGCCCATCTTAAGCAAATAACCATTATCAAGAAAATATGAATCAATTTCACCTTTAGACACACATTGAGCATATATAGTTTTAAAGAAACCATCAGAAGCATACAGTTCCTTTATCATAGCAAAACCCAAAACATGTGCATCCATATGGTTTAAGAGGACATACCTGCGTGATAGCGCGTCAGCTACCGCATTATCCTTTCCCTTCTTGTGGTGAACCACATAGGAAAAGGTCTCTATAAACTCCACCCATCGAGCAAGTCGCCTGCTGAGTACTGCTTGTCCTTTGAGATATTTTAGAGCTTCATGATCTGAATGAATCACAAACTCCTTAGGCCAGAGATAATGTTGCCAAGTCTGTAAGCAGCGAACCAGTGCAAATAGCTCCTTGTCGTAGGTAGAATAGTTGAGCTCAGCGGAGCCCAACTCTTCGCTGAAGTAGGCGATGGGACGCTTGTTTTGCAGAAGGACCCCTCCAATGCCAGTGCTAGAAGCGTCACACTTGAGCTCAAAAGGTTGAGCAAAGTCAGGTAACTGCAGCACTGGGGCGTGTGTCAGGCGATCTTTGAGGGCGTCGAAAGCCTTTTAATGTGAGTCAGACCAGCGAAATGTCATATCTTTCTTTGTCAGCCCATGTAGGGGGGCGGCAATCAGGCTGAAGTCCTTGACAAAACGTCGATAGAAGCCAGCAAGGCCCAAGAATGAGCGGACATGAGTGGGTGTAGTCGGCCTGGCCCACTCTTGAATAGCACGAATCTTCTTCTCATCCACCTTCCATCCAGATGCAGTCACTACAAAACCAAGAAAAATGGTAGACTTGGATGCAAAAGAACACTTCTTTAAATTGGCATATAATTTTTCTTTCCTAAGGCAATCAAAAACCAATTTTAAGTGACTTATGTGATCATGCATATTCTTACTACAGATTAAGATATCGTCAAAATAGACAACGACAAATTTACCTAAGTGTCTTCTAAGCACATGGTTCATAAGCCTCATAAAAGTAGAAGGTGCATTTGTTAATCCAAAAGGCATTACTAACCATTCATATAAGCCATACTTAGTTTTAAAAGCCGTTTTCCATTCATCTCCCTGTTTCATCCTAATTTGATGATATCCACTTCTACGGTCAATTTTTGAAAATATAGCAGCACCATGAAGTTCATCAAACATATCATCTAAACGAGGAATAGGTTGGCGATACTTAACCGTTATTTGGTTGATTGCGCGACAATCAACACACATGCGTCAGCAGCCATCCTTCTTAGGAACCAAAATGACAGGCCCGACACAGGGAAACGGGCTCTCTCGAACAAAGCCTTTATCCATCAATTCTCTGACTTGGCGTTGCAGCTCCTTTGTTTCCTCAAGACTAGCTCTATAAGCGGCGCGATTAGGCAAGGCTTCTCCAGGCACAAAGTCAATCTCGTGCTCAATACCTGTAATAGGAGGCAAGCCTTGGGGTAGTTCAGCTGGAAGCACATCTAAATAATCCTGTAGAAGAGCAGCAATATGTGCAGGAAAATGACTCAATTCAACATTAAGTAATACCTGTTTCATTACCAGAAGAATATGAGGTCGATGAGCATTCCATGTGATGGTCCCTTTTTGAGGTTGAGAGACCAAAGATCGATGTTCTACAGAGCCCTTAAGTGATGCAGAAGAGGGCTGCGTGGACGTCGTCTGGGAAGGAGGTTTGGCCGAGGGAGATGCGGGCGCTGCTGTAGGGGCCGCGGGTGCGGCAGACTGAGCCACGGGGGCGACCTGCTGGGCCGAGCTCTCCTTGAGCTGCTCCTTCCTTTGAGCTTCCTTCTGAGCGTTCTGTTGTTGCTTCTTGCGAACCTGGTCCTTCATAATAGTTTGTGGCGAAAGGGGTAGGAGAGTAACTCTCCTCCCGTCATAGGTGAAAGCATATGTATTTGCACGACCATCATGAAGAACAGAACGATCATATAACCAAGGACGTCCTAACAAGATATGACTACAATCCCAGCGAGCAACATCACATACTATTTTATTATGATATGATCCAACAGAAAGAGAAACTAAACACTATTTGGTGACCATTATATCAGATCCATCGTCAGTGATACCATTTAATCCATAGTGAGTAGCACGAGGAGTAGTAGTTAAATAGAGGAAATCCACTACCTTTTCATTGATGAGATTGCAGCAACTCCCACCATCGATGATGAGGTTTAAGGTTGCTTCGCGAACCACACATCTAGTGTGGAAGATGTTCTCCCTTTGATCAGCCATGGTAGATTCCTGAATGTGTAGGACCCGCCGGTTGACAAGGCAGAGCACGTTGTCATATTCTGATGTGTCGATCTCCTTAATAGGTTCAGACGGCTGGTCGTCCTCCACTTCACTCGAAATTACATGGTCCTCAACAATCTCCTCCTCATAGTAATGGTCTCCCAGATCATTGAGAAGAACCTTCCTTTTCTGAGGGCAATTGCGAGAGACATGCCTAGAACCACCACAAGTGAAGCAGCGGATGTCTTTGTTGCGATCTGTAGAAGATGCAGCAACTCTTCTAGTTTCAACCTGATAACCCTGTTGAGGTGAGTTGGAAACTCCCTTTTGCTGCATAGAAGGGTTAGATGTAGAAGGCTTAGAATGACTAGAAGGGTTAAAGGGAACAAACCTGCGACCTTGCGAGGTCTGATCGAATCTAGCCTTCTGTTGTCGAAGTTGTTGCTGCTGTTGTTCATACATAAGTTGTGCTTTATGAGTCAAAGTGTTAATATCTCTAATGGAATGGATAGATAAAGTATTTTTAATAGGAATATTAAGACCAGCAAGAAATTGAGTACACAAAGCACGTTCAGTAAGATAAACATTAGCCCGATGGGAGAGTCGTTCAAGCTCATCCCTGTAGTCATTAGGAGAGCGAGTTCCTTGGCGGCAGGACGCGAGTTGCATCCTCATAGACTCCGTGTATTCCTCAGGCACATGTCTCTTTTTCAGGAGATAACGAAGTTGTGGCCAGGTTTCAACAGGTTGCTTGTCCTGACGACGGCGCATCTCACGAGTGCGGAACCACCAGGTGCGAGCTTTACCTACTAAATGCAATATAACAACTTCAAATTTCTCCGTTTCCTCATAGCGTAAATGTTCAAGCAGATAGTCAGTATGATTTTCCCAAACAAGATAAGCTTCAGGATCAGTGTTACCATCAAAGGTTTCTAACTTAAGCATAACATCTCGTCTCTGTATAGCTTGAGCATTATCAAATCTAGGATGACAAAAATTAGGAGGGGGTAAATCATCAAAGTTAGGATTTACCTCTTGGTAAGCATCCTCCAAATGTGGCGTCTCACACAGATCATTATTGATGCGGCTGTCGTCCCAGTTAGCACGAGTATGAAACGGCTGCTGCTGACGCTGAATGGGCCTCCCTTGCTGATACCGTGGTGGGGTGTGCTCACGGTGATCCTGGTGTCCATTGAAGCCCGCTAGATGATCGTTGTCATTCTCTCCATTGAAAGGGTTAGGAGTAGCAGAAGGGGGAGGTTTAGCAGAATAAAAGGTGTTTCCTACAGGTTGCGGATTACCTGTAGGAGGTGTAGTATCTGGGGGTGGTGGAGGCGGCTTAGCTCCAGAGGGAGGTGTAGATCCAGAAGCCTCCGCCTGTTTTGCCTCCTCCAATTGTCGCGCGACTCCCTGTTTGATGAGGTCAGAGAAGAATACGCGATCCTCTTTACGTTCGATAGCTCGACGATTTTCAGCCTCTGCCAGTTCCTCACGCATAGACAGAGTAGATTCTTGGACAACAGAGTTAATAATGAACTGCATATCAGAAGCAGAAATGCCAGCAGGTGGGGTAGGGGAAGGGTTGGGGTCGCTATCGTACGACATGTTCCTACAATATGAAAAGAGCATCAAGTAAACGAAGTGTTGTGAGCCTAATTTGCCATGTTTTACACTTACTTTAGTATCGATTTCTGCATACATTGCATGCATTTGGGTTAGAATAATACAGAATCTGTGTATTTTACACTTATTTGCAATATATGGAGGTCTACACAAGTTTTGGTTATATTTCGCAGAAATCGGACGCACTTTGAAGCTTAAAGGAAACTCATGGAGAAGCTAAGAATGGTGCAGCTGGAGAAAAGGCCATTTTTCACCATTCTTCGTTCTGAATCAAGCTTTGATGTCTTCATGAGAGTTGTAGCCCTCGAAAGGAGCTTTCCAACTCATGTTCATATGCGTCAATCCGACAGACGAGGACTCGGGAAAGTACGTTTCAATAACAGAGCAGAAAGCTGAAGCCAAGTGTACTCGATATCGAGTACACCTTACTCGATATCGACCAACTTTGTCGAGAAGACCTGGTCGAGCAGAGCTGATCGAGGACACTGAGTCAGAGACAACCCGACTCCGGAACCTTACTCGATCTCGAGTACCATCTAGTCGAGATCGACGACACTTCGGAGCCATGTCCGGAGTTGACGAGCTGTGCCAAGCCGAGAAGCCGAGGACGAAGACGCAGACCACCTCTACTCGATACAGAGTAGCCGTGGTCGATATCGAGTAGCCGTGGTCGATATCGAGTAGACATGTCGAGCCACGTTACTCGGTTTGAGCAGTCCGAGTAGAGCTGGGATTCCTTGGGCACGAAGGAGGTCGAGTATGCCGAAATATATCATCATCTGTCTATGGAAGGAAGATCTATCAACATGAAGACATATTACCTAGTTTAGATATAGTTTTCCTTTAAAAATTTATTTCCTTTAAGCAATTTATTTATCATTAAGCTTTTAGATATAATTCTAGATATAGATAGATATATTCTATCCATGAATAGCAACGGCGCCAATTTGACGAGAGGGTTTCTCGACCAAATAAATTTGTAGTCAAGACCCCCGGTATAGTATAGGGGAGTCAGGTTCGTCCTTAGGAGAGAAGTCAGCGGTTCTAGGTCTAGTGTGTTATGGGGTTCAGGGATAGCGGGAAAAGGTGGGGAGGTTGTTGTCGATGTCGACTAAAGACTTGGTCGATGTCGAGGGAATGATATAAGAAGAGGTGGTCGGTGTCGGGTAACTTTGCAGGATAAAAATAATGAAATAAAATAAATAAAGATGCAAACTTCCAAGGTTAGGGATCACCACAACAATAAACATATGCGCAGATCATAAATCACATAGAGATGCATGCTTTATATCAAATAACTTTCGTTATTAACAAATAGGAATATAGAGGCTTTCGCATAAACCCTAAGTGTTACTACCTTTTCTTAATTAGGATCAACCAACTTTCGCAGGCAAAGCCTAATTACTATCCAACTTCATAATTAATTCACTTTCGCTTCATAATTGCAAATAAGGAATTGTCCTCGACTGTCGCAAAGGATTAAGCACATAGGTAGATGATAATAAAGACACACAAAATCATGAATTCATAAATCAAACAAACATATCTATGTTGGGATCACCCCAACCCTAGAAAAAGGAAAATTAGAAAGCAAACATGATGAAAGAAATTAACTTTGACATAAAATAAACTAAAACTTACAAAACTTTCCAAACGCTCATCCTCTCTCGCCTCTCTCGCCTCCCCTCTCTCTCTCTCTCCTCTCTCCTTGCGCCCTAAGACGACTTGACTTGAATGAATGAAAATCAGCCCCCTAGGGCTTTATTTATAGCCTTCTAATCCTTGCTATTCAAGGATAGAATATATCTATCTATATCTAGAATTATATCTAAAAGCTTAATGATAAATAAATTGCTTAAAGGAAATAAATCTTTAAAGGAAAACTATATCTAAACTAGGTAATATGTCTTCATATTGATAGATCTTCCTTCCGTAGATAGATGATGATAGATTTCGGCCTACTCGACCTCCTTCGTGCCCAAGGAATCCCAGCTCTACTCGGACTGCTCAAACCGAGTAACGCGGCTCGACATGTCTACTCGATATCGACCACGGCTACTCGATATCGAGTACCAGGGTTCGTCGACTTGGTCTGGCTGGGTGACTGGTGCTCGACAAGGTTCGGACATGGCTCGGAGGTCTGGTCGATATCGACCACGGCTACTCTGTATCGAGTAGAGATGGTCTGCGTCTTCGTCCTCGGCTTGGCACAGCTCGTCGACTCCGGACATGGCTCCGAAGTGTCGTCGATCTCGACTAGATGGTACTCGAGATCGATTAAGGTTCCGGAGTCGGGTTGTCTCTGACTCAGTGTCCTCGATCAGCTCTGCTCGACCAGGTCTGCTCGACAAAGTTGGTCGATATCGAGTAAGGTGTACTCGATATCGAGTACACTTGGCTTCAGCTTTCTGCTCTGTTCTTGAAACGTACTTTCCCGAGTCCTCGTTTGTCGGATTGACGCATATGACCATGAGTTGGAAAGCTCTTTTCGAGGGCTACAACTCTCATGAAGACATCAAAGCTTGATTCAGAAGGAAGAATGGTGAAAAATGGCCTTTTCTCGAGCTGCACCATTCTTAGCTTCTCCATGAGTTTCCTTTAAGCTTCAAAGTGCGTCCGATTTCTGGGAAATATAACCAAAACTTGTGTAGACCTCCATATATTGCAAATAAGTGTAAACTACACATATTCTGTATTATTCTAACCCAAATGCATGCAATGTATGCAGAAATCGATATTAAAGTAAGTGTAAAACATGGCAAATTTGGCTCACAAAAAACACCCCATACTTAAGCTTGTTTGTCCTCAAGCAATACTTTTAATTGTCATTCAGGGGAAGAATTCAAACTCTCAACATCTTAGATTCATTCTCATATAACCCTGCAGTCAATTACCATCCTCGAAAAGGTACTAGTGTCATAGATTCATGCATGTGCAAATATATAAAAGAAACATCTGCTCATCAAATGAGGGTTATGCAAAACCTTCATTCGTGACAAAGCATTAATAATCAAGAGGACTTCAATTTAAGCTCAAATAAGGAGTAGATTGGTAAAAGGCTAAAGGTGGGCAATTTTTGGCAATGTGGTGGTAATGATCCGGGGAAATGGAGTATTTCCAAACTGAATTTCATACCACATTCTTTCTCATAAGATTCATCACCTTTCATATTGCTTTTATCAACAATAATGCTTTTACCTCTCTAACCTCAGCACTGCCTTCTCGCGAGTCACAAACATGGGTGTCATGAATGGCCCCGGATACTTAGTGCTTTGGACTCCTCACAATGTGTCCCATCTCTCCAAACTATTATCTCAGAGAGCAGGGTCAATCTACCTTTATCTCCTGAGGTGATTGGATTTTCTTTCACTCATTAAATTTTCCATATATTTCAAACAATTTCCTTCCAAACTTCAATAATGGTAATAATCACAACACAAACACCATATAATAACCTCCATAATGTAACATCATTCTCAACATAATCCTCGGATAAGGTAAAGAATGGCAATATTTAGATCATGTGGAGCAATAATTGAAATAAGGCATATTTTGGCTTTTTGTGATGCATAAGCATAGGTAAGGCTAGGATTATAAACAATGAGCATGTATGGAAATATAAAGTCCTCCATGATCTTATCATGCAACATGTCAAAAAGCAACTTCAAATTTTACCTCCTTTCATGGTTTTCATCTAAAATATGTACTTCATTGTGACTTCCCTTTACTAGGCAATTTCATGCTATATCTCTAATGAATCCAATTTTGCATCGTCGAGTTCAATTTAAGCTTCCATGACATTATTCAAAATTTTCAATGGGGGTCATTTTTCTTAAACGTTTTTGGAAAACATGCATATAAGCTCATAAATCAATAATGAATTCCAAAATAGCCATGTAGCAATTCATAGAAATAAATTCTAAATATGCACAAATAATGTCAAATATGATCAAATATGTACAAAGTAAGCCCTTTCCCCACCCCATACTTAAACATTACAGTGTCCTCACTGTATAAAAACAAGGGTAAAGAAAGAAACTCACTAGACAGGTGTGCAGGGCTTGATAATTTCGAATGGAAGCACCTTCTGGGCCGAGTATGAATATTGCTTGGTTCTATCCATGGTCCTGAAAAGTATGGAAGACATATACCCAAAATAGCAAAACTAAAAGTGTTCAAAACAAAAAAAAAACAAAACAATGTCCAAAAAAGTCCCAAAAAATAAATGTCTATTTACAAGCTCTAGATTTTATAGTCGCTAGGCCGACTTTCTCCATTTAGCTTTAGCCTGGCTCATCTTTGTGCGGAGGTATAGGTGGGTCTGGTGGTTCCTCCGGTGGTGGGAAGCGTGGGATGTCATCCGGAGGCATCGTGTGAAGAAGCTTGAACCTCCCCGAGTGGATGCTCCATGGCTCCTTCCATCCATCTTCCTGGGCTCCAGCTGGCATGCATAAAGGAATATATAAAGGAAATTTGCATACCTCATCATCATACCTCTTCCGCTCCATTGGTTGATTTGTTTGCGTGTCTCCACCACAGCAAAACGGTGGAGTGGGAAGAGATATTTCCACCTCATCATGCGGAACTTTATGCCACTTTGCAAGGACCCCATACTTGAATATGAACATCGGTTGCTCAAAATCGTCAGGGATAGCCTTCACCTGGATTTCTGTGATACAGTTGATATCGGCTAGTATTTCTGGATCAGTTCCTCCAGAATGTGTATATGTCGAGTCCAGGTAGTTGCTGTCGACTGGCTCATAGAAGGGGACATTGTCGAACCAACTTGTTATTGTTGATTTGGGCGATTTAGCGCAATGTTCCCATCTACGCAACACAAGCTCGGCTTCTTCCTGTTCCCTTCCTGCTCTCTCAGCGGCGAGAGCAGTATCCTTGGTGGCTGGTTCTGTCCTAAGCCTCTGTATCAGCTTTTCTGGTGTTTTTGCGGCCGCCATGGCTCTTTTCAGTTTAGAATGGATGTGTAGGACATGTTCCGGATCATCTAAGGTGTCAAACTCAAGTGGTTGACCAGAACGGCGCATACACCTACGAAGTAACTCAAAAGAAAAGTGAGAACTGACTACCAAAGCCGCGAATGATAGCCTCCCCGGCAACGTCGCCAATTTGACGAGAGGGTTTCTCGACCAAATAAATTTGTAGTCAAGACCCCCGCTATAGTATAGGGGAGTCAGGTTCGTCCTCAGGAGAGAAGTCAGCGGTTCTAGGTTTGGTGTGTTATGGGGTTCAGGGATAGCGGGAAAAGGTGGGGAGGTTGTTGTCGATGTCGACTAAGTCTTGGTCGATGTCGAGGGAATGATAGAAGAAGAGGTGGTCGGTGTCGGGTAACTTTGCAGGATAAAAATAATGAAATAAAATAAATAAAGATGCAAACTTCCAAGATTAGGGATCACCACAACAATAAACATATGCGCAGATCATAAGTCCAAGGATCATGTCATTGATCCCGTAAGCACCTCACAAGTGCCCCCATGAGATCCTCACAGTACCGTTGTCGTGATCATTATATCCCCAATAAATCGTAGTAAGAATGTAATATGGGCCCTTACCACATCCTTACTTCGACTTCTCGGTCATATCATAACTCACAAAGCATTACAACATCTCCACTAGGTCTTAGCAAGGAGTCGATAAGGGCCCCTATAAAATGTCTGTATCCACTTCGTGGGACGTCATAATGCAATCTCGGTTAATTTCCAAGAGCGTCCTTTGTTTGAAAAGGTTTGGTCTCAAAATCATTGAAGTTATCAATCGCGTTCGATTTCTCTACATCCAACTCCGTCCTTTTTTAAACACCATTCAAAATTCCCTAACCCGGCATTAATCAAGCAATTTCACATCACGAGAGGTGGAATCATCCACCTCTAAAGACTAATCTCATATTCTCTTCCTAGTTTCCGAATCAAATCAATCATCATTCTCAACTCAACATGAACAAAAGTAAACCAACTCATCAACTCATAACATCATCAGCCACCTCTCATGTGGCAAATCTCAACATCAATCATGATAATCTCAACCACATAACATTTTTACCCATAACATAAATCATACCATCCATTCAGAACATGTCAAAAGCAATAACAAAATCTCAACATCATACCACGAGCCATAAGGCATATCTACATCATACTGAAGGAATCACAAGTCCATGATCGAATTCTCATAAGTTATCATGCAAGCACACATGTCAAGAGATCAATGGGCTAGGTGTCACAGGGTTAGTATGTCAGTACACATCAATTCTCAAAATCGCATAACATCGCACTACAAGTAGAACCAGTCATAGCAGATTTATCATGCCAACATATCAACACATCAAGGCCATGCCTATTAAGATTCAGAAAAGGAAGTTCAAGTAGTATATAATTCACCAACATGTCAGCATGCCCTAAAACATATCACCTCAACTCATCACAGTATCGAATGACGATCATTTAGTAACCAGGCACCATTGAGTCATGTTCATCATTTGACGTATCAATAATCATGTTTAACTATATAATACATCATCATGCTTTCATATAATAACACATCATTATCTCATATATCATGTCGCAACACATCCTAACATGCTTCTACAACAACATAACAGGTTAGCAAATCATCAATATATCATGATAGCATTTGTCACTTTCACTAGATTTCAATATTGCATATCAACATGTAGTATTGTTCCATACCAAGTTCCTCATGGTCGCTATCTAACATCATGCCAGTACATATTAACAAGTCATGTAAGCAAGAAAATTCCCAAATTATCATAAGTCAACAAGTCTCAATTTGCTATTATGCTTAAAATTATTGCAAAACACCACATATGAACATAGTCAATTCAAGCTAGCAAGTTTCAACATAACCTTATCAGATAACAATTCAGGTTCCTCAGCATTCGCAGTTCATACTTTTATAGGCACAAGAGTTCAGATCATGCTTCGCAATATAGAGTAGCGACACATCAAGACATCATATTATGTAAGAATTGCAAGGCATTGAATCGTATAATCATAATCACTAGACCCTCAGGCAACATTCATTACCAAGTAAGCACATCAACAAGTAAACTTCATCGTCAGGTCAGTGCAATATCGCCATCAACTAATTTAGAAGGATTGGCAATTTAAACGAAGGACACTCTTGCTCGTAGTTCATATCGTACTCAGTAATCGTCATCCTCAAAACGTGCTTGTCCTGCTGAAATCGTTGATCCTGAGGCCCGTGGGTTATGGGCCCACGCCTTCGCGGCGTTGCTCTATCGCTATCCGACTTCCCATTTCCTCTTTCATGCGGTCGCTCGTCCAACGTGTCGCGTAGGAGTTCAAGTTAGCGAAGATAGGGGAGGGACAAGAGCGGACAACCCAATGTTCCTTTTGGAACAAACACAGACCAACCCTAAAGATGACAACTAGAGACGAAACTTCAACCTGAGAATAGCAACGATGCCCTTATGGAAGTCCATTAAGTTATAATCGCGACAACCAAACACAAATTCATCATGGAGCATATCAATCACACTAATCCACGCTAACATGTACCTATCTCAGGGGAGCAACATTCGTATTCATTCCCAACGACACGATCGATTCCTATACTGATGCATGCGAGACAAGATAGTAGTCTATTATTCCATGAAAGCAGATATGCCTAGCAACTTAAGCAAGTTATGCGGAATCAAGAATGATCATGCAGGATTCGAGGTTATGTGGGATTTAACGACGATGACGAGTATGGTGTATATGAAAGAATGCACAAGCATGGTGTACGCATCAATAGGTGAGGTCAAATATGGCATGGTGAGGTGTAACATAACAACTAGATTAAGTGTCATACGAGAACATATAGGAGCAACCTAGTAACTATCTCATCCGAACACACTGGTCATATAGTAGGTCAAGCATGGCACGTAATCATATGATGAGGTACATTTAGAAAGTGCATGTCCTACATGATACTAGCGACACATAATGTGATACAAGCATAGTCAAGAGTCATTAAAAGGGGTTCAATAGGATGTTCACGAAACATGAGGCATCATCAAAAGTAACAAGAAGGACATCATGGCAATAGATTATAATCATGCTAGGAATGAATCATCATGGGACACATATAAAGGTACAGTAGTTATCACATCATAGAATAGGTACAACATGTAATCATTTAGTGAGTCATATTGGAAACCATAAGCCCTACAGGATACTACTAGCACATATCGAACCACGACCACAATCAAGGTAACTCAACTAAATTCATTTTAACATTCATGCGTCATGCATATGCGAAATGATATAACGTGGTGTGTAATCATGCGACGTGTCAAATCATACATCTATGCCAACACTACAGGAATTCATAAGGTAATAGGGAAACACTACCGAGTGCTAACATGTAAGCATGCCAGGATAAACCATCACATAAAGCAATTGATCATCGAATTCAACATCAATCTAATTTGCATGAGTAAGATATTTCAAGGTTATAGAAAGAGGAAATGATCACACTATGAGGGACCTGGCTCGAGAGGGAATCAGCAATAATGCAAGCAAGGTATAAATTCACATAAGTCACAACCAGGGACCCTACATGATACTAAAGGCTTAACACGACATTCGATACATACATGCGCTTGAATGACCAACACATCGATGTGCAAGAAATCCTATGAACATAGTCCGTCGATATAGAAGCATGGGAGGAATATAGCAATTTATAATACAAGCCTACGCAACAGGCAATATGACTAGCATACAAGGTATGTATTCCAACTTAACAACCATTTGAATAAGGCATGCATTTACCAAGACATCACATCAAATAGCATGATCACAATTGAACTACTAATTTAGTCAACAACCACGGGTAACATCGACTAATCATGCAGGGGAAATCATCTTACGACATTCATACAAGGGAAGTGTAGCACACTATCATGGGCCTAATCTAGGAGAAGACAATAACTATATACAGACACTTATCATGCAATTCATGCTTCAAATCAGTCGTTAGTACGACCAATACAACAGGTCAATTAGACATGCGAAGGCGACATATAATCAGGACAGGAATCAAGGTGCAACATGGGACCTAATCAATGGGGCAAGCATGGGTACAGAAGGTCATACATCTACGGATTTACATTAAGGATCATCATCTTAACATTTACTGGGAATTACGTATCATATAAGGCATGTTGACATCAAGTTGTAACACATATCCATCAAGTAAGGAACTCACTCTATCATGATACCAGAACTGAACGATCACACTATCATAAACCTATTTACAGAGAGAACATTAATCATACGGCTTCCTAACACATGACATTTACATTCATGCACTAGTATAACGATGCAACATACTGAGTAAGGCATACTGGGATGATAGAGACAAAACATGTGTAACTTGAGCTCACACAATGGCCATCATGAATTCATAAACATTAAAGCATGCATTCATCAAGACTCAATTATACCACATACTCCCCTTCCAACGCACTAATCACACCACAATATAAAGTGCAAAACAACAATCTGACGAATACAGAATAGATGGGCATGTTGTAGATTCTTGTCATAAAACGGGCAATAAGTATCAAGGCGTCATGAGCTAGTATGATAAAGAGATCATTTACAGGCATTCACACGAAGAAGAGTTTATCACGCTATTATGGACCTAACCCAGGAGAATACAATTATCATGTAGGTTCATATCATGTGGTTTATGCTTCCAATCAATCATTAGTACAATTAATACAATAAGTCAAGTAGGCATGCTATGACAACGTAATCACAATAGAGAGTGAGGCATAACAAAAGACTTGATCAATGTAACTAATCAAAGATATAATAACCTGAGCAGCATTTTACAATTGAGCATTTGCAAGGTACATGCAGGAGGTTACAAAATCATGTCATGCAGTTCTGAGAGAGTCACCATTACAACTGGACAGAGATCCCTAAGGGCAACCATTGACCTTCCCCAACTTACTCATCACCCCTATATCTCGTGGGACCCTGGTACGTACGACTCCTTGTGGCAAGAAAACCTCGATTGATCATCAAAAGAATCAAGGAAGACAACCCCGGAAACACCTTACTTTTGATTCAAAATGACATCAAGAACTACCTTCCAATACTCACTCAGACAACCTCCATATACATACATGAGTTTCTGACGCAATGTGTTTACCAACCCGATTCCGATGAAAGATACTGACATCCGGGAGAAAGACTCGATAGAACCGTCAAAGGGTTAACAAACATAGTGGAAGGGGCTATTTCACACAAGCTGGGTTGACCACAAAGAATTAAGGGTACTCCCACTATCTCGTTTGTACAGATCAGTCGAAACACATTTAATTGTTAGGCATACCAATCAGACTTTAGCATATCAAGCACTCAGCATAGAATTAGTCAATGACAATTATAATGACCTCCTTCCAGGGAGATCATACTCAGTCTCAATATATAAAGCACATCAAACTATCTAATATCACTCTTCGAGGAGCGACTGACCGGAGGGGCAAAAACCTCGCGATCCTACCTAACTCGCCACTCCAACGACCTTGGTGCAATCTCCTTGGAGTCTTCTGAACCCTCTGTAAAGAGAAAGCTAGTATTTTGCCTATAGTTCCCAACTACACCCAATAGGGGTGGTCTAGCGCCTTTACTACCCACTCGTGTCCCCGTTTGGTCGATTTTCCTATTTATTACAAGTCGAGTTCATTACTTAGTTCCATTTTAGTTAAGCATCTTAAATTCATTTTGCCCCTTTAAATCCTTTTCGAAAAGTCCTTGAAACTCGTGGGCTGTTTTCAAAACTTACACTCGACCCTTGTGTACCAGAATTGCACAACCTGAGCTCTGATACCATCTTTGTAACGGCCCAGAATTATGATTTCCGGGTTACGTTTCAAGGGATAAAACCCCTTGTTCGGATCTTGCAATCCAGGTATGGGTAGAGTTTTAAAACAAAATATTTGTACTAAAAGAAGGGATTTCGAACCCTTAAAGATCGCGGATCCATTGGGGATCAAACACCTGCCTTAGTCTAATCGTGAAATCGAGCGAAAGCAAAAATAAGGTTGAGTTTAAATACAATCCGAAAAGGAGTATAAAAGAGAGGAAGTGTGGTGATCTCTCAACCTCTCGATCTAACGCCAAAAGTCTGAACCCGCCAAGCATCCACATAAGCAACGATAGCGGCTAACGGTTACATGAATCTAAAAAAAATGAGGGGGATATTGGTCAATCATCAGGTCACTCATGCGCGTATGTAAACACACTCTGAGAGGCATATAATAAGCATCCTATTCTTAAGATGAAATGCGTAATGTCATGCGTAAATTAAATCACATATATATACTGACAGTTTAATATAATGCAGAAAGCGATAAATGGATCCACACAGAATGCCAAGTGGCATGTCCCTCTCGTACCTCCATCCCCTTTCAATAAGGTGGAGACTGGCCAGTTCGGTGCTATAGCATATCAATTTCCTCGTGGTGGTGCACAAACCACGGCATCATCATATCATATCATCTCATCGCTTGCCCGATGGTGCTGGGCTATCATATCATGCTCATATAGACTCGATTGACCCAGGGTACCCGATGAGGCTGGGCTACCCTATGACCCTATCAAGGACTCTAGGACTATCACAGATAACGACCGTTCTCTTGCAAGGACATATAGCAATCATATGATTTTCATTTTAGCTCCTAAGCATGATTCTAAGTCGTATGGTGCATGGACACTAGCCTACTATATAACATCCAGTGCATAGAGCGCCCATCATGAGTAAGTTCAAAGAACTTACCTGGAGTAGCAGATCAGCAAGACGAAAAGCAGCAAGATACAAGCAAGCAGGTTACAGATCACCTAACAATTATTAATAATATGCATAAGTAAACTGCACAAAATGGGATCCATTTACCACTACATAACATTCTCATCAATCCATTAATCATAGCATCATCAGCATCCTTTATCTCAACTTATCTCAACATCTTATATCATCTTACCCCACTGTCATTTCCATAACTGGCCCAATCATACTTCAATCCATATAATCTCACTAGCTAGTCCAGTTGTTAGTCAAAACAATTTCTTCAAATTTATACTTAGCCATTTCTAATTCATCTAATATTTAATCTTTAAAACTACTTCCAAAAATCCAATTAAATAATCCTGGCATACTTTACTTTAATTAAAATCATCCTTCTAGGGACTTAAAAATTTTCAACCGTTACTAAAGAATTCGATTTATATACTTTAAAACCGAGCCCTTTTTAAATACCGACACACAAATCGATTTCTAAAATAATCAATTATCGGGAATTGGTTAGACAATTAATTAATAAATTAAATAAATAGTTATATAACGAATAAACCCGAACCGAACCAACGCTTTTAACTCGAACCGAAACCATTTAAATCCAACCGAATCGAACCGAAACCATTTAAATCCAACCGAACCGACGTTTTTAACCCAAACCGAACCGAAGCAACGCTTTATTTATAATTCCCAACCGGTTCAATATTAACAAATGAAATATACCAAGCAAGGAGGTAGGGCCCCCAATTCATCTTCCTCCTCTGATTCAAACGCCTGCCATGGCTCCGACGAGCGCCAGCCCAGCCGTTGCGCCGCCCTGCTCGACCTCGCTCGTGGCCAACTCCTCAGCTCTCGCTCATCCTAGCCGGCTCGATCATCTTCGCTCACACTCCCCGCTCGCTGCTACCTTGCCCTCGCTCAGCCTCGTCTAGCTGGGCTCGCTCGCGCCCTCGCCTCTCTCTCGAGATCGCCGGAGCTCTCGAGCTAATCCAATAGTCTCGCACTAAGCTCTCGCTCACTCGCCCAACTATTCTACGCATCGAAAGGAGGAACGAAATCAAACGAGAAATGAAATGAGGCTTGGAAGCTCACCGACATGTTCGCGACTTCGGAGCACTCGATCGGAGTTCTGGGCTTTGTCGGTGGCTCTCGATGGCTCGTCGGACCTGCGCCGGATATGGGTGAGTGTGATGGAACAGCTCGGGGGTGATTTGGATCGGAAACGAAGGAGAACGGCTTACCGGAACATTGGTTCGTGCTCAAACGGAGGCGACGAAGCCTTGGTGGCTCGGTGGTGGCGCTGGGAGCACCGGGGTTGCTGTAGGGCGCTTGGGGACGTCGGGGGGGTGGAGCTCAGCTGCTGTGGCCTTGGAGAAAGGAGGACGGAGGTACTCGGTGGTGGTGATCGGTAACGGGGGTGAAGGTGACGATGGTGGCGGACCCGTGGAGGAGAGCAGGTGGTGGTGAAGGTGATGCGTGATGAAGATGGCGAAGTCAGCGAGGGTGATGGTGAAGGCGCGAGGAGCAGGTGAAGGTATGGTGATGATTGAATGAATGAATGACCGGGGGAGGGGTGGATTGAATTTGAAGGGTAAGGTGAGTGATGGGAGTGGGTGAGGGATAGAGACATTAGAGTGTGGGAATGGTTAAAACCCGGAAATAAATCACGAATACGCGAATTTCGAACCCCGAAATTAGTTCCTGACAGTTAGTTTCTTTGAATCTCGTTTTCTCGATTAATTAGATTTTTAAAATCGACGAGGATATCGCCATCCGATAATTATTTTGAATTTTCGAGGTAAAAGAACGGAAATTGTTCGTTAAATTTATACTCCGGTCGGAATCCGCTAAACAAGTTTTAAAACCGATTTAATTTCATTTTTAATTCTCTTATTCCAGAAAATTAGGATTTGAAAATCCGAGCCTTTACATAAGGTTCCGGAGTCGGGTTGTCTCTAACTCAGTGTCCTCGATCAGCTCTGCTCGACCAGGTCTGCTCGACAAAGTTGGTCGATATCGAGTAAGGTGTACTCGATATCGAGTACACTTGGCTTCAACTTTCTGCTCTGTTCTTGAAACGTACATTCCTGAGTCCTCGTTTGTCGGATTGACGCATATGACCATGAGTTGGAAAGCTCTTTTCGAGGGCTACAACTCTCATGAAGACATCAAAGCTTGATTCAGAACGAAGAATGGTGAAAAATGGAATTTTCTCTAGCTGCACCATTCTTAGCTTCTTCATGACTTTCCTTTAAGCTTCAAAGTGCGTCCGATTTCTGCGAAATATAACCAAAACTTGTGTAGACCTCCATATATTGCAAATAAGTGTAAACTACACAGATTCTGTATTATTCTAACCCAAATGCATGCAATGTATGCAGAAATCGATATTAAAGTAAGTGTAAAACATGGCAAATTAGGCTCACAACACGAAGCAAAGACCAGAAACCAAGTAATGCATGCTCTAGTGATTCCTAAGAGTGATTCAAGTTTTTAGAAATCAAAGAGCGAGAAAACAAGGCACAATATTCAAGCAATTCCCCTGGACACAAAATTTTGCAATATTGAAGACAGCAAGTAATAATCAAAATTGCAATTTAAATCAACCACAAGTCGGATATCAAGGATAGCAAGTATAAACAAGCGGCTGAATGTGTATAGAAAAAGAGTTACAATGTGATGCTTGAATAATATGAATGTGGAATAATCGACAATAGCAATCACAAGGGCAATCAAGTGCACACACTTCGTCAACTATTATCTGACGGTTGCAACGTGGTTCAGAGAAAGAGGGGTGTGACCAAGGCTCCAATGTCGACACAGCACAAAATCACACAAGTAGGGTTCTTTTGTAATGCTTAAAACCGATTAGATCATCTAATATGTAGCAAGAAAAGAATGAACAAAGGAAGAGTTACTAACTCAACAATGTAATGTATGCTAAAATTTTATTTCTTTCTCTTTCTTTTTTTTTGAATTTGCTCTCGGCTTTTCCTGTTTTTTTGTTTTGTTTTTTTTTTTTGGCTATGAAATAGCTAATTTAAATAGGAACCGAAAATAAGAGGAAAAAAAATAAATAAAAATAACAAGCTACGATGATCTAAAAGTAAGCAAAAATAAAGAAAATAGGGAAAATACGCTAGAAACTGGAGAAATTAGGGTTCTTTAGTGGTGCAAGTTCATATAATGCTTTTAATCCAAGAATCATAGTCATAGACATGATATGTAGCAACTAGGAATAAAAGATCACAACTTGCAGTCAAGAACTCAATATCTTCGAAATTAAAGATCCAAACAAAGAATAACAAAAATAAAGTGCCAATTTTGATGGGTGAATAATAAAGATTCAACTTTTATGCAGAGGCTATGGTGAAAAATAAGGCACGAAAAAGAAATCACTCAATAAAGAAATCAAGAGAGTAAAGAACTTGCATTAACCTGAAATCCGATACCACTTGATACGTTTGGAATACCCGATCCTTCGCCTGTGGGCTCAAGATCAAGAACCACGCCGTATATTTGCTTAGATCGTGCAATGCTCTTTGATATCTCCTGATTTGGAACAAATTAAACAAGTAATTAAAATTCTGAAATAGCGACAGTTTTCACACTTAGTAAATTTCAGCAATTGAGAACTGAGAAATAGCGACAGAAAGAGAGAAGCGAGGGACTGGGTGCGAGAGGATCTCGGGAGCGCTGGAGCTGGGTCTCGGCACACAGGACGCGGGGTCCTCAGGGTGTGCACGGGTGGATGCGCGGAAGTCCTTTCGCTGGGAGGGAAGACGATGGCGAGCGAGAGCGAGGAGCGAGGTGCGCGGGATGCTTGGCACTGGAGAACGCGGATGATGACGCCTGGGAGCACGCGGGAGCGGGAGCGAGAGCGAGGCGCCTGGGCTCCGCGCTCGCTGGGAGCGGGTTGCTAGCGATTGACGCCAAGGGCGGGGTTTCCTCGGATGCGCTGCGTGTGTCGAGTAAGGCTGCTCGTTGATCTTCCTCGATCTCGACAAGAACAGTGAGGGTGATTTTGTTGGTGTTGGCCGAAACTCTCAAGAACACAAGACAATGGTAGTGTTTTGGGATTGATAACCAAGAACCCTTTAATCCATAAAGGGGTTCTCAATTCTATTTCAATCTGCTTAATTCAAAGGTGCATAACATGAATTTATTGAAAACCTATGAGAGATCTAACCAATCCTTCCTTGCAAAGGAAAGGGGTTTGGATAGATTAATTCTATCTAAAGATAAATAAAATACTTCCTAAGATAAATATTTCCTAATAAGATAAATGTTTCATGGCTTGGTGGCCAAGAATTATATCTAGAAGAGATATAATTAATTCCACCTTATTTATCTAATTTGCATAAAATAATAACATAATTAAATAAACTAGATAATTGGCCCAAGCATAGGACAACTCGGCCCACTCTCTCGACAAGGCTTCTGGCCCACTCGGCCGAGTGACCCAAGGACATGTCGAGTATGGTTTGGTTCATGGCGGGTGCAGACGAGTCTTCATGAGCTCC
The DNA here is from genome assembly GCA_037127255.1 of Persicaria tinctoria. Classification (NCBI taxonomy): domain Eukaryota; kingdom Viridiplantae; phylum Streptophyta; class Magnoliopsida; order Caryophyllales; family Polygonaceae; genus Persicaria; species Persicaria tinctoria. The sequence continues at coordinate 83,639,766 of JBANSL010000006.1, forward strand.
GTGTGTGGACGCAAGCTCACTTCCTGTGCTGGTGGTGTAACCTTGAGCCAAGTGATCCAGGGTGGCCTGAACCCTTGCTCTAAAGTTCCATGGTGACGGACAAGAAAGGCTTTAGTTGCAGTTTGAATCTTCTTGGCCCTTACACAAGTGACAGGACCATCAAATGGAACCTTGGTGTTGTCCTCAATGTGACCAGGAGTCATCGATAATTGCACGGCATCAACATCACCGTCACCACCAACAGAATCGCCGCCTAGCTCCATCTCCCCTACATTTGCTTAGAGCATTCTAGATCCAAGTTTCTCCTCCTTCTTCGAGTCTCCTAGCACCACCACATCCTCTCCTCGCAAATACTGACGTCCGGGGATGAACCCGAGCCACACAGGAGCCACCAGCATCGGCGACAAGCAACCGAAGTTCCATCGCCCCGATTCGATTTCGAAACGAACTTTTGGTGAGTTGTTCTCCTTTGTTTTTGATCCAAACTTACCTCTGACTCCACCATCATCCTCACCCACATCCAACGCTAGTTCGACAAGCCAATGATAGCCTCCGACGACGCCCGAGACTTCGATCGAGAGCTCCGAAGTCACAAAATCCCTCGGTGAGCTCCCACTTTTTTTCCTTTGTTTCGATTCGATTCTGACTTGGGTAGGGCTGTGGGCGAGTGTCGGGTATGTGTGAGTTGAGTGCGGGTAGTCAGGTGGGCTCGTGAGCCCCGGTGAGAAGTCTGGCGAGTTCGAATCGGCGATGAGCGAGAGTGGGCGGGTTGAGCAAGTGTGAGCAGAGTCGAGAGAGCAACATCGAGCACGGGTCGACTAGCCAGCACTGTGAGCAAGATGAACAGTGGGCGCGGGCGAGCAGCAGCGACCGAGCAGGCAAGTGCAGGTCTGAGCGAGCCGCCAGGAGCAGGCCGAGCTAGGCGATGGCGGGCAGGCTCTCCATTTTCAATTCGGGAGAGATGGAGATGACATGGCTCATGTGGACCCCCCTTACTAATTTCTATTTGTTAATTGTTTAACCGGTGGGATTATTTATATGGGTTGGGTTCAGTTCGGTTCGGTTCGGGTTTGTCCGTTTATTCCTTTAACTAATTAGCGACATTTAAATTATTATATAATATTATATGAGAATTTAAAAGATAAAATATTATTTCGGGAGTTTTATAAAGGGTTGGTTTTATCGACTACAAATGGGTTGGAATTATTTCAAAAAGGATTTAGAAATACTCTCTAAGGGTATTTTTTTTAAATGGAGTTTTAAAATATTATATCTATAATAATAAATTGAAAAAGGAATGTGGCAAGTATTTTCAAGGGTCGGAATTCTTAACTGTTTAATTTGAATTTGAAACAGTTTTCAAACTAACTTGGGAATAAGACTTATTCGATGACTAACTAGCGTGATAATATGAGGGGTTGACTAACGACATGATATGTGTGACTAATGACATGACTTGTGTTGATTTACTATAAGAGATTAAATGTTAGATATTATGATGTCGATGATATATATTTGTATGCCAAGTGTGAGTATGAAACTGTAATATGTGAAATTGGCTAAGTATGGTATGGAGGTTGTCATGAGCAGATCAGATGATAATGTTAATAATGACGAGATGGTTGAATTATCATATGTGTGTATCTTATATGTTTCATATGTGACTTGTGTGCTTTGTGTAAATTAGACTTAGACTTATTATGTTATTTATGGGATTACTAGGTGATCTCTGATCTGTTGGATTGATTTCCATTGCTGATCATTGTTTGGATTCTGTGTTTCTCCAGGTAAGTCCTCCGGGGCTTACTCAGTAAGCAGTACCTCCTGCCTGATGTGTCATATAGTATGCAGGTGCTGCATATGCATACAAGCATGTCATGTAGTATCATGCTTAGAAATTGCAGTTACCAATGAGCATTCTTATTCTGTATGCGTTTGAATACAGAACGACCATTATCTGTGAGTCCTAGAGTCCTTGCTAGGGTCATAGGACATCCCAGCCCCATCGGGTTCGTCCTGAGTCATTCGAGTCGTTGGAACACCTTTATTATTATCAGGATTATTATTTTCTTTTCGCAAGATCCACAATATGATGATGAGATTTGGGATCCTATAGAATCGAACTGGCCACTCTCCACCCTACCTAGAAGGGGGATGGTGGTAGAAGAGGGATATACCACTTGATATTCTTTGTTAATGCCTTACTTAATATTCTGCACATATGAATTAGGAACATCATAGTGTGGTTAATATTCCAGTACTGCATGAAGGCATCCTTTATTCTAGGTATAGGCGTATTATATGTCCTTAGCGCGGGCAGAGGACCCGGGGGCGGAGTCTTGGCCTGACTTGGTGGTATAGTTTCAAGTACCCGATACACTGCTTGATTTTGTGTTGTTATGACGGGGTCTACTAATATGACGGTGAGTGAGTGTTTGGAACCTGACTTCACCAGATTCATGCTTTTGGGATTTCTCCCTACTTATACTCTGTTTTGACCCGTCTCTGCCGTGGCACTGGTTGTATAGTTTTCAAAGCTTATGCCATTTCCATGATAAAGGATTTCCCGCGTTGTAGACTTAGGACAGGTACAGGGGTTTACCCCGGGGTCTCCAATGGACCTTCCGGATTTGGGTGCGAAATCTCACTTTAAACTACAAATCTTCGGTTTCAAACCTACAACCTGTACTCGGGGCGAAAGATCTCAACGAGGGGTTTCATCCCTCGAAACGTAACTCGGGAATCTTAATCCCCGGCCGTTACTAAGGTGGTATCAGAGCTGAGGTTTTGCAATCCGAGTATAATAGGTTGAAGAGGTTTTGAAAATCGCCCAATGTTTTCAAATGGTTTTGGAAAATATTTTATAAAGGGTAAAATGAATTTAATTGGACTTAAAACCTAAAATGAATAAAGGGGAAATAATCTCGTGGGTAGAGACCCAAGCGGTAGACATCCCTTATGTATGTAGAGTTCGGGGAATGGTAGGCAAAATACTAGCTGTTATTTACAGATGGCCGAAGAAGACTCCAAGGAACACCACGGAGGTTGGAGTGTTGGGTTAGGAGGTCGTGAGGTCTTTGCCCCTCCGATCAGCCGTCCCTCGAAGGACGGCATAGATCGTCTCTATGCTTACGTTTATATATATATATATATATATATATATATATATATATATATATATATATATATATATGAAATTGGGCTCGAGGGCGATCCTCCTCGAAGAGGATCATATTAATCTTGTTGATTGCTTCCGTGATTACTACTCTATTGTGCTTAGGATAGTGAACTAATCAGTATGCCTTGACTTGAATCATGTGTTGAATAACTGTACAAACGGGATGGTGGGAGACAACCTTATTCTTATGTAATCGGAATTCCTGTCTTGTCGGAATAGCCTTGCAATAATTCAAATACCCTGACGGTTCTAACTCCGTCTTATTCCCCCACCAAAACATCTAGGCATGTTAGCAAGGGTCGAGAAGCATCCGCTCTCCCTGTTTCGAGTCTTGTTTTGTATCCCACCATCGATGCTTCTATCGAGTCTCGTACCTATGGTTGGGGTATTTCATGGGAAATTTGGGTCGATCAACTAAATACCTTCGGAAATCGTGTCGGATGTGAGGGTTACCCGAGTATGTTAGTGGGTATGAGGATTTAAATCGTTTCGAGATAGAAGTGAGTTGTCTAATGGAGTCATCCCTTTCGATCCTCGTAATGGCCAACCATGTCTTCTTTCCACAAGAGTCAAAACACGAGTTCTACCCTCACCTCTCGGAAAGACCGTGAATGTCCTAACCAAACGAGTCATACTAGCGCCTCACGGGGAAACGGAGTGATGAGTTGGTGAATGGCCTTGGAGAATTCTGTCGGTCATAGTAGTAGCCATTCTTGTGGTTGCATGGCATATTATATTGATGTATTTCAGCATGACTTGCCTGATATCTTGAACGGTTGCTCTTATGAGGCGATGTATGTGTCATATGTATGGAACTTCCATGATTATTGTCTTCCCATGAATTAGGCCCATGATAGTGTGTTCAACCCTCGTTGTGTCATGGATGTTTAATATATGAGATGATTGTCCTAGCATGCCGAATTAATCTAATTAGACCATGTCGATTGTGTATATGTTTAATGAATATTTCTAGTATCATGTAGGACCTATGTCTCCCAATTATAGGCCCTCGTACATCTGTCGTCCTTGTCATACTATGTGAATATGGATGTATATAACCATTCCGGAATGGCTCACCGGAAAGGACTTGTGGGTAGTACCCATAGGTCCCCGGTTCAAACCCCGGAATGGCCACTCTTTATTTACCTATTCAAGGAATATGGATGTATATGATGTGATAGGTAACATCCTAGCGTGCTTGCCTTGGCCCCATGATATTACGACCTGCTTATGTGTATCTAACCGAGTGATAAGTCATGTATATAATGTCCTTTGATGTGATTAAAACTAATGCAACTTATGCCACGCATGTCCCATATCCGTTCGTGCATGTATGTTTTTAGTATGTCAAGCATGATTAATGAATGAAATGATAGGTTGCTAGCTTCTTCTGTGAACGTGTAAAGTGGATGAGATGAACATGTTATGAATGCATAGATTGCTACTCCATGAGATAAGTGCATGTTAGTGTGTAATGATTTGATGATATTCGTGACTATTATGTGTCTACGTACCACAATTATAACTTCATGGAATACCCTAAGGGCATCGTTGTAACTCTCGGGGTGGGATATGGTCTCTAATCTTGTCGTCCCCCCCTAGGCCCTAGGAACAACGTCACCGATGGCAAAAAGGACGAATATGCTTCAAAGATGAGAGTTGTGAACAAGATCCTCCCAGCTGACACGAGGAAGAACATTCTTAATTCAAATCGTGGATTCTTCTATACTAATCGGAATTGATGTTGTGTGATAGGCCTAGAACTGACATAATTGAATGTGTGATGACGGATGTGGTGGACTGGTAGAAATGATTGCCTGACTAACTTGTTTTTATGATGATGTGCCTTGGTGCTTGGTATACTGACTTGCTGGTGAGTAGGTTATGAGTTATATGTCTGGTGGTGCTTCTTCTTGGGCATGAGTCGAGAGATTCTTCGGTAAGCTAGGTCGAAAAGTGGCAGAGGGATTGAAGTCTTTGATCTTCATCATGAGATGAGCGAGAGGGTGTGCAGGATGGATGTGTTAGCTTGGGTACAGCCGAGCGAGTTGGGACTGGTCAGAGATAGCGGTCAGTGAGTATAGTTGAGCTCCAAGCAGGTCTTAGGTGAGGAGTGGAGTAGTATAGCGAGACTTCGAGGGAAATGTCCTAGTGAGAAGTAGTAGTCTAGGCAGGTAATGTGTGCGGGTAGTATAAGAGAGTGGTTGGTTGAGGTCTGGAATAATTTCATTAGGGTGATCTTGAGATTGGGTGTGGGTAGAGGTAGTTAGAATAGTTCTAGAGGTGGATGGGTGAGCTAGGAGTTGATTGATTCTTGAGGAGAGGGGTTGCGAGACGGATTGGTGTGCTATGGAAGGTGTCTAGATAGTCTAAGAATAAATCCTAGGCAGTGTCGAGGATGATCGATAAAGGAACGTCTAAGGAATCGTAGAACTTGGGACTAGGTTGTGTGTGTTGTCAGTCGGAGCGATTTCGGTAAAGGATGAGGTTGAGGAATTGCCAAGGAAAAGTAGTATGAGGTTGCTTGGGAAATTATCGATCAGGGATATTAGGTTGTTCATATCAGGGTTGTTCGTGTGATGAGTATTTGGGGTTGTTTAGATAGGATTGGTAATGCTTGGGGAATTTATGAGTGGTGGTTATTGTGGCTATTGAGGTATTTGAGGATGTGAGATGAGTCTTCGAGGAAAGGCTGGTAGCTAGGCAAGGAGGTAGTTGAGATTCATAGTAAGACGGTGGGCTTAAGGTTGAGATAGGGAGATTATGAGTATGGATTTGGGAACTAGGCAAAGCAGAAGGTATTGAGGATGCTAGAGGATAAGAGATTTCAGAAGGTTAGTGAAGTTGTGCTACTTAGTAAATTCGGACGAGGATGTCATAGGAGTTCGGTGGGAATTCTATCGGTTGGAAAATCGTGGGAGAATTGGTCAAGTTGCGATGTTATGGGTAATTCGAGCTAGGGTGACATAAGGTTTCGTTGGGGATAATGGGCGAGGTTAAGGAGTTGTAACTTGAGGTAAATTTGGATAATGATGGGAAGAGGATCTAGGGTAGGTCACCTTGAGGAGTCATGAGTGGTTCAGGTTTTGTGAGTTCTGGAATGGGATGAGTGGGTAAACTAAGTTGTTGGTCTTTGAGGATAGGCGCTCGTGATGAGGGTCTTGGAAATTCGTTGTCGGGAGTAGCACGAGATAGAATTCGGCGTAAGAGTTGGTCGAGAGTGATAGGTGTGAGATGATTAGTATGAGTTGGATTCTTAGAGGTGGATGGTTAGTTAGAGTGGTGACTGGTGCATGGAATATGATCAGGTTAGCGAGGTGATTCGAGATGTCTCTTTGGGGGATGAGTCTTGAGAGCCTAGAAAGAGTAAGCGAGATTGTTATGAGGCTAGAAAGGTTGTATGTGAGCAGGATACAATGGTTCCTAGAACTGGTAGTGGATTGAGTTGGTAGACCTCAGTAAAGTTGATCTTAGTGCAAGGGATGGCGAGTAGTGGTCGTATCTCGTCATGATTGGTAGTGTAGGCAGATTTTCCTGAGGTAGTGATCTAGTGTATACTTTACTTAGGGTTGAATGTTGTGCGAATCCTATGATATAGACGATGTTGATTATCTGATGTGTTGTCGTTGACAATAAAGAACTGCTAGTACTAACATAGTTATCCCTGAACTCGATGGAATGATAATGTACGGAAGTACTTGTTTGCCTCTAATGCGATGACGCTTGGCAGTAGCATGAGTAGGATGTGCTTATCTAATTGATATGACGTGCTTATCTGATCTATATGGTGTGTAACTTCTGTGAGATAATGTGATAAATCCTACCATGAACGGTACAATGCTAGATATGTTATAGTATGTGACTATCCGTGACATGAGTATGACATGGTTATGACGTCTGGGAGCACGCGGGAGCGGGAGCGAGAGCGAGGCGCCTGGGCTCCGCGCTCGCTGGGAGCGGGTTGCTAGCTAGCGACGCCAAGTGCGGGGTTTCCTCGGATGCGCTGCGTGTGTCGAGTAAGGTTGCTCGTTGATCTTCCTCGATCTCGACAAGAACAGTGAGGGTGATTTTGTTGGTGTTGGCCGAAACTCTCAAGAACACAAGACAATGGTAGTGTTTTGGGATTGATAACCAAGTACCCTTTAATCCATAAAGCGGTTCTCAATTCTATTTCAATCTGCTTAATTCAAAGGTGCATAACATGAATTTATTGAAAACCTATGAGAGATCTAACCAATCCTTCCTTGCAAAGGAAAGGGGTTTGGATAGATTAATTCTATCTAAAGATAAATAAAATACTTCCTAAGATAAATATTTCCTAATAAGATAAATGTTTCATGACTTGGTGGCCAAGAATTATATCTAGAAGAGATATAATTAATTCCACCTTATTTATCTAATTTGCATAAAATAATAACATAATTAAATAAACTAGATAATTGGCTCAAGCATAGGACAACTCGGCCCACTCTCTCGACAAGGCTTCTGGCCCACTCGGCCGAGTGACCCAAGGACATGTCGAGTATGGTTTGGTTCATGGCGGGTGCAGACGAGTCTTCATGAGCTCTGTGTGTGGATGCAAGCTCACTTCCTGTGCTAGTGGTGTAACCTTGAGCCAAGTGATCCAGGGTGGCCTGAACCCTTGCTCTAAAGTTCCATGGTGACGGACAAGAAAGGCTTTAGTTGCAGTTTGAATCTTCTTGGCCCTTACACGAGTGACAGGACCACCAAATGGAACCTTCATGTTGTCCTCAATGTTACCAGGAGTCATCGATAATTGCACGGCATCAACATCACCGTCACCACCAACAGAATCGCCGCCTAGCTCCATCTCCCCTACATTTGCTTAGAGCATTCAAGATCCAAGTTTCTCCTCCTTCTTCGAGTCTCCTAGCACCACCACATCCTCTCCTCGCAAATACTGACGTCCGGGGATGAACCCGAGCCACACAGGAGCCACCAGCATCGGCGACAAGCCACCGAAGTTCCATCGCCCCGATTCGATTTCGAAACGAACTTTCGGTGAGTTGTTCTCCTTTGTTTTTGATCCAAACTTACCTCTGACTCCACCATCATCCTCACCCACATCCAACGCTGGTTCGACAAGCCAATGATAGCCTCCGACGACGCCCGAGACTTCGATCGAGAGCTCCGAAGTCACAAAATCCCTTGGTGAGCTCCCACTTTTTTTCCTTTGTTTCGATTCGATTCTGACTTGGGTAGGGCTGTGGGCGAGTGTCGGGTATGTGTGAGTTGAGTGCGGGTAGTCAGGTGGGCTCGTGAGCCCCGGTGAGAAGTCTGGCGAGTTCGAATCGGCGATGAGCGAGAGTCGGCGGGTTGAGCAAGTGTGAGCAGAGTCGAGAGAGCAACATCGAGCACGGGTCGACTAGCCAGCAGTGTGAGCAAGATGAACAGTGGGCGCGGGCGAGCAGCAGCGACCGAGCAGGCAAGTGCAGGTCTGAGCGAGCCGCCAGGAGCAGGCCGAGCTAGGCGATGGCGGGCAGGCTCTCCATTTTCAATTCGGGAGAGATGGAGATGACATGGCTCATGTGGACCCCCCTTACTAATATCTATTTGTTAAGTGTTTAACCGATGGGATTATTTATATGGGTTGGGTTCAGTTCGGTTCGGTTCGGGTTTGTCCGTTTATTCCTTTAACTAATTAGCGACATTTAAATTATTATATAATATTATATGAGGATTTAAAAGATAAAATATTATTTCGGGAGTTTTATAAAGGGTTGGTTTTATCGACTACAAATGGGTTGGAATTATTTCAAAAAGGATTTAGAAATACTCTCTAAGGGTATTTTTTTAAATGGAGTTTTAAAATATTATATCTATAATAATAAATTGAAAAAGGAATGTGGCAAGTATTTTCAAGGGTCGGAATTCTTAACTGTTTAATTTGAATTTGAAACAGTTTTCAAACTAACTTGGGAATAAGACTTATTCGATGACTAACTAGCGTGATAATATGAGGGGTTGACTAACGACATGATATGTGTGACTAATGACATGACTTGTGGTGATTTACTATAAGAGATTAAATGTTAGATATTATGATGTCGATGATATATATTTGTATGCCAAGTGTGAGTATGAAACTGTAATATGTGAAATTGGCTAAGTATGGTATGGAGGTTGTCATGAGCAGATCAGATGATAATGTTAATAATGACGAGATGGTTGAATTATCATATGTGTGTATCTTATATGTTTCATATGTGACTTGTGTGCTTTGTGTAAATTAGACTTAGACTTATTATGTTATTTATGGGATTACTAGGTGATCTCTGATCTGTTGGATTGATTTCCATTGCTGATCATTGTTTGGATTTTGTGTTTCTCCAGGTAAGTCCTCCGGGGCTTACTCGGTAAGCAGTACCTCCTGCCTGATGTGTCATATAGTATGTAGGTGCTGCATATGCATACAAGCATGTCATGTAGTATCATGCTTAGGAATTGCAGTTACCAATGAGCATTCTTATTCTGTATGCGTTTGAATACAGAACGACCATTATCTGTGAGTCCTAGAGTCCTTGCTAGGGTCATAGGACATCCCAGCCCCATCGGGTTCGTCCTGAGTCATTCGAGTCGTTGGAACACCTTTATTATTATCAGGATTATTATTTTCTTCTCGCAAGATCCACGATATGATGATGAGATTTGGGATCCAATAGAATCGAGCTGGCCACTCTCCACCCTACCTAGAAGGGGGGTGGTGGTAGAAGAGGGATATACCACTTGATATTCTTTGTTAAGGCCTTACTTAATATTCTACACATATGAATTAGGAACATCATAGTGTGGTTAATATTCCAGTACTACATGAAGGCATCCTTTATTCTAGGTATAGGCGTATTATATGTCCTTAGCGCGGTCAGAGGACCCGGGGGCGGAGTCTTGGCTTGACTTGGTGGTATAGTTTCAAGTACCCGATACACTGCTTGATTTTGTGTTGTTATGACGGGGTCTACTAATATGACGGTGAGTGAGTGTTTGGAACTTGACTTCACCAGATTCATGCTTTTGGGATTTCTCCCTACTTATACTCTGTTTTGACCCGTCTCTGCCGTGGCACTGGTTGTATTGTTTTCAAATCTTATGCCATTTCCATGATAAAGGATTTCCCGCGTTGTAGACTTAGGACAAGTACAGGGGTTTACCCCGGGGTCTCCAACGGACCTTCCGGATTTGGGTGCGAAATCTCACTTTAAACTACAAATCTTCGGTTTCAAACCTACAACCTGTACTCGGGGCGAAAGATCTCAACGAGGGGTTTCATCCCTCGAAACGTAACTCGGGAATCATAATCCCGGGCCGTTACTAAGGTGGTATCAGAGCTGAGGTTTTGCAATCCGAGTATAATAGGTTGAAGAGGTTTTGAAAATCGCCCAATGTTTTCAAATGGTTTTGGAAAATATTTTATAAAGGGTAAAATGAATTTAATTGGACTTAAAACCTAAAATGAATAAAGGGGAAATAATCTCGTGGGTAGAGACCCAAGCGGTAGACATCCCTTATGGATGTAGAATTCGGGGAATGTTAGGCAAAATACTAGCTGTTATTTACAGATGGCCCAAGAAGACTCCAAGGAACACCACGGAGGTTGGAGTGTTGGGTTAGGAGGTCGTGAGGTCTTTGCCCCTCCAATCAGCCGTCCCTCGAAGGACGGCATAGATCGTCTCTATGCTTACGTTTATATATATATATATATATATATATATATATATATATATATATATATATATATATATATATATATATATATATATATATATATATATATATATATATATATATATATATATATATATATATATATATATATATATATATATATATATATATATATATAGAGAGAGAGAGAGAGAGAGAGAGAGAGAGAGAGAGAGAGAGAGAGAGAGAGAGAGAGAGAGAGAGAGAGAGAGAGAGAGAGAGAGAGAGAGAGAGAGAGAGAGAGAGAGAGAGAATGGGTATATTGTGCACAAGGCTTAGGGTGTACCTTGTGCACAATTGTGGACCCTTAGATCGATTATATGGATGGACAAGATTAAAAGAGGATTTCTTTTTTTCTTTAATTAAACCCAAGTGGGTCCCGCCTATAAGGTGTGCAAAATCGGCCGTACTCTCCTCTCTAGTGCGTGTATGTGTGGGAAGAAACCTACATTCCTATTTATTTTCTTCTTCTTCGTTTGAGCGGCTAGTTGAACAGAAGCTCCAATTTGCCTTCTTCTTCCCTCGAATGGCCACAATTCTCATTCTTCTTCCATCTACTGGCCCCAATTCGAAGGATTTGGACTCTAATTCGCTTTCTTCTTCAATCGAATGGCCACAATTCGCCTTCTTCCATCGACTAGCCGCAGATCTTGGCGGTGGTGGCGATGGAGGCGAGGTTGGGAGGGAGGAGGACTGAGGGAGGGATGATGGCGGTAGATCAATTCGGACGGTCCCATGGAAGGTCAATCCTCCCCAATCGCGCTCACGGTGGCAGCGCGATGGTGGCGATTCAGACGGAGGTGAACCGAGTCGAAAGGTCCTGCGAGGAGGCCGGCGTTTGTTCTTTGTCTGCTCAAAATCTGTTGTTCCTTGCGAGATCCAAAGATTTTGCGCAATTTGCTGTTGATTTTGCGCAATTAGATTTCTGAATGAGGTGTGTGTGTGTGATGGGCTGAGGTGCTGATTAGTTGACTTAATGAAATTAATACGGGTTGAACCAATTAATCAACTCTTCAATTATAAAAAAGAGTGGGGGAATATTGGTGGAATAAGTAAAAAACAAACCGACATTATTCGGGAGAAAACGAAGAATTATTCGGACGAATATGTCAAAATTAGTGTGGGATTTTCGATGCATAATTTAATGCATTATTCAACAATTATTCAAACGTATGTGCCACATTGACGGATAATGGATCAAAATATATAAAATATTCAGATGTATGTGTCAATTATTCGGGGAAAAGCAAAGAATTTTTTGGCATGCTTCATTACTTCTTTCCTTTCGATTATCCAGTTAAATTTGAGAGATTATTCGGTTAAATTATAAAGATTATCAGTATGGGAAGGAGATGAGTCAGATTCGGTTAAGTTATAAAAGTTATCCGGTTACATTTGATATATTAGTGTAGGTTTTCGGGATACACAATTAATTTGATTCGTTATTCATCAATTATTCAGACATATGTGTCGAATTTTGGTTACTAGTGGTAATGAGTTAATTAATTATTCGGTAAAATTTGATTCATTATTCGTTAGTATATGGACTCTTCTTTTGACAAACAACATAAAAAACCATTATCGCATGAGTAAGACTACACAAATAAACATTATTCAGTGAAATGTGAAACATTATTCGTTGAAATGTGAATCTCTATTGATTATTCGTTTATAGAAGCTAAATTTGTTTGGAATCTCAACACATCAACTAGAGAAATTTCATGATTATTTATTCAATTAACTAGGTGCATTATTCGGTAGAATTATTAATTTTTAAATAGGAATATGAAGCATAAGAGACGTTTAGATGTGGAGGTTACATTTATCCTCGATAATCTAATGAAAAGTGAAATGTGAAACATTATTCGATGAAATATAAAGCATTATTCATATAAATTGTAAGTGTTATTCAGAGAAATTAGTAAATTTTAATCTACGCTAGATAAAAAAGAAATCATAAAATTATTCGGTAACATTTGAAACATTATTCGATGGAATCGATAAATTTAAAAACAACGAAATCAGGTGGTTCCCACAACGAATCACTATAATCATTTATTTTTCATAAAATTATAAATTTATTTTTGTTTCAACGAAAGAAAAAACAACGAAATCAACATATGGGTGGTTTTCTACAAACTTTTATATTAATGGTGATTTTGTAAAAACTAACATGTTTTATGGGTGATTTTATGTAATTTTGAGTAGTTATGACATCAAGCACATTTACTTCGTACTTTGAAAAGTCTGTACATCAAAAAAAAAAAGACGGAAGGGGGTGTGAGTTAAGGAGTACGCGCCCAGTAAGGGTTGTGAGTGTTTTTTTTAATAGGTGGGTCCCATCATTAATTATAGGAAATAAAAAAATTCATTTAATCTCAACCCTCCATTTCCTCTCTATCAATGAACAAGATGTGTGCACTAGATATACTTTAAGGGGTGTGCACAAGGGAACCACTCCATATATATATATATATATATATGAAATTGGGCTCGAGGGCGATCCTCCTCGAAGAGGATCATATTAATCTTGTTGATTGCTTCCGTGATTAGTACTCTATTGTGCTTAGGATAGTGAACTAATCAGTATGCCTTGACTTGAATCATGTGTTGAATAACTGTACAAACGGGATAGTGGGAGACAACCTTATTCTTATGTAATCGGAATTCCTGTCTTGTCGGAATAGCCTTGCAATAATTCAAATACCCTGACGGTTCTAACTCCGTCTTATTCCCCCACCAAAACATCTAGGCATGTTAGCAAGGGTCGAGAAGCATCCGCTCTCCCTGTTTCGAGTCTTGTTTTGTATCCCACCATCGATGCTTCTATCGAGTCTCGTACCTATGGTTGGGGTATTTTACGGGAAATTTGGGTCGATCAACTAAATACCTTCGGAAATCGTGTCGGATGTAAGGGTTACCCGAGTATGTTAGTGGGTATGAGGATTTAAATCGTTTCGAGATAGAAGTGAGTTGTCTAATGGAGTCATCCCTTTCGATCCTCGTAATGGCCAACCATGTCTTCTTTCCACAAGAGTCAAAACACGAGTTCTACCCTCACCTCTCGGAAAGACCGTGAATGTCCTAACCCAACGAGTCATACTAGCGCCTCACGGGGAAACGGAGTGATGAGTTGGTGAATGGCCTTGGAGAATTCTGTCGGTCATAGTAGTAGCCATTCTTGTGGTTGCATGGCATATTATATTGATGTATTTCAGCATGACTTGCCTGATATCTTGAACGGTTGCTCTTATGAGGCGATGTATGTGTCATATGTATGGAACTTCCATGATTATTGTCTTACCATGAATTAGGCCCATGATAGCGTGTTCAACCCTCGTTGTGTCATGGATGTTTAATATATGAGATGACTGTCCTAGCATGCTGAATTAATCTAATTAGACCATGTCGATTGTGTATATGTTTAATGAACATTTCTAGTATCATGTAGGACCTATGTCTCCCAATTATAGGCCCTCGTACATCTGTCGTCCTTGTCATACTATGTGAATATGGATGTATGTAACCATTCCGGAATGGCTCACCGGAAAGGACTTGTGGGTAGTACCCATAGGTCCCCGGTTCAAACCCCGGAATGGCCACTCTTTATTTACCTATTCAAGGAATATGGATGTATATGATGTGATAGGTAACATCCTAGCGTGCTTGCCTTGGCCCCATGATATTACGACCTGCTTATGTGTATCTAACCGAGTGATAAGTCATGTATATAATGTCCTTTGATGTGATTAAAACTAATGCAACTTATGCCACGCATGTCCCATATCCGTTCGTGCATGTATGTTTTTAGTATGTCAAGCATGATTAATGAATGAAATGATAGGTTGTTAGCTTCTTCTGTGAACGTGTAAAGTGGATGAGATGAACATGTTATGAATGCATAGATTGCTACTCCATGAGATAAGTGCATGTTAGTGTGTAATGATTTGATGATATTCGTGACTATTATGTGTCTACATACCACAATTATAACTTCATGGAATACCCTAAGGGCATCGTTGTAACTCTCGGGGTGGGATATGGTCTCTAATCTTGTCGTCCCCCCCTAGGCCCTAGGAACAACGTCACCGATGGCAAAAAGGACGAATATGCTTCAAAGATGAGAGTTGTGAACAAGATCCTCCCAGCTGAAACGAGGAAGAGCATTCTTAATTCAAATCGTGGATTCTTCTATACTAATCGGAATTGATGTTGTGTGATAGGCCTAGAACTGACATAACTGAATGTGTGATGACGGATGTGGTGGACTGGTAGAAATGATTGCCTGACTAACTTGTTTTTATGATGATGTGCCTTGGTGCTTGGTATACTGACTTGCTGGTGAGTAGGTTATGAGTTATATGTCTGGTGGTGCTTCTTCTTGGGCATGAGTCGAGAGATTCTTCGGTAAGCTAGGTCGAAAAGTTGCAGAGGGATTGAAGTCTTTGATCTTCATCATGAGATGAGCGAGAGGGTGTGCAGGATGGATGCGTTAGCTTGGGTACAGCCGAGCGAGTTGGGACTGGTCAGAGATAGCGGTCAGTGAGTATAGTTGAGCTCCAAGCAGGTCTTAGGTGAGGAGTGGAGTAGTATAGCGAGACTTCGAGGGAAATTTCATAGTGAGAAGTGGTAGTCAAGGCAGGTAATGTGTGCGGGTAGTATAAGAGAGTGGTTGGTTGAGGTCTGGAATAGTTTCATTAGGGTGATCTTGAGATTGGGTGTGGGTAGAGGTAGTTAGAATAGTTCTAGAGGTGGATGGGTGAGCTAGGAGTTGATTGGGGGATTCTTGAGGGGAGGGGTTGCGAGACGGATTGGTGTGCTATGGAAGGTGTCTAGATAGTCTAGGAATAAATCCTGGGCGGTGTCGAGGATGATCGATGAAGGAACGTCTAAGGAATCGTAGAACTTGGGACTAGGTTGTGTGTGTTGTCAGTCGGAGCGATTTCGGTAAAGGATGAGGTTGAGGAATTGCCAAGGAAAAGTAGTATGAGGTTGCTTGGGAAATTATCGATCAGGGATATTAGGTTGTTCATATCAGGGTTGTTCGTGTGATGAGTATTTGGGGTTGTTTAGATAGGATTGGTAATGCTTGCGGAATTTATGAGTGGTGGTTATTGTGGCTATTGAGGTATTTGAGGATGTGAGATGAGTCTTCGAGGAAAGGCTGGTAGCTAGGCAAGGAGGTAGTTGAGATTCATAGTAAGACGGTGGGCTTAAGGTTGAGATGGGGAGATTATGAGTATGGATTTGGGAACTAGGCAAAGCAGAAGGTATTTAGGATGCTAGAGGATAAGAGATTTCAGAAGGTTGGTGAAGTTGTGCTACTTAGTAAATTCGGACGAGGATGTCATAGGAGTTCAGTGGGAATTCTATCGGTTGGAAAATCGTGGGAGAATTGGTCAATTTGCGATGTTATGGGTAATTCGAGCTAGGGTGACATAAGGTTTCGTTGGGGATAATGGGCGAGGTTAAGGAGTTGTAACTTGAGGTAAATTTGGATAATGATGGGAAGAGGATCTAGGGTAGGCCACCTTGAGGAGTCATGAGTGGTTCAGGTTTGGTGAGTTCTGGAATGGGATGCGTGGGTAAACTAAGTGGTTGGTCTTTGAGGATAGGCGCTCGTGATGAGGGTCTTGGAAATTCGTTGTCGGGAGTAGCACGAGATAGAATTCGGCGTAAGAGTTGGTCGAGAGTGATAGGTGCGAGATGATTAGTATGAGTTGGATTCTTAGAGGTGGATGGTTAGTTAGAGTGGTGACTGGTGCATGGAATATGATCAGGTTAGCGAGGTGATTTGAGATGTCTCTTTGGGGGATGAGTCTTGAGAGCCTAGAAAGAGTAAGCGAGATTGTTATGAGGCTAGAAAGGTTGTATGTGAGCAGGATACAATGGTGCCTAGAACTGGTAGTGGATTGAGTTGGTAGACCTCAGTAAAGTTGATCTTAGTGCAAGGGATGGCGAGTAGTGGTCGTATCTCGTCATGATTGGTAGTGTAGGCAGATTTTCCTGAGGTAGTGATCTAGTGTATACTTTACTTAGGGTTGAATGTTGTGCGAATCCTATGCTATAGACGATGTTGATTATCTGATATGCTGTCGTTGACAATAAAGAACTACTAGTACTTACATAGTTATCCCTGAACTCCATGGAATGATAATGTACGGAAGTACTTGTTTGCCTCTAATGCGATGACGCTTGGCAGTAGCATGAGTAGGGTGTGCTTATCTAATCGATATGACGTGCTTATCTGATCTATATGGTGTGTAACTTCTGTGAGATAATGTGATAAATCCTACCATGAACGGTACAATGCTAGATATGTTATAGTATGTGACTATCCGTGACATGAGTATGACATGGTTATGAATGTGTGATACGATCGCTATGTTGAATAATTGCTATGATATATGATGCCTTGAATTGCAATTGCTAGGAATATAGAATCGAATTGATGAGATTTGATTCTGACATGGAACACAAGAAGAGAATATGGGATTAGCCCTTAAAGGTGGATAATTCCACCTCTTGAGATTTGAAAATTGCTTGACTAACGTGGGGATAGAGAATTTTGAATGGTGTTTAAAAATAACTGAGTTGGATTTAGAGAAATCGAACGCAATTGATAACTTCAATGATTTTGAGACCAAACCTTTTCAAAAAAAGGACCCTCTTGAAATTTTCTAACCAAGATTGCATTATGACGCCCCACGAAGTGGATACATGCATTTTATAGGGGGCCTTATAGACTGCTTGCTAAGACCTAGTGGACATGCTGTAATGCTTTTTGAGTTATGATATGACCGAGAAGTCGGAGTAAGGATGTGGTAGGGGCCCATATTGCATTCTTACTACGATTTATTGGGGATATTATGATCATGACAACGGTACTATGAGGATCTCATAGGGGTACTTGTGAGGTGCTAACGGGATCAATGACATGATCATTGGACTCAAAAATTCAAAACATCAATCCCTTGTTTTTAAAATGATTTTAGTCTCGGGGACGAGACTTGTTTTTAGAGGTAGATGATGTAAAGGCTCGGATTTTCAAATCCTAATTTTCCAGAATAAGAGAATTAAAAATGAATTTAAATCGGATTTAAAGCTCGTTTAGCGGATTCTGACCGAAATATAAAAATTTGACGAACAATTTCTGTCCTTTTTCCTCGAAAATTTAAAATAATTATCGGATGGTGATATCCTTGTCGATTTTAAAAATCTAATTGTTCGAGAGAGTGAGAATCGGGGAAACTAACATTCGAGAACTAATTTCGGCATTCAAAATTCGCTTATTAAGAATAGATTTCCGGGTATTGATTTAACCACTCCCACACACCACCCTCACCAACTCCCTCACCATGCCTCTTCAAGGGTCATCCCTCACCCCGTCATTCACTCGTTGATCATCACCCTCACCTGCTCCCTTCAATCAATTCATCTACGATCACAACTTACCTTCAAATGCAACCCATCCCTCTCCCTCCATCCCTATTCTGTTGATCACTACACACTACCCCTCCTACTTCCATCTATCATTTCTCATCCCTCCTTCTAATCCCCTTTGTGCCTCACTACGTCACTGTCACCACCAATGGAATCGCCGCCTCCATCTCCCCTGCATTTGCTGAGAGCATTCAAGCTCCAAGTTCCTCTTCCTCCTTCGAGTCTCCTAGCACCACCACAACCTCTCCTCACAAAGACCGACGTCCGGGGATGGACCCGAGCCACCCAGGAGCCACCAGCGTTGGCGACAAGCCACCGAAGTTCCATCGCCCCGATTCGATTTCGAAACGAACTTTCGGTGAGTCGTTCTCCTTCGTTTTTCATCCAAACTTACCTCGGACTCCACCATCATCCTCACCCACGTCCAAAGCAGGTTCGAGAAGCCATCGATAGCCTCCGACGACGCCCGAGACTTCAATCGAGAGCTCCGAAGTCGCGAAATCCCTCGGTGAGCTCCCACTTTCCTTCCTTTGTTTCGATTCGATTCTGACTTGGTCAAGGCTGTGGGCGAGTGTCGAGTGTGTGTTAGTTGAGTGCGAGTAGTCGGGTGGGCTCGTGAGCCCCGGTGAGAGGTCTGGCGAGTTCGAATAGGCGATGAGCGAGAGTCGGCGGGCTGAGCAAGTCTGAGCAGAGTCGGAAGAGCAACATCGAGCACGGGTTGACCAGCCAGGAGTGTGAGCAAGCTGAACAGTGGATGCGGGCGAGCAGCAGCGAGCGAGCAGTCAAGCACGGGTCTGAGCGAGCCGCCGGGAGCAGGCCGAGCTGGGCGATGGCGGGCAGGCTCTCCATTTTCACTTCGGGAGAGAGACATAGCTCATGTGGACCACCTTACTAATATATATTTGTTAGTTGTTTAACCGGTGGGATTATTTATATGAGTTGGGTTTGGTTCGGTTCGGTTTTGTCCGTTTATTCCTTTAACTAATTAGCGGCATTTAAATTATTATATAATATTATAGGAGGACTAAAAAGATAAAATATTATTTCGGGAGTTTTATAAAGGGTTGGTTTTATCGACTACAAATGGGTTGGAATTATTTCATAAAGGATTTAGAAATACTCTCTAAGGGTATTTTATTAAATTGTGTTTTAAAATATTATATCTATAATAATAAATTGAAAAAGGAGTTTCACGAGTATTTTCAAGGGTCGGAATTCTTAACTGTTTAATTTGAATTTGAAACAGTTTTGAAACTAACTTGGGAATAAGACTTATTCGATGACTAACTAGCATGATAATATGAGCGGTTAATTAACGACATGATATGTGTGACTAATGGCATGACTTGCGGCGATTTACTATAAGAGATTAAATGTTAGATATTATGATGTTGATGATATATATCTGTATGCCAAGTGTGAGTATGAAACGGTAATATGTGAAATTGGCTAAGTATGGTATGGAGGTTGTCAGGAGCAGATGAGATGATAATGTTAATAATGACGAGATGGTTGAATTATCATATGTGTGTATCTTATATGTTTCATATGTGACTTGTGTGCTTTGTATAAATTAGACTTAGACTTATTATGTTATTTATGGGATTACTAGGTGATCTCTGATCTGTTGGATTGCTTGCCATTGCTGATCATTGTTTGGATTCTGCGTTTCTCCAAGTAAGTCCTCCGGGGCTTACTCAGTAAGCAGTACCTCCTGCCTGATGTGTCATATAGTATGTAGGTGCTGCATATGCATACAAGCATGTCATGTAGTATCATGCTTAGGAATTGCACTTACGAATGAGCATTCTTATTCTGTATGCGTTTGAATACAGAACGATCGTTATTTGTAAGTCCTAGAGTCCTTGCTAGGGTCATAGGACGTCCCAGCCCCATTGGGTTCGTCCTGAGTCATACGAGTCGTTGGAACACCTTTACTATTATAAGCATTATTATTTTCTTCTTGCAAGATCCACGATATGATGATAAGATTTGAGATCCTATAGAATCGAACTAGCCAGTCTGCATCCTACCTGGAAGGGGGTTGGTGGTAGAAGAGGGATATACCACTTAGTATTCTTTGTTAAGGCCTTACTTAATATTCTGTGCATATGAATTAGGAACATGATAGTGTGGTTAATATTCCAGTCCTGCATGAAGGCATCCTTTATTCTAGGTATAGGCGTATTATATGTCCTCAGCGCGGTCAGAGGACCCAGGGGCGGAATCTTGGCCTGACTTGGTGGTATAGTTTCAAGTACCCGATACACTGCTTGATTTTGTGCTGTTATGACGGGGTGTATTCATATGGCGGAGAGAGAGTGTTGGAAACCTGACTTCACCAGATTCATTCTTTTGGGATGTCTCCCAACTTATACTTTGGTTTGACCCGACTCTGCCGTGGCACTGGTTATATCATTTTCAGAACTTATGCCATTTGCATGATAAAGGATTTCCCACGTTGTAGACTTAGGATAGGTATAGGGGTTTACCCCGGGATCTCCAACGGACTTTCCGAATTTGGGTGCGAAATCCCACTTTAAACTACAAATCTTCGGTTTCAAACCTGCAACCTGTACTCGGGGCGCAAGATCCCAACGAGGGGTTTCATCCCTCGAAACGTAACTCGGGAATCATAATCCCGGGCCGTTACAAGGTAAGTACCTCCGGGGCTTACTCAGTAACTAGTACCTCCTGCCTGATGTGTCATATAGTATGTAGGTGTTGCATATGCATAAAAGCATGCCATGTAGTATTATGCTTAGGACTTGCACTTATGATTGAGCATTCTTATTCTGTATGTGTTTGAATACAGAACGGTCGTTATCTCTGAGTCGTAGAGTCTTTGCTCTGGTCATAGGACAACCCAGCATCATCGGGTTTTCCTGTTAGAGTCTGATTGATTTATATATTTGTGTGAGGCACGACCGAGTGTCCAACCTCGGTTGTGGTATGGGCATGAATGGTTGATTATACCTGGTTCGGCATGACCGTGCCTCCTACCTCGGTTCTGGTACGGACATGTATGATGTAGTTGAAGTTCTGGGATATGCCACTTGGCATTATATGTGGATCCATTTAATCGTTTTCTACGTATATATAAACTGTCAACATGGTTGTGTGAGTTAAATTCCAGAACTGCATTAGAGCATCCTTCATTCTAGGTATAGGCGTGTTATATGTCCTCAACGCGGTCAGAGGACCCACGGGCGGACTCTTGGCCTGACTTGGTGGTATAGTTTTAGGTACCCGATCCACTACTTGATTTTGTGCTGTTATGATGGGGTCCATTCATATGGCGGAGAGTGAGTGTTTGAAACCTGACTTCACCAGATTCATGCTTTTGGAATTTCTTCCTACTTATACTCTGTTTGACCCGGCTCTGCCGCTGCACTGGTTGTATCGTTTTCAGAACTTAGGTCATTTGCATGATAAAAGGTTCTCCACGTTGTAGACTTGCGACATGTACAGGGGTTTACCCCGGGGTCTCCAACGGACCTTTCGGATTTGGGTGTGAAATCCCGCTTTAAACTATAAATCTTTGATTTCAAACTTTCAACCCATACTCGGAGCGCAAGATTCTAAAGAGGGGTTTTATCCCTCGAAACGTAACTCGGGAATCATAATCCTGGGCCGTTACGTTAGATGCCCAACCTCGATCTTATAGCCTATTCACTGATTTGATTTATTAGTTTGGCATTCTCTCGAAACAAAAATTCAAAATGTAGGCTAGGTAGAATTCTGTTAAAGATAAGGATGTCTACAAACTACCAAATTTTCTATACATTACTAACATTTGAGAAACTATTAACAATCTAAACAATGCAAAATCACACTCACTGTAGAAGGATCTGCAGAGCTCAAATTAGCTTGGATCCTTTCATGTTTCCTTCTTATAAATATTCGGGTATATGACATGCAAAAGGCAATACACATGCTTCTCTGAGAAAACAAAAAATGTGTTAATGTTTATTATTATCTTGAATCTTATTATACACATTACAAATATATAAAGCAGGCAAAGTGGCCAAATTAAAAGAACATTATTATTTCATTTTTTCTTATAACAATTTGTCAACACTCCCCAAAATGAGTACTTCTAACAATACATGTTTCGTTATATTTTTACAAAGTATAATCAAGTAGTATTATGTTATGTGTTCATGTTATAACTTATAATTCATGCATCTCCAAACAGACCACAGTGTTTCTAAATAAAATCGCATTTAAAAAATGTGATCAAATTTATTGCTAACCATACGTTGGAGGACTGGCTTTTAATGCATTTGGATGAAATGGGACCTCAAACTTTGAATCAGGTTTCTTGCATACAAGTAACAAAAATTCAATAATTGACTAAGCATTTGAAGGTTGGATTCCCTTGTTCTTCACCTTGTCTAACAAAATAAACCAAGTTCAAATAATGAGAAATATATTTGAAGAAAGTAAAAACAATTGTATCATTAAAGCTCTATGCCAATGATATGAAAATATCAGTAGCTTAAAAAAAACTTTAGCTATCGCTCCGTATTTATAGATGATGAATGCTTAATGAAAATCTCAATTAATAAGATAAAAAAAACATCAAAAATGAGTTGCACAAGGAGCTATCAAACACAATTCCAGGCAGAAATACAACAAATAGAAAGTCAGGATTAATGTTTTCCCCTATGAAGTATTTAAGTCTTCTCATGAACAATAAGCAAACATAAAAAAGGAAGAAACACAGTTACTAAGAATAAGATACTTCCAAAGGCAAATGACATGCCCAAACCTTCAAAGCTTTGTACCATATTCCAAAAACAAATTACCATTGTTAGAATAACCGTCAAAACATATGCATAAACATGAGTTTTCTATGATAGTAAATCAATTGCAATCATGTTCTATGATCCTTATATAATAGTAAAATATAAATAAAATCCAACCGTCAAAACATTTACATCAATGTATTATTTTCCATTTGAATATACTTTCTCAGTAATTAGCATGTTCTTGATGTAAACTGATCAATTGTTGAGAATAAATTATCTGTTTTTTTAGATTTTGATATGTTATTCAATTTGATAAGAAATTAGTAATACTTCGCTTATTAAAGTCCCCAAATGAATTGAGACGTTACAGTCAATGAAGTAAGCACATAGTTTCACCCAACACTAACTGAGATGTTCGAGGGGAAACTATTGATTGAAAGTATACCTTTTGGTGCAGTTCTTGGCGGTGGAACTACTTAGGTAGTGTCACCCATATTCCATCAAGCTAGAAAATCCTTCTTGTCTAGAAAAATTCTAAATCAAATAATAAATTGAAAGGCTATAAATTGAAAGGAGGGGAGAAGAACAGATCTGAGAGGATGCATTGTCCATTAGATGGAATCTGATATGCTTGGAATTCAGCCTTACCTCTTTTGCTCTAGTGATAGACTTTGTCTTTGAATCAAGGACTTATATTTCCTCAAAATCCAACACAAACTCAGGGTCATTCAACCTCCTATTTCTATAGAGCTTTGTAAAGAAAATCTGCACAAGAAAATTTAGATTATAAACTAAAAATGGACACTTTGTCTATATTGCAAGAGTGAACAACCAACTACCTTTAAAATGTTGTGCTAACAGAAATGGGTAACTATATATTCCAATTTTGCAAATGTAGAATCAGATTATCTTGTAAAATGCATCATTTATACATAACCAAGTTTCAAACTTTAAAACTTCTCTTATTAGTTTCAATTACACTTTGAGCTTTGAATGCTTGAAAATGGCATTCATAAATTAAGCTTCCCAATTCAGTTTCAATTATAGATTGATATTTGAATGCTTGAAAATGCCATTCATAAATTAAGCTTCTCAATTCAGATGTTCAGACCTTTACAATTCACAATTGAAAATCAATCAATAAATCAATTGAAATATAAATAAAAAACAAAGCGGATAAACACTTCCAATCATTTTAAGAAATTGATGGCGAAATTCAAGAATTTAACACTCACAAACTCTTTTCCTTTCAGCTCTCTTAACAGTTGATGGGGAATATTAAATTCCTCATAAAACTTATGAAACACGAGGAATTATAGATATGCCCAAAGACCAAAGATTTCAAGCATTACTATCCTTGTTGCAGTCTGATGTTCCAGAGTCTGCCAAAATTTTTGTTAATGAGCAGGTCGACATTGTAGAATTTATCTTCTTTGACCTAAATTCTACTCTTTCATCTTCATCATTCATTGTAGCTCTTCATGCACTTGTAATAGTTCAGTTATGTAGTTTACAATAGTTCCATGTGAAGCTCTTTCATTTAACATGCATGCATGATCACCTTGTACTATCAGTAAGGTGATGTTTGAGCACTGTACCCTACTTCCTGTGAAGATTATATTGATGAACACACTACTTGTGAAATATACAAATAATTTTCTGTCCACACAACTATAGGAAAATTATTGCTGCTTACATCATTTTCGTTTTCCACTTAATCCCATAGGACAATTAGAAATTTTTCTACTGCTTAAACCAATTTATCTTTCCATTTATGATTAACATAAATAAATCATCCTACTCCTGAATGATTATCTTTTTTTTTCAACAGTCCGAACAAAACCCACCAGCAACTCTCAAAAGGCATACGATCAGAGAATAAAAGTTCACAACTTGATCGATAAAAAGCCTGAGCCCTAAATTCCATTCCTAAATTTTCAGATTTAAATGCTCATTATTTAAAACAAACTAACCTTAAATTGAAATTTCCATCTAATCAAAATCACAAATTCAAACACCTAAACCTTAAATTACTGAAATTTTAAAAGAAAAATTGAAGACATGCCTTCTCTATCAAATTCTCTTTCAAAGCCTCTTCACAAAGACATCGTTGACGGAGAGGCAGGAGATGATGCCAACGCCCCTCACTCCTCATACTTCTAGTTGAATCGAACTACAAGAGACGGGATCGAGAATCAGTTAATTGAGGTGTTTGATCAAGGAAAAATCAAGAGATCCAACGGACAAATAAGAGTCAGAGAGACAACAAGAGAGGCAGGCAAGAAAGAGTCAGAGAGACCTCTGCGCATGTAAGGGTTGTTCAGGACGGCGGTGATGAGGGAGGTTGGATGGCCTTTGAGGAGGCAGTCGACGACGATGGACAGGGCGGTGGGAATTGCTAGCCCCTTTTCCTTCCTGTTGATCCTAATCGACCATTCTTTGATCTTGTTTTGTGGATAGGGCTTCCAGCCTTCCCAAGAGACCTCGACAAGGGACAAGGGTTAGGGTTGACGCGGTGCCACGACGTTTGTTCTTGAAGGCGGAGTTGAGGGAACCTGAGTGAAGCAATAGAATGGTTGAGAAGAGGAAGAGCCTCCAATTATTCCACTGTATAAGCAAGTAAAAACCCAAAACATCCCTACACTGAGAGAAGAAAAAGAATAGGAAGGAAGGGAAAATAGGTAACTGTACTTAAGGAACAGTAAATGAGATCTTGTGCTTTTATATAGTAATGATAACTGGAAATCAGAATGGATGATTCTCGATTTTTAATTGTTTGGTATGATAAAAATCAGAATGACTTCTGGGCATTATATCCATTCCGAATTTTTTTAGTAATTTCATTTCCATCAAAATATTAGGTAATCCCTAGACCTGGGCAAACGCGGGCACGGGTCGGGCTTGACACGGGCTTTATCCGAGATTTTCTCATGTTGTTGCGGGTGCGGGCCGGGTTAAGCCCCCTTAAAGAGTTAGAAGTCGTGTCCAAGCCCGTCCACGAATGCGGGTGCGGGTAGCCCGCGAGTACTCACAAACCTAATCAATTTTACTTATAAAAGCTATTACTAATTAAGTTTTTAGTACATATATATGTAATATATGTAAGAAATTATTTAGCCAAATGTCCATTTTATCCACATCCTTTTGCAAAATGTCCAATTAAAAAGAGTTTTTGCTAAATGTCCAAAATATTTTTGAAAACCCCATAATACCCTTACCTTTATAATTCACCAATGGTCAGTTGCAGGCGGTTCCATCATCATTCCCGTCTTCTCTCTCCTGCTCTCCAGACGCAACTCCCTCTCCCCGATGATTCCATGCCATTTTCAGTTCCAGGCGGTTTTTCTTCCACCGTTTCTCTGGTTTTCGTCGGTTCCCCTGCTGCTGTCTTCTCCCAGTTCGATTTCGTGTCGATCTTCGTGCTTCTAATGGCGTCATCATCAGGTACTGGACTACTGCTCACTGTTGTTTCAAATGAACTCGGTTTCTGTTTAGGGTTTCGCAATTTATGTTTGCATTTGGACATCTCCTTCCATTTCCTGCTTGTTCTTCTCTGGTTGTCGTCAGATTGTTATTTAATTTGGTTTTGTTTTTATGATTTTATCCTGTTAAGCAACGGTTAGGGTTTGTGTTTTGCTTTTATTTGTATGTAAGGGTTATGAGTTTGTGATATGATGCATTGTTTGTTTATTGAACTAATTTCGTTTCAAATTTAGCATTTATGCACAGTTGTTTGATCAATTTGATATGCATGGTGACAGTAGTTTCCCTTTTTGGTTCCAGGATGTTGTAAGCCATTGTTCTGTCTGTTTTTGTGATTCTTCTATTTTCTATAAGGTTTCTGAGTTTGTGATATGATGCTTTATTTCTTCCTTGGACTGATTTTGTTTTGAATTTAGTATTTATGTATTTCATCTATTCCTCAAGTGTGGTGACAGTAGTTTATATGTTTGGTTACAGTCTGTTCTATGTCCGTTCATGGTGGGAGACCATTCATTGCTTAGAATTATCCTTTTAGTGACACCATATATTCCCACTGTTTTAATGTTTTACACTCCATTCCTTTTGGTTACATGATTCTTTCCCACCACACATGTATCTTGGCTTAGCATTAGGCCCTTAGGGTTGTTGCTTCCCTTGTCCTAGGGGTATCCATTTTGTGACACAATTAATTTTGATGACACTATTACTCCTGCTGACAGAGTATTTGCTTAGCATTAGCCCCTTTAGGGTATTTGATTCCCTTATCATAGGGTTGTCCTGTTGGTGACACCATTACTTCTGCTGACACCCCTCATTTCTCAATGAAGTACTGTACATAACATTTTAGGGTTTAGGGTTGAGTCTTTAGGGTTTAGGGCCAAGGCCCTAAACCCTGAACCATACTGTACACCACATGTCCTTGTGATGACAGGATTCTTTATACTACACATGTATCTTTGCTTAGCATTAGCCCCTTGGGGGTGTTGCTTCCCTTGTCCTAGGGGTATCCATTTGGTGACACAATTAATTTTGATGACACCATTACTCCTGCTGACAGAGTATTTGCTTAGCATTAGCCCCTTTAGGGTATTTGATTCCTTTGTCATAGGGTTGTCCTGTTGGTGACACCATTACTCCTGCTGACAGAGTATTTGCTTAGCATTAGCCCCTTTAGGGTAATTGATTCCCTTGTCATAGTGTTGTCCTGTTGGTGACACCTTTTCGTGTGGTGAAACCCCTAATTTCTTAATGAAGTACTGTACATAACATTTTAGGGTTTAAGGCCTTGGCCCTAAACCCTAAAGACTCAACCCTAAACCCTAAACCATATTGTACACCACATGTCCTTGTGGTGACAATATTCTTTATACTGTTTTTTAGTGCGCCCTTGTTCTTTATCTTTTGTGTATTTATGTATTTTATATATTTCTTATGATTGATGACAGTAGTTTATCTATTTGATTACAGCCTGTTATATGCCCTTGTTCTTTCTCTTTTGTGTATTTATATATTTGATAATTCTCATGTTTGGTGGTACTAGTTTATCTCTTTGGTTACAGTCTGGTATGTTTCTGTTATGATGACATTATCTTCCATATGGTGACATTTCATTTTTATTTATTTATGTTTGAATTTGATATTTTTTCAGGTAAAGATATTGTGCTATTTAGTGAACCTTCTCCTTTGGAGACATCATTTCCTCTTGATTCTGCTGGATTTAAGTTCATTGTCCCTGAGAAGAAGCGTTTCCGTGCACATCTTAATGTATACTCAAAGCCTGCTGTTATTGATATCATTCGGGAGGGGTTGTCTTCATCTGATTGGGTTGCCCTCATTGATGGCTGTTTTGGGTCAATTGTGCGTGCTGGTGATCGCTTGTATTTCTATTCTCAACTTATCCATCAGATGATGCTACATGAAGTGGAGACTAAGAAAAAGAATGAAATGTGGTTTAAAGTTGGACGACATTTGTTAAGGTTCTCGCTTGCTGAGTTTTGCTGTGTAACTGGGTTGGTTTGTGAAGATAATGGTTATGATAAGTCTACCTCTCCTCAAGTTGATATGGACAAGTTTTTGGGTGTTTCTTAGTGCACTTTGGATGGTCTTATTGCAATTTTTAAAAAGGAACCAAAGGTGTCTCCGAAGAAACTATCCTTACCATACCTACTACTGATTGAGGGTGTTTTGCTCCCCCAGAGGAAAAACTATTATATCCGTCAACAATATGTTGATCTTGTTTCTGATTTGGTCAGATTATCGATGTATCCTTTTGGACGTCTTGTCTATTTGGAAACATTGACTTTTTTGAAGAAAGGCATGCGATCAGAACAAGCCAACAGAGGTGAGAGGTTTGGCTACAATGTTTTCGGTTATCCCTTGGCATTTCAGGTAGTTCCCTTCTACTTACTTTTAAGTTCCAATTTTTATTGTGGTTGCCTATTATTTTTATATTATTGTTCTTTTATTCTAATTTTTGTCCTTATTGTTGTTTTGATCTCAGGTTTGGATTTTAGAAGCAATTCCTAAAATTGCTTCGATGACATGTTGTAACTTTGCATTTTGTGAAGGATTACCTGCCTCTATTGTTTGTTATAGTGAAAATGTTTATTTCTGCATTAATTATGACAAGTCTGCTGAATTTTTTTCAAAAGATTTGGTAAGCATCCTTTTTCTTCTTGGGTTTTATTATTTTTATATCAGTTCATTGTTCCATTTCCTAACTGTCATTGTGTAATGTTGTTTCTTGTTCTCTTGCTAGGGTGTTGCTGTGTATCCTATTTATGCTGAGTTTATGAATGGCCCTCAACTCTCATTTTCTGATGAAGTCTCTGATGACACCATTGATTCCTTTGTTTCATCTTTCGTTGGGTTGGGTACTAATGACAGTGATGTAGTATCTGCTAGAAAGTTACGTCTTGAAGCTCATGTTTTTAGGCAATCAGGTGGTCCCATATTTCATGGTGGAGTTGAAGCTACTCTCCCTTCTCTCAAACTTCCTACTCGAAAGAATGACTTAGTCAGAAAGTCACCATTGGGGAAAAAGAAGTTAATTGCCACTGATGCTGCGTCTGATTTTAAGAGTCCTGTCCCTCTCAAGAAGGCAGGTGTGACACGGTCCACGCGCACTGCTGCCAGTCCTGTTCCTCTCAAGCAAGCAGTGGTTACACGGTCCAAGCGCAGTGATTCTCCTGTGGTGAAGAAGAGAGGGTTGAGAAGCTCTGTTGCTGCTGATCAGCCTATGAAGAAAAAGCAACGAGTGATGCCATCTCGACAATCTTCAAAGAGCCAATCTCCCTCTAAGAGTAAAGAAGAAGAAAAGAAGGTTGACAAAGTTCCAACTCATGCAGACAAGCCAAAGAAATCCAAGTTTAAGCTACCTAGACATGTTCCTCCTACAGGTGATAAGTTTAGTGCCCCTAAGTCAGAGTCTGCACCTGATTTGCCTTCCTCTTCTATTCCCGCAAGTGATGATCTTCCTTGTTGGGCTAAAGATTTGTTTGGAAAAGCTGAATTTATTGAAGGAATTATCAAATCTTTTAGGGCATCCTTTGAGAAGATTGAATCACAGTTGAAGGAGTGTGTTTCTAAGATCATTGGACTTGAGCAGAGAATTGCTTCACTAGAATCTTATCGTTCTAATGATGACAGTGAAGCCGCTCTAAAAAAGTTTCGTGAAGAATTGGATGCATCTCTCAAGCCTGAAATGGACGGGATTAGGGAGAACTGCTCTCAGATTTCTCAACATGGGTATCCTTTTAGCTGTTTAAATAAAACGGATGACAACGATACTTCCACCGAGTCTGACCCTGCAGATTATTGTGTTCGTCCATCAACTAATGCGTCCACTTCAATAGATGGTGATGTTGATTGCACTGTTGATGGGACAGATCTGGAGTCACTAGAGAAAGCTGATGATAGTGTTCTTCCTTCTGCTGATGATAGTGTACTTGCTTCTCGTGATAAGATTGCTGATGAAAGTGCTATTGCTACTGCTGAAGTCCTTGCTTCTCTGGCTGAAGCTGGTGACATTGATGTTCCTGTTAATTCTGTGTTTGTCTCAAGTGCAGTGGGTGTTTCAGATGATAAGGTTAATCTCAGTGGTGTTCCTGCTGACAGTGGTATGCCTCCAACTGTTGTGTCACATGGTGGAATTGAAGCTTCTCCTCCTACTTCTACTGATGAAATTAATGAAAGTGGCTTTGTTACTCCTACTTTAGTCATTATCACAACAGATGGAACTGATGATTCTAGTGTTGCTCCCACTGAAATTATTCTATCAGATTCCACCAATATTGGTCTTTCTGTTACTTCTAAAGTTGTTCTTTCTTCACAGGAGTGCATTGCTGACATTAATGTGCCAAAAGATGTGCCTCGTGACAGTGTTGGAGGTGATACTGTTGTTGTTGTTTCGACTGATGAAATTAATGACAGTTTTGGTTTTGGTGACATTGTTGCTCCTACTATTGTTCTTTCTTCACTTGAGATCAATAAAGACAGTAGTGTGGCAAAAGAGGTGGCTGGTGACGTTGTTGGTGATGATACTGATGTTGGTGCTTCAAATGATGGGGTTGATGACAGTTCTGGTATTGGTGTCATTCTTGGTTATTCATCTGATGTGAATGATGAAAGTGTTGTTGTTGATGTTAATGTTTCTGCTACAGAGAGTATACTTCATAACATCACTGATTTTATGCAGCTCGTACCGTCAGATGAAGAAGAAGAGGTTCCGTTACGGCGTTCCCATAGGGTTGGGAAAACTACCTCTGCAGTCCAAACTCCTTATACAAATCCATGTAAACCAAAGAAGCCTCGCCTTCCAAAAGAACCGACTAACTCTTTTCTAACCAAAGAGGCTCGTACTGATTTTTATACTGGCTTTAGATCTCTTGGGTAATTATCTGTTTTTTTTTATTATCTATCTTCTCTTTTTTATATTTCTACTTCCTATTATAATTTTATTTATCTTTGGTTTTATTTTTATATTTTTTGTGTTTTTGTAGGCGTGATGGAATGATTTATGGGTTTACTGTTGACATGAACAAGTCGTTTTTCACTGAGCTGGTGGGGAAGGGCAGTTGGCTTCTTGATATTGTAAGTTCATATTTATGTTATTTGGTCCTATGTACATGTGTTTTTCTTGTTGATTACAGTTGGTGACAGTAGTCTTTATTTGTGTTATTTGTGTTCTTTTCACAGCATATTGATGAATCACTTTATCATTTGAGAAAGCGCCTTCACGACTTTCCTGATCAACATTCAAGCAGTCTTATATTAAACACCATTTTTATTACCAAGATTGGGGCGTACAATCCTGATTTAATTAGAAAACACCCTACAATTGATGAGTCTTTCTACAAGTATTTCATTGGTCTCTCTCCTCCTTGTGGGAAGTCTTGGGAAGGTGTCAAGAAGGTCTACACCCCTTTTAATATTGATAACAAGCATTGGGTTGCACTTGAGATTCAGTTGGATTCGAAGCACATTATTGTGTATGACTCCCAGTGTAATTACTACAAAGAGGAAGTTATAGCTCAGAAGCTTGCTCAGACTTGCCATATGCTTCCTATTCTAATGATGAAGAGTGGTGTGTTTCCTGATGTTGATGACACTCCCTTTGTTGTTGAGAGAGTATCGGGTTTGAAGCAAAATGAAGAAGGGTACCTTCTGTTTGCCATCTTTTTATTCTCTTTATTTATTTATTTTCTGTTTCATTAGATTACATCTGCTCACTTTTTCTTTGTGTGTTTATTATGTAGGGGTAGCTGTGGGGTTTACACCATAAAGCACATTGAGCACCTTGTATTTGATGGTGATATGGATCTTATCAATGACGACTATGTTCATGCCTATCGTGAGAGGATTGCAGCTGATCTCTTCGCCAAGCAATGAACATTTGTTTAGTTTATCACATAAATTTCTGTAGTTGGGACAGTGTAGCTTTGAAATTCCTAAATACATTTACTTATCTAATTATGGGATATTTAGTTGATGTAAGTTGCATGGTGACACTTTGAAATACTTGAACCAAGTTTGTTGTATTTTGGAATGAATGTTTTCATATTAATATCTATGTTCCTTTTAATCATTTTATGTATTATGCCTTTTATATTTGTTAAGTCTCCATAATTTACTTTCAAATTTTGATGATTTCTGGTGACAGGCTCACTGTTTTTACCCTGGTGACAGTGTTTGGTGACACTAACCATTCTGATGACTTTTGACACTGTTTTCAGTGTGGTTACATCATTTTCCCCACTTTTTTTTATTTTTTATTTTTATTTTTTATGTTTTAAACCACATGTTGCTTTGCTTAGCATTATCCCCTTTATGGTATTTGCTTCCCTTGTTCTTTTGGTGACACCATTACTTGTGGTGACACCTTCCATTCTGATGACAGAATTTTTGAAACTGTTTTCAGTTTGGTGACACCATTTTCCCCACTTTTTTTTTAGTTTTTATTGTAAACCACATGTATCTTTGTTTAGCATTATCCCCTTTTGGGTATTTTCTTCCTTTGTCATAGGGTTGTTCTTTTGGTGACACCATTTCTTTGGTGACATACCACATGTCCTTCTTGTGACAACCTCCTTTACACTTTTTTCAATTGTGGTGACAGAGGTTGTGGTTACACCTCAAGTGCTTTGTTGGCAGATTATATGTACTGAAAAACACTTGAATCAATTTGTTTCATTTTGAACAGAAACTAAAAGCTGGTGATAGTATATATAAAAGCTGGTGACAGTGTAAGAAACTGGTTACAGCTAACATTGTATTCAATATAAGAAGAACAAAAACAGAAAATGTACTAAAACTCAATGTAGCATAAACTGTCTAGCTGGTCTGATGACTCTTTGATCCTTTTCATCTATATTCTCCAACTGAAGGCTTCCTTTTTTTTTGAGGTCGGTCGCATCTTTTACGCACCAATGGTGGGTGACATCTCTGCTGTTTGATGTCATCTGGCATAATCCACTCTGCTTCTTGTAACACTGGATATATTGTCTCTTGATAAGCCAAGGTCCAAGCTTCATATGTGTAATAAGTGCTAATATACCTCAAAACAACCAGTTTTTTCTCTCTGATGACAGCAAGCGCGTGTACACAAGGTATCTTGTCGTAATCAAATACCTTGCGTGTACAAGATTTCTGATTCAGATCAACAAGAACCCGATTCATGCCACCAACAACTTCAAACTGGAAGTCATTCAGTTGTTTGACAGTGTACATTCCTTATTCACTGCATCTTATGTACACTGTATCACTGATTTTTTTTGGAAGATCAAAGCTGTTATCCTCAGATTCTTTTCTGCGGTCATTGAACCATTTTGTTAGTTTCTCTCTGATTGCATTCAGTAGTTCTACAACTGAGAATGATCTATCTTCACCGAATACACTATTGATTGTCTCTGCATTGTTTGAAGTCATCATATTGTACCTGTCAGCTTTTTAATAAGCTCTTGCCCATTTCTCAAACTTCAGATCTTCAAGAAATTTCTTCATATTGTTGTTGGCATTAGTAATGCATTCAAAGTAGGTGTTGAATCCTGATACTGTGTAACTGTTTGCAGCTTGTTCAAACCATGCACACAGACTCTTCTTCTTGAATTTTGACATTATATTCTACTTCAAGTGCCATCTGCAGTAATAGTGCTTAACATTTAGGTAAACCAACTCTAATGCTCTTGCAATGCTTTGATGACGCTCAGAAACAAAAACCAGCTCTTCACTTGATGGGATGACTGTTGCTAGCTTGTTGAAGAACCACTCATAAGAGGCGTTGTTTTCTGAGTCAACCACTGCAAAGGCAATGGGGTATATTTGATGATTTGCATCTTGTGCATAAGCTGTGAGAAGAGTCCCTCTGTATTTTCCTTTTAGAAATGTACCATCTACAACTAGTACCTGTCATATTGAGTCTGATTACAGTTTTGCAGGTATCAAACTTATCTAAAAAATATTGGAAAATATTTGGTTACAGTAATCAAGCTCACGTTTGATGACATGCATGTAATATAGATACTGATATCAAAATTGATGACAGTATTCCCATCTCATACAACAATTGTACTCGAGATTACATAAAAGGCATGTAGCAGTTATGATTAAATCTAAGAAATCCATTGATGACAAGCATACAAATTAATCAAACCCAGCTATCATACTGTAAGAATTTGTACCTTTCGCAGAATTGGGAATGCACGGATACATTGTCCAAATGCAATGAACAAATACTTGAACCTTGATTGGGAGTCAACTTGAATGAAGGTGACAGTTCCAGCATTATGTTGCTTTAGGACACAACAATATGCTGATAATAATTCATAGCTTCCTTCTGATGACCCCTTTACCATCGTTATTGCTGCATCACGAGCTTTCCATGATTTCCAGTAGCTCACATTTATTTTGAAGTCGGTTCTTATGATGTTTCTAATCTGACTTGAAATAGTTGGCCCCTTTTGTATGTCTTCGTATATGTTCATATGATGTAAACGAGTCAATAAAATATAAGAGGAATGATTACAGGAAGGAATTACAGTATATTTCACCTTGGTTTGATCTTTTCAGCAACAAGTTTGTAGTTAGGAGCGCGACGTTTTCCAATCCTTACTTCCAACCTGCAACTATGTTCTTGATTGTATTTCAAAATTTGAAATATAGTTGACCCAGTTAAGATGGCACCGTGAATTTTCCAATCGCAGCTCTTATCAACA
Organism: Persicaria tinctoria; assembly: GCA_037127255.1. Taxonomy (NCBI): domain Eukaryota; kingdom Viridiplantae; phylum Streptophyta; class Magnoliopsida; order Caryophyllales; family Polygonaceae; genus Persicaria; species Persicaria tinctoria. The sequence goes on from JBANSL010000006.1 coordinate 83,675,057, forward strand.
CAAATTGTTCTGTAATAACTTGGTGTTGTCTTTTTCACCCTGTAAGCAAACGTTTCTTGTGCATCCAAGAATGCAATAGCATCTTTCAGATGTTCTTTTGTTTTGAACAGTTGTCCTACAGCTATAATAATGACCCCTTTTCTTGAACTTATAGATTCTGAATAATTTGTGGACATTGTAGTGCTACTGATGCCACTCTCAATCTCGGTATCATCTCCATTATCATCTGTATCATTGGCATTATTTATCCAGTCTACATCATCATTCTGCATATAGAAGCTGTCTTCCATCACATATGTATTCTTGAAATAGCTGTCAGCATGTAAAACCAACTGATTTTCATCATTCATAGAGTGTGTAACCCGATCTTCAACGATTTCCTTTACAACAGTAGCATATAAAGGCAATGTCCAATTCACTTCCTTCACTTCACTCATTTGAAAGAAACTCCTCAAATCATTGTCATTCTCAATCAAAAAAGGCTCCATAGTTTTCTTGAAAGGATGCAAATGGTTGAATTGAAGATTAGGAGCCAAACTGTCACTGTTGATGAATCTGTTGATTATCTCAGACTTCATCTCATACATACTCATAGGTTGATTGATGACAATCACTTTTGATGACACATCCCTAACAAACACTAAATCATCTTCTTCCATCTTCCATTCTCCTCCAAATTTTACCGTTAGCAGATTGACATCCATTATACATGTTCCCTGGTGACATCTCTTAAGCTTAATACACAACTATCAAAATCAAATTGTAATTAGATACGGGGATGACAGGCATCCAGTGTTATTCAAACTGAGATGCTGTGATGACAGGCATCCAATTTCACTCAAACACATCTACCAAAATCAAATTGCAATTAGATACTGTGATGACATGCATCCAGTGTTATTCAAACTGAGACCAAAATCAAACTGAGATGTTGTGATGACAAGCATCCAATTTCATTCAAACACAACTATCAAAATCAATTTGGATTTAGCTACTGGGATGACAGGCATCCAGTGTTATTCAAACTGAGACCAAAATCAAACTGAGATGTTGTGATGACAGGCATCCAATTTCATTCAAACACATCTATCAAAATCAAATTGCAATTAGATACTAGGATGACAGGCATCCAGTGTTATTCAAACTGAGACCAAAATCAAAGTAAGATGTTGTGATGACAAGCATCCAATTTCATTCAAACACATCTATCAAAATCAAATTGCAATTAGATACTGGGATGACAGGCATCCAGTGTTATTCAAACTGAGACCAAAATCAAACTGAGATGCTGTGATGACAGACATCCAATTTCACTCAAACACAGCTATCATAATCAAATTGCAATTAGATACTGGGATGACAGGTATCCAGTGTTATTCAAACTGAGACCAAAATCAAACTGAGATGCTGTGATGACTGGCATCCAATTTCACTCAAACACAGCTATCATAATCAAATTGCAATTAGCTACTGGGATGACTGGTATCCAGTTTTATTCAAATTGAGACCAAAATCAAACTGAGATGATGTGATGATAGGCATCCATTTTCACTCAAACACATCTATTATAATCAAATTGCAATTAGATACTGGGATGACAGAAATCCATTGTTATTCAAATTGAGACCAAAATCAAACTGAGATGCTGTGATGACAGCCATCCAATTTCACTCAAACACAGCTATCAAAATCAAATTGCAATTAGATACTGGGATGACAGGCATCCAATGTTATTCAAACTGAGACCAAAATCAAACTGAGATGCTGTGATGACAGGCATCCATTTTCACTCAAACACATCTATCATAATCAAATTGCAATTAGATACTGGGATGACAGAAATCCATTGTTATTCAAAAACATGTATCAAAAACAGAATTCGGGATTACAGTACAAAAATCACCAAATTTGCTACTGAGATGAAAATCATCAACTAAGATCAAAATTAATGACAATATTCACGTATCAAACAACGAACGAGCACAAATTCGATATTTACCTCTTTTGAAATCTGAATTCGGGATTACAGTGCTATAGCTGAGCACAAATTCGTTCAGGTTTGATGACTGATGGCGAAATCGACGATGCCTGATGAAGAAATTGGCGTTGCTGCTTCAGATCGAGATCGAAATCTTCGAAATCAGGGTAATCGGGGAGGCCTGGTGAAAAAACTCGCGTTCCTCCTCGTCGTTCCGTGAATCAGAAGAAATTTCCGTTCGGCAATATGAAAAAAAAGGAGGGTATTGAAGCTAGGGGTAAAAATGTCAATTTTGGACATTTTGCAAAAGCCACTATGAAAATGGACATTTTGCAAAACAACCCCCTTATTTTGGACGGTTACCAAAAAAATCCTATATGTAATTAGTTATATATATATATTTTTTTTAAATGAATATATATATATATATATATATATATTACAAAATTAAATTAATTAAGTTTTTAGTACATATATATGTAATATATGTAATTAGTATGTAATTGCACAATCATATAGTTTGTTTTTATGGAGCTACTGTTTTCCCCACACACACGCAAAAAAAAGACCTACTGTATTTATATATGTAATTATAGTTATTGTTTTTATAAATGTAATTAGTTTATATATGTAATTAGTTGTGTATATATATATATATATATATATATATTACACAGTTAAAAATGGATGATGTACATGTGATTATATTGACTGTTTTTGTTATAGTTATTGTTTTTATTAATATAATTATAGTTACTGTTTTATATATTAATATTATAGTTACTTTTTGCATTTTGTTTTAAAAATCAATAAATAATATTATTTATTACACACATATATATATATATAGAGTATGGATCTATTATGTACAAGGCTTAGGGTGTGCCTTCTGCACATATCCGAATCGTTCATTTAGTTGAAATGGATGGTCAAGATTATTCTATTTTTTTCCTATCTTTTTTAATACAAAAAACATGGGCCCATAAAATTGTCAACCCCGTTCATTATGGAGCGTGATCATTTACAATTTCTCCCAAGCGAATAACCCTTTCCTCATCCTCTTTCTGCGATTCTTTCGGGTCGGAAGAGAAGCGGCGATCGATGGCGGTGCAGACAGTGGTGGCCGCAGGATCATCCGAAAGGTGGGGCGAAATTTCTACTGTGTAAAGAGATATTGGCTTTCAATAAACTCATTTATCTAAGATACGACTTTCAACTTAGAAGTGGATTGTAGAAAGCTACATTTGCTTGGTTGTTATGATAGTGGTTTCTCATCATTCATTGGAAATTCAGGCATTTGTGATATTTATGAGTGTAAACTTATCCAAATTTAATCTGGCTAAATTCAAGGCTTTTGCATATTAGCTACGATTGTAAACTTGTCAACTTTATAATATCTTTTAGTTCCCAAAGACATGATACAAATTGTGATTTGAATATGTAGGGTACGTACGAAAATACAAATATTGCATAAAGCTTCACAAATTCAATTCACAAACCCCAAATTCAATTCATAAATTTTAATCTCAAAATCACATGCACAATAATTAAAACACAAAATTTATTCTCAAAATCACAAACTTTATTGAAAATTTCACAAAATTTATTCTCATAATCAAATCCTAATTTCACCAATTTTATGGGGTTTAATTAGTTTATAGCTAGATAATTTGTATATAACAGGGAGCTCGGAAAGTGAGAATCTAATTAAATAAGGGGATAGAAACATAGAGAGTGAGTGCAAGTTGAACAAAGAATTAAAAACCCTTTTGAGGGAGGCGATTTTTTTTAAAAAAGGAAGGCTAATTTCACCATTTTATGGGGTTTATTTAGTTATAGCTAGATAATTTGTATATAATAGGGAAGTCGGGAAGTGGGAATATAATTAAATAAGGGGTAGAAACATAGAAAGTGAGTAGGGTGTAAGTTGAACAAAGAATAAAAAAGCTTTTTTAGAAGAGGTGAATTTTTTTAAAAAAAATGATGCTAGTGGGAATTGAACCCTAAACCTTTAGTCACATTTTACTTTTCTTCCATCCCACCAACCAATTAAGCAATGTAGACTAATTGGGTTTATATTCATCCTAGTTTACTTATCACAACATTTTCATATATATAAATAAATTTTTTTTCCCAAACCCCGGGATGCATGGGTTGAAGGGTGGGACGGCCGCCTACGCCCGCCCCACCCTGGGGCCACCCCTGGGTGTAGAGCGAAGGCTGGAGAAGTGTCACCATGGAAGGCCGGCAAAGAGGCTCCCTCCTCCTTCCCCTCTTTCGTAGCAATGGAAATTCGCACATGCCCGTTCTGTGTGCTTTTTCCCTTCGCTGCCTTCGGCTCCAACGACTGAGGGCGGCGGCGATGGTGGTGGGCGTTCGGTGTTTTTCCGGCGGCGGCTCCAACGATCGATGGTGGTGTTTCATATCGGCGGCAAAGGTTGTGGGCGTTCTTCATTGTCTCCTTAAAGCTGCTTCCTTTTTTTTGTTAATTTTAGGGCTTTCTCCATTGTTGGCATCTTTTGGGGCTTGGATTTGTTCTTGATTGAGTCTGTTATGCAATCTTGAGATCTGCGTTTTTCCGGAATTGGGGGTTTAATTGGTAGGGGAAAGAGGGGGAATGGCTCAAGGGATTGATGTGAGAAAGGGAGTCTGCACCAAGTGAAAGACCCGGGGTCTTAAGAGGCGCCAGCCCATGCCACCTAGCCCTCTCAGTTCCGTTGTCCTCACTTGGAGCCTGAAAAGGAAGAGCTCTTGTGACATGGGTAGGGCTTGAATCACTTATAAATCACTCCCAACATCCTTATGATATCCGATGTGGGATGGGGTGTTACAATCTCCCCTACTTAAAGCACTGACGACCCCGTTAGGCCCAAGGGACTACCCTCTGGGAGAAGCGTACCGGAGTATACTGTCGGAGTACCTCCGAGCCCAGAGTCGGCTCTGATACCATTTGAAAGACCAGGGGTCTTACGAGGCGCCAGCCCATGCCATCTAGCCCTCTCAGTTTCGTTGTCCTCACTTGGAGCCTGAAAAGGAAGAGCTCTTGTGACATGGGTAGGGCTTGAATCACTTATAAATCACTCCCAACATCCTTATGATATCCGATGTGGGATGGGGTGTTACACAAAGTGGTGACGTAGGGAGGATGCACCAAGTGTTGTTCGTGAGGCTTTGACATTATTTATTCGGTTAAATTTGATATATTATTCGGTTAAATTTCAGAGATTATTTGGCTAAATTATAAAGGTTATTCGTATGAGAAGTAGATGAGTCAGATTTGGTTAATTTATAAAATTAAACAGACTGAATTGTTTTGAGAAGAACCGAAATAGTTAGAAGTTGTTTGGCGGAGCGACAATAAATCACTAAATAATGTTCCTAGAAAATAAGATGTAAATGAGTTATTATTCGGTTGATGACTGGATATATAGAGTGCGGTTATAATGAAAAAGGGGCTTAAAATAAAAAAATGGCTTAAAGTGAAAATTGAGGAAATAGAGGACACGCGCGCCGATTCCTTTAAAAAAAACTGAACCGCGCTGAACTTGGGAAAAAAAAAACAGAAGCAAACCGGCACAAAAAAACACTTGTTTTCTCTCTCTTTTTCCTCTCTATCCCTGAAGACCCAGATACCCTATTCGTTGGGCCAGTGGCAGTTGCACTGCTGATACCGCGATGAAAGAGATCGAAATCAATGGCTACAGATGTCCATCGAGGATCGCTTCGAAGTCTCCGAGAAAGAGGATCTTCGTCGTGCCTCCGCTTGCGAAGGTTGGAGAAGGATTGAAGACGAAGAAGAGATTGATTGGTGATAGCGGTAGCAAAAGCAAGGAGGTGCTCGTGGAGGACAAGGTTGAATTGTCCGGCCAAGGCGAGGTCACTAGCCGAGAGGCACTCGTTAGCCATCAAAATGGGGCTGACGGTGGCGCCGGCGAGGCAGTGCTTTGTTTGGAAAATTCGGCTGCGGAAGCGAAGCCGAAGGCGAAGAGGATTTGGAGAAAGCATGTGCCGATGATTCTGGTTAGTGGTCTGTTGGACTTTGTTGTCTGCTTGATCTTGTTCAGCATTTGGTTAGTGGTCTGTCATGGTTTCCAGTGCATCGATTAATGAATTTTCAGGGAATCTGAATCTGTCTTTATGGTGGTTCAGCATCAACGTCCATAGTTTTTTTTGGTGGGTTGATTAATCTAGATCAGAGGTGAACAACTAGAGCAGCTTAGTGATCTGGTGGGAAGTGAAATCAGACATTGTTGTTGACTTGGATCTTCTATGTGAAAAGCTTGACAATTTTTGGTTGATGCATCTCCTCTACAGCTAAAAAAAACCAGTTTTGATCCTGATTTAATTTAGCTTTCTGATTATACATGTCTTTAGCTGTGAAATTGTTTTTCCGTGTGCGGGCTTTCTCTTCAATGAATCTGCATCTTCCTCCCGGAAGATTGATTTTTCGATGCTATATTTTCGTTTTCTTTGAATTCATATATAATTCCATCTTTTTTGCTCATTGTTGTGTAGTGATACACTGATATGAAAGAATTGTGCAGTTCCTCCAAAATTGGCCTCCTTGGAATTCAATTTTTGAATTTCAATTCTAGCAGAGTGAATCAAATTTAAGTGATTCATTTCCCAATTGACCATTCCCAATTGACCAATTGGGTTCAGAACCATTGTTTGGGATGAAAACTTGGGAATTATGGGTAGTGTTTTCATGGTTGCTTTACCGAGCCTGCAAAGTGCAGGTTATCATATGTCTAATTTTGTCACTCGCTTCCAATAGGCAATTTGTGTATTATTGGAAGATTCATCGTCTCCTTCTCCTTCTCTGTTGATATACATTAGTATCGGATGATATACATTCCAAGAAACTCTGTGATTATTATTGTTGGAAACATGCTTCTTGAAATCAAACATTAGCTTTCATAATGCAGCTGGATTTGTGTGAATTTGTTGATTTTCCCCATTTCTAAGAAAGTTTTTTGTGGTTATGTGTTAATTGGTTACCAATTTGTTGTTAGGTCATTGCTGCTAAAAAATATACCAATTGCAGTTGGTTTATCGCTGTTGTTGTACACCATTGCAGCTGGGTTTTTTTATATCGAAAATATGACTTTTATTGTGCTTTTCAAGGGCATTTGATGCTACTTGCACTTTTGCAGATTAGGGGGCATCTGTGGCACATTGTTCAGTTCATTTTTTTTATCTTTTCCGTTGATTGTTTTTTTTATGTTTAACTAAACATTGTTGTGCTTAGTTGGGATTTGTTAAGACTTTATTTGAATTCTTCTCAATGAGCCAGGCTTCTAAATTGATATTGAGTTTCTGCATTTGAATAAAGGGAAGAATATGTGAAGAAATGAGTTTGATTGTTCTCTTCTTCCCTTTTTCATACCAACAAAGATCTCTGACAGAATCTGCCTCCATGGACCGTTTGTGCTAATTTTAGAACTTAAATGTGCAATTTTATTTTGAAAAATTGCAAATATAAAACTAAAAAGTGCATTTTTAGAACTCAAATGTTATTAGCTTGTCCATATTTGGGTTAGCTTGTTACTTGTATTAAGATCCAAAAGCTCAATTAGGACTGAGCGCCTGGATAATTGTTTTTCAGGAGGTTGGTGGTTTGACTCCATCTAGATCTATATACTCTATTTCGATGCTCAATTCGAAGTCCGGTGTATGTATGCACTTTATAATCTTTTTTTTTTCTGACCTCACTTTATAATCTTATTCATAAACTTCATAATTTTATTTATGCACTGTATATATTATATTGAGGATGAAGTGTTGCACATTTATTAATTCCATTTATGCACTATATAGTCATATTCATGCACTTTATAATCTTATAAAGTGCATGAATATGACTATATAGTGCATAAAATTGACAAAACGAGCATAACAAGAAAATTGACAAAACGAGCATAACAAGAAAATTGACTATATATATATATATATATATATATATATATATATATATATTTACAATGTATGATTTTGGCTCAAAATTGACAAAACGAGCATAACAAGAAAAAACGAGCAAACGAGCTCAAATTCGAGCTCAAGCTCAAGCTTGTCTAATTACTCACAAGCCGAATATGATCACAAAAAAAGCTTGTTAGAAAAAATCACCCCTATTGACAATGTATGATTTTGGCTTTATTGCCCGGGATTGTTGCTAGGGTATAAAGTCATGTAATTTTTCTCTTTTATAAAGGAACTTTATAGCCCGGGCCAAATATGACCGGACTCTAAAGTCATACATCAAATAAAATAGATCCATTTTGGTAATTTGACAATTTAATCTCCAAAAAGCTTGGATAATCAAAGGCATGTCAAACAAAATGTTCAATTTTAAGCTAGATTATAATTTTCAGCTAGATTACAATTTTTATCTAGATTATAATTTTAAGTTAGATTATAATCTTAAGCTATACTAAAAAATGTGCATTCCAAACATACCCTAAATAGCCCATTTTTCACTTGAAGCCAAATTTTCATTTTAAGCCCCATTTTCATTTGAACCATTATATATATATATATATATATCATCGAATAAATACACATCTCAATGTTCTAAATATATATATATATATCATCGAATAAATACACATCTCAATGTTCTACCTACTACTGAATATCAACTATTCCACCAAATAATATTTTTTTGACTCGAGTATGTTTCTTTTCTTTGAAAAATATACTATTATACCGAATAATGTTTCAAAAGTGATTGAATAAAAATTATTCGGCGTCTTAATTAATGTTTTTCTTCGATGGCTTATTATTCGGTGAACTACAACGGTAAAAATATATATATATATTTCACCGAATAATATTCCGAAAAAATAAGATGTAAATGTGATATTATTCGGTGGACAGGTAGAAAAAAATATATACTTCATCAAATAAATACACATCTCAATGTTCTACCTACTACTGAATATCAACTATTCCAACGAATAATATTTTTGACTTGAATATCAAATATTCCACCGAATAGTATTTCTGATTTAAAAGTGTTTTATATCTGTTATCCGAAAAATATAATTATTCTAAAACATTATTAAGTGGAAACGTCTAGATCTTAGGGTTTTTGGGGTATATATGGTTGAATACAAAAATCGATATCTTTAAAAAAAAAACTCGTATAAAGTTAAAAAATTTGTATAAAGTTGTGGGCCCCACTAAAGTTAAAAACTCATATAAAGTTGTAGATAGTATATCTTCTTCAATTTTCGACCTCACTAAAGTTAAATAATTAACAAATCCGTATCATTAAAAAAAAAGGGATCTTGGCAAAAAAAAAAAAAAAGCAAGAGTCGGTATGATACACGCGCAGGTAGGCATGGAAAGTGAGTTACTTTTACATGCGGGTCTCACAATAAATTATTGTAAAATAAAAATAAATTTCTTTTAATCTGGGTCATCCATCTTCTTTCAGTTAAAGTTGGGTGTCTCTATATACACTAAAAATTGGCGGATTAGAGCTGCTAATCAACGTCAAATTCGACGTTGTAACATTAATTATATTACAACTTCGGATCTAACGTTGTAATATGTGAAGTAAAGGATCGGATCAGGCCGAACCGGGCTAGCAACGTCGGATACGACGTTGCAAGAGTAAAAAAAAATTCACACCCACCCACCCACACTCACAAAAAAATAAAAACACAACGTCCTTTTGGACGTTGCAAATCAAAAAAAAATTGTTTTTTTAATATCTTATATTAGGCCCGATCTGACCCGTATTAGCAACGTTCAATTTGACGTTTTACAACGTCAAATTCAACGATGTTATAACATCTGATAATTGAAATTAGCACACAATTAACAACGTCGGATTGGACGTTGTCGCAACGTCTAATCCAACGTTGCTACAACGTTCGATATATCTGACGAAGAATTTGCGGTGTATATAGGGAACGAGTTAAAGTTCTAGATTTCTACACAAGGTACACTATAAGAGGTGTGCACTCTTGAACCAAACCCTATATATATATATATATATATAATAATTTTAATAAAAAAAAGGCGGGTACCCATTATCTGTCCAATCCCGCACCCACTACATGCGCAGGTTGGACCTAGCAGCCCGCTTGGGCTTTTTTCTATGTCAAAGCCTGCCCGCTAATGCAGGCGGGCGGGGCGGGCCGAGCGGGCCCACCCGCGTTCGCCCAGGTCTAGTAATCCCCAATTCTAACTCATCAATCCATCAGTTCTCTATTATTATTATTATTATTATTATTATTATTATTATTATTATTATTTTATTATTATTATTATTATTATTATTATTATTATTATTATTATTATTATTATTATTATTATTATTATTATTATTTTTTATTATTATTATTACATATTAAAAGAAATTAGTGGGTAGCCGAGATACTATATGGGCACCCAATCCCTTACCGATAACAAAACTAAGTCTAGTAAAAATGTAAGCGGCAGCACGAGCCCCGACATCATGTGATACCAAGAAATTCTGCATTCGCTTTATCAAGACAACAAACATCCGTATTCAACTCCCCCAACGAAGAGAATGAGAAAGGTAGGAAACCATATCCAGCTGGCATGCACAAATCCCGATACTTGACACCCTTACGTTGAGCATGATCGATAATAACATATCTAGGAACAAAGTCAGACATCCTAGAGTCCTAGACTGAATCAAGGAGAGGGATCTCATCCGATCAACATACACACATTCGCCCCCTAACCGAAGAATAAAGAAACAAATCCACTAGATGAAGGTGCTTATCATGCCCATCACCCAAACCGATATCAATCTCTTTACCGGTAGAAATCCCAGCTCTCTAACAGATATCCAATAGGTTGTCGCGCACGAGGTTATGTCGATGTTTAATGCCCACGGTACCAGCGTAGGACATAGCATGATGTCCATAGACATCACCATCAAAGACCCAAGAACAAGCTGGACATGGATTTTATCATTATATTTTTATGTAAATATTTGCTAAGTGTGCATTTTGATTATGACATTTTGCAAAATGTCCATTTTCATATTCTCTTTTGCAAAATGTCCATTATGACATTTTTTTCCTTCCTTCCCATTTTTAATTTAACCACTACTAAAAACGCAGGAAATAGCTACAGAAAATAGCCACGGCATTGGCCACGAATGACCGTGGCTAACCGGTTTAGCCACGGAAATAACCACGAGTGGGCCGTCCGTAGCCATATGCCTCGTGACTAATAGCGACGGCTTTTTAGCAATGGTTTTAGTAACAAATTGTCAGGTCGTGGCTAAGTCCGTGGCTGGTGATGGACATTTGAATCTCGTGGTTGAGGTAACAAAATCAGCTTCAGAATTAGGCCATTGCTGAATTTTTTGCTACGGTCGTGGCTGATTTCGTTGCTGCAAATAAGGCATGGGTGTAGCTAAAATCGTGGCTAAGTTCGTGTCATTGCTATTTTTGAGGCTAAAGTCGTAGCTAATGTTGATTTTCATTTGTGTCATGATTTTGTAGCAAATTTCGTACCCTCGTATTTTGGAAACATTGTATATATACATATGATATGAAAAATATATAAATACATAAATGAATTTCATACATTATAAGTAGGTCAAAAAAATATTAATGGAAACACAAACCAAACTCATTGAGTATAGACCAACCTTGCAAAAAAAAAATTTTGCAATAATCTAATTTAAGAGAGTTGATTTTATCTAAATGTGAAATCCTCCAAAATGCATATCAAATTCAACAAACCCACACCAAAAAATCAAAAAAGCCCCAAACTCATAATACACAAATAGACCGAAATCTCCGGTGGTTGCTCTGGCGCGGAAACAAGGCTAATTTGGGGCAGCAACAGTAGTTTTGGTCCCTTTGGATCTGTAGCGCCAGCAAGGGTGAAGGACGACTAGGCTCAGGCACGGAGGTACATCTGCGGCACGATGCTGCTCTGTTCGAAACCCCAACAACCCTACATCGGGTCGTCAGTTCATCCCACCATTGGCGGTGCTGCTGTGCTCGAAACCCCAATAGTTTATTCAGCAAAATAAAAAAAATAGACAAAAACCAAAAAACAAAAATTGGGTGCTGGTCTGTTCATCCCGACAACCCATTGTGTCTTTCTCTCTCAGGCAAAAGAAGGGGAGTAAAAACAACTTATAAACGTCAAATTCGGAACCCTAACTCGACGGTACATCGGCGGTTGCTCCGATTGGGAGGAGGAAGTGGTGAAGTTCTCCATCTCTTAAATTCGGAACCCCAACTCGGATTTCCTGGCAATCTCATTTTCAGGTCGTTGTGAGATTTGAAACCCCAACAACCCTACATCGGGCTGTCAGTGTCGCCCCCCGTCCCGGCGTCGATCAGTGTTCCCGCTGCACTTCGATGATAGGCGACAGAAGACACGAGAGGGGGAGGTAGAGGACAACCATGGGAGAGGCGGAGTAAAAGGGCGGGGAAGGGGATACATAGGGTGGAGTTTCATACTTGAAGAGGGGGAAATTTAGCCATGGGAGGTCGGAGGTCGAGGGTAGAGCGAAGAGAAGTTTTCAGATCTGGGAAAGGGAGGAGAGGCGGTGGAAACGGAACAAGAGGGATTAGGGTTAGAAAGTGTAAAAGTTCCCTTTTATACCCACCTTGGGCCACCCATCTAAAATTCTAAATTTTCAAAGTGCGGGAAGTTTCCCCCCAAATTTATGTTATACCGCCTAAAAATTTTTGCTCAGCGCCAATTCCACAAAAATTTCGATAGAAAATTTTTCAACATATATTCACTTTTTCTATATATATGATTTTTCTATTTTGAAACAAAATAGCTAGTACAATATAAAATATTAATATTATAAAATACTAATAAAAGTTCAAATATCCATTAAAATAAGAACAAAGTCAAATACTCTTCAAAATTTTATTGGAAATCGTAAGAATAAAATTACTTGTATATTATTCTCATAAAAAATAATTAATTAATTAACATAAAAAATTTATATGAATTTTCCTTAAAACTTACTCTTATAATATTCTCATAAAAATTTATTAGTTAATATATGGTTTTATTAAACATTTATTCGTTAATTATGTGAGTTTTATCAAAACATACTTTTATAGTATTCTGATAAGAATTTATTAGATAATATAAGGTCTTATTAAACATTTATTAGTTACTTATAAGAGTTTTCCTCAAAATATATCCTTATAGTATTCCAATAAGAATTTATTACTTAATATAATGTTATATTAAACATTTATTAGACACTTATATGAGTTTTTCTCAAAAACATACCCTAGCTTATAGTATTCTAATAAGAATTTATTAGATAATATAATGTTTTATTAAACATTTATTAGATACTCATATGAGTTTTCCTCAAAACATACCCTTATAGTATTCTGATAAGAATTTATTAGATAATATAAGGTCTTATTAAACATTTATTAGTTACTTATATGAGTTTTCCTCAAAACATATATCCTTATAATATTCTAATAAGAATTTATTACATAATATAATGTTTTATTAAACATTTATTAGACACTTATATGAGTTTTCCTCAAAAACATACCCTTATAGTATTATAATAAGAATTTATTACTTAATATAAGGTTTTATTAGCTACTTATATGAGTTTTACTCAAAACATACTCTTAGAGTATTCTAATAAGAATTTATTAGTTAATATAACGTTTTATTAGTTACTTATATGAGTTTTCTTCAAAACTTAACCTTATAGTATTATAATAAGAATTTGTTACTTAATATAGGATTTTATTAGCTACTTATATGAGTTTTACTCAAAACATATTCTTATAGTATTATAATAAGAATTTATTACTTAATATGAGGTTTTATTAGCTACTTATATGAGTTTTACTCAAAACATACTTTTAGAGTATTCTAATAAGAATTTATTAGGTAATATAAGGTTTTGTTAGTTACTTTTATGAGTTTTCTTCAAAACATACCCTTATAGTATTATAATAAGAATTTGTTACTTAATATAAGATTTTATTAGCTACTTATATGATTTTTACTCAAAACATACTCTTATAGTATTATAATAAGAATTTATTATTATATCGTAACACCGTGCCAGAAGCGATGAAAAACCCCTTTGCTGGGCAAAACAACGCCTTGTGCCTCCGGCTCACGCGCCCCCAACCGTATCCTCAAATCCCTAAATCTCTTGCGGATTCCGGCGAGGATTTCTCCGATTCTAGCCTCAAATCCCTCCTCGATGTTGAATCGAGTCTCAAACCTACCTTCCTCACTCCTCTAAACCCATTTAATTATGGTTTCCCTCACGATTTCTGTGAGATTTTCCTGGACTGTGAGATCGGCGGTGGTCGATCTGAAACTCATGATGTCAGACGCCGACGAGGCGACAAGGTGGGTAAAAACTTTAGAAAGAGGAAAAAGGTGCCTTGCCGGATGGGGGGGTGGTGCAGCGCTGTCCAGTCGAGTGCTCTGTGGGGGTCTGTCTTCGTCGGCGCGGCCCGCTGCCCTGAAGAGATCAAATCCAAGGGGTTGTGAGGCCTGGCTATTCGAGGGCCTTCCGTTGGTGCGGTTGCGATGATTTCTTCTGGGTTCGTGTTCTCGGGTGGTCGGAACTCGACTGTGTTTAAGGCTGGTTGGTGGGTTGAAGTGCCGGTTACAAAAACCCTAAGAAAGTGGATGAAGACTCCCTTTGCTTGGGGTTGGAGGCGTCGACTTGTTTTGTTGGAGATCGGGTGTTCTTGGGGTCGGAGTCGCTCTCTCTCCGGACTCCTCTGTTGGGGGCTGCTATTGCAGTTGCTCAATCCCAGGTATCATGTGTACTCACACTTTGTTTCATTCTCCATCCATAAGAGAGCTGTTTTTTGCTTCATGAAGTTTGAGGAAATTTTCGGTTGGTTTTTTAAACAGAGAATAACTAAGATTGTCAATTACTCATGTATGTCATTCAAAACAGTGATTTCGAATCACACCCACCTCCCTGTTAAGGGTTTGAATATTGCTTTCAAGCAACCCATTACTAATCATCCCTCCCTCTTGGGTTGTTGGTTAGTGTGGAATAATATTCTCGTACATAGATGTTATATCTCTTGCTTGCTTGGGACTATATTGATTGTTCATTGCTTGGTGAATTTAAGTGATTTATATTTGCTTAAAATGAGAATTTCTTATTCTCCCCCATTTCTGCTACTTACCAATTTTATGCTTGGTTTAGTGTCTGCTAAGACAATCCGGATCCCTGTCGAAGGTAAGCAAAACATTGTGAAGGACGGTGTTTCTTCACTCAACAACTCCCGAAAGGGCAACAAATCCCGAAAGGGCAACAAATCCCGAAAGGGCAACAAATCCCGAAAGGGCAACAAACCCCGAAAGGGCAACGACTCAAGTGTCGATAACTTGAAAGCTGAGGGGATTATGTTCCCCGATGATGCTGGAAATTTGGTTGTTTATGCTCAATGCCTCACCTCCCTGGTGCACTGTGGTTCTGCCCATGTGTGGAAGACTGATCTTGTTTCTTGGTTTGATTCTTCAGCCTTGGGTAATTTATCCTTTTGGTGGATGGATTACTCCTCTGCTGCCTCACTATCTCTGTCTGCTTCATGGTGCTACTCGATGAGGAACTCAACACTCTTCTGTTTTAGGTGTCCTAATCTTCTGTTGTGTCAACCTTTTGCCTCGTCTAACACTGTATGCATTTTTCCCCTCCTCACATTGGGGCTTATTTTGTTCATTACAGCATTACACAGCTCTAGCAGTATGCATTATGTGGTTACTACTAAAATACAATTTTTTGATGGTTTGGTTAGGCATTGGTTAAAAGATTTCGACTATCATATACTGTTAATTGATGTATATCCATCCATGAGTAATGTACTTTGGACTTGGTATGTTATATCAATAAGTGATCTTAATATGAAGGGTAAAAATTGTTGGGATTTTCCAAATCAATATGCTCTTAATAATCAGTGGAAAACGAGTAGTTATTGTGTCCTCAAAATAAGGCTCCTTAGGAGTATTTACAAACTATATTATCCAAACTGTGTCGATGAAAGGACTCCGCCTCTCAGTCCTTCCATCATCAAGGATGTTTTATGAAGATATGCTTCTGGAACTGTCGTGGAATAGGAAAGCGTACATTCTGGACGGAAATAGATTCACTATGTAAAAACGAACACATTCAAATCTTGTCGCTAGCAGAAACAAAAGCGGAAAATATTCCGGACGATAAGTTGTGGAAAAATATTGGGTTTGATGAAGGGGTTTGGTCACCGTCCATTGGGAGATCAGGCGACATTGGGGTTATTTGGAAGTCACACCATATGCTTAATGTATCAATCTCAGTGTCCGTGCACCCTCCCCGTATTATTGGACTCAGACTAGAAAGTGTGCAGAGGGGTTTCCCGATTTTCGCACTCTTCGTTTATGCTACACCAAATCTAAATGATAAAGATGCCTTCTGGGAAACATTAATAACAATTATAAACAACTCCCCTATTCCGTGCATGGTCTTAGGGGACCTGAACGAGATACTATGTAGTGCTGACAAAGTAGGCGGAGCCACTACCCGACCATCAAGATTTTCTCGGTTAATCTCCTTCAAAAACGAATGCAGCTTGTTTGACCTACCCACGTTTGGAAACCAGTTCACATGGAGAAAGATTGTGGAGGATAACTTCAACACCCACGAAAAAATCGATCGGGTATTAGTTCACCAACAGATTCTTACGTCTTTCCCAAATATGATAACCCATAACGGTGCTTTCTCTTCCTCGGATCACTGTCCAATTTCTATATCGATCGAAGACGGGTCTTCCTTTAAAGCCCCGCCTTTTAAATTTGAGAATGTTTGGCTTTTGAGGAAAGACTTTCGCAATATTGTAAAGCAATCCTGGCGGGCGTCCTGCCCAGGCTCGGCTATGTTTCAACTACTGTTTAAACATAAGCTACTGAAAAAAAGGGCAAAAGAATGGAATAAAACCAATTTCGGTAATATCTTCCGTCAGCTTAAGGAGGTGGATGCAGAACTCTTGCTCATCCAGTCCTCGGGATCATCGACAAACTCCCAAATATATCAAACAAAGGAGAAACACCTAATTTCGAAGCGAGAAAAGCTAATTCTATTCCAGAAATCATATTGGAGCCAAAGGGCAAAAACGAAACACCTCAAACTCTCAGACTCGAACACAGCCTACTTCCACCGAGTGGCTTCGGGACGGAGACACAGGAAACAAATTCGAAACATAACCTCTTCAAGCGGAACATTGGTTCTGGGTGAGGAGAACGTTAGAAATGAGATAAAAAAGGAATTTGAAAACAGATTTAAAAAAGAGTCGATAGATGATGGGCTTATGTCTAACTTCCTGGACCTAATTCATCCTTCCATCTCGACAGATGAAAATAGTTTCCTTATTGCACTACCATCAAACCTAGAGATTAAGACGGCGGTGTTCAGTCTGGGAAAAAACAAGTCCCCAGGCTCGGATGGTTTTACAGCTGAATTTTATACAAAATACTGGGACATAGTCGGGAAATCAGTAATCTGTGCGGTCAAGGGATTTTTCCGCTCGGGGAGAATACTCCGTCAAATAAACCATACTTTTATATCCCTGCTCCCAAAGAGGGACAACCCAACCTCCACCTGTCACTACAGGCCTATCAGCCTATGCTCTAATATATACAAAGTAATCTCCAAAATATTAACTGAAAGATTTAAAAAGGTAATCGGAAAACTCATACATCCTTTACAAGGAGCTTTTGTGTCGGACAGGGCGATACAGGACAATGTCCTAATTGCCCATGAAATTTTCCACTCCCACAAAAACCGTAAGGGACATGAAGGATGGCTGGCAATAAAATTAGACATGGAAAAAGCATACGATAGGGTCGACTGGCACTTCATGAAGAGTGTGCTCCTCAGATTTGGATTTCACGAAACTTTCACTTCATGGATTATGGAGTGTATAACAACCGTTTCCTTCTCTGTACTAGTTAACAACGGCCCTACAGAACTATTCTTTCCATCCCGAGGAATTCGCCAGGGGGACCCTCTGTCCCCTTTTCTATTCCTGTTGGGTGCAGAGGTACTAGCCCGAAAACTTGCAGCTGAAGCCAGCCTGGATAGACCGCAAATTGGCTTTCCGATTGGACAACACGGGCCGCGTATTCCGTTCCTGTCCTTCGCAGACGACATCATCATCTTCTCCAAGGGAAGCGTGGATGCGGGGTGTAAAGTAAGATCGATAATTGATTCGTATTGCAGGGTGTCGGGCCAGAAGGTCAATTACCATAAATCTAGTTTTCAAGCGTCGCCAGGGATTCCAAACCATAGAATCCTTGAATTATGTAACTGCCTCAACATTACAAACGAAAACTCCATAGAAAAGTATCTGGGCTGTCCAATTATTAATGGTAGAGTCACCAGCAGTACATTTGAAGATATCGTTTGCAAATCGAAACAACAACTATCAAAATGGAGGGCCAATGCGCTTTCTCAGCAGGGTCGTGCAACCCTTATCAATTCTAACCTATCGGCTAAACCTTTGCATGTAATGCAGAATTTCATGCTCCCCGTCGCTATACATAAAGAACTGGACCAAATAAACCGTTCTTTCTTCTGGAATAAGGATTTACAATATCAGCCATTAATTAGTTGGGATAGGATTTGCAAACCGAAGCAGCATGGCGGGTTGGGAATTCGCAAATCAGGCGATATGAATGTCTCTCTTCAGATGAAACTTTTGTGGAAAATATTGGCTGAACCGAAGAATATCTGGGTAACATTAATCAGACATAAATACCTACGTTCTGCTAGTATTTTCGAGTACAAACGATCGGGGTCCAGCTCTTGGCAATGGGCTAAGCTTGCTAACTTAATTGACACTTTTAAAACATGCCTTATTTGGTCGGTAGGAAACGGACGCTCAATAAAATTCTGGACAGATAATTGGATCTCTACCAACATCTTAGAGTCTCGGGTGGGTAACATCCAGGGATACGATCAGAATGAGACCGTTAGTGACTACATTATGGGGGGGAAATGGTGGAGTGAAAAGCTGCAGAAGGTACTACCAAACAACATTGTAAAAGAAATTTTAGACATTCCTATTCCAGAATCAAATCTGCAAGATCGCCTATACTGGTGGCCAGATAGGGAAGGATGGTTTACTACAGCCAGTGCCTACAAACTGATAACAGCACAATCCTCAGCTCCGACTGATAGGAACACTTGGATTTGGAAAACTGATGTTCCCCCTAAGGTGAAGAATTTTCTATGGAAGATTGCACAAAATGGACTGCCCACTGCTGTGCGCCTATCGTGCAGGGGGTCGGCGGTCCCAACTACCTGTTCACTATGCAATACGGCACCCGAGGACGAGGCTCACCTGTTCCTGGAATGCCCTTTCATACGGAAAATATACCGACTTCCGAGTCAAGAACAAACAACAATTACAAGATTGATCAACCAGTCCCGGGATTTCAGACCCATTCTTTCTAGTCTTGGAACCAGCTTAACGATTGCCGCACTGACTGATCTCTCCTTCGCTTGGTGGACTACCTGGTACATCAGGAACCAAAACTTGTTTCAACAAGTACCAATCCCCCAGCACCAAACCGCCGTCCATCTGGTCAGATCACACTTAGACAACTGGAAGAGAACATCCGCGATCGACGGTGATGGTGATGACGATATTCATCCCTCCTCAAGAGTCTATCCAAGAAAGACCAACAAACAACGTCCAATTAAATGGCGCAAGCCTCCGTTAAGGTGGTTCAAACTTAATTTTGATGGTTCGTCTTTAGCCAATGGCGACAGTACGGCAGGTATCATTATTAGGGACTGGAATGGCCGCCCCGTTACCATCGAGCACAAATTACTAGGAAAACGGCAAGCCATCATGGCAGAAGCCCTCGCCCTCAAACTGGGAATCCGGAAGGTATTACAACTTCACATTGACAAAATCCAGGTAGAAGGTGACTGCAAAATAATTATAGACTATCTAAACAAGACGGCTAAATGTCCTTTGGAGATTGAACTAATCCTCTCCGATATTCAAGTCATGTTGTCGACTGTAAAAGAAGTAGGTTACTTTCATATACCTCGTATGGGCAATAGAGTGGCCGATAAGGTTGCACACCTTAGCCACTCTGCCCGAGGTAATGATATTCACAACAATCCAGGTCTTATTGACCTCATCCGCAAGGATGCTGCCGGGTAGGGCTTGCCCACCCGAATCTTTTCCTAATCAAAAAAAAAAAAAGAATTTATTACTTAATATAAGGTTTTATTAGCTACTTAGAGTAGTCTAATAAGAATTTTTAAGTCAATATAAGGTTTTATTAGCTCTGAATAGGTAAATATATAGCTGGTGTGGTGTAAACCATAAAACAAAAGGTACAAAAGAAGTGTAAGACGAAACCATGGGTCTTACGTAAGAGGGATTATACCAAAAAGTCAAAAGACCCCCCCCCCTATGCTCACCAAAAGTCCAACATAAACCAAGTAACTAGCAACCTATCCGAGCACCCACTGTCATATCCAATCTATAGCTACGCCTCCTTTGCACCCTAACAATTTTGACCTACTACATATAACATAAACAATAACTATCCCCCCTCTCGATCCAACCTTGCCATGCTAGCTTTGCCTTCACACAACATGGAAAGACGGGATCGACATCTGGCTATGATTAACTCCGAACATTGTGCAATATTAAATGGTTCATTACAAAATAAAGACCTGTTTCTTGCAGCCCATGTAAAGTAAATAGTGGCTTGAAACGCCATGAGTTTCTTCTGGAACATCTTCAATTTCTTGTTCTTGGGCGGCTCACTTGCAAACCATTGGAGCCACTCCCCAATCGTGGCAAACCGGACAGAAATACCCACCCAAGAGAATACCTGCTGCTGCACAGCCGTGATCGTTGGGCACCTGAACCAGAGATGGTCTTCGCTTTCCTCCTCCAGTCGACAAAGGGAGCATTCAGCAGCTCCTACATCCATCCATTGCTTTAGCCTCCGACCCGTCTGTAAGCGCTTCTGGGTAGCCAACCAAGTGATGAAGGCCCATTTTCTATTCTGCATTTTACCCCAGAGAAACCCTCCCCAATCAACTTCTTGCCCTTTCGTTCTGAATACATTGTAGAGCTTAGAGCATGAAAGTTTTCCACCAGAGTCAAGAAAGCTGGACAGGTCGAAAGCATCAAAATCCTCTTCAGCTAGGGATGCCGACAACTCCTCCTTAATATGTAATATAGATTTCCAAAGCCAAGTGTCGTCTCGTTTCGGGTTCACCTCACATCTGAAATCTCCATTAAGATGATTCTGCAAACACCATTTGTTCCAAATGGATGGCTTTTGTAATACAATATCACCCCAGAGTTTAGCAAACCCACTTTTGTTCCAAGTTTGGAGCTCTCTGATGTTCAATCCCCCTTCCTCATATGGTTTTGTGACCGTATCCCATGATACCAGATGCTTTTTGCCATTTATATTTCCATTCTAGAGGAATCTCTTCAACATACCTTCCACCTTATCAATGACTCCTTTAGTAAGTAAAGTAGCTTGGCTCCAAAATGTCTGAACACCCATGCAAACCGCACGGATCAGCTGTAGCCTTCCAGCATATGACAAACGCCTAGCTGCCCAACTCCGAATAAGCCCCCCAATCTTGTCATACAGAGCACTATATTCATGGACGAGAGTTCTTTTAAAGCTTAGTGGAGTACCAAGATACTTGACAGGTAGAGTCCCACAACCAAAACCCAGAATCTCGGTTATACCTGCTGCAATCGCAGCCTTGCAACCAGCAATGTACACCATGCTCTTATCGGCGTTCGCTCTCAATCCCGATATCTCAAAGAACTTGTCAAGGCAGCTTTTCAAAATTCTCACAGAACGCAGATCCCCATGACAAAAGATGAGTAAATCCTCAGCAAAAGCAAGGTGAACCAACCTCAATTCTGAGCACTTAGGATGGAACTTGAAACCAACTTCTCCTAAGGCCTTGGTGAGCATACGACTAAGAATTTCCATACAAAGCACAAAAAAGATAGGGAGAGAGGGGATCACCCTGCCTCAACCCTCTCTTACCCTTGAAGAACCCTTCCGGAGCACCATTTATGATTATGGAGAATGAGGTAGACGTGACACATTCCATTATCAAGTTTATCAAACTCGGTGGGAACTCAGAATAGACAAGTGCAGCTCTGATGAAATCCCAACTCAAGTAATCGTATGCTTTTTGAAGATCCACTTTTAATGTACATCTAGGTGAGGAGCCTTTATAGCCATATCCTTTTACAATTTCAGTGGCTATAGCACTGTTGTGAGCAAGAGAGCGCCTCGGTATAAATGCTCCTTGACTGTCAGAGATCATATCGCCTAGCATATGTTTAATACGGCTAGCAAGGATCTTTGTTACCACCTTGAGGATGGTATTACAACATGATATAGGCCTCAGATCCTTGACAAAAGTGGGATTGGCAACTTTTGGAACAAGGGAAACAAAGGTGGTGTTCAACTGTTTGAGAAGTTTCCCATGTCTGAAGATTTCCCTAACAGCCTCACAAGTATCAACACCTACTATTTTCCAAGAATCTTTAAAAAATTGGCTTCCGAAGCCATCAGGACCGGGAGACTTGTTAGCACGTATCGACCAAACAGCTTTACGAATCTCATCATAGGATGGAAAAATCACAGCAGCTGTTCTTTGATTCTCATCAAATCCCAACCCAGGTTCAATATCCAAATGCGCACCCATAGGGGAATCTGTAGCCAGCAGCTCCTGAAAGAATCTTAGTATGTGCTGACGGATATCATCTTCTGATCCTATCTCACGACCATCATCATACTTCATGAAAACCACAGCATTTCTAGTCTGCCTTTCCTTCATAGTTCTGTAGAAAATTGAAGACGTCTCCTTCCCCATTGTGAGCCAATGGAGCTTTACTCGTTGTGTGGTTAAGCTCACTAGACGAGCAACATTATGTCTTAACTCTGCCTCAACAGCAGCTATCTGGCCCTCAAGTGCTAAATTGCATTTATCTGTTTGCGCACATATCTGCAAATCATGAAGAGCTCTCTTGTTAAGCTTTATTCGAGTCTACAACTCTGGAAATCGAGCCTTATCCCATGGCTTAAGAGCGTCCTTGACACTCTTCAACTTCTGCATAAGCTTATATTGTTTCGAGCCAAACACATCTGGTGTCTAAGCAGCCCTTATCAATGCCTCAAACTCCACCTCTTTCCCCCAGAAATATTTATATTTAAATTGGTACTTTCTCCTGCGCACATCATCTCTAATGAGAACAACACCCGGGGAGTGATCTGAGATGAGGGGAGTGTCAAAGAAAGCTTTCGAGTTGCTAAAAGAGTCCATCCAGCATTCATTTACCAAGACCCTGTCCAGCTTACGCTCTTGTTTATCCTGCCCTTTCTATTTATTTGACCAAGTGAGTCTGGCACCTGTGTAAGGTAGATCTTCCAACCCGCATCTATCCAAAACCGTCTCCAGTTCAATGAACTCATCCCTTTTTGCCTTTCTAGTTGGCCATTTATCCTCTAGACAAAGGATACAATTGATGTCTCTCATAGCAACCCACGGCAGATCCATACTACCAGCTAACATTTCCATATCATTCCACAACGGTACCCGGTCTGTTTTTTCATTATGCACATAAATGACAGTAGCAGCAAACCTGATTTTTCTGTCTAGAGATTGAGCAATACAATGGATATACTGCTCCTTCACATGAATAATTTCAACATCAATAATACCTGGGTTCCATGTTAACCATATACGTCCCTTCTCCTCATTACTACCGTTTGCACAGACCTTCCAATCTTTCATTAATCTCCGACGAACCTCATCAAAAATTTCCTGAAGTAGTTTAGTCTCCAACAGCCCAATCAGACAAATATCATTATCAAAACAATAAATAGTAATTATACTATTTTTTACGGGGTCTTTAATCCCCGCTATGTTCCAAGCTGCTATTTTAATCTTAACCATGAGACGATAACGTACGAGTGCTACCCTCGCTACCCTGATTGACCAGCCTGTTAATCATATTTTCACAACTGATGTATTCATCATTGTTTGTCTGCAAAAGAGGAAAAAATTGTGAAGCTATTGAGATATTCAGCTCAAGAGCAACCCCCTTCCCTTTTGCCATAGGAGAACTGGAATAAGCTCTAGGTGATCTGCCACTTTTCTTGACAACTTTACACTAGGATTCCTAATTCTCAGTCATAACCTTCCCAACTGTCACCATAGCATTACTAGTAGCACCATGCCCTTGCGTGTTCATGCTCAGCACAACTGTTTTACCCACATCTGTTGCTTCGACCTGAATTCCCTTACCACAATTCTCAATTTGATCATCCCTGGGACCTGACTGGATAAGCGCTTTTGGCCTCCATTGTGGTCTATATGGAGCTTTAGTATTCACCTTGCGCTTATAGCAGCAAGTGTCAGAGTGCCCAAACTGCTTACAGTGTAAACAATTCGGGGGAAGCCATTCAAACACAACCTTTTGATCATAAGAGCTACCATCCACATTCTCTATTTCAATATGCTCCATTCTGGATTCCTCAACATAGACCTCAACATACTTACACCAGCAATCTCGCATAAGAAATTCTTTCTCCCAACGCAGTTCTCTCATCTATACAAACAGGTGTTCCAATGGAACTTCCCAACCTGCTCAGATTAGTGTTTGTATAGAGATATGGCTCAAGGTCAGGCAAACAAACCCAGCACGGAACCCTGTCAAAAGAGAGCCAAGAGATTTTCATCCCAGGACGCCATCTTTTGAGAATCAAAGGCTTAGTACCTTGTACATTCCATGGTCCATTGCTAAGGACCTAGTTCAAGTCGTCTTATGTCTAAAATCTGAACACAAGCACTCCATTGTTTTTCCGGAACATCATCGGGCTGACCACTTTCCATTCGTTTTCAACCAGTTCCCTGATAGCAGCATACGAAACCCGACCCCCTGTGACGACACCAATGAGGGTAGCCTCCTAGAGCTTCTTCGATTCCTGCACATCCTCAAATCTGATCTTTAGTTTCCATTTCTGGACGTCGGCGTGAAGGGAGAGCTTCTCGGCGCTCTGTATGTTCATATTCCACTGATAATTCGACCCTTGAGCCTCATTGCCTCCGTATCTCGCTGGTCCTAGATTTCGCTTGAGCGCTTGGGCAAAATCCAAGTTTCGATTTTTCCTCATATCCTGGCTGGAGGAGCCATAAATGATCTCCCCCGCCTCTGGAATTTCGCCATCTAGTACCGCATTAACTCCCTTACCTGTATCTTCAACCACTTTCTTGCCATTAGTGTCACCTTCTGCATCGCAATCCCCAGATATAGGGTTGCCTCCGTCTCCAGCCGCCTCTCGATTCACAATCACGAATCGCTTTGGTTGGGGAAGAGGACCCCTCACCACGATCGTCTTACCTCTCTTGCCCATCGCCTGAGAGCCGACGGCACGGCCACCGTCAGGGTGAAGCCGGTGACCGCCATCACGCGCGTTCGAAGATTCTTCCCTAATCGCCAGTACCGACAGCAAAAGAGAGTGTTTTTTGATAATTTTTTTGAAAATTTATAAGGTTTTATTAGCTACTTATATGTGTTTTACTCAAAACATACTCTTAGAGCATTCTAATAAAAATTTATTAGTTAATATAGGGTTTTATTAGTTACTTATATGAGTTTTCTTCAAAACTTAACCTTATAGTATTATAATACGAATTTGTTACTTAATATAGGGTTTTATTAGCTAATTATACCAGTTTTACTCAAAACATACTCTTATAGTATTATAATAAGAATTTATTACTTAATATAAGGTTTTCTTAGCGACTTATATGGGTTTTACTCAAAACATACTTTTAGAGTATTCTAATAAAAATTATTAGTCAATATAAGGTTTTAATAAGTACTTATATAAGTTTTACTCAAAAAATACTCTTAGAGTATTCTAATAAGAATTTATAAGTCAATATAAGGATTTATTAGCTACTTATACGAGGTTTACTCAAAACATACTCTTATAGTATTATAATAAGAATTTATTACTTAATATAAGGTTTTCTTAGCGACTTATATGGATTTTACTCAAAACATACTTTTAGAGTATTCTAATAAGAATTTTTTAGTCAATATAAAGTTTTATTAAGTACTTATATGAGTTTTACTCAAAAAATACTCTTAGAGTAGTCTAATAAGAATTTATAAGTCAATATAAGGTGTTTATTAGCTACTTATATGAGTTTTACTCAAAACATACTCTTAGAGCATTCTAATAAGAATTTATTAGTTAATATAAGGTTTTATTAGTTACTTATATGAGTTTTCTTCAAAACTTAACCTTATAGTATTATAATACGAATTTGTTACTTAATATAGGGTTTTATTAGCTAATTATACGAGTTTTACTCAAAACATACTCTTATAGTATTATAATAAGAATTTATTACTTAATATAAGGTTTTCTTAGAGACTTATATGGGTTTTACTCAAAACATACTTTTAGAGTATTCTAATAAGAATTTATTAGTCAATATAAGGTTCTATTAAGGATATATATGAGTTTTACTCAAAAAAAAATACTCTTAGAGTATTCTAATAAGAATTTATAAGTGAATATAAATTTTTATTAGCTACTTATATGAGTTTTACTCAAAACATACTCTTAGAGCATTCTAATAAGAATTTATTAGTTAATAAAAGGTTTTATTAGTTACTTATATGAGTTTTCTTCAAAACATAACATTATAGTATTATAATAAGAATTTGTTACTTAATATAGGGGTTTATTAGCTACTTATACGAGTTTTACTCAAAACATACCCTTATAGTGTTATAATAAGAATTTATTACTTAGTATAAGGTTTTATTAGCTACTTATATGAGTTTTACTAAAAACATACTCTTAGAGTATTCTAATAAGAATTTATTAGTCATTAATATAAGGTTTTATTAAACATTTATTAGTCATTTATATAAGGTTTTATTAACTACTTATATAAGTTTTACTCAAAACATACTCTTAGAGTATTCTAATAAGAATTTATTAGTTAATATAAGGCTTTATTAGTTACTTATACGAGTTTTCCTCAAAATATAACCTTATAGTATTATAATAAGAATTTATTACTTAATATAAGGTTTTATTAGTTACTTATATGAGTTTTCCTCAAAACATAACCTTATAGTATTCTAATAAGAATTTATTACTTATATAAGGTTTTATTATCTACTTATATGAGTTTTCCTCAAAACATAACCTTATAGTATTATAATAAGAATTTATAACTTAGTATAAGGTTTTATTAGCTACTTATATGAGTATTCCTCAAAACATATCCTTATAGTATTATAATAAGAATTTTTACTTAATATAAGGCTTTATTAAACATTTATTAGTCACTTATATAAGGTTTTATTAGCTACTTACATGAGTTTTACTCAAAACATACTCTTAGAGTATTCTAATAAGAATTTATTAGTTAATATAAGGTTTTATTAGTTACTTATATGAGTTTTCTTCAAAATATAACCTTATAGTATTATAATAAGAATTTATTACTTAATATAAGGTTTTATTAGTTACTTATATGAGTTTTCCTCAAAACATAACCTTATAGTATTATAATAAGAATTTATTACTTATATAAGGTTTTATTATCTACTTATATGAGTTTTCCTCAAAACATAACCTTATAGTATTATAATAAGAATTTATAACTTAGTATAAGGTTTTATTAGCTACTTATATGAGTATTCCTCAAAACATATCCTTATAGTATTATAATAAGAATTTTTACTTAATATAAGGCTTTATTAAACATTTATTAGTCACTTATATAAGGTTTTATTAGCTACTTACATGAGTTTTACTCAAAACATACTCTTAGAGTATTCTAATAAGAATTTATTAGTTAATATAAGGTTTTATTAGTTACTTATATGAGTTTTCTTCAAAATATAACCTTATAGTATTATAATAAGAACTTATTACTTAATATAAGGTTTTATTAGTTACTTATATGAGTTTTCCTCAAAACATAACCTTATAGTATTATAATAAGAATTTATTACTTATATAAGGTTTTATTATCTACTTATATGAGTTTTTCTCAAAACATAACCTTATAGTATTATAATAAGAATTTATAACTTAGTATAAGGTTTTATTAGCTACTTGAGTTTTCCTCAAAACATACGCTTATAGTATTATAATAAGATTTTATTACTTAATATAAGGTTTTATTAAACATTTATTAGTCACTTATATTAGTTTTCTTCAAAACATACCCTCATAATATTATCATAAGAATTTATTAATTAGTTAATATATATTATTTCAACACTTGTTAATTTATATAAAAAAAATCATAGGCATATTTGGGCTCGTCAATGGGCCAATCGGAAAAAATATAGTCATATTTGGGCTGATTTAGCCACGAATTTAGCCAAGGATTCAATCGTCGCTAAATGAACACTTCAATCAATGGGCTGAGATAAGATAATTGGGCTTTCACTAGCTTCTAATGGGCCGAGCCCATAAATTTTGGGAGAGTTTGTACGCGGATTTAGCCACGGATTGAGTGTCATCGGATAACCCATTCATGATATATATTCGGCCCACCTACAATTTGTGAACCAAGGCCCACTCACCACATATGTTCATTTTATTTTCGATGATTAATAGCCACAGATTTAGCGACGGATTAATAGCCACAGATTTAGCGACGGATATTGTGTTGTTGTGGCCATATCAACGTCTAAAACAGTCACGACAATCCTATTCGTGGCTACGTTCGTGGCTATTTACTGACACTCACACATATCGAGCCACAAAATTAGCTACGGACATCTGGGTCGTTGCTAATAGCCACGAATGTTTTGGCATGTCATACGAGGATGAGTATTAGCCACGAATATAGCCACGGTCGGAAACAGTCGTGGCCAATTTCATCGCTAATGGCCACGAATACAGGGTCGTCTATAATCCGTGGCTAACCATCTGTAGCTATTTCCTGTTTTTTTAGTAGTGAATCTCCTTCCTTCCCATTTTTAATTTGACTATTGACCGGTCAAAGTCAATGACTTTGGCGACAGTGTTTTTTTGTGACAATTTTTTTACGAGATTAGTGTTGCCACCTTTATCAGTGGTGACACATGTGGTGACAATTTTTTTTGTGACAATTTAGCTTTTAGAGTTTTTTTTTTTGTTTTTTCACGAGATTAGTGTCACAACCTTTATCTGTGGTGACACATGTGGTGACAATTTTTTTTTTGTGACAACTTAATTTTTAATTTTTAGTTTTTAGTTTGTATTTGTTTTTTTACGAGGTCAGTGTCACCACCTTTATTGTTGTCATCACCGTATCGTTGTCACCACTCTTATCGTTGTCACCACCCTTATCGTTGTCACTGAAGCGTTTATGGAATTTCACCTATACTTATTATCTCAAGGTGACGACAAATTTCCTTTACTACATGTAAAACCAATTAGGGTAGATGATTATACAAGTTCTTTATTAGTTGGTGCTTTAAGGGTCGAGGTAGTCCTCGCGATGTCGTTTGCTCGCGTTCAACTAATTTTTGTTCAACCGTCGTCTTTGGAAGTCTTTCAGATGATGTTTTTATTCCAAATGCATTCTTCTATGATCAAAGACTTCAAGAACTGAACTCCGAGGTCTTTATGTCAGGGAGAATCGCAGGGCTCTTCATTATCTTTCTCTAGAATCGGATCTCTTCCTTGAGGACTCAAGGGTGGTATTTATAAGGGCGCTAACCGAACAGCTAGTTGGTGACGTCATGGTCTGATAGGAGACATGTGTAATGCATGCCCTCGGGCCAGAGGGTTGAGTGGTTATACGTGGTTGTGTTAGTGGAGAGGTGCTTAACCAGTGAGCTATTTATCCATTCACAATGGGATGAGAGGGCGTGCGTGCCCTGTTTTCTTGGGTGGTATACTTGTAAGTGTCAGGATACTGATCGCGATCTTATGTGCTGCTCTATTTAGGGGAGAATATTGGTCATGGCTTTACTTGATGTAAGGCTCGCGATGTATAACATCATGCGCGCCTAAGACGCCTTTTGCGTTGGGTGGTATATCTCTATTAAATAAGGGGACTATTTCCTAGGGCATCGTCATATCTCCTCGAGATTAGATCACGTGTAATAAATCACTCGCGATCAGGTTTCGATAAAAAGCGATGCCTTTTGTCAAGAGATCAGGTTGGTGGGCCAAGTGCAAGCCCAATTTCTCTTGGCCCATTTGTGAATCAGGTCATCTTGTCCCCTTATGGAAGAGGGGGTTAGCTCCTCGCGCACTCAAGGGTCCGTAATGCACGACGACTCAGAACCTACAGTGTCTTACGATCACCTTCCTCGACCAAAGATAGGGCCTCGTGGAGGAAAAGGGAAAGAGCATGTAGTTCTAAAAAGGATGAAGAAAAAGGCCATAGCTGGGACCATAAAGCGCCCTCTTTCGAAGGACGATCCAGAGTATTGTCACACGCCTGAATCTATTAATGATTTGGCCAACAAATGAGGACTGTCTCGCGTTCTAAAGAAAGAGAAAGTGATCCGTGTAGTCCATGGTGATTTTACTGTGCCCGCTTATAAGTCTGAGGAAGTTGTTGTCTGTAGTTTTGGCGAAGGTTTTACCCCCTCTCCTCCCCCACCTGCCCCTACTATTTTTGAGGAGCGCGTGGCCCTTACTTTAGCCGAGATCGGGGGAGAGATCGATTTTGGACCTGACTCATCTCAAGTTTGTTTCCCTAATCTTTCCTTGCCCTACCGATGTGGAAATTGGCTTAGCTTCCAAGAATGGGGGTTTCTTGAACGCGTACCCGAATCACGTCGTCGTTCATTTGGAAAGCTTGCGTCAGGGGTTTCGCCTTCCTCTACCTAAACTTTATGTGGACTTTCTTGCGAAGATAAACTCATGTCCCACTCAGATGGCCTTGTAACACCCCCTTTTTAAATCCCAAAGGAGTGTTGCAGCCGAAGTGAATCCGCAGACTTTAATGTCTTTGAATTCACCTTAGGCTTATAGGGACATGCAACCATGCTCCCATAAACAAGATGATAATTTAAATACAATAAAATAGATGGAAGTAAATAAAATTTTATAGTTTAAAATATCTGATCGTAATAACAATAAGAACACCAAAATCATAATGTATCAATAACTGAAATTAAAATAGCGATGCGGAAACTTTTAGAGGTTCAAAACTTGTAGTAAAATATTCAATAAATGATAGTCTGCTCTTCAACTCTCTCACGCTCCACTGCTTGCACTAGACCTGTGGAATATGGTCTGGTGTTTCGTGAGAACGAAGGACACCAGCCATCCAATAAATAGGATAGTTAGTAAAGCAAAGACTAGCAAATGATAGGAAAAATGTTCAGACTTTAACCATGCAGTGACCATAAAACGGTATGTCATAGGTTAAGGGAAAGACACGAATATTTAAAGTGGAAACTGGTAAAAAGGCAAAATTCCAAACATGACTCAAATGATCGTGAAGATCGATGATACGATAAGATTAGGAACTATACCTCGAGTAAAAGAGAAGTATAATATAATTGAATTGATCACCTATTAATAATCTCAATAATCACAATAATGTATATATGTAAATATAACACAATGTAAAACGTAGTGACACGAGTCCAGACTCAACTACGACTGCGACCTGAGACTTTGAAGTCTAATAGGGACACGGGTCCAGACTCAACTAGGACTGCGACCTGAGACTTTGAAGTCTAATAGGGACACGGGTCTACACTCAACTAAGACTGCGACCTGAGACTGTTTGAAGTCTAGATATTCCATGGAACCTTTTAGATTGAGCTTTACACTATTCCCAACCTGCGAGATATCCCTCGCAACAAGGACGTACAAGCACGGATATTTCAAAGGATCTTAATATCGCATGCCATTAATTTGCATGAAAGAAACAAGTAGGATATCATTCACTTTAGGAAGAAGAAAATGGGCAACTTTCACTTATCTCTAGTTATAAACAAACAATCGTATTTAATACGCATATCACTATAATTAATAATTGCCCATTAATTTATACTCATGTCAATTTATGAATAAGGAGATAAATCACATCAAGCAGACGGATATGCAATTTATCGAAATTGGTAAGGAAATTGGTCACAGGGCCGCATTCGACACGGAAGAATTTAAAAGGCACATCAAAAGAATAACGAAATACGCAAAGGGCGTTGAACGAAATCACTTGCCTTAACCTTCGATGATCAGCTGATGACAACAAGGCGAGATTTTAGCACCTAATGAATCCAACTTAAAAAGGAACATTTAATATTGATATTTTATACGATTAACTTTATTTAACTCAATTTATAATTGAATTAATTATATAAAGTTACGAATTTATACCAATATCAATTCCTCGGAGAGCGGGATCCGGCGGGAGTGCTTTGAGATGGCTTGATGTCGCTGAAATGGGCAAGAATTGAATAGTTTAGAAAAATTGGCCGTCTAACTTAATAAATAATTAATTTAGTGTCAGAAACGAGAATAGTATAAAAGTAAGGGGTTTCTGTAATTTTAAACAACAGAGATTAAAAACCTCAGATTTGGTTCAATGGAGTTATACGTACAGCGAAGACGAGCACGGCGTAGGGACGAGGCTCGGCGCGGCTTTCCTCCGGCGTCGATGGCTAGCGGCGCAAACGAGGACCTCGGCGGCGGCTTGGGCAGTGGTGGGAGGCGGCGCTCGGACTGTGATGGGCGGCGGCAACAGGGGCGGCAATGGCTCCTTCCTCCGGCGGCGGCGAACAGGGGCGAGGGATGCGACTCGCGTCTCCGGGCAAGGGCTGCGATGGGGTGGCTTAGGGTCGCCGGCGGAGGGCTGGGCAGCGGCGAGGGCTCGGACTCAGGTCGCCGGCGGACCGGCGGTGGTGGTCTGCGGAGGTCGGGGACGCTCACGGCTCACGGCGTAACGGGAGAGGAGGGTGATGAGAGACGGTGAAGTTGGGATGTGATTTTTGGATTGTGGTAACCCTAAAGTTTGAGGTGTATCTATAACGTAGAGTTATTGTTAAAATAATAAGAGTATTTAGAGGTTTTATCTAATTAAATCGACTCGTATACTTTTTAGAATAACTTAATTATTCTAATTTAAACCATATATCTTAGGTGAATTTATTAAATGACCAAATTCACAAGATATATACTATAGTTTGAATATAATATAGATTTATTTAATTAAATAAAAATAAGAAATAACTCAAAAATAATTTGGGGTATTTCATACCTCCCTACTAAACAAAAGTTTCGTCCCGAAACTTAGAAAAGAAACGAGAAATAAATTGAAGTTAGGATAGTAACCTCGCAATAGATCAGAGGATATAGATTGATCACAACAAAGCTAGGTGTATCTAACAATGGTTTTCGAATAGGTAGAATTTAAGCACGCTTCGCTTAATGAATTTAACGAATACATGAGCTATGAGAATTACATCTAAAGTATCTCCTTGCTTTCCGAACTCCTCAATGGCAAAGCTTGAAATTTTTAATCATTTGAAAACAACGTATCTCTATAGTTATAAATATCTAAAATAAGGATAATAAAATTTTGAAAGACATCTTTTAATATTCACTCTCGTTGCTCGAGATAATTGAACTCGCATCACATAAGAAATAAGGTTAACTAGTTTGTCGTTGGCTTTCGTCTCAGCCCCATCTGGTTTCCTTTTCTAGGTTGCCAAATGGCCCGGGTGGCTTTGAAGGCAACCACTGTGACAAAACTAGCAACCTTATTCATATGAGATGAGTCGTGGTTCTTCGTCTTCTGGTTTATCGACATGAACGTTGTCCGTTTCTTAAGCGCATGCGTCCTTGCATCATTGTCTTCTTCCTAAACATAAATCGTGCATATGTATATTTAAAATTACTATTCTCAAGCTTTTTTACCAATGAGAGTTCGGTTGCTCGATCATGGAAAGGAGAAATGGAATATGTAACCCATGATCATTTAATCCTATCAAGATTTAGGAAAGTGGAACTACCTACATAAGAAGTAACCAATTATCCTCTTGAAGAACCTTACGTATGACACGTCGATCATTAATCACTGATTTCACATGCGAGTATTATTCCCGCTTATACATAAGTGAAACAGAGGAGCCTTTCTAGAGTCTATAGGGAGCACTTCCCGACTCTTTCTCGGTGTCTATAAAAACACGGGTTGACCAACTTGGTATGGAATCAGAAGTATCGACATACTAGAGTCGACTGTATAAAGTGAAAGGAATACTAGTGGGGAAGTGTTCATAGCTTATATGGTATTCAATATTACCATTTCGCACACCAATTCCCCACTTTGACTCGAACCTATAAGGTTGTAAAGTTGAACCCAAAACATTAACTAAATGACATCCTTCTGCCCCTGACCTTAGGGAGCCCCATAAAATAATCCATCGAGATCTGTTTCCACTTCCATGTGGGTACTGGAAGTGGAGATTCCCGCCAGGTCTCTGGTGCTCAATCTTGACCTGCTGACATACCAAGCATTTGTCCACGTGCTCGGCTACTTCATTCTTTATACCAAATCACCAGCAGTTCTGTCTCTGATCCTTATACATCTTACTAGCTTCAGGATGCACCGAATAGTCGGATGCTTGAATTTCCTGAAGGATGGTTTGTAAGATCTCAGGGACACTGCAGACGTAGATGCGATTTCCAAACCATAAGGATCCATCATCCCTTACGACAAAGCTTGGGGCTTTACCATCAAAGAAGTCAACGGTTCATCAGATCCATGAAGACTCCTGGGCTGTTTGTTAAGCCAAAGGGCATCACCACGAACTCATAGTGCCCATAACGTGTCCTGAAAGCAAACTTTGGAATATCCTCATCACGAATTTGGAGCTAATGGTAACTAGATCGAATGTCAATCTTGGAGAATACCTTTGCTCCCTCAAGTTAATCCAAGAAATCATTGATGCTTGGCAGTGAATACTTGTTCTTGATCGTCACTTTGCTTAGCTCACGTTAATCAATACATAGACGGAAAGAGCCGTCTTTCTTCTTCACAAACAGCACGGGAGCACACCAAGGTGAAACATTGGGTCGAATATAACCCTTCTCTAACAACTCTTCAAGCTGACTTTTCAATTATTGCATCTCAACGGGAGCCGTGCGATACGGGGCTTTGGAAATAGGAGAGGTTCCTGGCTCTAAGTCGATGGTGAACTCAATGAACCGCTTTGGAGGTAAACCATGAATATCATCGGGGAAAACATCAAGGAATTTCCGAACTACAGGAATATCGGAGATATGGACCGGGTCAGATGGCTGATCCTGCAGATAACATAAGAATCTGGCACCACCTTGACGTAACAATTTGGCTGCCTGCATTACAATAATAACACGACCATCCTACTCAGGAATGCACCCACGAAATCTGCACACAACCCTACGTCCGACGAAATGGTCATGATTCTCCATCCACAATCAATGATTGCAACATGGCGAGTAAGCCAATCCATACCGAGAATGACATCCTAAGAAAGGATCTGAAGCAGAACAAGATCGACAAGGTACTCATCGCCACTTATCGCGATGGGGAAATGGAATAAAATTTTCCTACCTCAAACTCTATCCCCATAAGGGAATTCCACCAATAAGGAATCATCTAGAGTACGTCACAGATTCTAATCAGAGTCTTTCAATAGTTTGCTCGGCTATAAAAGAATGAGAAGCACTCGAATCGAAAAGAATATTGATTGGCTCAGCTCAGAGATAGATAATACCTTGAGCCATAGGAGAAGCAGTGTCATCAAGACTACGCATTTTATGTAGTCGTGGACCCTGATGAGATAGCCCAATGACATTCTTCCCTTTGTTCACAGTCAGTTGTGAACCTGTAGGAATTTCGGTATTCTGATGGTACTGCTGATGAGATCTTAATCATTATCGTCTTCTGCAAAGACATACATCTCGACGAGTTTGTCCACTCTAGAGCTATGCTTTTGTGATGCTGCTTCTCTGTCTGACTTAGCATGCTCACACATCTCTTTTTGATCTCATCTCTAGCCTGATCACAATGTTTTTCCAGCTCATTCACAACCCGTTCCTTATTCCTTTATATTTCCCCAGTCTCCCTCACGCGGAGCCTCGGCCTCACTCTACTTGCTTGCAAAGCCTGAAATGCTTTCTCATCTGTTAGGGTTTCCAAAAAGGATATCTTCTTTGGCTCCTCCTCACTGGGACTTTGAGATGGTTCCATGTCATACACTCGGACGAGATTCTGGAGGTACTTTCTCCTCTTGTCATCCAGGGGAGCTGGAATGGATCTCTTTTCCCTTGCTGCCTTTTCCTCGCTGTAGAATCGAGGAGTTCCAAAATTATGTTCCAAAAACTCTCGGATGAGCTTCTTTCCATATTCTGTGGTTGCAGCTCCTTCAAGAGGGTCGACCAGGACATTCTTCCCCTTGGGTAGCTCCACTATTGCTTTTTCCACGACCTCCACCTTTGTGCTTGCGTCAGACTCAATGTCAGGGTTGTTATCTATCGAGTAGGGCGATGAGTCATCAGTACCCGAGCGAGATAATCCAGAAAGCGAGATTTAGAACACGAATAAAGAACTATAAGCTTAGTCTATGGCAGGAGCAGGAGCTTGAGCAGGATTATCGGACAATTATTTTTTTAAAAAATCATTTCCAAAACTGCTTACTTTTGTAATTAGAACTTAGTTTTGATAAAACCTTTGAAATTTACTTCAGAAATCATGAAATCCGAATGAAAACGTTTTAAAACCTAAAGCTCTGATACCACCTTCTGTACCACCCCTTTTTAAATCCCAAAGGAGTGTTGCAGGGCTAGTAAATCCGCAGACTTTAATGTCTTTGAATTCACCTGAGGCTTATAGGGACATGCAACCATGCTCCCATAAACAAGATGATAATTTAAATATAATAAAATAGGTGGAAGTAAATAAAATTTATTAGTTTAAAATATCTGATCGCAATAAAAATAAGAACACCAAAATCATAATGTATGAATAACTGAAATTAAAATAGCGAAGTAGAAACTATTAGAGGTTCAAAACTTGTAGTAAAATATTCAATAAATGACAGTCTGCTCTTCAACTCTCTCCTTCTCCACTGCTTGCACTAGACCTGTGGAATATGGTCTGATGTTTCGTGAGAACGAAGGACACCAGCCATCCAAGAAATAGGATGGTTAGTACAATAAAGACTAGCAAATAATAGGGAAAATGTTCGGATTTTAACCATGCAGTGACCATAAAACGGTATGTCATAGGTTAAGGGAAAGACACGAATATTTAAAGTGGAAACTGGTAAAAAGGCAAAATTCCAAACATGACTCAGATGATCGTGAAGATCGATGACATGATAAGATAAGGAACTATACCTCGAGTAAAAGTGAAGTATAATATAACTTAATTGATCACCTATTAATAATCTAAAATAATCACAATAATGTATATATGTAAATATAACATAATATAAAACGTAGTGACACGGGTCTAGACTCAACTACGACTGCGACCTGAGACTTTGAAGTCTAATAGGGACACGGGTCCAGACTCAACTAGGAATGCGACCTGAGACTTTGAAGTCTAGGGACACGGGTATAGACTCAACTAAGACTGCGACCTGAGACTGTTTGAAGTATAGATATTCCATGGAACCTTTTAGATTGAGCTTTACCCTATTCCCAACCTGCGAGATAACCCTCGCAACTGACTTTAAGTCAATCCGCACCACGTGAGATGCACATACTAATTATAAAAAATTTAATATTTAATACTAGGTGATCATAATAACGACATTAAACCAACAAGGACGTACAAGCACAAATATTTCAAAGGATCTTAATATCGCATGCCATTAATTTGCATGAAAGAAACAAGCAGGATATCTTGCACTTTAGGAAGAAGAAAATGGGCAACTTTCACTTATCTCCAGTTATAAACAAACAATCATATTTAATACGCATATCACTATAATTAATAATTGCCCATTAATTTATACTCATGTCAATTTATGAATAAGGAGATAAATCACATCAAGCAGACGGATATGCAATTTATCGAAATTGGCAAGGAAATTGGCCACAGGGTCGCATTCGACACGGAAGAATTTAAAAGGCACATCAAAAGAATCACGAAACACGCAAAGGGCGTTGAACGAAATCACTTGCCTTAACCTTCGATGATCAACTGATGACAACAAGGCGAGATTTTAGCACCTAATGAATCCAACTGAAAAAGGAACATTTAATATTGATATTTTATACGATTAACTTTACTTAACTCAATTTAAAATTGAATTAATTCTATAAAGTTACGAATATATACCAATATAAATTCCTCGGAGAGCGAGATCCGGCGGGAGTGCTTTGAGATGGCTTGGTGTCGCTGAAACTGGCAAGAATTGAATAGTTTAGAAAAATTGGCCGTCTAACTTAATAAATAATTAATTTAGAAAAAAGTAAGGGGTTTCTGTAATTTTAAATAAAAGAGATTAAAAACCTCAGATTTGGTTCGATGGAGTTATACGTACAGCGAAGACGAGCAGGGCGTAGGGACGAGGCTCGGCGCGGCTTTCCTCCGGTGTCGATGGCTAGCGGTGCAAACGAGGACCTCGGCGGCGGCTTGGGCAGTGGTGGGAGGCGGCGCTCGGACTGTGATGGGAGGCGGCAACAGGGGCGGCGATGGCTCCTTCCTCCGGCGGCAGCGAACAGGGGCGAGGGATACGACTCGCGTCTCCGGGCAAGGGCTGCGATGGAGTGGCTCAGGGTCGCCGGCGGAGGGCTGGGCTGCGGCGAGGGCTCGGACTCAGGTCGCCGGCGGTGGTGGTCTGCGGAGGTCGGGGACGCTCACGGCTCACGGCGTAACGGGAGAGAAGGGTGATGAGAGACGGCGAAGTTGGGATGTTATTTTTGGATTGTTTTTTTGGGAACCCTAAAGTTTGACGTGTATTTATAACGTTGATTTAGATTACAAGAAAGGTACTATATCGTTAATTTAGATTACAAGAAAGGTAGAGTTCTTGTTAAAATAAAGATTAAGGAAAAGGAATAAAAGAAGCGGGGAATAAAAGAAGCGGATAAAGACGGAGATAAAAATAGATTTCTCCACTTTAGCGGAATAAATGTTATTTAATTTAACTTCATAAATTAAATAATATGAGTGTTTAGAAGTTTTATCTAATTAAATCGACTCGTATACTTTTTAGAATAATTTAATTATTCTAATTCAAACCATATATCTTAGGTGAATTTATTAAATGACCAAATTCACAAGATATATACTATAGTTTGAATATAATATAGATTTATTTAATTAAATAAAAATAAGAAATAGCCCAAAAATAATTTTGGGTATGTCAGACTTTCCATATTTGGATGTGTCTAGCTGCCTACACTATGCGATGTGCTGCTATCAAACAGAGGACCTCGCTGGACCACATGTTCATCTTCCTAACTCTACGACATAGTAAAGATTGGTTATTGTCTGATTCCTTGTGTGGGGGTATTGTAGAAAGGGTATTGAGCAAGTTCGGTTGGAGGAAAAAATAGTTTATTGTCCGCGATCCATCCGGAGCCTCCTTGAACATTATCATCACTCTTGGCATCTATCAGCCTCCTTCTAAAAACAAAACTATCGCAACCGAAAAATGGAAATCTGCATTTATTCACGAGAGCCGTTTAGGGAAACGTAAGTATAAAGACATAGTAACCCCTGTTCTTTTGGAAATGTCTGGCCTTAATCTCCCACATCCTCGGGGTGGGTGTCAAACCTTTTCCTTTCTTGATTTTTATTTTCTTATTTTTATCGAACTTTTTCTGAAGTAAAGTTTCATTTTGGTCTGATTTTTGTTCCTGCACCTTTTTTTAGAGATGTTGCTGGATCATGGAAAGCTCTCAACGAGGGTCCGTGAGAAAAAGGGGAAGAGTGTCGTCATGACCCCAGGTGCTTCTGACTCACGAGCTAATGATAATCAGTACCAGATAATTCCACGCGATTCTCAACTTGCCACGGAGGTCAAACATGAGCAGCGGATTGTGGAGGTAGAACACAACTCGTCTAAGGACTATGTACCTCTCATTCATCGGGACAATAAGAGAAAAGAGGAGGAGATGGTGCCCGACAGGATCTCATCTGACAAGCCAATCACCAAATCGGAGATTGCAATGTCCGCATATAGGCAGCCTAGATTTACTCCTATTGACTTTGCAAAATTGGATATTCATGTGAAGAATTGTCCGCCCGAAAGGGATTATCTCCACCACCTCACAAATGAGGAGTTGTTGGACCAGGGGTGGAAGACGGGAGGTTGGGTGTGTTTTTTCGCGAGTTCATTTTCGCTTGATTGACAAACTTCTCTTTTCTGTTCGTTTTACGGTTTTGTTTATTGCGTGCTTTTGAAGGGTAACCTGCAATGGGCTGAAGTGACGGAACGATTGAGGGGGTGCAACAATCGTATGAGGGATTTGATAAAAGAAAACAAAAACCTGCAAGCCCGGGTGGCGAAACTGAAAGATGCGGAATTACAGGAGGGGACCATTAATAACTTGCCAGTGGCCCTGGAGATATTTGAGAAAGATTTGGAGGCGATGATGGGTGATCTTGACTTGTCGCGGATTGAGGTCTTGAATCTTCAAGAGAAAAACGCCGAGCACGAATTGCTAGCGGGGAAATTGGATAGCTGAGTTTGCGATGTCGAGGTTGAACTTAAGCAAGCCCGTGACGAGCTATTTGTTGGAAAGGGAAACTGGAGCGCTATACTTTTGGTGAGGATGTTGTTCTGACCGAAAATACACTTCACGACTATTTACTGACAGACGAGGGTTGAGAGTGGCTGAGGAAATCTCTTGAGAAGGATGGCGGGGATATCCTCTACAACTATCTATCTGAGGCTTTCACTAGAGGAGTGGAAGGTGGCGTTATTCAAAGCGTCAACCGTTTTGCCTATCTTGGCGATGCGGTGAAGATGTTCGTACTTAGCTTCGAGGGTGACGACATGGTACTTGAGGATCCTCAACGAGGCTTTCCTCTTTCACCTTCTGCTCCATTGGCCGAGATCCCAATGGTTAACCCCTATTGCGACCAGACAAACGATCCTCCTGCCGATATGTGAAAAAGTTGCCTTCCTGCTCTTTTTATCAAGCGTTTGGTTTTTTGGAAATGATTTGTAGCACGCCTTGGAACATTCTCACTTGCGTCGTAAGCGTATGCTTTATTGCGGTTTGTCTTTTGGTTGGATATTTTCACCCGCGGTATAAGCGTATGCTTTACCGCAATTTATATTTCAGTCTGTGAATATTCTGCTTCTAATTTTCAAACTTGGTTATTTTTTTGGTTATATTCTTGCTTTCTTGCATGGTGTTCGCTTGTTTCTATCTTTTCTTATGTTCGCGATACCCTTACGAATCTCCTGTTGTTGAGCGTTTTATAGAATAACTCGCGATATAACATAAATAAGGATTCACAACGTGTTTATATAAAATCTTTGTCGCTAGTGAGTGTCAAAAAGTTCCCACTTTTATTTATTGCGATGCATGTTAAAACGAAAGACTTAGTTTGTTACAAAATTTTTTTTGAGTAACTTTGGGGGATTTTTACACTTCTTCACAGTAGAGGAGGTCGTAGGAGACGTCTCATTTTTCTTCCGGTCCTGGTTGTTCTATTGCTACGTCAAAGTGTGAGTCTCCTTCGTATTCAAAGGCGAGACAACACCCAATTCTTAGGTTATTGATTCTCGCAAAATCTCTCCATCCTTCTGATAAGGAGAACCAATCCCCTTCATCTCTTTCCACTAACACGAGGAACTCTTGGTTTAGAGGGGAGCATAAGAAAATTTGGTCAAGCACTTCCTCTCCGAACTCTACGAAGATGTAAGGTAAAAATGAACCCGGGGTTTGGGAATGACATGACATTTGTGATAAAGGTGGGTGGGGAGATTCCCTTGAAACCATGTCAAAACTAGGCATGTTGTTCTGTATGGGATGTTGGTTTGGATATCATTGCGTGCCTATTTATATCAGCTTTGATGGGGTACCACGTGGTACTTAGTGGACTGCTTTTGATTTTTCTTGAGCAGCTAGATACATGTTGGATGCTTGTTTTGCAGGTAGTTAGCTGTCTTACGAGCGGTGGTAAGGTCGGCGCCGCCTGGAAAGTGGCTAGGTTTATCCCGATTGTTTTTGTCGTAGGAATGTTTATCTTTTGAAACCTCGTGGCATAAAAAGGGGCTAGCGGTGCCATTTTTTGTTGGCTTTATTTTTTGCCTTTATAAGGTGCGATATTATTGCCTTGTTGTTTCTTGCAACAATTTGATTAGTAATGACGTATGCGCTTCCGGTTTCTATTCTAGGTGTACCTGCTCCTCTCGTTCGAGGTTTTACAAGGGACATAATGGTGGAAAGACATCTGCACAGGCTTATAACTCTTATGTATTTGTTAAGAATTTTTGTTATGTATCGTTTTCTTTTTGAACTTGACGCTCATTTTGCAGCCTCTGTGTTATGTATATGGTGACTATGGTAACGAGGCTTTGGACCATGTTTATCTGTGGCTGCGAGTAGATGAGAACTTCTTTGTGAGGGTGGAGAGACTGAGCCCGGACTATTACTGGTTTACCGAGGGGTGGCGTGAGTTTGCGATTGTTAATAAACTTCAGGTTGGAACACATTTGATTTTTGAGTATGAAGGGAATTCTTATTTCGACGTTGTTGCTATTGATCCTAAACCTGACCAAAATGGTGATTTGGACTTCAAGGTTCGTTGTTGACCTTTTGGACTGATGGTTTAGGGAGAAGCTCGTCTTATTTCTTTGATGGTTTTGTCCTCATGCAGGTGTTATTCTGATGGTTAAATAACATTGTAGTGACCGTATGTATGATTATGCCTTTATGTGCATGTGTATGATGACTCGTTATCCTTGCTATAATGGTTATTTTCTATCGGTGTGCTAAATGCAAAGAGAATTTCATTAAAGTTACAAGGGTAATCTACCGCGTACCTTACGCGGAGGAGGATTACAAAAATTATATGAATAATCTCCAGCGTATTATACACGATGGATATTTTCAAAATATTGAATGTGATCTCCAACTTAGCAAACTCAAAGAAGATTTATCAAAATTACAATAGTAATCTCCAGCGTGTTACACGCGATGGAGAGTTTCAAAAATTGAATGTAATCTCCAGCGTAGGAAATGCGAAGCAGATTTATGAAAATTATAAGAGTAATCTCCAACGTATCTTACGAGATGGAGATTTTGAAAAAATTGAATGTAATCTCCAGCGCAGGAAACACGAAGGAGATTCATCAAAATTATAAGAGTAATCTCCAGCTTATCATATGCGATAGGTGGAGTTTGAAGGAAAAAGGGGTGTTCGGGTTGTGGGCTACCATTTATCGGGCGAGGTTGATGGTTAATGATACGTTTGGGATACCCGATCCTTCGCCTGTGGGCTCAAGATCAAGAACCACGCCGTATATTTGTCCGATCTTGCAATGCTCTTCCAATATCTCCTGATTAACAATTGAATTAAACTAATTAAAACCAACCATTCTTAACTTAAGAAATAGTTAAACTAAAAGATACGGAAAATCACTAATTTAATCTAAACTATATGATTTACTAACTAAAAGCTACAGGTTTATAACTTAAGAAAATTCTAACAAAACTAAAGCTATGGAAAACTAATTAACTAACTGAAATTAACAAGTAACAGCACAAATAAACAAGGAAAGCGACAAGAGAGAAGCGGAGGACTGGTGCGCGCGAGAAGATCCGGACTGCGCCGAATCAAGAACGTCTCAGGGGACTTGCTCGCTGGGAACAAGGCCAGACGCGGAAGAAGGAGGTTGCCTGGTGTTCGCCGGAAGCAACCGGTGCCTGTGAAGCGGAGCGCGCACGAGAGCGAGGATGTCGGTGAAGAGCGCGCGCGAGCGAAGCAGCGAGACAACGAGGGTGCGCGAGCGGCTGGAACGCGCACGAGCGCAGGGGCGCGAGCGCCTAGCGTAGGAGACCGGACGCTCTGCCACCAAGTATCGAGCTTCCTTGTCACGACGGGTTGGCTATGGCTGTGTTTGATTAATATTTGATCAAGATTGATCAAGGTCACGGTGATGGTGATTGAGTGCTGAAGGGGTAGATCACAAGAGCGATAAGGCTTTTGGGATTGAAATCGAAGAACCCTTTAATCCATAAAGGGGTTCCTCAATTCTATTCAATCTAATTAATTCAAAGTTGCATAACACGAATATATAGAAAACTTATGAGAGATCTAACCAATCCTTCCTTGCAAAAGAAAGGGGTTTGGATAGATTAATTCTATCTAAAGATAAATAAAATATTCCTAATATAAATATTTGCTAATAAGATAAATGTTCCATAACTTGGTGGCCAATGATTATATCTAGAAGAGATATAATTAATTCCACCTTATTTATCTAATTGCATAAAAATAACAAATTAACTAATAACATGGAACTCGGCCCACAAAGCCCACTCGACCATGTCATGTGTGTCTAGATCAAGGCGGGTGTAGACGAGTATTCATGAGCTCTGAGTGTGGACGCATGCTCACTTCCGGTGCTGGTGGTGTAACATTGAGCCAAGTGATCCAGGGTGGCCTGAACCCTTGCTCTAACGTTCCATGGCGACGGACAAGAAAGGCTTTAGTTGCAGTTTGAATCTTCTTAGCCCTTGAACGAGTGATAGGACGATCGAATGGAACCTTCATGTTGTCCTCAATGTCACCAGGAGTCATCGATATTTGAACGGCATCATTCTCCTCCACTTAACTTCGATTTGTTCTCAAATCGTCGTCAT
The DNA here is from genome assembly GCA_037127255.1 of Persicaria tinctoria. Taxonomy (NCBI): domain Eukaryota; kingdom Viridiplantae; phylum Streptophyta; class Magnoliopsida; order Caryophyllales; family Polygonaceae; genus Persicaria; species Persicaria tinctoria. The sequence continues at coordinate 83,719,887 of JBANSL010000006.1, forward strand.
AGTCATCGTCAGGCACGGACAAGGATAGATCGGCGACGTTGAATGTAGAATGGACGCTGTATTTATCGGCAGGGAGATCCAGCTTGTATGCATTAGGACCCATCTTCTGAACCACTCTGAATGGTCCATCTCCCCTGGGGTCCAGCTTAGATTTCCGTTGTTGCGGAAAACTTTCCTTCCTGAGATGCAGCCAGACCAGATCACCAACGTTGAACTGCACATCCTTGCGATGCTTGTCCTTCGTGGCCTTGTATTGCGCAGTCTTCCTCTCCAGCTGCGCCTTGGTACGCTCATGCAAGCTTTTGATGAAGTCCACTTGCTTAGCTGCATCCACGCTCTCCTTGTCCTTATATGGCCGAGGCATCATGTCCACAGGTGTTAAGGGATTTCGGCCATATACTACTTCGAAGGGGGTCAGCTTTGTTGCAGAGTGCCTAGACCTGTTATATGCAAATTCTACAAATGGTAGGCAGTCTTCCCACCTCCGGAGGTTAGTTCGCATCATGACTCTAAGGAGAGCCCCAAGAGTTCTATTTGTGACCTCAGTTTGGCCATCAGTTTGTGGGTTACAAGAAGTAGAAAATAACAATTTTGTACCCAATTTAGACCATAGAGTTTTCCAAAAAGAGCTTAAGAATTTAGGATCACAGTCAGAAACTATAGATAATGGCAATCCATGTAAGCGAACAACATCTTTGAAGAATAAATGAGCAACATGAATAACATCATCAGTTTTATGACATGGAATAAAATGAGCCATTTTGGAAAATCTGTCTACAACAACAAATATGGAATCATGACCCTTAGAAGTTCTAGGAAATCCTACAATAAAATCCATAGAAACATCTTCCCAAGGTGCATTAGCAATAGGCAAAGGTTGGTATAGACCATTAGCATTAGATTTCGATTTGGCTTTAGCACATGTAACACAACTTTTGACAAATCTCAGCACATAATTAGACATTTTAGGCCAAAAGTAATGTTCCTTAAGTCCAGCTAAGGTTTTTTCGAAACCACCATGTTCTCTAGATTCATGAATTTCTTGAGTTAACAATCGGCGAATAGAAGAAGATGGGATACAAAGCTTGCAAATCTTAAACAAATAACCATTATCAAGAAAATATGAATCAACTTCACCTTTAGACACACATTGAGCATATATAGTTTTAAAGAAACCATCAGAAGCATACAGTTCCTTTATCATAGAAAAACCTAAAACATGTGCATCCATATGGTTTAAGAGGACATACCTGCGTGATAGCGCGTCAGCTACCACATTATCCTTTCCCTTCTTGTGGTGAACCACGTAGGAAAAGGTCTCTATAAACTCCACCCATCGAGCAAGTCGCCTGCTGAGCACTGCTTGTCCTTTGAGATACTTTAGAGCTTCATGATCCGAATGAATCACAAACTCCTTAGGCCAGAGATAATGTTGCCAAGTCTGTAAGCAGCGAACCAGTGCAAATAGCTCCTTGTCGTAGGTAGAATAGTTGAGCTCAGCGGAGCCCAACTTTTCGCTGAAGTAGGCGATGGGACGCTTGTTCTGCAGCAGGACCCCTCCAATGCCAGTGCCAGAAGCATCACACTCGAGCTCAAAAGGTTGAGCAAAGTCAGGTAACTGCAGCACTGGGGCGTTTGCCAGGCGATCCTTGAGGGCGTCGAAAGCCTTTTGATGTGAGTCAGTCCACCGAAATGTCACATCTTTCTTTGTTAGCTCATGTAGGGGGGCGGCAATCAGGCTGAAGTCCTTGACAAAACGTCGATAGAAGCCAGCAAGGCCCAAGAATGAGCGGACATGAGTGGGTGTGTTCGGCCTGGCCCACTCCTGAATAGAACGAATCTTCTCCTCATCCACCTTCAATCCAGATGCAGTCACTACAAAATCAAGAAAAATGGTAGACTCGGATGCAAAAGAACACTTCTTTAAATTGGCATATAATTTTTCTTTCCTAAGACAATCAAAGACCAATTTTAAGTGACTTAAATGATCATGCATATTCTTACTATAGATTAATATATCGTCAAAATAGACAACGACAAATTTCCCTAAGTGTCTTCTAAGCACATGGTTCATAAGCCTCATAAAAGTAGAAGGTGCATTTGTCAAACCAAAAGGCATTACTAACCATTCATATAAGCCATACTTAGTTTTAAAAGCCGTTTTCCATTCATCTCCCTGTTTCATCCTAATTTGATGATATCCACTTCTAAGGTCAATTTTAGAAAAAATAGCAGCACCATGAAGTTTATCAAGCATATCATCTAAACGAGGAATAGGGTGGCGATACTTAACCGTTATTTGGTTGATTGCGCGAAAATCAACACACATGCGCCAGGAGCCATCCTTCTTAGGAACCAAAATGACAGGCACGTCATAGGGAGACAGGCTTTCTCGAACAAAGCCCTTATCCATCAATTCTGTGACTTGGCGTTGCAGCTCCTTTGTTTCCTCAGGACTAGCTCTATAAGCGGCGCGATTAGGCAAGGCTGCCCCAGGGACAAAGTAAATCTGGTGTTCAATACCTCTAATAGGAGGCAAGCCTTGGGGTAGCTCAGCTGGAAGCACATCTAGATAATCCTGCAGAAGTGCAGCAATAGGTGCAGGAATATGACTCAATTCAACATTAAGTAATACTTGTTTCATTACCAGAAGAATATGAGGTCGATGAGCATTCCATGTGATGGTCCCTTGCTGAGGTTGAGAGACCAAAGATCGACGTTCTACAGAGCCCTTAAGTGAAGCAGAAGAGGCCTTGGCGGACGTCGAGTGGGAAGGAAGGGCTGTCGAGGGAGCCGCGGGCGCTGCTGGTTGGGCTGCGGGCGCGGCAGGGGTGGCAGCGGGTGCGGCCTGTTTGGCCGAGAGCTCTTTGAGCTTTTCCTTCCGCTCAGCTTCCTTCTGGGCGTCTTGTTGTTGCTGCTTGCGAACCTGGTCCTTCAGAATAGTTTGTGGCGAAAGGGGTAGGAGAGTAACTCTCCTCCCGTCATAGGTGAAAGTATATGTATTTGCACGACCATCATGAAGAACAGAACGATCATATAACCAAGGATGCCCTAACAATATATGACTACAATCCATGCGAGCAACATCACATAAAATTTTATCATGAAAAGATCCCATAGAAAGAGAAACTAAACATTGTTTGGTGACCATTATATCAGATCCATCATCAGTGATACCATTTAATCCATAGTGAGTAGCACGAGGAGTAGTAGTTAAATGGAGGAAATCCACTACCTTTTCATTGATGAGATTGCAGCAACTCACACCATCGATGATGAGGTTTAAGGTAGCTTCGAGAACCACACATCTAGTGTGGAAGATGTTCTCCCCTGATCAGCCATAGGAGACTCCTGAATGTGTAGGACCCGCCGGTTGACAAGGCAGAGGACGTTGTCATATTCTGATGTGTCGATCTCCTCAATAGATTCAAACGGTTGGTCCTCCTCCACTTCACTCGAAATTACATGGTCCTCAACAGTCTCATCCTCATAGTAATGGTCTCCCAAATCATTGAGAAGAACCTTCCTTTTCTGAGAGCAATTGCGAGAGACATGCCCAGAACCACCACAAGTGAAGCAACGAATGTCTTTGGTGCGATTTGTAGACGTTGCGGCAACACTTCTAGTTTCAACCTGATAACCCTGTTGAGGTAAGTTGGAAACTCCCTTTTGCTGTATAGAAGGGTTAGAAGTATAAGGTTTAGATTGACTAGAAGGGTTAAAGGGAACAAACCTACGACCTTGAGAGGTCTGGTCAAATCGACTCCTCTGCTGCCGAAACTGCTGTTGCTGTTGTTCATACAGAAGTTGTGCTTTATGAGTCAAAGTGTTAATATCTCTAATGGAATGGATATATAAAGGATTTTTAATAGAAATATTAAGACCAGCAAGAAATTGAGTACACAAAGCACGTTCAGTAAGATAAACATTAGCCTGATGGGAGAGTCGTTCCAGCTCATCCCTGTAGTCATTAGGAGAGTGAGTTCCTTGGCGGCAGGTCGCCAGTTGCATTCTCATGGACTCTGTGTATTCCTCAGGCACATGTCTCTTCTTTAGAAGATAGCGAAGTTATGGCCAGGTTTCAACAGGTTGCTTGTCCTGACGACGACGCATCTCACGAGTGCGGAACCACCAGGTGCGAGCTTTACCTACTAAATGCAATATAACAACTTCCAACTTCTCCGTTTCCTCATAGCGTAAATGTTCAAGCATATAGTCAGTATGATTTTCCCAAACAAGATAAGCTTCAGCATCAGTGTTACCATCAAAGGTTTCTAATTTAAGCTTAACATCTCGTCTCTGTATAGCTTGAGCATTATCAAATCTAGGATGACCAAAATTATTAGGGGGTAAATCATCAAAGTTAGGATTTACCTCATGGTAAGCATCCTCCAAATGTGGATGCTCATACAGATCATTGTTGCTGCGGCTGTCATCCCAGTTAGCACGGCCATGCGGTGGTTGCTGTTGACGCTGATAGAACCTCCCTTGCTGTTGATGCTGTGGCGGTATATACTCACGACGATCTTGGTTGCCATTGAAGCCGTCTAGATGATCGTTGTCATTTTCTCCAGTGAAAGGATTAGGAGGAGCAGACTTAAGCGGTATATACAATTGACCAGAAGGGGGGGGGGTTTAACAGTATAAGAAGTATTACCTACAGGGGGCACGTTACCTGAAGGTGGAGTGGGGTTGACTGGAGGTGTGGGGCCAGCAGGAGGCGGCATACCACCTTGGGGTGTAGAACCAGAAGCCTCATGTTGTTTCCTCTCCTTCAGGTGTCGCAAAACACCATTTATAGACCGAGTAGTAACCAGGTTAGCTTGTTGGGTTAGTTGATCATGGAAGCGCTTGTTCCAACGTTCCTCAACAACTTCAAGCTCTTTCCTATGTTCTTCCTTAGCAGCTTCGAGTTATTTCCTATGTTCGTCCCTAGAAGCTTTAGTAGCGGCCTGAATAATACGGTCCAAGGTCTCATCGGAAATAGGGATAGGGGGAGTAAGGGTAGTTCCCTCGGCTGCCATGTTCCTACAATATCAGAAGAGCAACAAGTAACCGAAGCAAAGACCAGAAACCAAGTAATGCAAGCTCTAGTGATTCCTAAGAGTGATTCAAGTTTTTAGAAACCAAAGAGCGAGAAAACAAGGCACAATATTCAAGCAATTCCCCTGGACACAGAATTTTGCAATATTGAAGACAGCAAGTAATAATCAAAATTGCAATTTAAATCAGCCACAAGTCGGATATCAAGGATAGCAAGTATAAACAAGCGGCTAATGTGTCTAGAATAAGATATACAATGTGTTGCTTGAATAATATGAATGTGTAACAATAGCAATCACAAGGGCAATCAAGTGCACACACTCCGTCAACTATTATCTGACGGTTGCAACACGGTTCAGAGAAAAAGGGGTGTGACCAAGGCTCCAGTGTCGGCACAGCACAAAATCACACAAGCAGGGTTCTTTTGTAATGCTTAAAACCAATTAGATCATCTAACATGTAGCAATCAAAGAACTAACAAGGAAGAGTTACTAACTCACCAATGTAAGATGAAGAATGCTCTATATAGATTTTGTTTTTTTTTTTGAATGGATGTTCTCGGCTTTTTACTGTTTTTTTTAACTAAGAACGAGCTGCTGTAATAGGAAGGCAGCAATCGAAGATTGAAGAGGAAGAAAAAAATAACAAGCTACGATGATCTAAAAGTAAGCAAAAATAAAGAAAATAGGGAAAATAGGCTAGAAACTGGAGAAATTTGGGTTCTTTAGTGGTACAAGTTTATATAATGCTTTTAATCAAAGAATCACAGTCATAGGCATGATATGTAGCAACTAGGAATAAAAGATCACAACTTGCAGTCAAAAACTCAATATCTTCAAAATTAAAGATCCAACAAAGAATAACAAAAATAAAGTGCCAATTTTTATAGGTGAATAATAAGATTTAACTTTTATGCAGCGGCTATGGTGAAAAATAGGCACGAAAAATAAATCACTCAAATAAGAAATAAAGAGAGTGAAGAACTTGCATTAACCTGAAATCCGATACCACTTGATACGTTTGGGATACCCGATCCTTCGCCTGTGGGCTCAAGATCAAGAACCACGCCGTATATTTGCCCGATCTTGCAATGCTCTTCCAATATCTCCTGATTAACAATTGAATTAAACTAATTAAAACCAACAATTCTTAACTTAAGAAATAGGTAAACTAAAAGCTACGACAAATCACTAATTTAATCTAAACTATATGAATTACTAACTAAAAGCTATAGGTTTATAACTTAAGAAAATTCTAACAAAACTAAAGCTATGGAAAACTAATTAACTAACTGAAATTAACAAGTAATAGCACAAATAAACAAGGAAAGCGACAAGAGAGAAGCGGAGGACTGGTGCGCGCGAGAAGATCCGGGCTGCGCCGAATCAAGAACGTCTCAGGGGACTTGCTCGCTGGGAACAAGGCCAGATGCGGAAGAAGGAGGTTGCCTGGTGTTCGCCGGAAGCAACCGGGGCCTGTGAAGCGGAGCGCGCACGAGAGCGAGGATGTCGGCGAAGAGCGTGCGCAAGCGAAGCAGCGAGACAGCGAGGGTGCACGAGCGGCTGGAACGCGCACGAGCACATGGGCGCGAGCGCCTAGCGCAGGAGACCGGACGCGCTGCCACCAAGTATCGAGCTTCCTTGTCACGACGAGTTGGCTATGGCTGTGTTTGACTAATATTTGATCAAGGTTGATCAAGGTCACGGTGATGGTGATTGAGTGCCGAAGGGGTAGATCACAAGAGCGATAAGGCTTTTGGGATTGAAATCGAAGAACCCTTTAATCCATAAAGGGGTTCCTCAATTCTATTCAATCTAATTAATTCAAAGTTGCATAACATGAATATATAGAAAACTTATGAGAGATCTAACCAATCCTTCCTTGCAAAAGAAAGGGGTTTGGATAGATTAATTCTATCTAAAGATAAATAAAATATTCCTAATATAAATATTTGCTAATAAGATAAATGTTCCATAACTTGGTGGCCAAGAATTATATCTAGAAGAGATATAATTAATTCCACCTTATTTATCTAATTGCATAAAAATAACAAATTAACTAATAACATGGAACTCGGCCCACAAAGCCCACTCGACCATGTCATGTGTGTCTAGATCAAGGCGGGTGTAGACGAGTATTCATGAGCTCTGAGTGTGGACGCATGCTCACTTCAGGTGCTGGTGGTGTAACATTGAGCCATGTGATCCAGGGTGGCCTGAACCCTTGCTCTAACGTTCCATGGCAACGGACAAGAAAGGCTTTAGTTGCAGTTTGAATCTTCTTAGCCCTTGAACGAGTGATAGGACCATCGAATGGAACCTTCATGTTGTCCTCAATGTCACCAGGAGTCATCGATATTTGAAAGGCATCAGTTAATGTAGGACCAAATGGGTCTCTTTATAGCAGCAGGGGAGGGGTCACGTGATGTGATTCATGACCTTCTATTGTTATGTTTAATTGGGAAATATGGCATTGGATGTAGACTGGGATATGTTGATATTACCCGTGAATTAGGGAACTGTTTATTGATTTAAAATGTGTAGATGGTTTGATAGGGCTCGGAAAAGATTCTTTCCATGTGTACGACATGCAGAGTACATTGGGAAGTTTAGATTTAGACCATCTGTCTCATTCAGTGTATATAATAATTGTTGATGTGGACCAGATAATTTTTATATCGTTTTCTGCATGCATTTCATATCACTGGATTAGAATTATGCAGAATCTATGTAGTTTATTCTTATTTGCCAAATTATGGAGTCTACACTAGTTTCTGTTTAATTCCGCAGAAATTGACGCATTTCACAACAATTCAGAGAAAGGAAGAAAATCGGGAATAGCTCGAGGTCCAATACAGGAAGTCTAAGATCAAGAAGCAGCTGAACCAGGACACGTCGAGCAGAAGAGAAGAAGAAGCACTCGACAAAGAATAGTCGACTTCGACTACTCTAGTCGATTTCGAGCACTCTAGTCGAAATTCCACTAGTCGCGCACACGAGCAGCAAAGTCACTCGAGAAAAGAAGTTCTTGACGTCGAGTACTTTACTCGATGTCGAGTACACGTCGACTACCACCATTTTACCCGAGCTTGAGTGGAAATCCGAGGAGAAGAAAACTACTCGATGTCGAGTATACTACTCGATGCCGAGTACTCCCCAAAATCAATCCGAGTCGAAATCGAGTGGAGCCCAAACTATGTGGATTAGTTGCAAGTGAAGGCACGAGATATTCTATCAAGACAAGAGAAGATCTATTAAGATGGAACATGTTTATCCACTTTAGTCTTATTTCCCTTTAGAGATTTATTTGTTTTGCTTTAAATATTTATCATTTATCTTTAGATAGATAGGAATAGATATAGATAGATTATTCTTTCCTTGGATAGCGAGGATTGAATACTATAAATAAGGCCTTAGGGGATGAATTTGGCTTCGATCGGTTGTAAGTTTTTGTTTGATTCAATGCAAGTTATTTCCCTTTTATTATCGATGAGTTTCTTTATTATGGCGAGCGAGTAGTCACCCAACTTCTAGGGTCGGGGTAAGCCCGACGGTAGCCATGTAAGGTAATACGATAAAGGTACGACTTTTAATGCAATTTCGTCTTCTATCCCTACGAGCATGATTCTTTTACGACAGCCGAAGGTGATCCTTGTTTGTGTTATTGAAGCGAAAGTGATTTTAATACAAGGATTAATTATGTGAAAAGGGTTAGTAACAATTAAGGTTTATGCGAAAGCCTCTATATTCCTACTTGTTAATAACGAAAGTTATTTGATGAAAGACGTGATCTTTTATTACCTTTAGCACGATTCTTATGTGGTTATCGTTATGGCATTGATTCCCTGATTATGGAAATCTTTTAGTTTATTGAATTTCCCATAAATTTCGTGTTTATTCTGCTTTATTTCCGCTCACAAAGTTACGTTTTCGTTCACTGCATTACTCGATCTCGACCAATTCTAGTCGACGTCGAGTACTCTATTCTACTCGACTTGCTCTGTTTTCGCTTATATTGCACGGTTTTGCAGGTCTAGTCGACTGAGTAGTTGATATCGAGTACTCTACTCGAGATTAAGGATCTGCTGGTCGAATTCGAGAGGATTTTGGGATTGAAAAGGCGAGCACTGACACGCTTCCTCGTGGATACGATCATGAATACCCTACCACTACAGTGGGAGGGTTTCTTGTATTTTATTTGATGGGACATGGAGTTAGTTTAATTTTATATTTCGATTAATTTTGGTAACTGGTTTCCCTCCTACGCCATTCTGTAGTATATAAAGGTGTGTAGGTTGTGTATTATAATTCAACCAACATTTGCTCTTGTTCTTGGCTCTTTGATCTTGGTAGAGAAAAAATGGTCTTGTCGGATTCTGGAATGCGAGATTTTTATCGATCTATTGATGTCGAGGAAAGGCTCCATCACTTGGTGAGATTATATTGGTTTGCGACGTTTTCTTTTTGTATCGCGATTCGTTTTATACGTTTGATGTTTTATTGCAGCCCCTCCCTTACTTTTTTTTGAAAGAATGTATGGCCATGTGGTGATGGATCGAGTTTGCTTGGTATTTTCAAGCGGACGGGAATTTCATGTTCCGGTTTCTAAGGATTGGTTTAACCATTGGTGGCTGACCGAGGGGTGGAGTAACTTCGCGATTGATAGTAGCCTTCGCGCTGGAGCGATGATGGCACTTTTTAAACATATAAGGGGGCATCGCTTTAAGATTACTGTTCTTGAAGATGAAGAGTGACATTGTTTTGTAATGATTTTAATCACGATTGAATAAATGTGGACTTCATTTGTTTATAATAAATATAGCAGGTGATTCGTTCATTTTGCTTTTATTCGTCCTGCTTTTCTAATTAATTGACTTCTCTTGATTCGGTCGTGGTCTATTTGGCTTTTTTTTTGTGTGATGATGTATCCGATTATCACGTTCCATTTTTGTAGAGGGTTATTTTTTGAGAATCGCGATTCAATCTGTTGACGTTCGGGCAAATCACTGGTCACTTGTAAGTTGAGCGACTGTTCCCTGACTTGACATGGGTAAGCAGAATGGCAAGAGTGTTGTCCTTTTGTTTTGCCACGTGTATTACATGTAGAGTACTTTGGGAAAGTTTGGATTAGGGCAATCTTTTACGTACAATGTATTTAATAAATTATGACAATGACTAAGTTAGCAGCGTTCATTTAATAAATTATAACAGACTTCGTGCTGGTCCTTCGCTGATAACCTTTAAACATGAAGGGCGTCATCATTTTAGTATCATCGTAATGAAAGCGAGCGTATAAGGCTGCTTTTGTGATGTTTTCACTGTTTTTTACAAGGATCCGTCCGCTGGACGTTCCTATGTTTTGTTTGTAATCTGTTTGGTCTCGGTTTCTCTTATATTCATGTTTTTTTGCTTATTTTATGTCAAAATATCCTAAACATAGAGAAACAAATTTTCGTCCTTTGTTTTATTTCAACGTCTGCTTGTATGTTTATGTTGAGATACGCATGGTTGCTAATTTTATTCTCCTTAAAGGCTTGTATTCACATCCGTGTTTGAAAGACACGCGACTGATAAATTTATCCTGCGTGGACTCTTGTTTGCACATCCATGTTCGAAAGACACGCGACTGCTAAATTTATTCTCCGTAGAGGCTTGTTTGCACATTCGTATTTGAAATACATGCGATTGCTAAATTTATTATCAATAGAGGCTTGTAGGCACATCCGTGTTTGAAAGACATGCGATTGCTAAATTTATTCTCCATAGAGGCTTGTGTGCACATCCGTGTTCGAAAGACACACGATTGCTAAATTTATGCTATGTAGAGGCTTGTGTTCACATCCGTGTTTGAAAGACACACGATTGCTAAATTTTTTCTCCGTAAAGGCTTGTTTGCACATCCGTGATCGAAAGACACACGATTATTAAATTTATGCACGTGAGAGGGATGATAGTGGGCTTGAAACTTTCATTTATATATATGAAGAGGTATACCAATTCAGGATTCATGTTGACTCATATACATGGAAAAATCTAAGTCATCGGGTTTCCAAAGTACATAGTCATAGTCATGCGAAGTATGCTTTGAGGTTTTTGGTATTCCTTGACTTCGCAAGGATAGCCCCGTCTGAATTTTGAAGCATAAAGGAGCCCTTTCCTACCTCTTTGTGGATGACATAGGTACCTTGACGTGCTCGGACCCGGGCTCGAGCAAAAGGACGGGCGACGAGAGTTCCGAGAGGACGGGAAGCTTGGACAGTTTCTGGAGCAGCAGGGCAGTCTTCAAAGATTTCCGATTTCCTGTCGATTGGCTCGGCTTCTGGCGACGTGCAAGTACTACTTTTGTAGACCTTGAAGTCGCGGTCGGGGATTGGGGCAGATCTCGTCAATCGGAGGTCAGACAAAGCGGGAAATTGCGTTTTACCGTGATGTCGCTTGTGAAGAGGCGAGTCCAAATGGGGCTTGTTTAAGAGGGATTGAAGGGCTGCTTTTGGGGATGATTGAGGGTGATAATGGGGTTGTGGAAGGCCTTAGAATGGTGGTAAAGTAGGGGATGGGGGATGAGGGATATGTGATGCAAGATCGCTCTCGGCCTCGCACTCTGAGCTCTCTCCAACACTCGATCTTCTGCACTCTCGGCCTCGCACTCCGAGTGTTTCCGACCCTTTGATTCCGTTGTCTCTCACTAGGGAATCGCTCTTAGCATCCCACCAAGAGGTTTTATCCGGCATCTCACCAAGATAGATTGTGTTCCTTAACCCGAAACGAAGGAAGCACAAAGCTCAGATTTTTCTCAAATTCAACTTGTATTAGAAAATGGCAAGCCTTACAAAATATATAGGAGAAAATTGTTGCCTCTTAAGTGTTTACAACCGATGTGGGACATTTTTTGATAGAAAAATAAAGGAAAAATCTATGAGTCTAGATCACATCATCCTCCCCTCATTTGAAAAAGATTCGTCCTCGAATCTTACGTTGCCCTTCCAAAAGGTACGATACGCCCCTGTACGTTGTATCTGCGTAAGGTATTGATGGTCGGTCTTGCAAAAGCTCTCGAATCTACTTGTCCCTTCCAAATGGTACATTACGCCCCTGTACGTTGGATCTGCGTAATGCACTTTAATGGTTAGTCCTGCACAAAACTCAACCGGATGGTTGTGGATGCTTGTGACAACAACACAAAAAGATTGAGGAACCCTATCTGGAAGCTCTGATACCACTTGATGTGCTCGGGAACTCTCTGAGCCGCCAGGATTGATTACGAGGTTCCTCCATTATTTGAAGAGATGAACTTTCTACTAGTAACCGGATATGTATGGCAAAATTTGCAGGCCTCTCACCCTTGAACCTCCCACACTCGATCTCAATCCTCTCAGAATCGCACTCTGAGGATCTCGACCCTTCGACACCTTCGCCTCTCACTAGGGTGTCTCCCTGGGCATCTCACCAAAGGGTTTTGTTTTTAGCATCTCACCAAAAACATGATCCTTAACCCGGAATCAAAGGACGGAAATGTGCTTAACTTTTCACTCAAAAATTCAACTTGTATTAGACAATGGCAAGCCTTACAAAATTTATAGGAGAAATTCTAACCTCCTATATGTTTACAAGCGATGTGGGATGCTTTTTAAATAGAAAAATCTATAAGTCTAGATCACATCATCCTCACCTCCTTTGAAAAAGATTCGTCCTCGAATCTTGCATTGCCCTTCCAAAAAATACGATACGCCCTTGTACGTTGGATCTGCGTAAGGTATCGATGGTCGGTCCTACAAAATCTCTTGAATCCATAAGGCCCTTCCAAATGGTACATTACGCCCCTTTACGTTGGATCTGCGTAATGCACTTCAGTGGTTAGTCCTGCACAAAACTCCAATGGATGGTTGTGGATGCTTGTGACAACAACACAAAAAGATTGAGGAACCCTAGCCAGAAGCTCTGATACCACTTGACGTGCTCGGACCCGGGCTCGAGCAAAAGGACCGGCGATGAGAGTTCCGAGAGGTTGGGAAGCTTAGACAGTTTCTAGAGCAACAGGGCAGTCTTAAAAGATTTCCGATTTCCCGTCGATTGGCTCGGCTTCTGGCAACGTGCAACTACTACTTTTGTAGACCTTGAAGTCGCGGTCGCGGATTGGGGCAGATCTCGTCAACTGGAGGTCAGACGAAGCGGGAAATCGCGTTTTACCGTGATGTCGCTTATGCAAAGGCGAGTCTAAACGGGGCTTGTTTGAGAGGGATTGAAGGGCTGCTTTTGGGTGACGTTTCGGGGGTTTGATACATTTGGGATACCCGATCCTTCGCCTGTGGGATCAAGATCAAGAACCACGCCGTATATTTGCTTAGATCTTGGAATGCTCTTTGATATCTCCTGATTTGGAATAATTTAAACAAGTAATTAAAATTCTGAAATAGCGACAGTTTTCACACTTAGTAAATTTCAGCAAATAAAAGCTACAGATTTAGCGACAGAAAGAGAGGAGCAAGGGACTGGCTCGCGGGAGCACTAGGCAGACAGGCGCTTCAGCCTTAGGGTGTGCGTGCGGGTGAGCGAAGAACTCCTCTCGCTGGGAGCGAGTGTGATGGCGAGCGAGAGCGGGGGCGGGCGCGCCTGGGAGCACGCGGGAGCGCCGATGACTGGGAGCGCAGGAGCGGGAGCGAGAGCGAGGCGCCTGGGCCCCGCGCTCGCTGGGAGCGATCCTTCGCAGCGAGTGTCTCCAAGCGCTGGCTCCTCGGAAACGCTGGCTGTGTCGAGTAGGGCTGAGTACTGAGATTCATCAATCTCGACGAGAACCAAGGTGAGGGTTTGGTGATGGTGTTGCCGAAAGCTCTCAAGAACATAGAACAATGATAGTGTTTGGATTGATAACCAAGAACCCTTTAATCCATAAAGGGGTTCTCAATTCTGTTAAATCTAATTAATTCAAAGTTGCATAACATGAATATATAGAAAACTTATGAGAGATCTAACCAATCCTTCCTTGCAAAGGAAAGGGGTTTGGATAGATTAATTCTTCCTAAAGATAAATAAATTAAACATAAGATAAATAGTTTCTAATGAGATAGATATTTAATAATATGGTGGCCAAGGATTATATCTAGAAGAGATATAATTAATTCCACCTTATTTATCTAATTGCATAAAATAATAACATAGGTAATTAATAACATGGAACTCGGCCCACAAGGCCCACTCGGTCAAGCCCACTCGGCCAAGCCCACTCGGCCATGTCATGTATGTCAAGATCAAGGCGGGTGTAGACGAGTCTTCATGAGCTCTGAGTGTGGACGCAAGCTCACTTCCGGTGCTGGTGGTGTAACCTTGAGCCAAGTGATCCAGGGTGGCCTGAACCCTTGCTCTAACGTTCCATGGTGACGGACAAGAAAGGCCTTAGTTGCAGTTTTAATCTTCTTGGCCCTTGCACGAGTGACAGGACCATCAAATGGAACCTTCATGTTGTCCTCAATGTCACCAGGAGTCATCGATAATTGCACGGCATCATTCTCCTCCACTTGACTTCGATTTGACCTCAAATCGTCGTCAGAGTCATCGTTAGGCACGAACAAGGATAGATCGGCGACGTTGAATGTAGAATGGACGTTGTACTTATCGGCAAGGAGATCCAACTTGTATGCATTAGGATCCATCTTCTGAACCACTCTGAATGGTCCATCTCCCCTGAGGTCCAACTTAGATTTCCATTGTTGCGGAAACCTTTCCTTCCTGAGATGCAGCTAGACCAGATCACCAACGTTGAAATGCACATCCTTGCGATGCTTGTCCTTCGTGACCTTGTATTGCGCAGTCTTCCTCTCCAACTGCGCTTTGGTACGCTCATGCAAGCGCTTGATGAAGTCCACTTGCTTAGCTGCATCTACGCTCTCCTTTTCCTTGTATGGCCGAGGCAGCATGTCCACATGAGTGAGTGGATTTCGGCCATATACCACTTCGAAGGGGGTCAGCTTTGTTGCAGAGTGCCTAGACCTGTTATATGCAAATTCTACAAATAGTAGGCAGTCTTCCCACCTCCGGAGGTTAGTTCGCAGCATGACTCTAAGGAGAGCCCCAAGAGTTCTATTTGTGACCTCAGTTTGGCCATCAGTTTGTGGGCGACAAGAAGTAGAAAATAGCAATTTTGTACCAAATTTAGACCATAGAGTTTTCCAAAAAGAGGTTAAAAATTTAGGATCACGGTCCGAAACTATAGATAATGGCAACCCATGTAAGCGAACAACATCTCTGAAGAACAAATTAGCAACATAAATATCATCATCAGTTTTGTGACATGGAATAAAATGAGCCATTTTGGAAAATCTGTCTACAACAAAAATATGGAATCATGACCTATAGAAGTTCTAGGCAATCCTACAATAAAATCCATAGAAACATCTTCCCAGGGTGCATTAGCAATAGGCAAAGGTTGGTATAGACCATTAACATTAGATTTCGATTTGGCTTTAGCACATGTAACACAACTTTTCACAAATCTCAGCACATAATTAGACATTTTAGGCCAAAAGTAATGTTCCTTAAGTCCAGCTAAGGTTTTTTCGAAACCACCATTTCCTCTAGATTCATGAATTTCTTGAGTTAAGAATCGGCGAATAGAAGAAGATGGGATACAAAGCTTGCCCATCTTAAACAAATAACCATTATCAAGAAAATATGAATCAACTTTACCTTTAGACACACATTGAGCATATATAGTTTTAAAGAAACCATCAGAAGCATACAATTCCTTTATCATAGCAAAACCCAAAAGATATGCATCCATATGGTTTAGGAGGACATACCTGCGTGATAGCGCGTCAGCTACCACATTATCCTTTCCCTTCTTGTGGTGAACCACATAGGAAAAGGTCTCTATAAACTCCACCCATCGAGCAAGTCGCCTGCTGAGCACTGCTTGTCCTTTGAGGTACTTTAGAGCTTCATGATCCGAATGAATCACAAACTTCTTAGGCCAGAGATAATGTTGCAAAATCTGTAAGCAGCGAACCAGTGCAAATCGCTCCTTGTCGTAGGTAGAATAGTTGAGCTCAGCGGAGCCCAACTTTTCACTGAAGTAGGCGATGGGGCGCTTGTTCTGCAGCAGGACCCCTTCAATGCCAGCGCCAGAAGCGTCACACTCGAGCTCAAAATGTTGAGCAAAGTCAGGTAACTGCAGCACTGGGGCGTGTGTCAGGCGATCCTTGAGGGCGTCGAAAGCCTTTTGATGTGAGTCAGTCCAGCGAAATGTCACATCTTTCTTTGTCAGCTCATGTAGGGGGGCGGCAATCAGGCTGAAGTCTTTGACAAAGCGTCGATAGAAACCAGTAAGAGCCAAGAATGAGCGGACATGAGTGGGTGTATTCTGCCTGGCCCACTCCTGAATAGCACGAACCTTCTCTTCATCCACCTTCAATCCAGACGCAGTCACTACAAAACCAAGAAAAATGGCAGACTCGGATGAAAAAGAACACTTCTTTAAATTGGCATATAATTTCTCTTTCCTAAGACAATAAAAAACCAATTTTAAGTGACTTAAATGATCATGCATATTCTTGCTATAGATTAAGATATAGTCAAAATAGACAACGACAAATTTTCCTAAGTGTCTTCTAAGCACATGGTTCATAAGCCTCATAAAAGTAGAAGGTGCATTTGTTAATCCAAAAGGCATTACTAACCATTCATATAAGCCATACTTAGTTTTAAAAGCCGTTTTCCATTCATCTCCATGTTTCATCCTAATTTGATGATATGCACTTCTAAGGTCAATTTTAGAAAAAATAGCAGCACCATGAAGTTCATCAAGCATATCATCTAAACGAGGAATAGGGTGGCGATACTTAACCGTTATTTGGTTGATTGCGCGATAATCAACACACATGCACCAGGAGCCATCCTACTTAGGAACCAAAATGACCGGCACGACACATGGAGATAGGCTCTCTCGAATAAAGCCTTTATCCATCAATTCTGTGACTTGGCGTTGCAGCTCCATTGTTTCGTCAGGACTAGCTCTATAAGCGGCGCGATTAGGAAAGGCTGCTCCAGGCACAAAGTCAATCTGGTGCTCAATACCTCTAATAGGAGGCAAGCCTTGTGGTACTTCAGCTGGAAGCACATCTAGATAATCCTGCAGAAGGGCAGCAATAGGTGCAGGAATATGACTCAATTCAACATTAAGTAATACCTGTTTCATTACCAGAAGAATATGAGGTCGATGAGCATTCCAAGCGATGGTCCCTTTCTGAGGTTGAGAGACCAATGATCGACGTTCTACAGAGCCCTTAAGTGATGTAGAAGAAGGCTGAGTCGATGTTGAGTGGGGAGGAGGAGGCGCTAAGGGGGCTGCAGGTGCGGCTGGAGGGGCCGCGGGCGCTGCTGCCGGGGCCGCGGGCGTGGCAGGCTGGGCCGCGGGGGCGGCCTCTTGTGCCGAGCTCCCTTTGAGCTTCTCCATCCATTCAGCTTCTCTCTGGGCGTCCTATTGTTGCTTCTTGCGAACCTGGTCCTTCATAATAATGTGTGGCGAAAGGGGTAGGAGAGTAACTCTCCTCCCGTCATAGGTGAAAGCATATGTATTTGCACGACCATCATGAAGAACAGAACGATCATATAACCAAGGACGTCCTAATAATATATGACTAAAATCCATGCGAGCAACATCACATAATATTTTATCATGGTATGTTCCAATAGAAAGGGAAACTAAACATTGTTTGGTGACCAATATATCAGAACCATCATCAGTAATGCCATTTAAACCATAGTGAGTAGCTCTAGGAGTAGTAGTTAAATGGAGGAAATCCACTACCTTTTCACTGATGAGATTGCAGCAACTCCCACCGCCGATGATGAGGCTTAAGGTAGCCTCGCGAACTAAGCACCTAGTGTGGAATATGTTCTCCCTTTGATCAGCCATGGGAGATTCCTGAATGTGTAGGACCCGCCAGTTAATGATGCAAAGCAAGTTTTCGTACTCTGAACTATCGATCTCCTCCATAGGCTCAGACGGCTGGTCCTCCTCAATTTCACTCGAAATTACATGATCCTCAATAGTGTTCTCCTCATATTAATGGTCTCCCAAATCATTGAGAAGAACCTTCCTTTTCTGAGGGCAATTGCGAGAGACATGCCCAGAACCACCACAAGTGAAGCAGCGGATATCTTTGTTGCGATCTGTAGAAGGTGCAGCCGCTCTTCTAGTTTCAACCTGATAACCCTGTTGAGGTGAGTTTGAAACTCCCTTTTGCTGCATAGAAGGGTTAGAAGTAGTAGGTTTGAATTGACTAGAAGGGTTAAAGGGAATAAACCTGCGACCTTGAGAGGTCTGGTCGAATCTAGTCCTTTGCCGAAGCTGCTGCTGCTGTTGCTCATACAGAAACTGTGCTTTATGAGTCAAAGTGTTAATATCTCTAATGGAATGGATAGCTAAAGGATTTTTAATAGAAATATTAAGACCAGCAAGAAATTGAGTACACAAAGCACGTTCAGGAAAATAAACATTAGCCTGATGGGAGAGTCGTTCAAGCTCATCCCTGTAGTCATTAGGAGAGCGAGTTCCTTGTCGGCAGGACGCGAGCTGCATCCTCATAGACTCCGTGTATTCCTCATGCACATGTCTCTTTTTCAGGAGATAGCGAAGTTGTGGCAAAGTTTCAACAGGCTGCTTGTCCTGACGACGGCACATCTCACGAGTGCGGAACCACCAGGTGTGAGCTTTACCTACTAAATGCAATATAACAACTTCCAACTTCTCCGTTTCCTCATAGCGTAAATGTTCAAGGAGATAGTCAGTATGATTTTCCCAAACAAGATAAGCTTCAGGATCAGTATTACCATCAAAGGTTTCTAATTTAAGCTTAACATCTCGTCTTTGTATAGCTTGAGCATTACCAAATCTAGAATGACCAAAATTAGGAGGGGGTAAATCATCAAAGTTAGGATTTACCTCATGGTAAGCATCCTCCAAATGTGGCGTCTCATTCAGATCATTATTGCTGCGGTTGTCATCCCAGTTAGCACGAGTATGAAATGGTTGTTGATGATGCTGATGTGGCCTCCCTTGCTGATGTCGTGGTGGAGTGTGCTCACGACGATCCTGGTGGCCATTGAAGCCCGCTAGATGAGCGTTGTCATTCTTTCTAGTGAAAGGGTTAGGAGTAGCAGACTTAAGCTGATAATGTAATTTACCAGAAGGGGGAGTTTTAGCCGAATAAAAGGTGTTACCTGCAGGTTGCGGATTACATGTAGGAGGTGTAGTATCTGGGGGTGGTGGAGGCGGCTTACCTCTAGAGGGAGGTGTAGATCCAGAAGCCTCTGCCTGTTTTGCCTCCTCTAGTTGCCGCGCGACTGCCTGTTTGATGAGGTCAGAGAAGAATACGCGGTCCTCTTTACGTTCCATAGCTCGACGATTTTCAGCCTCTGCCAGTTCCTTACGCACAACCAGAGTAGATTCTTGGACCACAGAGTTAATAATGAACTGCATATCAGAAGCAGAAACGCCAGCAGGTGGGGTAGGGGAAAGGTTGGGGTCGCTATCGGTCGACATGTTCCTACAATATCAGAAGAGCAACAAGTAAACGAAGCAAAGACCAGAAACCAAGTAATGCAAGCTCTATTGATTCCTAAGAGTGATTCAAGTTTTTAGAAATCAAAGAGCGAGAAAACAAGGCACAATATTCAAGCGATTCCCCTAGACACAGAATTTTGCAATATTGAAGACAGGAATTAATAATCAAAATTGCAAATTAAAGGGTGTCACTATATACACTGCAAATCCGGATTAAGGATTTGCACGTCCTTAAGGACGTGCAAGTCTGGGACTCTGCACGTCCACTATTTAAGTCTTGCACGTCCTTAACAACGTGCAAGCACGTCCTTAAGGACGTGCAATACTTGCACGTTGTTAAGGACGTGCAAACCCTAGTTAGGGTTTAGGGTTTAGGGTTAGGGTTTAGGTTTTCCGATGGTTTTGTAATGTTAATTATAAAATTGAAGTGTTTAGCTAGTGGATTTGAAGGATTTAGGGTCAAATTAAACAGAACACAAGAATTGTTAAGGTTTTCATTCGGATAATATGCGAATAACGTTACAAGGAACGGAAAAAAAAGGTTTACATTCATAAGTTTAATAAAGTTGTGGAATACAATCTAGGAAAATAGTAAAGGACGGCCGCACTCGGCACGCAAGGCTCTAAATCTCTCAATCTGAGCTTGAAACGGAGCATCCCATCCTTCGACGCTCGGATGATGATGTTCGACCCATTCTAGTGGAGGCGGGGGAAGAGGAGCGTTAGGATGCTACCAGATCTATGAGAACAAAAATTTAGAGTTAGAGTATTGACATATGTATGAAAAGCATGAATAGGTAATAAAAAAGACGTTTGAAGTCGTACCGCGGCAAAATGGTCTTGGTTTCCGATGCAGGCTACACCAAGAGTTGCTGATTGGGGAGGGTTGTTAGCAGATGTCGGCGAGATCATGGGGAGACATGTGAACGGATGATGCCAAGCTAGGACGACGAGAGGAATATGATATACCGTCGCAAATACTAAACCCATGATGGGTAGCTCTATCCCCCGTCTCCTATCACCATGTGTGGCTCCGACCCATCTCTGGTATTCGACGAACTGCTGAAATGGGTACTCTCCCGTATAACAACCGACGTACAGATCGGTGTGATCCTCCAAGTGATTGCATAGTAACGTTTTGAGTTCCGGGAAAGCAGTCTCGCCGATCGGTAATGTCAAAGCAGCCAAAGCACGGTCGCCACAATGACCATCTCCAACAGTGTCCCTCATCGTCTCAATATGACCGAACATGAAGGGATCAACGTTGTTTCGACCCCAGTTGAACCCTCCGAACACATCATCACGTCCACGTCGAGCTGAGGTCGCTTGTGGACGAGGCCGAGCAGCATTTCGAGCAGCACTCGCTTCTTCTCTCTCAAACCTTTCCCTTACCTCCTCGTATGGCAACGGGTTGGTGCGGCAGACATTCCTCGACCCCCGAGGCCTCCCCTTCCTTCGGACGCTTGCTGATGAGGGTGGGTGCAGCTCATCCTCGCATACATCGTTGGAAGCCCTGTATGAAGATGACAGCTCATACGGCAGTGGGGTGTCGTCGAGGTCAGTCCATGTCAAATCCATCCAGAACGGGTGGATGTCCTCGGCGGGTATCGGAGTACCGGAGTTGACGTATGCCTAAATCTCATGGACACAAGGGATCCTGTAACAAACCCTCCAATGTTGGTCCGTGCATACCGGAGGAACCTTTTGGTTCACGACGTCCTGCCACATCTTGTACAGATAATCGAAGCACTTTTTAGATATTAAAGTCTTTACCTCATCGAAAAGGTTGACTTTATACGCCGCTGTTGGCCATTTGAAGCGGTCGATCTCCAAAGCAGTTTGCAGCTCATGCAGTTGACAATCATTGACTCTATGGATTGTATCGATCACGATGCGGAAGTCACCAGTCGATGAGTGAAGTGCCTCCTTCAGAACCTTGTGTTGACCCTCAAATTTGTACACATTGAAGTGCATACCACTAAATATTCGATATTATATCATATTGTAATGGGAGATATGAAGTAAGGTTGTACTTGTTTGTCGTACGGGTGCCGAGATGGAAGACATTATCTACGTAGCACCGAACTATGCTCCTACTGTATGGAAGCCAAACCGACTCCAAATACGCCACCACACCTAGGAATGGGTGTCATGCAGCTCGTAGCCCCCGACGACGTCAATTGAATGATTCCTCCGACCTCGATTCGAACAACCCCCAACAGTTGCCCTTAAAGATGCCAGCATGGTTTAAATTCTTCGTGATCTTCAGAGCTGCTTCCTCGCATCTTCTCGTCACGTGTAACCAAAAAAGGAGATGCTGGACGTCGGGGAAGACAACATTCAGCGCCGCCAAGAGACCTAGCTCTCGATCAGTCATGATAGCTTGAGGCTGAACGCTCCCAAGCAAGATCTGAAGTTGTCGCAACACTCAGGCGTATGTGTCTTCGTTCTCTTGCGACATGAAGGCATAGGCGACGCAGTAAGTATTGCCTGAGGGTGTGAACCCGACCACCTCGCACAAAGGAATCCCATATCTGCAGGTGTAAATATGTTACATATAAAATACTTTATAATTGGCTATATGTGCAATAATGTAATTGTAATTAAGTAACTTACGCATTTGTTTTGTATGTGTTGTCCATTATGATGACGTAATGGAACCTTCGGAGAAGGCATATCCCGTCGGGATGCGCGAGGAAGAGGTCGCTCAAAACGTTGTCGTCATCCGGTTGTCGTCTGAAGTCGTAGTAGTACCTTCTTTCCCGCAGATGGTGCAAGGTATCCTGGGTCATCGTCCGACTACCTCTTTCTTCGGCGACCATCATGGCGAGCGTGTTGGTAAGGCTCTTCCTTGACGTGACGCTGGTATCATCCAACTACCTCAATCCGTACCCAATGGATTTTGGAGGAGTGCCAACTTCCTTCATCCACCTCGCCATCTTCTTTTCCCCCTCTGTCATCTGTCCGGCGATGGCGTGACCCTTCAAGCCCGTGGTTATGAACACCATGGGTTACCGTCATGCGCCACTGACCCGGCGGAGCTTCGTGTCCGTGTAGAGAGAATGGACAACCACTTATCTTCGACTGTGTGCTCCGGAGCTTCCCCCCGCGTGGTCGGTACTCCCCAAACTGCTCGCAAGCAAGGAGAACCCCGCCTGGACGATTCGACGCCCCCGTCCAAGACCGCTTGATTACTAAAATCATGCAGTGTCTCCGACCCAAGTCCTTGAAATGCGTAACCATTCCGTCACGGTCATTCCAAACCCTTGGGCCCGAGAACTCAGACGTAAAGTCTCGAAACTGTATTCACATAATTGAAAATTTGAACAAAATGGAACGAATACGAAATATGTTGACTCTACGAAACCTATACGTACCTGAGATACTTGGAGACGAGGATTGCTTTGCGGCTCGGCCATAACGATTCTAGATGTCCTCCTTCCCTTCAATTGTAAGAAGTCGGACTTTGTTTTGGAGTGCGGAATCAAGCTGTCCTCCATCGCTTCAAATAGGCACTGTTGCGTTAATTGTAAGCAGAACCCTAGCACGTCCTTAAGGACGTGCTGCACGTTCTTAAAGACGTGTTGCACGTCCTTAAGGACGTACTAGGGTTTAGGGTTTGCATAGGGTTTTAGGGTTTGAGTAGGGTTAGGGTTTAGGGTAAGGAAATTGCACGTCCTTAGGGACGTGTAGCACGTTCTTAACGACGTGCTGCACGTCCCTAAGGACGTGCAGTTTCCTTAGCCTAAAACCCTACCCAAAACCCTTACACCCTAGCCAAAACCCTTAAACCCTAGCCAATCTTGAAGGTATTGGGCAACCTTATCATATTAACGTTTTCGTTTTCGTTATCGGGCAACCTTATCATATTAACGTTTTCGTTTTTGATGTTTACGTTCAATATGACTCTGAAGAAATGAGAAGAGTCTAATAGAAATATAGAGATAGATACAAAATTCGTAATATAAATGTATAATATCAACATACAAACTGCAAAAGTACATCATTGGCCAGGTGGATGGCGTACAACATGATTCAAAATCTCCGTCAGCTCGTCCACTAGCTGCTCAATGCGAGGGTCGTCCGCCAGGGCCCTCAAATAGCCCTCGACCTCACGAAAGCGGGCTAACAGCGCTGGACGGATGACGGGAGGCTGAGGGAGGTCCACCCATGGGTCCATGCCGACCGGGTGGACGGGCGCCGACGGGTCGGGATGGGGTGGCGTGGTCGGCAGCACGTACGCCCGGCTCTGCGACGCGTACCAAGGCAAGTAATCTACAGTGACACCGACCTGGCAATCCTCGCTGGTGCGCCTGTGATCGGCCAGCCTGTAGAAGCGACCCTCGTCCTGCAGGTCCTGCCACCTGTTGTGGCCCGGGGCGAACACGGCGATGTACTTCGAGTTCTTCACGGTCGTGTTGCGGCAGACCTGATCCGGCGCGATGACGGCCTGCAGGATCCCCTGGACCCGTCCGAACTGCCGGAGGCACCCATCGGGCATATACGGCTCCTCCTCCCCGCAGAAGGTGATGGTGCCCCGATAGGTGGACTGACGGTACTGGCCATCGAAGTCCAGATCCTGCCCAAAAGGCATCCACCGAACCTACAATTAAACAAATCAGATTTAATTCACAGCTAAGAATTATAAGTGATATAGATAGAGTCTCGAATACATACATCATCGACGGTAAGACGGTCCACCTCGTCCCGCAGCTCCCGCATCTTCTACAGCTTCGCGTCGTCCTTCATCCGCGTTGGCTGCTTCGGACCGATGAACTTCGCGTAGAAGCGAGGGTCATCCTTCCTAGCCGGGTCGCTGGAGAAATCACCTCGGAAGCGAGGGATGTACGCCCATATCCAAGCCTTGACACAAAAAAAGTATGTCGTTAGCATATAATTTAAATATTTGTAAACTAAAAACTCTAATTCAACGGTCTCGTACCCGTAGGATCGGCGTTCAGCTGTCTATGCCCATCGCGCCTGAGCGGGTAGCCTCGCCTAGGCCCCTGTAGAGACATGCGAGGGCACCAGCAGCCAATGGAAGGGTGGTCGTACGTGGGATGTCCCATACAAGGCCCAATACCTTCCATGGGATCCGGCTCTGTGACTTGTCCACAAACAAAGTCGCGGCGAGAGCAATGGCCATGTAGGTCATGTGCAGAAACAGACGCTGTGCAGGGTCATCCTCGGGCTACCCCCCTCCCACATGCGTGCGCAGCCGAATCTGCTCAGGATCAGCCACGGCCTTTGGGTCATCGGCGGGGGCGGGGTCGACGAGCGGCCCGTATCTCTCCTGCCACAGGCGAGTAAACCCAATCACTGGAGGGCCGCAAGCGTGTCTGTACGACTTCAGAGTCGCAGGGGTGAGCTGGTAGTACTCCGCGATGGCGGGGACCAAAGCTGCCGCGAGCAGATGTGACGTGCAGGGCTGGCCATCAATCGGAAGTCCCATCAGACAGACAACATCGTGCAGCGTGATGGTCATCTCGCCTCATGGAAAGTGGAAGGAGCTGGTCTCCGGGTGCCAATGCTCCAAAAATGCCGTGCAGGTGAACTCGTCGACACACTGCCAGTGGAGTGACCTCGGCCGGGGGACGCTGGATGGGAGCAGATCCTGCACCCAGGTCCCCGATCCCTCAAATATGTAGGGATCGAAAGACAACAAGTGAGTCACCCGGTGGTGGAACTTCAGCAGCGGCAGTTCCACCGTAGGATCTCTCCACACCTGGTACGCCCGGTGATGCCTGTAAGACAGTAGCAGCTCTCCCGGCGGCAACAAAGGGTCGACCTGCTCAGCCTGTGCAGGGATGGGCTCGGGCTCTACCTGTGGGCCCCCCTGGCCTTGAGCCTGCCCCTCCTGACCGTCGTCAGCCTCCTCAACGACGTCAGGGATCACATCATCTGCAGAGCCCAATGAGATCGCCGCTGGTGTGGCGGATGTCGAAGGCTCGGGCTCGTGTGTGCCGGATGTAGAAGCCTTTGGCACGGCTGAAGCAGAAGTCTCCGGAACGGCTGAAGAAGATGCCTCCGGGATGGTGGGTGGAACACGAGTAGGAGGTCTACCCATGTCGGCCCGTCGCCCTGCGACTACGTCGGTGATGTAGCTACTCAAAACCTCAGGGGGCTCTAAAGAAGGCTGCAACCCCCTCATCGCATCACCAGAAGGATCCCAAGGTGGCATACCCGTCCAGAAGGTGTCATGCTCGTCGGCCGGGTGGGTCCCCATCGACTGCTGGTACCGATCTGCAGACGCGAGAAGATCGTCGACTGTGGCTGTCGAACTGTCGGGTACGGTCCTCTCTGGAATCTGGATGACCGCTGCCCGGTCGGCGAATGTAGCAGGACGGAGGGTACCGTCCCCCCTCATGAGCCTCCCTGCCTGTTATTATGAAATTTATTTTATTATTATTTATTATATTATAATTTAATATACTTTATTGATTTTATTTTCTTTCAATTTAAATTTATTTTTATGTATTTTATTATAATTTATTATATTTTAATGTATTTATTTTCTTTCAATTTAAATTTATTTCTATGTATTTTATTATAATTTATTATATTTTAATGTATTTATTTTCTTTCAATTTAAATTTATTTCTATGTATTTTATTATAATTTATTATATTTTAATGTTTTTATTTTCTTTCAATATAAATTTATTTTTATGTATTTGAATATATTTAAATAAATTTGTTTTTATTTATATTTGTTTAATGTTTTTTATTATCTTTCAATAGAAATATATTTTTATGTATTTGAATATATTTGAATATATTCAAATATATTTTAATGTGAATTAAATACTTTTAAAATATTATAATATATTTTAATGTTTTTTATTGTCTTTCAATAGTCATTTTTTTCTATGTATAATATTCTATCAAATTACAAATATATTCTCTTCTATCAAACTATATACTATAAAAAAACATTATAATATATAAATAAATCAAAAAATCTATTTTCAATTATATTCTATTAAACAATATATATTATCAATCATATAAACCTATATTATCTATCAAATTATATTTTCAATTTCTATTATAAAACTATATTATCTATCAAATTATATTTTCAAACTCTAAAAATAAATCAAACAAATAGTAATTCAAATAACATACCGGTGGAGTTGGGATCGGGGACACCTCAATGGACCGACGCTTCCGCGGCGGTTCCGCCTCCTTCTCGGCCGCTGCTCGGCCTCCGTCGCCGGCGCCAGACGCCGCCCCACCACGACCACCCTCCTCCTCGGCCACTGTTCGGGCTCCGTCGCCGGCGCCAGACGCCGCCGCACTACCACCACCCTCCTCCGCCGCCACAGCCGCCAGCACCACCAGCCCCTCAGCCACCGGCGCCACCGCCACCGCCTCCCCCGATGCTCCACCCCCACCACCACCCTCCACCTCCAAGGCCGCCACCGCCGCCTCGAGGTCTCTCTCTCTTTCTGTCTCCATCTCTCTCGGACTCCCTCTCTCTCTCTAGGTCTCTCTCTCTCTCTCTGGGTCGCTCTCTCTCTCTCTTTCGGTCTCTCTCTCTCGCTCCGGCTCCGGCTCTCTCTCGTTCGATGAAGAAGAAGACTATGAAGACGAAGAGGCATGTCCTCTTCGTCTTTAAAGGATGGGCTTGCACGTCCTTGGGGACGGGCTTGCACGTCCTTAAGGACGTGCAATAGGGCACGTTCTTAAAGATGTGTTGCACATCCTTAAGGACGTGCAAGCACGTTATAAAAAAAACGTGCTTGCACGTCCGGGTTTGAAAAAAAAAATGTACACCCCACTTGCACGTCCTTAAGGACATGGGGATTTGCGGTGTATATAGCCGAAACGAAATTAAATCAGCCACAAAGTCGGATATCAAGGATAGCAAGTATAAACAAGCGGCTGAATGTGTATAGAAAAAGAACTACAATGTGATTCTTGAATAATATGAATGTGTAATAATCGACAATAGCAATCACAAGGGCAATCAAGTGCATACACTCCATCAACTACTATCTGACAGTTGCAACACGGTTCAGAAAAAGAGGGGTGTGACCAAGGCTCCAGTGTCAGCACAACACAAAATCACACAAGTAGGGTTCTTTTGTAATGCTTAAAACCGATTAGATCATCTAACAAGTAGCAAGAAAAGAATGAACAAAGGAAGAGTTACTAACTCAACAATGTAATGTATGCTAAACTATTCTTTCTTTTTTTTTTTTTTTGAATGCTCTCGGCTTTTTATGTTTTTTTTTGGCTATGAAATAGCTGCTGTAATTACAAAGCAGGAACCGAATATAAGAGAAAAAAAAAAAAAACAAGCTACGATGATCTAAAAGTAAGCAAAAATAAAGAAAATAGGGAAAATAGGCTAGAAACTGGAGAAATTAGGGTTCGTTAGTGGTGCAAGTTCATATGATGATTTTAATCCAAAAATCACAGTCATAGGCATGATATGTAGCAACTAGGAATAAAAGATCACAACTTGCAGTCAAGAACTCAATATCTTCGAAATTAAAGATCCAAACAAAGAATAACAAAAATAAAGTGCCAATTTTGATGGGTGAACAATAAAGATTTAACTTTTATGCAGCGGTTATGGTGAAAAATAGGCACGAAAAATAAATCACTCAAATAAGAAATCAAGAGAGTAAAGAACTTGCATTAACCTGACATCCGATACCACTTGATACGTTTGGGATACCCGATCCTTCGCCTGTGGGCTCAAGATCAAGAACCACGCCATATATTTGCTTAGATCTTGCAATGCTCTTTGATGTCTCCAAGCGCTGGCTCCTCGGAAACGCTGGCTGTGTCGAGTAGGGTTGAGTGCTGGGATTCCTCGATCTCGACGAGAACCAAGGTGAGGGTTTGGTGATGGTGTTGCCGAAAGCTCTCAAGAAGATAGAACAATGATAGTGTTTGGATTGATAACCAAGAACCCTTTAATCCATAAAAGGGTTCTCAATTCTATTTCAATCTAATTAATTTCAAGTTGCATAACATGAATATATAGAAAATACATGACAGATCTAACCAATCCTTCCTTGCAAAGGAAAGGGGTTTCGATAGATTAATTCTTCCTAAAGATAAATAAATTAAACATAAGATAAATAGTTCCTAATGAGATAGATATTTAATAACTTGGTGGCCAAGGATTATATCTAGAAGAGATATAATTAATTCCACCTTATTTATCTAATTGCATAAAATAATAACATAGGTAATTAATAACATGGAACTCGGCCCACTCGGTCAAGCCCACTCGTCCAAGCTCATTCGGCCATGTCATGTGTGTCTAGATCAAGGCGGCAATGTTCTAAAAGGCGCTAGGCGGCCGCTAGGCGGTGGGTGGCCGCCTAGAGCCTAGGCGGCTAGGCGGGTGTCTAGGCGGCGCCCAGGCGGACTTAGAACAAACTTAAATATTTCCTTATATTTTGATGAATAACACTTGTCAATAATTCATATAATGTAATAATAATCTATAATATCACTCATAAACCCAAATTTGTAGTAGTTAACTAACACTAAAGTAAATAAATGCAAAAGTACATGTTTGACTAACAACTTTAAACCTCCTAAAATCCAAAACTATAATTTTGACTGAAAAGAAAATGCATCCCGACATGGGGGATAAAAAAACCATAAATCAACTAAACATATGCTTAGAAGCTCAAATTGAATAATCGTTGGATTAGGCGATGCCTAGGCGGGACCAGTCGGGCCCAGACGGCGCCTAGGAGGGACCAGGCGGCGCCTAGGCGGGACTAGGCGGTTCCTGGACGAATTTCCGCCTAGAGGTCCGCCTAGGCTTAAAAATTCCTAGGTCCCGTCCCGCCTAGCGCCTAGGCGGCACCCAGGCGGCGCCTAGGCGCGATTTTTAGAACACTGCAAGGCGGGTGTAGACGAGTCTTCATGAGCTCTGAGTGTGGACCCAAGCTCACTTCCGGTGCTGGTGGTGTAACCTTGAGCCAAGTGATCCAGGGTGGCCTGAACCCTTGCCCTAACGTTCCATGGTGACGGACAAGAAAGGCCTTAGTTGCAGTTTGAATCTTCTTGGCCCTTGCACGAGTGACATGACCATCAAATGGAACCTTCATGTTGTCCTCAATGTCAGTTGGAGTTATCGATAATTGCACAACATCAGGATGATTGAGGGTGATAATGGGGTTGTGGAAGGCCTTAGAATGGTGGTAAAGTAGGGGATGGGGGTTGAGGGATATGTGATGCAAGATCGCTCTCGACCTCGCACTCTGAGCTCTCTCTAACACTCGATCTTCCGCACTCTCGGCCTCGCAGTCCGAGTGTTTCTGACCCTTTGATTCCGTTGTCTCTCACTAGGGAATTGCTCTTGGCATCTCACCAAGAGGTTTTATTCGGCATTTCACCAAGATAGATTGTGTTTCTTAACCCGAAACGAAGGAAGCACAAAGCTCAGATTTTTCTCAAATTCAACTTGTATTAGAAAATGGCAAGCCTTACAAAATATATAGGAGAAAATTGTTGCCTCTTAAGTGTTTACAACGGATGTGGGACATTTTTTGATAGAAAAATAAAGGAAAAATCTATGAGTCTAGATCACATCATCCTCCCCTCCTTTGAAAAAGATTCGTCCTCGAATCTTGCGTTACCCTTCCAAAAGGTACGATACGCCCCTGTACGTTGGATCTGCGTAAGGTATTGATGGTCGGTCTTGCAAAAGCTCTCAAATCTACTTGTCCCTTCCAAATGGTACATTACGCCCCTCTACGTTGGATCTGCGTAATGCACTTTATTGGTTAGTCCTGCACAAAACTCAATCGGATGGTTGTGGATGCTTGTGACAACAACACAAAAAGATTAAGGAACCCTATCTGGAAGCTCTGATACCACTTGATGAGACCCGAGGACCGGATCGACCAAGGCTCGAGCTTTCGAACACTCTTTTTTTGGGACTAATTTTTGAAATATTTGGAAACTGAAAAGAAGGGATATGTGGAGCAAGATTCGCAGGCCTCTCACCCTTGAATCCCCTGCACTCGATCTCAATCCTCTCGGAATCGCACTCCGAGGATCTCGACCCTTTGATTCCGTCGTCTCTCACTAAGGAATCTCCTTCAGCCTCTCACCGAAGGTTTTGTTCCCGGCCTCTCACCTAAGAACGAGATTCTTAACCCGAATCAAAGGAAGCTAAAAGGCTTACTTTTTCTCAACTAAACTTGACTTATCTCCCAAATGAAGTTCTTACATCCATTTATATAAGAAAATATTGATGCGAAGAAAAATAAAAGAAACTAAATTAAATCGATAACCTAATGACGGATAATACGAAAGAGTTTTTCGAGATTTATGACGGAGAGATGGGCAACCATAATGGGGGGAAATGAATGGTCTTGGTTGCCATCAAAGAGATGGAAGTTCGGAAATCTATAAAGCCCCATCATTTAATCCGAATTTCCTGAATCCATTCCGTCTTCATTTATTGCATTTCCGACATGCTGCCTGATTTACGGACTGATCCAAAGATCCTAGATTTCAGGCATCTTCCAATCTGAATTTACGATTTCATCCTTCAATAAAGTTGTAGCCACTTAAAATATCTTTCCAACAAGTGTTCATCGGCTTCAATCGGAATTTTATACAGCTAGATCGAGCCAAAATACTGAGGTGTCGCCAAACAGTCTTCACAATTGAAAGTTGATGTTCTGCTCTGGCAACATAGCTTTGTAAGATAAAGGATTCGATCTCATTGACGACTAGGATCACATCATCCTCCTCTCCTTGAAAAGGATTCGTCCTCGAATCCGTGAAGGAAACAAGCGACATCTTCGGAAATGTTTCTTCTTCCTTGAACGGATCTTGAATCCCCTCTCCTTCTTGAATCGTGAAAGGCAAGCAAGATGGAATCAATGGGGTCATATCCGACCACTTAGTTGACATGGAATTCATAAAGATAGGTACCTCGGCTGACGTCCGTTTTTCCTTCTTGGAAAGCGCAATATTGGGAAGTTGGACAATTTCCTCGTCTTTCTTAAGCTCAAGCATGACCTTTGTAGTTTCAATCGAAACATCTTTGGACTTGCCTTCCTTGATCTCAAGTATCACACCCATGGCCATAGAGGATGTCTTCGTTGAAGAGGGAGGGGGTGGTGTTGTGGGCTTTGATAGCTTCGACCCCAATGAGATGACGACTTTTCGCATTTCTTGTACTTGTTGCATTGAGTCTTCCGCGAGCTTGCGGATCTCTTGCCAAGGTGGTTCAACCTTCTTCTTTCGCCGAGCCTCATCCTCTCGAATCCTTCTCTTTTTATATCTCTTCTGGAGCTCTTGATCAACTACATCATACGTAGCGTCATCCATGTCACTCCAACGAAGATACCCACCATCATAGGCTCGAATAGCCCATCGAATGTACTCTTCAGACAAAGGCTTGGAACTCATTTTCTTGAACATTTTTTACCCAAAAGTTTGAGGAACTCTTGTCGTTGCTCTGATACCATTTGATGAGACCCGAGGACCGGATCGACCAAGGCTCGAGCTTTCGAACACTCTTTTTGTGGGGCTAAATTTTGGGATTTTTGGGAACTGAAAAAAAGGATGTGTGGAGCGAGATTCGCAGGCCTCTCACCCTTGAATCCCCTACACTCGATCTCAATCCTCTTGGAATCGCACTTCGAGGATCTCGACCCTTTGACACCTTCGCCTCTCACTAGGGTGTCACCCTCGGCTTCTAACCAAAGGGTTCACTCTTAGCCTCTCACCAAGAACTCAATCCTTAACCCGGAATCATAGGAAGCTATTATTGGCTCAAACTTTAACTAAACTCAACTTGATTTTGATTTAAAATGAAAGTTTTACAAGCAATATATAGAATGAAAATATAGCCTCCCAAGCATCTATAATTGATGTGGGATTTATTTGATAGAAACGAAAGCATGGAAAAACGTCTATATTGGAGCTGCTGGAAAGAACGTCCAATTCGAGCAACTTCAAGGCTGATTTAGGAGAAGTGTCCTTCATGCAAGTTGTAGCCACTTAAAATAGCTTTCCAACAAGTTCTCATTGGCTTCAATTGGAATTTTATGCAGCCCGAAAGAGCCAAAATACCACGGTGTCGCCAAGTTGTTTTCTCAAACGAGGGTTGATGTTCGGCCCCGATAACACAAATTTGTAAGATAAAGGATTCGAGCTCATTGACGAAGAGGATCACATCATACCTTCCAATTATGGTTCAAGTTTTTCTCCCGTTGTGGCTTGCCGGAGGACCAGATCCCCTTTCTGTAATGGTCGTATGAAAACGCGCTTGTTATATCCTTCAGCAAGTCTTTGTTAATATTTGTTCGCTTTGAGGCAAGTCATGTCTCTTCTTTTTTTCTCGCAAGTGGAGTTCCATTTCGAGGGCCTCATCGTTGGTGTCTTTGATAAAATCAATCACCCAGGCCGATGGTATCAATCATTCAACTGGATGATCGCGTCGACGCCAAATGTCATTGCAAATGGCGTTTCCCCCGTGGGATTCTTAGCAAAAGTTATGTACGACCATAGTACTAATATTAAGATTTCTGCCCATTCCCCCTTTTCCGTTCCCCTCTTTTTCTTGAGTGCATTTAGAATTTGGTGATTAGTGGTTTCAGCTTGGCCATTAGACTGAGGATAGGCTACAAACGAGGAATGAAGGTCAAATCGCGGATCCCTTCGCAATCGAATTGTGGGACATGATCGGTGATGATAGCTTGTGGGATTCCAAAACAACACACGATATATTTCCAAAGGAACTTACGTACTTTCTCGGCAGTGATGGTAACCATGCCCTCGACTTCTACCCACTTTGTAAAGTAATCGACGATAATGACGATGAGCCGGCCTAGTGCTTTAGGGAAGGGGCCTAAGATGTCCATTCCCCACATCGCGAAAGGACAAGGTGCGGATATGCATTTCATCGGGTGAGGAGGTCGATGATTGAAGGATACGTGTCGCTGGCAGGGATTGCATATGTGAATGAGCATTTCGGTGTTGGCTCTGAGAGTGGGCCAGTAGCATCCTAATCGCGTGATTTTTGCTGCCACGGCTCTCCACCCTTGGTGATTTCCACAAATGACTGCATATAGTTCGCGGATGAGGTTTAGGCCTTCTTGATCAGACACGTAGAGGAGGTCGGGGAGGTTAAAACCTTCTTTGTATAATCGCCCATCCCTTACTCGGAAATGGGCTGCTCGCTTTCTACTGTCTTGATTGCCTGGCCAAATTCTTGCCGCTACTCCGTCGTTGATGTACTCTAAAAAAGGTATGCGCCAATCTCTGAGATTTGTTATCTTGAACACACCTTTATGGGTTCCTCTAGTATGCTTTTGTTCAATTACTACGCGATCGCTCAGACCAATGGGTAGGGTGGATAAGGCCATTTTTTTAGTCATGCTACGAAAAAGCATACTATGCATATAGTATGCTTTTGTTCCTCTAGTCATGCTACGAAGACAATGGATAAGGCCAATTTTTTTATTGGAGTATATCTGGATTCAGCGGGTTGTAGGACTCTACTAGCGACGTAGATGGGAAAGTTGGACTCTTTAGTGAACATGGTACTAATGGTAGTTGACCCAACTGCGAGGTATTGTTGTGAGCTGAATCTGCCATGTTTTACAGTAACTTTTATATCGATTTCTGTATACATTGCATTCATTTGGGTTTAGATAGTACAAAATCTATGTAGTTTATGTTTATTTGCCAAATTATGGAATCTACACCAGTTTCTGTTTAATTCGCAGAAATCGAGGCATTTTACAGGAATTCTACAGAGGGTCAGAAAAGCTCGGAAAACCACTACAGAAGTCCAAGGTCAAAGCAGCGGAACCAGTCTGAGAGTCAAGGCTACTCGATCTCGAGTAGGCCTTACTCGACATAGACGAGCCTGTCCGAGCAACCTTGGTCGAGCAGAGCCTGATCGAGAGCCAGACCAACCCAAGCTCCGGAAGCCGAGGACGACCAGGCGGGAAGCCGAGGACGAGGACGACCAGACGGGACTCGCTGCCAGCGACTCGACTCGCTGCAGCGGATCGCTCGCTGCCGCGGAAAAACTCGCTGCCAGCGGAAGAGGCAACTCGCGGAAGCGGAAAGGAAGGAGAGGAAGGACACCGCTCTAGTCGATCTCGAGGACCCTTTGTCGAGGTCGACGAGTGCATGAGTCCAGATCCGGAGCCCATCGAGCAGAGTCACTCGAGAAGGCCTAGTCGGCAAGCCAGTCTACTCGAGGTCGACTAGGGCTTGTCGAGATCGACGAGCGCCTGAGGAGCCTTGTCCGAGCCTTGTCGAGTAGAGCCACCCGAGGAGAGCTAGTCGATGATCAGTCCTACTCGACATCGACAAGAGCTACTCGAGGTCGACGAGCCCATTGAGCCAAGTCCGAGCACATCGAGCAGATCTAGCTAAGGAAGTCCAGTCGATGAACCACCCTACTCGAGGTCGACGAGCCGTGGTCGAGGTCGAGTAGAGCCGTTTTCAAGAAACTTCTCGACGAGACCTGTCCGAGTAGAATTGAGATTCCTTGGGCGCGAAGGAGTCGATTTGGCCGAAATTCTATCCGATTCCATCAAGTTCTATCATCAAGGAGACAAGATCTATCAAGACATGAAGACTTACCTATTTAGTTTTATCTTTTCCTTTTAGATTTATTTCCATAAAACAATTTATTTATCCTTTCAAGTTTTAGATATAGTTTTAGATAGAGATAGATATCTTCTTTCCTAGAATAGCTAGGGAATGAAGCCTATAAATAAGGCCCTAGGGGGCTCAGTTTTATTCATTCCATCACGATTCAATTTCAGAGACGATTAGTTAGTTCCACAGAGAAGTTTAGGAGTTCTAAGGTTTTTAGGGTTTTGGCTTTCTGCGAAAGTTGATTGCCAGGATTGTAAAGGCTTTTGAATATAGTTTTAATGCAAGTTATTTCTTTTCATTCAATGTCTATTATTGCGATGAGGCGTGAGTAGTCCACCCACTTCTGGGGCTAGGGTGAGCCCGACGGTGGCCATGTGAGGCGGTGCGATAAAGGTCAGATCTTTTTGTGCAATTCATCTTCTATCCCTATGAGCATGATTCTTTTGCGAGAGTTGAAGGCGATCCTTGTTTGTGTTATTGAAGCGAAAGTGATCTTAATGCAACTTGGATTAATTATGTGAAAAAGGGTTAGTAACAATTAGGGTTTATGCGAAAGCCTCTATATGCCTATTTGTTAATGACGAAAGTTATTTGATGGAAAGCATGATCTTTTATGCCTTTATGTGTTACTTTGCATGGTTATCGTTGTGGTGTTGATACCCTGGCTTTGGAAGTCTTTTAGCATATTGATTTATTTTCATCGAAAATCTGAGTTCTGTCGAAAATCTGCAATTTTATATTTTCTGTTTTTAGTCGACCTAGAGTAGTGCTTTGTCGATCTCGAGGAAGCTGTGGTCGAGATAGAGTAGGACTTGGTCTAGGTCGAGTTGGTTTTCTTCTGTTTTCGTCGATTTTCACTTTCTGTTGTTCACTGTCTTGTCGATCTCGATGAGCTGTTGTCGAGATCGAGTACGCCTTTGCTTTGCTTTTCGTTTTTGCTTTGTCTTTGCTTTATTTCTTGCTTTGTTCTTTGCTTTTGTTTTGTTTGCCCTTGCCGGGTTTATTTGTTTCTTTCCTTTCTGTGTTTCTGTCTTTTCTGCTGCATGTGAGAATTTATAGCTACCTGAGAACTGCTGACGTGCTTCCTCGTGGATTCGATCTTGATTTTCTCTTACTACAACGGGAGGAAGTCTTGTATTATTTGCTGAGACAGGGAAGTCAGTCTGAACTTGATTTTATATTTATTTCAATACTCGATTTACTCCTACAACAACAGGTATAGTTGAAGAATCTGATGCTCGCGAGGATAATAAAAGGTAGGGAGTGTTGCAAGGTATTCCTTCATACTCTTGAAAGCTTTATCCAACACAGAGCTCCACTCTGCGGGTCCCTTCTTTTTCAATTGCTCAAAGCAGGGCAGGGAACGATCGGCCAGCCGTGAGCAAAATCGGCTTATGTAGTTGATGGAGCCGTTCAACTTTTGGATATCATTTAGCGTCTTTGGAGGAGCCCATGTCGAGTATTGTTTCAGCCTTTTAAGGGTTCACATCGATGCCCCGATGACTTATCATGAACCCTAGGAATTTTCCGGAATCGACCCCAAATACTAACTTTTCTGGGTCTAAACAGACGCGAGTAGGCTTCAAGGAAACTCAAAGTAATGTGCCCCGCGGTGGTGTCTACTAGTTCATCGATGGAAGGGAAGGGATAACTGTCTTTGGGACATGCTTTGTTTAGATCTTTGAAATCCACACACATTCTCCATTTACCGCTACTCCTTTTGACAAGGACGACATTTGATAGCTAGGTTGAATCATTAATCTCGCGGATAAAACCGACCTGCAGGAGCTTGTCCACTTCTTGTTTGGACGCTTCAGCCTTTTCTACGGCCATCTTTCTTTTCCTTGGGCATATGGGTTTTGCGTTAGGAGTGAGCCTAAGGGAGTGTTCCGTGATCTCTCGGGGAAGACCTTTCAAATATTGGGGATGCCAGGCGAATACATCTCGCGAGTTTTTCAATATTTCTTTGATACGATCCAAAGCGAGGGTCTCCAAGCTGTGCCCATGATAGAGGGGTTTTTTAAGTGAGGTTAGGTAGCAAATTCTGCTTTCTGCTTGCTCTCCCTGAACTTTTCCTACTTTTTCTTCTGTACATGGGAACTTGATGCCGAAATGGTAGATGGAGCACGCGACTTGGAATTTGAAAAGGCTGACTCGGCCCATGATGGAGTTGTAAATAGAAGGCAAGCGAACTGCAGTAAATTCTATCATGTGAGTTGTTCTAATAGGAGCAGTTCCCAATGTCGAGGCTAGTTCGATGGTCTCGGCTACTTGAATACATCCCAGTGGCGGATTCCGAGCTATCTGGATATCTTGTTAAGTTTCTATCCCGAAGACGATGGTGATATTTTCGAGACCAAATTCTATCCACATCTATCAAGACTTATCAAGATCTATCAACTCCATGGTGGATTTACCTACTTTAAATATATTTTCTTTTTGGATTTAATTCTTTTATTCCATTATTTAATCTTTAGATAAAAGATAGATAGAATTAGATATAGATAAACTTTCGTACCTTGATTAGCAAGGGTTGGAAGTCTATAAATAAAGCCCTACGGGGCTGATTTTCATTTATTCAAGTCAAGTCGTCTTAGGGCGCAAGGAGAGAGGAGAGAGAGATAGAGAAGGCGAGAGAGGAGAGAGGAGAAGGAGAGAGAGAGAGAGAGAGAGAGAGAGAGAGAGAGAGAGAGAGAGAGAGAGAGAGAGAGAGAGGGGAGGCGAGAGAGAAGGAGAAGGAAGGAGACGAACGGTTGTAAGTTTTAGTTTATTTTATGTTAAAGTTAATTTCTTTCATTATGATTTGTTTCTAATTTCCTTCTTCTAGGGTTGGGGTGATCCCAACATAGATATGTGTGTTTGATTTATAAATCCATGAATTTATATGTCTTTATCATCATCTACATATGTGTTTAATCCTTTGCGAGAGTTGAGAAAATTCCTTACTCATGATAATGAAGCGAAAGTGATCTTATTATGAATTGGATAGTAATTAGGGTTTATTTGCGAGAGCCGACTAATCCTAATTAAGAAAAGGTAGAAAAAAATTAGGTTTTTATGCGAGAACCTATATCACCTAAATTGTTGGAATTTGCAAAAGCCTATTCTTTGATATAAAGCATGCATCTTTATGTGATTTGTGATCTACACATATGTTTATTGTTGTGGTGATCCCTAACCTTGGAAGTTTGCATCTTTATTTATTTGATTTCATTATTTTTATTTGGCACATATTCTACTTGATATCAAACCCCCATTCTCTCTCCATCCCTCGACATCGACCAACTCTTAGCCGAAGTCGACAGCAACCTTGCTCCTCTTCCTGCTATCCCTGAACCCCAAAACACACTAAACCTAGAACCGCTGACTTCTCTCTTGAGGACGAACCAGACTCACCTATACTATAGCGAGGGTCTTGACTATAAATTTATTTGGTCGAGAAACCCTATCGTCAAATTGGCGCCGTTGCTGGGGAGATATCAATCGCGCCTAGTATAATTGTATTTAAGGTTCAGAAAAGCCCATCCCTTTTTCTTACCCTATCACATACCCTACCACAACCTACCTCACCGGTACCAATTGGGTGCCAAGCTTTTGCCACTAATTTGTGTTCTTGATTGTGATTTCCAAGCTTAGGTACAAAGATGGAAGACTTTGTCGAAGGGAATCCTGCATGGGAAGAATGGTATCAAGATTTGAGATGGAGAAATAGGATCGCAGTGGAGGAGTCACGATTAAGAGAAATAGCTCGGTTGGAAGACGAAATCCGAAGGCTTGAGGCTTCCATTCAGTCTAAAGGACCATTCCCTCGTCTCGACGAGCCAATTGACCCACACGATGTCGACAACCAGGTATGTCCTTCCTCGAATTTCATTCCTACTTTGCTACCTATTGTTGATGAATCATATGAAGGATCCCAAGAAGAAGAAGCACTAGAAGAGAAGAAGTTGGACATTTTTGCCCAGGACATTCCAAGATCGCTTTTACCTTACAAAGTGAAGGCTATCCCCGATGATTTTGAGCAACCGATGTTCATATTCAAGTATGGGGTCCTAGCAAAGTGGCATGAAGCTCCGCATGATGAGGTGGAAATATCACTTCCTACTCCACCATTTTGATGTGGTGGAGAAGCGCAACCAAGTCAACCTATGAAGCGGAAGAGGTATGATGATGAGGTATGTATATTTTCTTTATATCTTCCTTTATGCATGCCAGCTGGAGCCCATGAAGATGAATGGGTGAAGCCATGGAGCGTTCACTCGGGGAGGTTTAAGCTTCTTCACATGATGCCCCCGAATGACATACCACACTTCCCACCACCGGAGGAACCACCAGATCCATCTATACCTCCGGACAAAGATGAGCCAGGCTAATGCTTAATGAAAAAGTCGGCCTAGCGACTATAAAATCTAGAGCTTGTAAATAGACATTTATTTTTGGGACTTTTGGACATTGTTGCTTTTGTTTGTTTTTGGTTTTGAACTTTGAGTTTTTCTATTGTGGGTATTTCTCTTCTATATTTTTCATGTCCATGGGGATAGAAGCAAGCTAAAAACGGACTCAGCCCAGCAGCATAGCACTCGATTAGCACACCTGTCTTGTGAGTTCCTTTATTTACCCTTGTTTTTATATAGTGAGGACACTGTAATGTTTAAGTATGGGGTGGGGGAAGGGCTTACTTTGTGCATATTTGATCATATTTGACATTATCTGTGCATTATTTCTTGAATTGCATATACATGGCTATTTTGGAATTCATTATTGATTAATGTGCTTATATGCATGTTTTCCAAAGTTTAAAAATGACCCCATTGAAAATTTTGATAAATGTCATGGAAGTTTTATTGAACTTAACGATGCAAAATTGGATTCATTAGAGATATAGCATGAAATTGTTTAGTAAAGGGAAGTCACAATGAAGTGCATATTTTCTTGAAAACCATGAAAGGAGGTAAAATTTTGATGTTGCTTTTGACATATTGCATGATAAAAGGATGGAGGACTTTATATTTCCATAGTGCTCATTGTTATAATCCTAGCCTTACGTATGCTTATGCATCATAAAAGCCATATTATGCCTTATTTCAATTATTGCTCCACATGATCTAAATATTGACCATTATTTACCTTATTTCATATCCGGGGATTATGTTGAGAATGATATCACATTATGGAGATTATATATATGGTGATTGTGTTGTTGTTATCATATTTGGAGTTTGGTAGGAAATTGTTTGGAAAATATGGAAAATTTAATGAGTAAAAGAAAATCCAATCACCTCAGGAGATAAAGGTAGATCGACCCTGCTTACTGAGATAATAGTTAAGTGAGATGGGACACACATGTGAGGAGTCCAAAGCACTAATTATCTGGGGTCATTCATGACACCCATGTTTGCGACTCGCGAGAAGGCAGTGCTGAGGTTAGAGAGGTAAAAGCACTATTATGAAAAAAAGCATTATGAAAGGTGATGAATCTTATGTAAAGGAATGTGGTTGAGAAATTTTGGAAATACTCCATTTCCCCGGATCATTAGCCCCACATTGCCAAAAATTATCCACCTTTAGCCTTTTACCAATCTACTCCTTCATGAGCTTAAATTAAGGTCCTCTTGATTATTAATGCTTTGTCACTAATGAATGTTTTGCATAACCCTGCTTTTGTGAGTAGATGTTGCTTTTTAACTGCACATGCATGGATTTGTGACATTAGTACCTTTTCGAGGATGGTAATTGATTGCAAGGACATATGACAATGAATCTAAGATATTGAGAGTTTTGATTTCTTCTCCTGAATGACAATTAAAAGTATTGCTTGAGGACAAGCAAGCTTAACTATGGGGTGTTTGTTGTGAGCCTAATTCGTCATGTTTTATACTTACTTTTATATCGATTTCTGCATGCATTTAATGCATTTGGGTTAACGTAATACAAAATATGTGTAGTTTATGTTTATTTGCAATATATGGAGGTCTACACAAGTTTTTGTTATATTTCGCAGAAATCGGACGCACTTTGGAGCTTAAAGAAAACTCACGGAGAAGCTAAGAATGGTGCAGCCGAAGAAATGGCCATATTTCGGTATTCATCATTCTGAATCAAGCTTTGATGTCTTCATGAGAGTTGTAGCCCTCGAAAAGAGCTTTCCAACGCATGATCATATGCGTCAATCCGATGAACGAGGACTCGGGAAAGTGCATTTCAAGAACAGAGTAGAAAGCTGAGAGATCTACTTGATATCGAGGACTTTTACTCGATATCGAGGACTTTGTCCAGATCGAGTAGAGACCCCAGAAATCGACAAGTGAAGCTGGGGAGCTGGAGCAAGTTAGTTGATATCGACAAGAATTGGTCGATATCGAGTAAGCACCCAAGTCGATTTCCATGTCCGGAACCGAGATCGACGAAGTTGAGCACTGGGAAGCCGAACATGTTACTCGATATCGAGGAAATTACTCAATATCGAGGATAACCCAAGTCGACAAGTGTCCTGTTAGCCGATATGGAGTTGCTGAGCACAAGACGAAGAAAACGCTAGTCGATATCGAGGACATCTTAGTGGCGGATTCCGAGCAGTCCGAATGTCTTGTTAAGTTTCTATCCCGAAGCCGATGGTGATATGTTCAAGACCAAATTCTATCCACATCTATCAAGAGTTATCAAGATCTATCAACTGCATGCAGGATTTACCTACTTTAAATATATTTCCTTTTTGGATTTAATTCTTTTATTCCATTATTTAACGCGTTCCCTATATACGCCGCAAATGACACGTCGAAACCAACGTTGCTGCAACGTAGGAATAAACGTTGCCAAAACGTCCAATTTTACGTTTCATTTGTTGGGGAAATTGCCCAAGTGGAGGGGATCCGACGTTGTAACAACGTTTGGTCGGACGTTGTTGGGATCCTGGATCCCAATGGGCTCCGTCGGGCTTAGCAACGTTTATTTGGATGTTGCTACAACGTTAAATTTAACTTTGCTGCTACCTCCAAATCCCAGAGGCAAACTAGGGGCGGGCTTAGAAACGTCAGATTTGACGTTGTGACTACTTCCAATTAACCAACAATTCCACATTCTCAACACAACAATTCCACATTCTCATTCCTTCCACATTTTCAATCCTTCCATGGAGCCGGTTACATCTAGAGTACTAGGCTCCACGGGCAGAATCGATTATGCAATCGAAAGGGTTCGTTACCCAATGCCCCCGGAGGAGTCCAAATGTGCTTTCAGTAGTCCAGAATACAGAGGCATGCATCCATGCACGCTGTTTCAGGTCGTTTGTGAAAAAGAGAATCACATTTCTGCACCCTTGCGGCTCGGGTGTCTAGAGTGCAATGATTTTCATCCGGGCATTCGTGGAGCCTACGAGTGGAAAGTTAGAGATCTTCTACTTCAACATATCCGGTCATTCTTCGCCGATGTAAACAGATGTGACCACGCTGACGTGGCTCAAACGGTAGGGATACTTGTGAGGGGAGCAAATAAAGAGGTTGGGACCTTTCCATTCAACGAGTTAAAGATTAAAATAATTCCGAAGACAAACTAAGAATAGCCTGGTCGATATGAAGAAAAAATTATGTTGTTATCGATGTTGTATTTGTTAGTTGTGGTAATGCCTCGAAGTATGTAATTTGTTAGTTTTAGTAATGCCTCGATGTATGTAATTTGTTAGTTTTAGTAATGCCTCGATGTGAAATCTGATCGTTATCTATGAAGTGAAGTGTTTGCATGTGATTGTTTGTTGTTGTGATCGGGTAGAAACCATCGAAAATAATAACACAAACAATATGACATACACAAATATAGCATACCAACAAAATACGAAATGTATGTCATAAACAAAGGGACTATAATGTATCTACTGCAGAGATCGAATGTAGCCCATGAAATGCTCATACATCTGGTCTAGCTGGGGATACCCGACCAATGCCTGAATGGCATGGATCATCTCGTCGACCCGGGCCTGGCGAGCAGCAGTCTCAGCATCAACCTCATCCCCATCCCCATCTGGTTCGATGTCGTCGTCTGGGTGGGTAGGCGCAGCCGAAGGAGCACCAAGTAGTACCACTGTCGTGGGCAACACATGACCTCGACTCTGCGACTGGAACCAAGCGAGGTAGTCAGCTGAGACGCCTCCCTGACAGCTCTCGATCGTCCTCCTGTGACCGGTGACAGGGTATAATCTCTCATCATCCTGATCTGCCCAACGGTGGTGCTGCATGTCAAACGTCGCGATGTAACGCCTTTGCAGGCGAAACGGGTGCTGCATGAAGGACGGAGGGATGACGGCCAATGGCTGCTCCTGCACGCGGCCGAACTGTCGGAGCACCCTGTCTGGCATGTACGGCTCAAAGATGCCACTGAATCTGAGGGTGCCTCGATAGATGGAGGAGCGAAACTGACCAGCGAAATCCAAGTCTCTACCGAAAGGCATCCACTCGACCTATGTTCAGAAAATGATATAAGGGAAACAATCTTACTCGACATATGTAGTTAAAATCAAAGAAAGTGATAAACAGGTTACCTGATCGATGGTCATGCGCTCAAGCTGTGCTCGAAGCGTCTTCTCCTTCTCGCGCCTCGTCTTGTCATTCCCCCTCTTCTTGGCCTTCGACCGGTCGAACCGTGCCATGTATCAGGGATCATCGGCAAATGCATCCTTGTCCGAGCGAAGAGGACCCGCAAAACAAGGAAAGTACGACCAGATCCATGCCTGAAAATTATAAACCATTAGAGCACTTATTAAATGTAAATCGAAAGCAGAGGAATGTATTTACAGTATTAAAGAAACGTGTTACCTGAAACAGGGCAGCACACCCACGTAGGCCTCTGGCATCGCCTCTCGTGGCCTCCCCTAATCCCCGGTAAAGGAAGGAAAGCACTCCTGCTCCCCAAGTTAGTCTCCCGGTATGCGGCAAATCCCAAACTAGCCCGAACAACGAGAAGTGTACGCGGCTCTGGGACTTGTCGATGAAGAGCGTCGCACCCAGCAGCGTAGCCAAGAAAGAAATAACGAGGTCGTGCTGCCACTCTACGCTCTTTGGTACTACGCCATCTGGGGTACGGTCGGGCCACTGATCCCGACAGTAGCCGTGCCTCGCCTCCCACCAATCCGTCAACAACGGGATGGCAAAACCGCAAGCTATCCTATGCTTCTTCAGCAGGGTCGGGGTCCAACCAAATAACTCCTGCATTAGAGGCTCTAGCTATAGTGGAAGATAGTCAGGGAGAGACACGCAAGGCAGTCCCTCGATCGGCAGCCC
The DNA here is from genome assembly GCA_037127255.1 of Persicaria tinctoria. NCBI lineage: Eukaryota > Viridiplantae > Streptophyta > Magnoliopsida > Caryophyllales > Polygonaceae > Persicaria > Persicaria tinctoria. The sequence goes on from JBANSL010000006.1 coordinate 83,764,372, forward strand.
CATCAGACAGGCGACGTCGTGGAGGGTGATGGTCATCTCGCCCCATGGAAAGTGGAAAGAGTTCGTCTCCGGCTGCCAGTGCTCAATGAACACAGTCAACAACTCGTCATTCACTCCGTCCCAGCTCAAATCAAGCAGCCCCAGTAGACCAGACTGAGTTGTCGCCTGCACCCATGTCCCAGGACCCTCGTACATTTAGTACCTGAACGGACGGAGGTATGAAGCCAGATGATGAACCTTCAGCAATTTATGCCGATAGGTCGGGTCCGTCCATAGTCGCTGAGCCATATGGTTCCTAAACAAGATAAAAAGATCTCCTAGTGGCAAGTCGCCATCAGGGTGCTCATCGTCCCCCTCCTCCTCCTCCTCAGCCTCCACCCCATCCCCGGGCGCCGCATCCTTTGGCGCCTGGGGCGGCCCCTCACCACCAGCTGAGGGGCCTCCTTGTCCTCACCAGCCACCTAATGGTCCTCCTCGTCACTCTCGTCATCGAGGTCCTCCTGCTCGAAATGAAGATCCTCCGCTATATCCGCCTGCTCCTCCTGTGTGTCATCTGCCCCTATAGGAGGTGTGAGGGAATCAGCTGCAGCTGCGATGACTGCAGCCCAAGCAGCGTCTCCATGAGCGTGTCCGGAGGTACTGGCAACAACCCTAGGATCTGACGCCGTCTGCGTTGACGGTTCTACTGCCAACAGACCATGTGTTGTGGGCCCCACAGAGTTACTCAAGTGGAAGAACGTATGGTCAGTGTCAGTATCGTCCTCCGGCCTCAACGGTGTCGGGGCTATATCAGGCTGAACTGCCGTATCTCTCACGGTCAAAGTCTCCTGCTCCGCAAGAGCCATGCGATCTGACACCGTCTGCGAAGACGAGTCAGTGATGATGACCTCCTCCGAATCGGCGCTCTCTACTGCATGTGAAGGCGCATTGCGGTCTCGCCCGAGAACGATGCGAATGGTCCCGTCATTCCGTCTCATCCGAGAATCCTATTAAATTTTTGAACTACTGTGTAAATATATTTTTGCATTTACGTTGAATTTCATCTTTAACCCTTTATTAAAATGTGTTATTTCATTCAAGAATTTAATTTTCGATCTGCTTACAGTAGTTCACTGTAAACAACTTCATTTGTAATAATTTGTTTCTATAATTTCTTTTTGTATGGTTCGCAAATTCGTTTCTATGATTTGTTTTTGAACATGTTATTTTGCAACAATTTCTTCTAATACATGTTATTTTGTAACAATTTTTCTAATACATATTATTTTTTAACAATTTTTTTTCTATAATTTCGCTTTAGACATTAAAGTAGTTATTTTGCAACAATTTGTCTTAAATATATTGTGCATTCAAATTAAATAAGGTTAACTTATCCGATTCATATGATAAACTTATTCGTTATAAAATTCAACAATTAAACAATAAAATAAAATGAAAAATAAATTAAATAAAGTCAAACTAACCGATGGCGTACTCATCAGGGGAGATACCTCCTGCGTCCGCCTCTTCCGGCCACCACCGTCACCACCGCCATCACCGGCGGTCCTCCCGGTGCCACCACCAGCCCCGGTGCGAGATCCACCCACCCCTCGGCCACCAACATCCCTTGAGCCGCCATCGCCGCCGCGCCCCTCACCTCGTCCACGGCCTCCTGCCCCTTCCACCCCTCGGCCACCAGCAGCCCCTGAGCCGCCATCGCCGTCGCGCCCGTCACCTCGGCCACGGCCTCCTGGCCCTCTGCTCCCATCACCGCCGCCTCCTCGGCCGCCTCCACCCACGGACACCATCTCTTCTCCCGCACCTCGCCAAGATCCGCCCTCGCCGGCGAATCCTTGGCCTCGTCCCCGGGATCTCACCATCGATATCGCCTAGATCGGTCGCTCGCTCGCACCCTCGGCCGCTCTCTTGCTCCCTCGGAGGAATCGATCTTTCTCCTGAATCGCTCTGAATGTTCGATAATATAAAACTAAGTAATATAGAAATACTCTAGAAGGGGGGTTGAATAGAGTATGCCGTTTTTTCGCAGATAGTATCAAGACTTTTGAAGCTCGTGCAAAACCCTTTGAGATTAGAATTAGTCTTTTCTCTGAAAACCTGAATCAAAAAGTTAAACAATTCGAACCAAGTGCGGAAATAAGGTAAAGCAATAAAGTAAAGGACTGGATGAGTTGTTTACGAGGTTCGGCACGAACTTGGCCTACGTCCCCGCCTAGGGTTCTTCCACAACCCTGGGATTCAACCGGCTTTTATTGATTCACGAGACTTAGGATCCTAATAGCTCACCGAGAAGCCTCTCTCCAATACAATTGAAATCTAGTCAACTCACGTTCCCTTGGAGTCCTAGACCAATCTAGAAGAGCCCCACCTCTCTATGCTATCTAGTACAATCCTCTTACACTTAGTTAATCAATCGCCTAATGTTAACTTCCTGAGTTACAAACTCTCGATTATAACACTATAACTGAATATATCATATAAGCTCACTGTGTAACTCTCAAATGCTTTGAAATGAAATAACAGAATATCCAATTAATGTGAAATCCTTTTGCTTTGGTACCATAGTCCAAGCTCCTTAGTTCCATTAAGATATTGAAAGATCCTCTTCACAGCCACGAGGTGAGATTCTTTAGGATCAGCTTGAAACCTAGCACACATGCAAACACTAAACATGATGTCATGTCTACTAGCCGTGAGATATAATAAAGATCCAATCATTCCTCAATACTCCTTTTGATTGACACTTTTTCCAGTCTTGTCTTGATCTAGAGACAATCTTGAGCTCATGGGAGTCTTGGCTGCTTTGGATTGATCCATCCTGAACTTTTTCAAGAGATCCTTAGTGTACTTTCTTTGGTTGACAAAGATCCCTTTCTTGGATTGGTGAACTTGTAATCCCAAAAAGAAGTTGATTTCACCCATCAAGCTCATCTCGAATTCTCTACACATGATGTCAGAAAATTCCTTGCACAAAGATGTGTTAGTAGCACCAAATAATATATCATCAACATAGATTTGAATAACCAAAATGTCCTTTCCTTTGGTCTTGATAAAAAGAGTCTTGTCGATCAACCCCCTTTTAAAATCATTTTCTAAAAGATATTTTGACAAGCGCTCATACCAAGCTCTTGGGGCTTGTTTCAAACCATAAAGTGCTTTGTCAAGCTTATAAACATGATTGGGAAATTCCAAACTTTCAAATCCTGGGGGTTGAGCCGCATATACTTCTTCCTCTAAGAAACCATTAAGAAAAGCACACTTGACATCCATTTGATATAACTTTACGCTCATAAAAGATGCAAATGCTAATAAAATGCGAATGGCTTCAAGCCTGGCTACGGAAGCAAAGGTCTCCTCGTAGTCAATACCTTCCTCTTGATTGTAGCCTTGAGCAACAAGCCTTGCCTTGTTCCTCACGGTCTTACCATTCTCATCTAGCTTGTTTCGAAATACCCATCGTGTGCCAATGACTGATTAATGCTTTGACCTAGGCTTCAAGGTCCAGACTTTGTTCATTTCAAATTCCTTAAGCTCACTCTGCATGGAAATGATCCAGTCTGGCTCTTGAAGTGCCTCAGCTACCTTCTTTGGTTCAATAAGAGAAACAAACGCGTGAAAAGCACAAAGATCTTTAAGTTTAGAATGAGTTTGAACACTAGAAGTAGGGTCAGAAATGATATCCTTTAGTGAGTGTGATGAAGAGTATTTGAATTTCCTCTTGTTAGTCTCAGCTCCTTGATTCGTCACACCATCAGGATTGATTTGTGATACATCTGACTCCATGGATCTATTAGGGGTAGCTACAACAGTTTCTGACGCTTCAACACTTTTGGATTGGACACCAAGGGCTTTGGACGAATCTTCAACACCTTGGGCCAATTCTTCAGTGTTGAGAATCTGTTCCTGCATGTTCCTCTTCTCTGTGTTCTTGGTGGAAGCATCATCACCTTCCTCGTTCTCTGCATGGATGTTAAGATCTATATTTGCAACACTTTCACTCAAAGCACCGTCATTGCATTCATCAAAAATAACATGTATACTTTCTTCAACAACAATTAGCATGTACTTTTTACCATTGAGAGATTTGACTCGCATAGGACCACATAAATCCATATGTAAAAGTTCAAGGGGTCTAGAAGAACTTACAACCTTTTGGGGTTTGAAAGAGCTACGTGTTTGTTTACATCGTGTGCATGCATTGCACATATCAATACCTTTGAAGTCCATATCAGGTAGCCCTGCTCGCCCCCCTCCTCGTCCTCCTCTTGAGGCTCCACCCCATCCCTGGGCGCCGCATCCTGTGGCGCCTGGGGCGGCCCCTCACCACCAGCTGAGGGGCCTCGTTGTCCTCACCAGCCACCTAATGGTCCTCCTCGTCACTCTCGTCATCGAGGTCCTCCTGCTCGAAATGAAGATCCTCCGCTATATCCGCCTGCTCCTCCTGTGTGTCATCTGCCCCTATAGGAGGTGTGAGGGAATCAGCTGCAGCTGCGATGACTGCAGCCCAAGCAGCGTCTCCATGAGCGTGTCCGGAGGTACTGGCAACAACCCTAGGATTGGACGCCGTCTGCGTTGACGGTTCTACTGCCAACAGACCATGTGTTGTGGGCCGCACAGAGTTACTCAAGTGGAAGAGCGTATGTTCAGTGTGAGTATCGTCCTCCGACCTCAACGGTGTCGGGGCTATATCAGGCTGAACTGCCGTATCTCTCACGGTCAAAGTCTCCTGCTCCGCAAGAGCCATGAGATCTGACACCGTCTGCGAAGACGAGTCAGTGATGATGACCTCCTCCGAATCGGCGCTCTCTACTGCATGTGAAGGCGCATTGCGGTCTCGCCCGAGAATGATGCGAATGGTCCCGTCATTCCGTATCATCCGAGAATCCTGTTAAATTTTTGAACTACTATGTAAATATATTTTTGCATTTACGTTGAATTTCATATTCATCCCTTTATTAAAATGTGTTATTTCATTCAAGAATTTAATTTTCGATCTGCTTACACTAGTTCACTATAAACAACTTCATTTGTAATAATTTGTTTATATAATTTCTTTTTGTATGGTTCGCAAATTCGTTTCTATGATTTGTTTTTGAACATGTTATTTTGCAACAATTTCTTCTAATACATGTTATTTTGTAACAATTTTTCTAATACATATTATTTTTTAACAATTTTTTTTCTATAATTTCGCTTTAGACATTAAAGTAGTTATTTTGCAACAATTTGTCTTAAATATATTGTGCATTCAAATTAAATAAGGTTAACTTATCCGATTCATATGATAAACTTATTCGTTATAAAATTCAACAATTAAACAATAAAATAAAATGAAAAATAAATTAAATAAAGTCAAACTAACCGATGGCATACTCATCAGGGGAGATACCTCCTGCGTCCGCCTCTTCCGGCCACCACCGTCACCACCGCCATCACCGGCGGTCCTCCTGGTGCCACCACCAGCCCCGGTGCGAGATCCACCCACCCCTCGGCCACCAGCAGCCCCTGAGCCGCCATCGCCGCCGCGCCCGTCACCTCGGCCACGACCTCCTGGCCCTCTGCCCCCATTACCGCCGCCTCCTCGGCCGCCTCCACCCACGGACACCATCTCCTCTGCCGCACCTCGCCCAGATCCGCCCTCGCCGGCGAATCCTTGGCCTCGTCCCCGGGATCTCACCATCGATATCGCCTAGATTGGTCGCTCGCTCGCACCCTCGGCCGCTCTCTTGCTCTCTCGGAGGAATCGATCTTTCTCCTGAATCGCTCTGAATGTTCGATAATATAAAACTAAGTAATATAGAAATACTCTAGAAGGGGGGTTGAATAGAGTATGCCGTTTTTTCGCAGATAGTATCAAGACTTTTGAAGCTCGTGCAAAACCCTTTGAGATTAGAATTAGTCTTTTCTCTGAAAACCTGAATCCAAAAGTTAAACAATTCGAACCAAGTGCGGAAATAAGGTAAAGCAATAAAGTAAAGGACTGGATGAGTTGTTTACGAGGTTCGGCACGAACTTGGCCTACGTCCCCGCCTAGGGTTCTTCCACAACCCTGGGATTCAACCGGCTTTTATTGATTCATGAGACTTAGGATCCTAATAGCTCACCGAGAAGCCTCTCTCCAATACAATTGAAATCTAGTCAACTCACGTTCCCTTGGAGTCCTAGACCAATCTAGAAGAGCCCCACCTCTCTATGCTATCTAGTACAATCCTCTTACACTTAGTTAATCAATCGCCTAATGTTCACTTCCTGAGTTACAAACTCTCGATTATAACACTATAACTGAATATATCCTATAAGCTCACTCTGTAACTCTCAAATGCTTTGAAATGAAATAACAGAATATCCAATTAATGTGAAATCCTTTTCTTTGTGTACCATAGTCCAAGCTCCTTAGTTCCATTAAGATATCGAAAGATCCTCTTCACAGCCACGAGGTGAGATTCTTTAGGATCAGCTTGAAACCTAGCACACATGCAAACACTAAACATGATGTCATGTCTACTAGCCGTGAGATATAATAAAGATCCAATCATTCCTCAATACTCCTTTTGATTGACACTTTTTCCAGTCTTGTCTTGATCTAGAGACAATCTTGAGCTCATGGGAGTCTTGGCTGCTTTGGATTGATCCATCCTGAACTTCTTCAAGAGATCCTAAGTGTACTTTCTTTGGTTGACAAAGATCCCTTTCTTGGATTGGTGAACTTGTAATCCCAAAAAGAAGTTGATTTCACCCATCAAGCTCATCTCGAATTCACTACACATGATGTCAGAAAATTCCTTGCACAAAGATGTGTTAGTAGCACCAAATAATATATCATCAACATAGATTTGAATAACCAAAATGTCCTTTCCTTTGGTTTTGATAAAAAGAGTCTTGTCGATCAACCCCCTTTTAAAATCATTTTCTAAAAGATATTTTGACAAGCGCTCATACCAAGCTCTTGGGGCTTGTTTCAAACCATAAAGTGCTTTGTCAAGCTTATAAACATGATTGGGAAATTCCAAACTTTCAAATCCTGGGGGTTGAGCCACATATACTTCTTCCTCTAAGAAACCATTAAGAAAAGCACACTTGACATCCATTTGATATAACTTTACGCTCATAAAAGATGCAAATGCTAATAAAATGCGAATGGCTTCAAGCCTGGCTACAGAAGCAAAGGTCTCCTCGTAGTCAATACCTTCCTCTTGATTGTAGCCTTGAGCAACAAGCCTTGCCTTGTTCCTCACGGTCTTACCATTCTCATCTAGCTTGTTTCGAAATACCCATCGTGTGCCAATGACTGATTAATGCTTTGACCTAGGCTTCAAGGTCCAGACTTTGTTCATTTCAAATTCCTTAAGCTCACTCTGCATGCAAATGATCCAGTCTGGCTCTTGAAGTGCCTCAGCTACCTTCTTTGGTTCAATAAGAGAAACAAACGCGTGAAAAGCACAAAGATCTTTAAGTTTAGAATGAGTTTGAACACTAGAAGTAGGGTTAGAAATGATATCCTTTAGTGAGTGTGATGAAGAGTATTTGAATTTCCTCTTGTTAGTCTCAGCTCCTTGATTCGTCACACCATCAGGATTGATTTGTGATACATCTGACTCCATGGATCTATTAGGGGTAGCTACAACAGTTTCTGACGCTTCAACACTTTTGGATTGGACACCAAGGGCTTTGGACGAATCTTCAACACCTTGGGCCAATTCTTCAGTGTTGAGAATCTGTTCCCGCATGTTCCTCTTCTCTGTGTTCTTGGTGGTAGCATCATCACCTTCCTCGTTCTCTGCATGGATGTTAAGATCTATATTTGCAACACTTTCACTCAAAGCACCGTCATTGCATTCATCAAAAATAACATGTATACTTTCTTCAACAACAATTAGCATGTACTTTTTACCATTGAGAGATTTGACTCGCATAGGACCACATAAATCCATATGTAAAAGTTCAAGGGGTCTAGAAGAACTTACAACCTTTTTGGGTTTGAAAGAGCTACGTGTTTGTTTACATCGTGTGCATGCATTGCACATATCAATACCTTTGAAGTCCATATCAGGTAGCCCTGTTACAAGCCCTTTGGACACAAGCTTCTGTAGTGTATGTGGGCTCACATGACCGAGTCTTTTATGCCAGAGCTTTGGATCGCCCCTCAAAGCCTTTAGACAAGTTAAGCTTCCTTGTGCCACTTGATCAGCATTTACAGCGTATATATTGTTGTAACGATATGCAGTCAATATAACTTCACCTGTATCTTCTCTGCACACTAGACATCTTTCCTTGTTAAATCTGACATTGTTGTCACTATCACATAATTGAGAGACACTAAGCAAATTATATTTCAAACCATTAACAAGATAAACATTTTTAGTACTATGGTTGGAATCACTCCCAACCATGGTTATTAGGATCCCGATCCGGAGCCTACGATCCTACGATCCTACGATTCTAGGCAAGGTTTTGATCCAGATCGGACATATAGACTCCTTGGTGCTAGGATCCACCTAGGATCCTATGGGATTGTGTGGGATCAGTAGGATCCACCTAGGATCTATCGATCCTAGAAAAAATATCCGATCCTAGTAAAAATCATATTTGTGTAATTGTGTTTGTTTTGTTTGAATATTGAGCCTTCTAGATACGATGAACCTTTTTATTTTTTATTTTTTTGGTAGCCTATCTTCTTATAAATTGAAGGTAGAAGAGTGAAGACGTTGAATTGAAACCCTAAGCCCTTTGTTTCGTTACTCAACTCGACAAATCCACGTCTGAGCGCCTGAAAATTGTTCATGATGTGATTAATTACGATGATGACATTTGAAACTAGATATGTTATTGGATATTTGGATGTGTTATTTATCTCTAACTTGTATGTTTGTCATATTTTAAGACATTATCCTTGTCTGTTTGTTACCTTTTCAAACATTATTCATGACAAATTATGAATGTTAAATGTTTATTATTGGACTATTTTAGTTACATAATGTGTTTAATGGAGGAAAAGCTTAGTTTTATTTAGAAATTAAGGTATTTGTTTAGGATGGTTTGTTTTTATTTTATTTTTAATTTTTGTCTAGGATCTTACGATCCTACGATCCGATCCTACCCCCTCGTCTCGATCCCACACTAGGATCCCGATCCTAAAAACCTTGCTCCCAACACTACCAATACCAACGATGTCACATTTTTCTTTGTCACCAAGAGGCAAGAGTGATTGTTCCCGTGGATTGCTCCTTTAGATCATGAAAGAGAGAACTCTTTCCACTCAAATGCATCGAGCATCCACTATCAATAATCCATTTATGTTCCTTCACCTTGGTGATCTCCTGCAAGACAAACATCAAACTTTGTGGCTAGACCAATAAGCAAATGTGGATCCATTGTTGGGGTAAACCATATTTGGTAAAACAGTGCCGTTTGGAACCCAAACTTGTGTTATCCGTTCTTTTCTCAAATGAACAGGAAAAGTATTGCGAATGATATAAGGATCCTTTCTTCTATAGGGGCAGGTCTCTTTTAAATGTCCCTTTCTAGCACAGTGGTGACATATAGGAGAGGTTCTGCTTCCTTTTGCCTTTACAAAGGTGGTAATGTGCTGCTTCTTTAAAAAACCTTGGATTGTAACCAATACCACTTTTGGTTAGAGAACTTTGTTGCTCACCCAACATCCTATCAAGAATGCCTTTGGATTTGGTAAAACTTCTGAGGGTTGTCTGTTGATCTTGAATCTTATTATTCAGGGAGATCTTCTCGTTCTCTAAGTCATGATGCTCATTTCTTAGAGAGGAGAGATCTTGCTTGATTTCAGATTTCTCTAAATCAAGCGTCTTGACTTTAATGTCAAGACCTGAATAAGAAGCTTCAAGACTTTTAACCCTCATAGACAGATCTTCAATAGTTCTTTCCTGGTCCACAATTCTCTTAATAAGAATGTTAGTCTGGGCAATAAGTTTCTCTTCATTGGCAATCATATTAGAAAGGAATTCCGATAATACCTCTTTTGGACTTGCCATAAGTTCTCTTACAGTAGCTTCAAGCTTCTCATCGTGGGATTCATCTTCCGAGGCCATAAGATAAATATTGGCCTTCTCATCAATCGGAGTCATAGTCAGAATTGCTCCAAGTTGCCACCATGGCTTTCTTCTTCCATTTGTCACCCTTCTTGGACTGGCTCTTTGTCTTTTGAGGGCAATCCTTCACAAGATGATCTGTTTCACCACATTCAAAACAAGACAAGGGTTTAGTCTTCATATTATACTTGTTGTATTGAAGCTTACCTCGAAATTTAGAATACTCTTATCCATCCTTGTTTTTGAATTGTTTCTTCATTTTGAGAATTCGAGCGAGGCCTCTTGTGATAAGAGCAAAAGGATCTTCCTCATCGTCATCCTCATCTTCGAAATCAGATCCATCTTTAGGCTCATCCTTCTTAGACTTGAGTGCTAAGTTCTTAGTGCTAGCTGAAAGTTCTCCGTCGTCTTCATCAAGGATCATCTCATGCGTGATCAGCTTCCCAAGCAGGTCATCAAGGGGTAGAGTGGTGAGGTCCTGTGCTTCCTCTATAGCTGTTACTTTTGGACCCCATTTTTCTTTTGGGAGGCACCTTAGTATCCTTCTCACTTTCTTAACGTTTGTAAAGCTCTTGCCGAGAAAGTCAAGGTTGTTGGTGATTTCTGTGAATCGTGTGAACATGGCCTTGATTGACTCATCATACTTCATTTTGAAAATCTCATACTTTCGAAGGATGATGCTGATCTTGGTGTCTTTCACTTGGCTCGTTCCTTCATAGGTGACGACCAGTTTGTCCCAAACATTTTTAGCTGACCTACAATATGAAATACGGTTAAAGTCATCAGTGCTAAGACCACAATAAAGTAAGTCAATAACCCTGTAGTTTTTGGAGACGAGTTCAAGATCCGCTTGGATGTATTCAGACTCCTTCTTTGCGACTTTGGTTCCATTTGGTCCGTCTTTCTCTGGAATCTTCAGACCATTCTCTATAATGTTCCAAAGTTCTAGATCTTGATCTATAATGAACATCTTCATCAAGGATCTCCAGTGGACAAAGTTGTTTCCTACAAAGAGTGGTGGTCTGCTCGTGGACCTTCCCTGTGCAAATCCTCCGCTTGCTTCACCAGACATGATCAAAAACTCACAAGATTGTTAGATCAAAAGCAGTGAGTAAAGCTCTGATACCAATTGAAGGTTCGATAATATAAAACTAAGTAATATAGAAATACTCTAGAAGGGGGGTTGAATAGAGTATGCCGGTTTTTCGCAGATAGTCTCAAGACTTTTGAAGCTCGTGCAAAACCCTTTGAGATTAGACTTAGTCTTTTCTCTGAAAAACTGAATCACAAAGTTAAACAATTCGAACCAAGTGCGGAAATAAGGTAAAGCAATAAAGTAAAGGACTCGATGAGTTGTTTACGAGGTTCGTCATGAACTTGGCCTACGTCCCCGCCTAGGGTTCTTCCACAACCCTAGGATTCAACTGGCTTTTATTGATTCACAAGACTTAGGATCCTAATAGCTTACCGAGAAGCCTCTCTCCTATACAATTGCAATCTAGTCAACTCACGTTTCCTTGGAGTCCTAGACCAGTCTAGAAGAGCCCCACCTCTCTATGCTATCTAGTACAATCCTCTTACACTTAGTGAATCAATCGCCTAGTGTTCACTTCATGAGTTACAAACTCTTGAGTATAACACTACAACTGAATATATCCTATAAGCTCATTATGTAACTCTCAAATGCTTTGAAATGAAATAACAGACTCTTAGGACAAGCAGAGAGCACACGAAGACAGATTTCTCTTGAAGGCTGAGAGTGTATGAAAGCTCGTGTTCAATGAATGTGTATTTCTGTGTTCATCTTCCTTCTTCTTTATATTGAAACAAATCGGCGCCAATAATCTTCTTCAACGGCTATACACGATCATGGCATAAGCTGAATCTTCTATCTTTGGAAACTTCGAAGCCACAATCTTTCCGATTTGAATCTTCTCAACACGCATCAAAAGAAAGGAAATAATTCGAAAATACTTCCTGAAAGGTTAGTTAAATATATAATAATATAGTGGAAGTATATAATAATATTAATTAATATTTGAACAATATAACATATAGAACAGGTTTTGGATTTCATCAACACTATTAAAGATCCAAGACCTTTGACACAGACATACTGTCAAGGCCTTTGAAACTTATTCCAATTTTCATCAAGGGAGGGAGTTATCACGCTCAAGTGTGGAGGAAGAAGAAGCACAACGTCGGTTTCGATGTTGTGCTTTATATAATAAGCACAACAACGTCGGATTCGACGTTGTGCACAGCTGGACCCCTTCAATTTACAACGTCGAATTCGACGTTGTGCACAGCTGGACCCCTTCAACCTCGAAACCGACGTTGAACCCCTTCAACTTACAACGTCTATTTTGACGTTGTAATTCAAATTACAACGTCAATTTAGACGTTGTAGTTATCTTTTTTTTTATTCAACTTGCCATATTATAAATAAAATACATTATTTGGACATTTTAGATCATTGAAATTAACTTGACATATTTAATAAATAAATAAAATACATTATTTGCACATTTTAGTTCGTTGAAATTGAAAATTTCTTCCATATTTAATAAAGAAATAAAATAAATTCTGTCGTATTAATGTAGGTACAGTAACATAAAATACATAAATAAAACGATAATACATAATTAATTATGAAAATTATAATACATATTGTACATACGCCGGTCTCCGGGCATCTCTATCTCCAAAAAACCCTTCCGGCATAATCAAATATGAAAACGATAATACATATATTACATACCTCGATCTCCGGTATTCCCCCCCCCCCCCCCCTTTGAAAATACATATATTACATACATTACATACGATAAGTCTACAACTACGTGGTGCTAACGGTACTGGGTGTACAACTACCAACGGACTCATCTAGACTGGTAAAGATGTCGATCTGTACGTCGATGAACGCGTACGATCGCAACCTATCATTTCCCGGACCCACCACCCTCTCAATTACGTACGTTGTAACTTCACGGATACAATCCCGACATACACCGGCGTAGAACATGTCCAGCATTTCCGTAATGACTTTGCCTATGTCGGATAGGTAGGCCTCTCGGTCGTTTCTATAAATCTTCGGAAAAGGCAGCATGGAATGCCCCCTTGTACATCTGGTGTTGGCAGTTGCCGTCGCTGGCATCGGGTGGATAACGGTATTTCGTGCCTCTAATCTGATAGCTGATCCCCTCGGACGTTTCTGCGTCTTTTGTGAAGTAAGTGGGAAGTCTATGATTGGGGGCCGACATTAGGTAGTAATAGTGTGGAAGGGTTTGTGGTGGATGGAGTGTGGGTGTGGGTGTGGGTGGCTTTTATAGGCACTTTAGCATACAAAGTTCAATCTAACGTTGCATAAGGTTTTGCAACGTTGCATAGGGGAACCTAGGGGTGGGGTTTAGCAACGTTGGATTAAACATTGCATAGGGTTAGAAACATTTGTTTAAACGTTGTATGGGGTTAGCAACATTGTATTTAACGTTGTATAGGGCTTCCCTATTCCAACCCTACGCGTAGGGTATATGTTAGGGTTGGAAGGGTTGATAGCAATGCTGGATTCAACATTTCTAGGGTATAGCAACGTTTTTTCCGACGTTGCAGGTTGACCTTATTATTTTGTCGATGTCGAGTTAATTAAACCGATATCCAGTGATTTTGAAAGTGAATATGAACATATAGAGTTAATATTTTGATCTTCTTAGTAGGTTCCATTCAAGCGAATATCAAAATGATTCATATGTTAATGTTTTGATCTTCTTAGTAGGTTCTATTCAAGCGAATATGAAAACGATTCATATGCGCATTACCAAATATATAACTTACATAATAAATATAAAGTTCCAGCGCTAATCGAACATTGAATACACAAAATCAATTGGATCAGTTGCTCCCAACAGACTCAGCAGGTCCCGCTGGTTGAATCTTAATCAGCGCTTGCTGGAACGCGTAAGTCTCCTTAATTTGTTGGTTGGGCCGCGCTACTAAGTCAACCACGTACTCGGCAATGCTGTGAATACGCGCCTGACTCACATCGCAGTAAAGACTTTTGATGTTATCCTTTATATGGGCCAACACGCGAGTATAGTATGACTCGGGGTCTCGGTCGGACTTCATACAACAGAAATACACCTCCCTTCACATCTCAGACCGGCGATGACACTGCACAGAAAATAAACAGCATGAAAATAAAATGCGATATTTCCTGTGCTTACAGTTGCAAATGTGACGTTCAGCCGGCACAATGTGCCTCGTCACTCTAATAATGTAACGGGTGCCATCCGAGAACTCAACTGTCTTCACGAAACTGTACGGAGTTAAAGGCATGGTAGAGGGATTTTTGGCTGTTGGGTGTTTGATGTGATAAAGTAGAGGGGGGACCAATGGGACCTTATAGGGATTTTTGGCTGTTGGGTGTTCAGACGTTGTAATTGGGAACGTTCCCTAATTACAACGTCCATTGCGACGTTGTAATTGGGGGATGTTCCCAATTACAACGTACATTCAGACGTTGTAAATGGGGAATTATATCAATTACCACGTCTGAATGGACGTTGTAATTGGGGAATGCTCCCAATTACAACGTCTGATGTGACGTTGTTACGATTAGCACATAGAACGTGTAATTGACGTCATGTATGATCCCCCTCTTATGCTCTTATATACCTCCACCATCACACCGAATGAATGCATCCCTTTACCTCACAATTCAAGACAATAGTTACTATTTCATTCGTAGATTTGAAAATGTCATCCTCAGAAAGTGAAGAAGCGATGGAGGTGGTACGAGTCGCCCCCCCCCCCCCCCCCCCACGACGAAAAATTTTTGTCCCACAGATAAAATCCTATGGCTGTATTATCTGTCTCTATGTATTTTTCCATTATTTAACCCGAAGTAAATATATACCCTTTAAGTAATATTAAGTGCATGTACGTTGTTATTCCTTTATCTAGTTTCGAGACTTTACATGTACGTTTACCGACACTTGTACTTGGTAATCCCGGAACGAAATGGTTGACCATTTCAAGCAACTTGGCTTGAAGAACAACATGGTCTTAGTAATCAAGCGATCGTGGTCGACCGCTTCAAACCGGCCAGGTGGCGTGTTGTTAGCGTGCGAGCAATATGGGGTGTTTCGCAGAAGGGGGAAGCAGATTGGTAGCACGCAGAGCAAACTAAGCAACTGCCTGTTATCCTTACTCGGTCATGAGGGGGAGCCGAATATGTGGACGATGACCGTGCAAAATGGAATGCACAACCATGGCCTCCCTCAACGATTGAAAGGTCATGCTTACGTGGGAAGAATGACACCAGGGGAGAAGAAAATGTGCAAGTGGATGAATGACATAGGAACTCCGCCGAAGGCCATCTCGTACGGGCTACGACAAGCAGATGCGAATAGCGTCACCTCAGCGCGATCATTGGAGAGCACCCTCAACAAGCTCGCCGTTGAAGAGAGAGAAAATCGAATGATGACCCAAGATACCCTCCATCGTCTCCGAGAAAGGTGCTACTACTACGAATTTAGGAGGAGCCCAGACGATGACAATGTATTGAATGACCTTTTTCTCGCACACCCGGATGGGATTCGTCTCTTGAACAAATACCCTTATGTCGTCTTCATGGACAATACGTACAAGACAAACACGTAAGTACTATATCATATGTCTTTGTACATTTCTTCCATAAATAGTGATATGTTAATGTGCGTACGTTGCGGCACCGCGTCCACAGGTACAACGTCGCGCTGTGTGAGATAGTCGGCTTAACACCAACGGGAAACAACTTTTGCATCGCATATGCCTTTATGGCTCACGAGGACACGAACACGTACACTTGGGTGCTCAACAACCTGCGTGTTATTTTTCAGGGTAAGGTGCCCGATTCGATCTTGACAGATCGAGAGCTGGGCCTTATGGCTGCATTTAGGGCCATCTTCCTCGAGATGCAACATCTACTGTGCTGGTTGCATGTAACTCGCAACTGTGAAGACACCGCTTTGAAGATTACAAAAAATCTGGAAATTTCAACTCTATTCAAGAATCAGGTGTGGGGTTTATTCTCGTCTTCGACGGAGGAGTCATTCGAGATGCGGCGTAGATATCTTCACGCCCAATGGCAGCCCTTTCCTGGGGTCATGGGGTATCTGGAAACAGCGTGACTCATCCACCGGACGAGCCTTGTCAGATGTTACATCGACCACGTCATGCACTTTGGAACGAGGACAACCAATAGGTACGCATATCATTTTCGTCATTACCCTTGTCACTCCTTTACTACATTTCGACACTCGTTCACCTCAAGCACAAGATGCATCGTGTAGGGTTGAAGGCCAACATAAAGTGTTGAAGGAAGCATTACACTCGTCCACTGGTGATTTCTGTGTCGTGGTGGATGCCATTCATCAGGTGAATGAATGTCAGGTGCACGAAATCTAGACTGTGTTGGAGATAGATCGTTTCAAGTGGCCAACTAACGCACAAGAAGTCCCCTTATTCGATCAGATTAAGCACGTGGTTTCAAAGAAGTGTTTCGAACTTCTCTACGGTCATTGGAGGAAAGTTGTCGACAAAACAGTAGCTTTAGAGTGCGTCGACCGTCATTGGACAATATGCCATGGGATACCTTGTGTGCACGACGTTCAGCGTTTTGTTGATGAAGGAGTTCAAATAACACCTGACGACGTCCACCCATTTTGGATGGATCTGACGTGGGATGAATCGGACAATGCGATCTTACCCTATGCCAGGTCGACATCGTACACTGCATCTAATGAAGCTTGTGACCCTGATTTGCACCCACCGAAGCGGGGTAGCATATGGTCAAAGGGCAGACCTAGAGGGAGGAGGAACCCGTGCAGAATAAATTCCTTGCGATCTAAGCAAAACCGGGCGAATTTTGAAAGGGAGGAAGCCAGATCAGGTCGCCACGGTAGGGACCGATAGTCCGGACATCCGTTTGACGCACAATATTGGGGATTTAGCTGGGGAGACAACAATGTGGACCCTTTCATGTTCAGGCACACTGCGGGAGCCGTCAACACCGTGGGAGATGGTCACTGCGGATATCGAGCTTTGGCGCAGCTGATGTTACGGCCAGGGGAGGCACGATTCGCAGATATGAAAGGGTTATTGTGAAACCATCTAGAGCATACCGATCACCTTTACACTGGTTGTTACATGGGAGGGTATTCGGTCCGGGAGTTTGTCGACCTACAGAGTTACTTCGGCAGAGTGGGAAGTAACCGGAGATACTGGATCGAGTTGCCTATCATGGGTCTTATGTTCGCAACCGTCTACTAGGTGCCCCTTGTCGTCTTATCTTGGCACATGCCCTGCACATGCCTCCCTATATACACCGAACAACCAAATGGCGCACCTTACGAGGCCATACTAGGCATGGCATGCATCGGGAACCAAGATCATTTCGCAGCGGTGAGTATGATCTCACTCCAGCCATACTAGGCATGGCATGCATCGGGAACCAAGATCATTTCGCAGCGGTCACCCTCTACACCATGTTTAGGAGTCATGAAAGTTGGAATTATCCGTGTTGTATTTGTTTCTTTTCTTGTCTATGATGTTCAGAGTTGAAAGTTGAATGTTTGTTGTTGTGAAGACGTAGAAACAATATAAAAAAGCAATCATTCAACCAAAACAAACATCAGTTGGCCCCATATCTAAAATTATAAACGGGTTTTAATGTTACATTTCAACAAGGGTTGTTGTATTAAACGGAACAACTACCGACTGACTCTTCAGGAATGTTTGAGTATATACTAATCTGCACCTGCTAGAACGCATATGTCGTCATCAGATCTTGGGCAGGGCGCACTACTGTATTAACTGCATACTCTGCTACTTTGCGACAACGCGACGGAGACATGTCGTCGTACAAAACGACCAGGATATCCGTTATCTGCTCAATCATCCGTGTATAGTACGACGCAGGGTCGTCGTCACACTCCTGACACCCGAACTGCAACTGTGTTGACATCTTCAGGATACGGTAAACCTGCACAGAAAGTAGATTGCATCAAAAATAATGTGTATAGTTCATATGCTTGCAGTTGCAAGCATCCTCCTTAAGCGGACGAGGGTGTCTCCCCACTTCAACAACGAAACGGGTTCCATCATTGAACTTGGCATATTTGACAAAGGAATTTGGGCTTGATTTCATTACGTGTGTTTTGTGTATGCCAATAACGCAAAATGTTGATGTATTTATAGATGGCCTAATTAGCAACGTCCAATTAAACGTTGTTATGGGAGTTCACATAACACAACGTTTAATATGACGTTGTAACAACGTCCAATTAAACGTTGCTGCAACGTTTAATGTAACGTTTTAACAACGTCATATTTGGCATTGTAGTAAGGAAGCCTCACAAAAAACGAGAAAGGATTTCCCACTATAAATTACGCCATGCGAGGATCGAAATTACGACATCTTGTTTGACGGAAGAAGAGATGGCGGCCGGTAACACACCAAGACCTTTCTTCTCGGTCACAGGGAGCGGCCCTAGGGATTTTTTCTGGTGGGTAGAAGACGTCTCGCACACACAAATACTGGTAAGCCCCCTTCGGTCTCACATCCGATTTACAACGGTCCCAACTCACTAAGTTGATCTTGACATCTGCAGCCTCTGCCTTCTAACTTCGAGGAAGAATACGGGTTGCGGGGCGTCGAAAGAATAACGCTGACTAATGGGCCGGGGAGGAGAGGGACCAGCATCCGGGTAGAGCGCAACAGCTCCGGGGCACTCTGTCTCGCACAAGGATTGATGTTTAGCTACTTAGGCAACGCTCGCTTCCGGGTCGTCGTAGTGCTGCCGGAGAATGTTTCACCATCAGAGGAAGAGAACAACAATGATTTCCTCTGAGGTGTGACATGGCAGCGACCCGCAAAAAACTTCTTAACGAAGTTATTTTTGCTATAATCTTCTATCATTAATATGAAAAATGAGGCAGTCTAAACGTTTTAATGTAACGTGTTTTTCCCTTAAATAACCACAACTCATATTTGAAAACCCTCCGCGAAGGGCAAAACGCCCCAACAAAATAAAAGATGCAGACATCGCACTAAGTTTTCGCCAACATCCTACCCAACAAAAACAAAGATAATAGAACTTCAAAGTTGATCCAAGTGTTGCTGGTACAAACGTCAGACTTAACGTTGTCTTCATATTGCAATGTTGTATTGAACGTTGCTGTTTGGCCCGACGAGGCCCACTTTAGAAACGTCGGATTAGACGTTGCTAAAGATTCCGACCCACCCAACTTCCTTCAATTCAGAACGTTGTGTAGGACAAGTGATAACGTTGAAACCAACGTTGCTGCAACGTGAAATCTAACGTTTCTACAACGTCACATTCGACGTTTCATTAACAATGCTAATCGTGGATTTACGGTGTATATAGGGTGAACCTTATTTAATCTTTAGATAAAAGATAGATAGAATTAGATATAGATAGACTTTCTTACCTTGATTAGAAAGGGTTGGAAGCATATAAATAAAGCCCTAGGGGCTGATTTTCATTCATTCAAGTCAAGTCGTCTTAGGGCGCAAGGACAGAGGAGAGAGAGAGAAGGCAAGAGAGGAGAAGGAGAGAGGAGAGAGAGAGAGAGAGAGGGAGAGAGAGAAGGAGAAGGAAGGAGACGAACGGTTGTAAGTTTTAGTTTATTTTATGTTAAAGTTAATTTCTTTCATTATGGTTTGTTTCTAATTTCCTTCTTCTAGGGTTGGGGTGATCCCAACATAGATATGTGTGTTTGATTTATAAATCCATGAATTTATATGTCTTTATCATCATCTACCTATGTGCTTAATCCTTTGCGAGAGTTGAGGAAATTCCTTATTCATGATATTGAAGCGAAAGTGATCTTATTATGAATTGGATAGTAATTAGGGTTTATTTGCGAGAGCCGACTAATCCTAATTAAGAAAAGGTATAAACAGATTAGGTTTTTATGTGAGAGCCTCTATCACCTAAATTGTTGGAATTTGCGAAAGCCGATTCTTTGATATAAAGCATGCATCTTTATGTGATTTGTGATCTACACATATGTTTATTGTTGTGGTGATCCCTAACCTTGGAAGTTTGCATCTTTATTTATTTTATTTCATTATTTTTATTTGGCACATATTCTACTCGATATCAAACCACCATTCTCTCTCCATCCCTCGACATCGACCAACTCTTAGCCGAAGTCGATAACAACCTTGCACCTCTTCCTGCTATCCTTGAACCCCAAAATACAATAAACCTAGAACTGCTGACTTCTCTCCTGAGGACGAACCTGACTCCCCTATACTATAGAGGGGGTCTTGACTATAAATTTATTTGGTGGAGAAACCCTCTCGTCAGAATATAGCAACGTTGTTCTCATTCATTCCCATCAATGTTGTAAATTAGTTCATATGCCCTTTGGGGTCAGAAGTACCTGTATACTTCGCAATCGACACATCTCTCTGCCTTTTTGGGAACAGGAGCTTCATGTATTGCTTTGCTGAAAGCGGAAGGGAATGCAGGCTTGTCGTTGTGAACCGGGTTGGGTGCGCCTAAGGAGTTAGAGTGTGATGAAATATCCATAAGGGTCATACTATGGGGATACCCTATCCGGGTTAGGGAAGTGATTGAAAGTAGTAGGTACCAGGCCTTGCTGTCGATAATAACCGTAAGGGTCATACTATGGGGATACCCTATTCGCGGGTTGTCCGTAGTATGGATTTTGAGGATAGCCGCCCGTGAAGTACTGGTATGGAGGGTACCCATCCCACGCTCCATATTGACCGAACGGAGGGGGCGGAGGCACATTCCAGAAAGGTTGATGGGGAATGTTTTTGTCCTGCTGGGGTTGAGCTTCCTCGTTGGGGGGATCGTTGAGGTTCAATCAGTCGGCCCATCCCTCGTCACGATGCTGGTTTCCGACTTTCTCGCCATACAGTGTGAAGTTCATGGTTCCTGTAAAGAGTTAGTGCAAGGAGTAAAACTAGTGTTCTCACGAGAGGCAGGAAATTACGGTCTCAAAGATTACAAATTATATAAAAAATAAAGCGTATTTCTACGAGGAACCTCTCGTCATGAAAGGCTACCACAGACGGCGCCATTGAAGCGTTTCTGGAATTTTACCTATACTTATTACCTCAAGGTGACTTCAGATTTCCTTAATTACCTGTTAAGCCAACTAGGGTGGGTGACTATACAAGTTCTTTATTAGTTGGTGCTTTAAGGGTCAAGGTAGTCCTCGCGATGTCGTTTGCTCGCGTTCAGGTAATTGTTGTTCAACCGTCGTCTTTAGAGGAAGTCCTTCAGATGATGTTCTTATTTCAGATATGTTCTTCTCCGATTAAAGACTTCAAGAACTCAATTCCAATGACTTTATGTCAAGGAGAATCGCATAACTCTTCTTTCTCTTTCCCTATAATCGGATCTCTCCCTTAAGGACTCAAGGGGGGTATTGATAGGGGTGCTAAGCGAGTGATAATGCATATTTAGATAGGCATTATAGAGTAGCTTTAGTTGTGTTTTATGGTTGTTTGGTTAGGTTTTTGAGTTAATTTCGTATTTTGCTCTTTTGGTTGGGAAGTTCGGAAACTATGATATTTCGATTGTTTTATGTAGATTCGTAGTTCTGACTTGTGATTAGCTTGGAAAAGTCTTATTGGAGTGAAGAAGAGGAGAAAAGAAAGCAAGGAAAGCAAAGGCCAAGACTAGAAAAGCACAAGAACACACATTCTGTCCAGAGTCGCGGTCGCGAGTCCTATGTCGCCGTCGCGAGTCACCGTATTCCACCGTGAAGGCTTGGTAGCGAGAAGAACACACGAAGACCACCATTTGTGGCCGCGAATGTCCCAGTCGCCACCGAGAGATTCGTTAATTCACCGTGAAGATGTTGTCGACGAGAGGTTTGCTGAAACCTGTGTGTGAAAGCCGCAAGGTCCTAGTCGCGGCGGCGAGATCGTCTAGAGAAGATTAGTTTGAGATCCAAATTCTGTCTTTTCGGTAGGAGATTGGATCCAATCTTTTGAAGACTTATTCCTTGGAGTTTAAGGAAGATATTCTGAGACTTATTTAGTATTATTTTTAGTTTTAATAATTTTAGGATATTTTGTATTATTTTAGAATTATTTCCGCATTATCTTTAAGGAAAGTATCTAGGTTTTTGGGGTCTCTTCTTTTCTATCAAAGGGGAGCCACTAAATTAAACTGAGGGAGACTTTGGAGAACCTTTTTCTCAGACCTTGAATCATATTTCGCAGTAGTTCAATCAACCATTCAAGTTTGCTTATTTTTCCATTAATTCGAAGGAGATTTAGGTACGCTATGAGTGGTTAAGTTCGTTATTTGTTTCACCTGTGTTTCAGAGACTTGGTTGGTGGTTTGTGAGGCTTAAACTTAGTTGTTTCCTTTTGTTCTTTTGATATCTCTCGAGCATATTGTCGATAGTGTTGTTATTGGCCATCATAATAGTGTCTTGCTAGGTCTTTGTTCTTTCGTCATTGAATGAATTACGTAGTAGCATGCTTAGGATTGTGAGAACCTTCGTTTGATCATGACTAAATAGAGATTTCAACATATGTCTTCAACATCGGTTACTTGCATACTTGGTGTTATTCATATGCCTAGATTCTTAGGAATTTGTGCTGCCTTTATGTTAAATCTGTGTTCGTGCTTAGGTTGCATAAAAGTTTAAGGGATTAATTGTGCTCTTTGCACTTTAATGTATTGAAACTAAGATGGGAAGAATGTAAGTTAAAGGAACCAAACAACTTGAGTTTATGTCTAGGACCCCCACTAAGATGGGAAGAATGTAAGTTAAAGGAACCAAACAACTTGAGTTTATGTCTAGGACCAATTAAGCCAACCAATGTCGATGAATGCACAAGTGGAACTATTTTCTCTATTGATTGTTACCAAAACCATCATTCTTATGCTGTGTTACTTCGATTTCAATCTTGATCTTTTGGTTCTATTTTCCCTATTTGCTTGTTTATTTCCCACTACTTGCTAAAGTAGCTTTTAGATTGAGTCATAGATTTCCATGTGGGATCGACCATGTACTTATCGCTATACTTAATTATTTGTGTGGGAATTCTTTTGGGCGAGGTTTACACACGACGGTCTACCTTCCCTCAAATTTTGGCGTTGTTGCCGGGGAAATCTATTGATTCTTTGTCTAATTGTTACTTTACTTTGGTGTGAACCATAGTGTGGTTCACAAACGTGCTACTGACGCATCTCTTTTGTCTTTGGATCCAGAAATTGAACGCACTCTTTCTATGTTGCAAAGAGATCACTCTTCCCACTCAGAAAACAAAGAAGAGATGGTTGAGAATGGTAATAACATGAATGGCAACAATCAAGTGCTGAATGAGAATAACCCGAACAACAACAATCAAATTCTGAATGACGCAGTTGCTCCTCCAAGGAGGACTCTACAAGAGATTAGGGAGCTGAATCTGAATGTTCAACCTTTAGCTATTTTACTCCCTAATCTTCTTGAGGGTTCGAGATTCAAGTTTGAGTCAGGATGGACTAGTTTCCTACCTTACTTTGATTGTCTTCAGAGAAAGAATTCGAACAAGCATCTCACTATGTTCCATGATGTCTGCGACCGCATTAGAGTGGGTGGTCTGAATGATGATCGTATATTTTTGGGAGTCTTTCCCTTCACTCTGAAGGATGTGGCTAGCGATTGGCTGTACTATCTTCCTGCTGGAAGTATTCGCACCTGGATTGAGCTAAAGAAAGCATTTCTGAATACGTATTATCCTGCTAGCAGAACCAGCAAGATGAAGCGAGAGATCACTAGTATTAATCAACAGGCTACAGAATCACTTTATGAGTATTATGAGCGCTTCAAACAGACTATTGTTGCATCCCTCTATCATGGACTTTCTGATGATGATCTAGTCCTTCCACTCTATGAAGGACTAACGGATAGAGATAGAGGGTCAGTGAATAATGCCTGTGGAGGAGATATTTTGCTTATGACGCCACATGAGGCTACGGATATGTTTGAGAGGATTGCGAATTCTTCTCATCAATACTTAAGACTCTAGCAGCTAGAGGGGTCTGAAGGATGCAAGCCAATCCGCCACAAGATGATTACACTGATATGAGGGAGCAAGTGAATAGACTTACAATGGCATTTCAAGGAATTAATCAAGGTGTTCATCAAGTGTACCATTCTTGTAGACTCTGCAGTGACCCGACACATCCCACTAATTTGTGCCCGTAGATTCAGGAGAATGTCAACGCCATACATCTGAGAAGTTGTAAAGTTCTGCCTTTCAACTATCCCCAAGAAGGAGTTGTGGAAGATTGGGTAGAGAGAGATGAAAAAATTGGACAAGGAAGTCTGAAATCACCGCTGTCGCCGCCGGGACCTGCTGAAGTCGCCACCGTGAGAGAACCGAGCCAGACCAACCTTGATTGTCGCAAGTCACCGCCGCGAGATGCTGATTTCACCGCCGCGACTGAAATTGTCCAAGAACCCATGCTTAACACTGATTCGCCGCTGCGAGATGCCCCACTCGCCGCCGCGACACCGTCCTTGGAAGACGAGATTATTGTGTTCGAGGAAGTCGTTGTTCCGAATCCGATTTCGTAGCCTGACCTTGATCCTTACAAGCCCATAGCCCCATTTCCCGAAGCCTTAAAGGACACTAAAAAGCCGAAGAATGATAAGGAGTTGTACGAGACATTTGCTAAGTGAGAAGTTAACATTCCGCTTCTCAACCTCATCAAGACAGTTCCTAGATATGCTAAATTCTTGAAAGAGCTTTGCACCATCAAAACAAAGTAGAATTTGAAAGGGGAGAAAAAGGTTCATATGAGTGAGCACGTCTCCGCCATGATTGAAAGGCGTAAGCCCAAAAAGTGTGGCAATCCAAGTATGTTCACTATCCCATGCACTATCGGTGAAACTAAATTTCAACATGTTATGTTAGATGTAGGTGCTTCGATCAATGTGATTTCATAATCATTATTCAAAACCTTGAAGCTTGGTAAATTGCAAGATACTAGAGTAGTTGTCCATTTGGCTAACCACACTCGTGCTTATCCTAGAGGTTTAGTTGAGGATGTCTTTGCTATGGTTGATAAGTTGATCTTTCCGGCTGATTTCTTTGTGTTCGATATGAAACCTGGTGTTGTGGAGGCACCTATTCTTTTAGGCATGCCATTTTTTAGAACAGCAAAAATTAAGATTGATTGTTAGGAAGGTAAGCTCACTACGGAACCTAATGGTGAAAAGGTTTAGTATTGCATTATGGATGCTATGAGATACCTGTTGATGAGCATTCTTTATTCTCTATTGATATTATTGAGCCTATTGTTGATGATGTGTTTGAGCTGAATAAGGAGGATGAGTTGCAAGTTGCTTTGGAAGCTCCTCTGGATGAGCTTTCCCTGGAATACCCGTTGAGGCCATACTTGCATGAGGTCCTAGGAGCCTTAGATGCCCACCATTCACATCTGAAAAGTGAGAACTTAGCCTTAACCTTTCTTGAAGAGAAGCTTTTACCCTCTATCATAAAACCACCTGAAATTGAGCTTTAGCCATTACCCGATCACCTTAAGTATGCCTTCTTAAGTGAGAATGACACACTCTCATTCATCATTTCCAACAAGCTCAACCTTGACCAAGAGGGTAGATTAGTTGAGGTGCTCAAGGATTACAAGAGAACCATTCGGATGGACCATTGCAGACATCAAAGAGATAATCCCAGCTAGATGTATGCACCAAATTTTGCTAGAGGAAGGAGCCAAGACGTCTAGAAAGCCCTATAGACGTCTGAATTCACGTATGATGGAGGTTGTGAAGAAGGAAGTGTTGAAGTTGCTTCAAGCTAGTATGATTTACCCCATCTCTGATAGCAAGTGGGTTAGTCCGACGCAAGTGGTTCCTAAGAAAAGGGGTATTACTGTTCTTGAGAACAAAGAAGAAGAGTTAGTGCCCAGGCGAGTACAATCTGGTTGGAGAGTTTGTATCCACTACATGAAGCTGAATGCTGAGACTCGCAAGGATCACTTTTCTGTCCCGTTCATTGATCATATGCTAGAGAGGCTTTTTGGGAGAGCCTACTATTGCTTTTTGGATGGATACTCAGGTTACTATCAGATTGCCATTGCACCAGAGGATCAGGAGAAAACTACATTTACATGTCCTTTTGACACCTTTATATATCGTAGAATGCCTTTTGGACTATGTAATGCACCAGGAACAATCCAAAGGTGTATGGTTAGCATCTTCTCTGAGTATATTGAGAACTTCATTAAGGTGTTTATGGATGATTTCATAGTTCATGGTGATGATTTTGATTCACGTTTGACTCACTTGGCACTTGTGTTTAAGATGTGTGTTGACACCAACTTGGTTCTCAATTCTAAAAACTGTCTCTTCATGGTTGAGCAAGGTATTGTTTTAGGCCATATCATGTCTGAGAAGAGAATTGAGGTTGATAAGGAGAAGATTGAGATCATTTAGTCCTTACCCTATCCTACCAATGTGAGAAAGATACGATCTTTTCTGGGCCACGCTGGATTCTATCGCCGATTCATTAAGGTCTTTTCAAAGGTCACTGCACCGTTATGTAAGCTCCTCAAGAAGGATGTTGCTTTTGAGTTTGATGAGAAGTGCAAGGAAGCCTTCCATCAATTAAGAGATCGACTTGTTTCCGCACCGATCATCCAAGCTCCTATTTGGACACTTCCCTTTGAGTTGATGTGTGATTCGAGTGACTATGTTTTTGGTGTTGTGCTAGGCCAGAAGATTGACAAGGCTTCCCATGTGATCTATTATGGTTCCATGATGTTGAGTGGAGCACAACGGAACTACACCACGACGGAGAAGGAGCTCCCAGAGGTTGTGTTTGCACTGGAAAAGTTCCGTCCTTATCTTTTGGGAGCCAAGATCACCATCTATACTGATCATGCCGCTTTTAGATATCTGCTGAAGAAGAAGGAGGCGAAGCCACGCCTAATTCAATGGATTCTGCTTTTGAGTGAGTTTGATACTGAGATCAAGGATAAGAAGGGTGTTGAGAATTGTGTAGCTGATCAACTCAGTCGATTGATGCATCTAGATAGTTTGGGGGAGAACTCTAGAACATTGGGATACTTTCTTGATGAGACTCTATATGCCATCTCACCCATCACTACAGACACACCCTTGCCCTTGAATGCATTGAACACACCCAGACCATGGTTCGCTAATATGGTTAACTTCGTGGTGAATGGTGAGTTTGGTCCTATTATGTTTTGATGACACTATGTTTAGTCGGCATTTTAACTATTTATGGGGACACCATTTTGTATGATACTTTTTATTTATTGGTGACACCATTTTTTATCAAGGATTTTCCTTTGGTGACACTCGTTTTTTGAATTCTTCTTGGTGACACCCCATTTTACACTAAAAAATGAGTTTGTTAAGGAGTATTGAACACCAAATTTTAAGAATGTCACCCGACGGCATCACCACAATGATCTCGTAAAAAAAATTCTAAAAACATAGGTGTTATGAAAAAAAGTGTCAACACATGTGTCATTGAGAGTGTCACCACTTATAAAAGTGGTGACAGTGATCCCGTAAAATAAATTTAAAAATAAATTTATCACAAAAAAAAGTTATTACCGCATGTGTCACCACCGACAGTGTCACCACATTGATCTCATAAAAAAAAAAAATAAAGGTGTCACCACAGCAATAGGGGTGGTGACAATGATAGGGTGGTAACAGCGATAGGGGTGGTAACAGTGATAGAGATGGTGACAGCGATAGGGTGGTGACAACGATAAGGGTGGTGATAGCGATAAGGGTGGTGGTGACAGTGATAGGGGTGATGACAACAATAAGGGTGGTGGTGAAAACGATGGAGGTGCTGACAGTGAAAAGGGTGGTGGTGACAGCGATAAAGCGGTGACAACGATAGGGGTGGTTACAGTGATAAGGGTGGTGACAACGATAGAGATGGTGGTGACAGTGATAGGGGTGGTGGTGACAGTGATAGGGGTGGTGGTGATAGCGATAGGAGTGGTGGTGATAGTGATATGAGTGGTGACAACGATAGGGCGGTGACAACAATAGAGGTGGTGACGGCAATAAGGGTGTTGACATCGATATGGGTGGTGGTGACAGTGATAGGGGTGGTGGTGACAGCGATAGGAGTTGTGGTGACAACGACAGGAGTGGTGAAAGCGATAGGGCGGTGACAACGATAGAGGTGGTGACAGCGATACGGGTGGTGGTAGTGATAAGGTGGTAACAGCGATAAGGGTAGTGAGAACGATAGGGGTGGTGACGGCGATAATTAGAGTGGTGACATCGATAGGGGTGGTCACAACGATAGGGGTGGTGACGGCGATAGGGGTGATGACAATGATATGGGTAATGACAGCGATAGAGTGTGACAGTGACCTCGTCAAAAAAAACTCTAAAAACTGAGATGTAACAAAAAAAAATTATAATCGCATGTGTAACCACTTATAAAGGTGGTGACACTAATCTCGTATAAAATAAAATAAAATAAAACAAACGGTCGCCAACAATTTTTTTTATCATCATAGATGTGTCACCAAAGTAATTGACCGGTGTCACCACTAGGGTTGGTTTGGCAATCGAAAATTACCATACCAACCGATTACCAACCGTACCAACATGTCGTTGGTACCAAAAAGTCGGTAACCGACTGAATCGGTAACCGAAGTCTCGGTATCAAGGATAGTCGGTACGGTAACAGTATGGACAACCCAAATGCCGTGGTATCGTTGGTACCGAATATATATTTATTTATTTTTTAAAAAGAAATAAAATATATATTTTATTTTAAAAAAAAATAAAATACCGTGGTACCGTTGGTACCAAGGATAGTCGGTTCGTTTTCAAGCATAATCTGTCATTGGTACCATCGGTACTAATGGTACCGATGGTACCATAGTGTATAAAATGAAAATCGAAGAATGAAAATAGTGGCTTCGGTTACCACGGTACCAACATTCGGTAACCGATACTTTCGGTACCAAGAGGTTCGATACCGAAACTATTCGGTTGGTACATGGTACATAAAATCTCATACCGAGGGGTCTCGGTACGGTACGTGGTAATGAAAAATTTACCATGGTACCGTACCGTGCCAGCCCTACCACTTATAAAGGTGGTGACACTAATCTCGTTAAAAAAAACTATCACAATTTTTTTTTATCATCCTACATGTGTCACCAAAGTTGTATCACCAAATTTATTGACTTTGATCGGTAAATGGTCAAAATAAAAATGGGAATGAAGGAAGAGAGTCAACTTAAAAATGGGAAATAGGAGCAAAAATGTCATATTATGACATTTTGCAAAAGGAAATATAAAATTGGACATTTTGCAAAATGTCTTGTTAAAACTGGACACTTAGCTTAAAAATCATTATTTTTATCACTATTTTATCAATTTTATATTATTATTATTATTATTATTATTATTATTATTATTATTATTATTATTATTATTAGACTTCATTATGACGAAAAAAGATTTACATAAAGTTAGTTGGAAGCCTCATAACAAATTGAGCTCCAACCCCCTTTTTGAATAGTAAAACCAACTCTATGAAATATAAAATCGTCTTTATCCGACCCAGCGCTATGACTCCTCGTAACCAATTGAACCCGCTTCATAAAACCAATAGCATCACCTCAGAGTAGAGAACGCAAATGCCATGAAACAATACCCCTTAGCAGCGCAAATATCTGTGTACTTTTTCTCCTTTCTCTCAGTGGCTTGAGAGACCATATTGCCTGGTACAAATAAATCATTGGCTCTATTTGTGAACAGTGAAGCACCAACCACATCAACACAAGTGTCTCTACCCTTGTCCCATCCATAAACCAACAAATCTTCTATTCTGAGCTCAACACCATTGTCACTGGTCATACCCGTACGCGCTTCCTTCTGAACCGCAATGCCCGCTTTGTAACAAATGTCAGCCAAAATATCTCGGACCATGTTGTGTCTATGCTTCGTCCCGATGCCTCGACTGCAATGCAGAGGGTGATCTCCAATTGGCGAGACGGCATGGTCTGAGCTAGGTCCTCGATTGGAGCAGCCAACAAAAAATCATTCGCTCTTTCTCCTCTCACAGCTTGCAGGACATGCAACTGCCTTGGAGTCGGATTGAGTGTGAACACTAAGTTGTCATCA
The DNA here is from genome assembly GCA_037127255.1 of Persicaria tinctoria. NCBI lineage: Eukaryota > Viridiplantae > Streptophyta > Magnoliopsida > Caryophyllales > Polygonaceae > Persicaria > Persicaria tinctoria. The sequence goes on from JBANSL010000006.1 coordinate 83,794,635, forward strand.
ATGAACTTGAAGTATCGATCCGCCAATACAGACATGATTTTTTGGGGCACGGGGGATACAAACAAGTCATTAATATCCGAACCAACACAAGCGACATACCTCGAGATAGATTGGGTGAGAATGCTATCAGGGATATTGTTCGGACATCCAGAAGGTGATGACGCCTTACTCAAAATAGATGTTTGGAGGTTAGTTGTTTGGAGACAAGATGCGATGAATGCAAAATGACTAACATCCTCCGCCGAAAGCACCCCAAACCCACCAAGTTTTAAAGGAAGTGTCGCCTGACGCCATTGCCACGGACCAAAACCAGCCCCCCAGTAGTAATAGCATGCTCGAGGGAGGCCCGATGCTCATCATCAAAGCACCTTACAGGGTCAGAGATGGCAGGAGGGGGGCACGTCCGAAGAGCAAACATCAATTTGGAGACCCTAATGCAATTTCGTAGAAGGAGCAATTCACATTGGGGATCATCTAGCCTCCTAACAGCCTTAATAGCCTCTATCGACTTGTCAACCCTCTTCATAATCAAGCTATTACATAATGTAGCATTGTTGCTGGCTGGCCCGCCTAACAATTTCACTCCCAATTTGGGTCTAGATATGTCAGATGGGAACAGACCAACTTCGAACCTCCTCGGATCTTCAGTCGTCCAGAATAATTCAGTTTTCTGAATATTAATGAATAACCCCAACTTTTGACCCTCACTAACCACAATCTCAAGCGCCTTAGCAACCACCCTGGTGTCACCTGATAGTGTACCATCATCTAGGTACCAGGCATTAATGTCAAGGGTACATACGATACTAATTTTGGTGAGAAGCGGATGCAACACCAAAGCAAATAAAAGCGGACCTAGCGGATCACCCTGCTGCATACCCTAACAAGAGCGCAAAGGAACATCCTACAAATACAGACGAGCGGGTTGGGCATAGCAGAATTCAACCCATGGAGCAATGGAGAGGCAACGAATGCGTACTTCGTGGATCAAAGCGCCTCTATCAACGAGATTATAGGCGTTAGAAAAGTCCACAAGAAGCAAGGACCTTCCACTATCCATACCCCTATCTATCAGAACCCTGTTAACAGAATGGAGGATAGCCTCGCCACCCCCCGACACACCCACGCCAAACTAATGTGTACCCAAATAACTACAAAGCTCCTTGGTGACGATAGACGCAGCCGATTTGGAAACCAACCTCCTCCAAATAGAACCTACTGCAATAGGACGAACACCCCCACCTGGTTTCAACAACGGCGTCAGGGGTACACTCGCCACAAATTCCGCAAGCAATAGAGGGCAAGCACCCGACAGAAAAAGATTAACAACACCCGTGATGGCTCCAAGAAGCTCACTAGCAATGTTATCACATACCCCGCCCAAAATCTCAACGAGATGTTGCGCTCGAAGCCCATCTTTCCCGCAGGAAGTACCCTTGGGGAAGCTTCTAATCCGATTGAGGAATAACTCTTTACTAACCGACAATGTAGGCACCAAGAGAGGATCACATGGAACAACTAGCGGGGGAGATATAGGGTGTTTAGCACGAAGCTCCCCGACTGTGTTATCGTTAAGAGGGGCAACCCCAGAGGAAGTGAGGACTCTAATAGCAGCAGCATAATGACCATCCCCCATTTTCCCTTGCACTAAACCACATTCAACTCAAATTGAGACAAATATTTTTTCTTCCTTACCAAACCAGAGTCGTAGGAGGCAGCTGGAGTGAGTATATCCTGCACCAGAGCTTGCATCCCTCCTGGCTCTCTCCACAATGACCCGGTGGGTCAACGACTCGATGTGTCCTGGTTGAGGGGTAGGCGGGTGGGGACGGGTAGCGGGTTAGGGTCAGGGTCGGGGTTTTGTAACCCGGTGACCCGGCGGGTCGACCCGCCGGTCGACTTATTTTGAAAAAATGACCGTTGCCGTGAGGCCCACTGGTCGGATGATTATTTTTTACAAAACGTTTGCCGTGGTAACGGCTAGTTGAGTATGAGCTTAAGGCTCGGGGCTATAAATAGCCGACTTCTTCATGTCACAAATCACATATATTCCCATCCAATCCATCAATCACCTATCAATTTTAATTCATAAGCTCGTAAGTCGTAATCATGTCCGACGCAACTAGATCTGGTGACAACCTTCGGGCGGCGTTATTCCGGGATCATTACGAGAACGTGGAGCAAGCCGGTGAAAAGTTCGAAGTCGTTTGTCGTCATTGCGGTCACAAGTACAGGGTGACAAATTAAATTTAAAACTTACCTAAATATTACCTAAACATTACATATTAAATTTAAAATGTCAAAAAAATTTAAAATTCAATAAAAGTAATTGGAAACTTGACATATAAAGTTAAGATGGTTAGTAACAAGCCAAACAACACCCAAAAAAAAAAAAGGGGCAACGGCTTCTTTCCAACGGTCGGTAACGAGCCGAATTGGCTCGGTTTGGCCCTATAAATACCCCTTTTCCCTCCCATTTTTAACCTACACCTCACTCATCTCCTCTAATCTCATCTTCATCTCTCTAATCGCTCGATCTTCTCTCTCGTAGTCCTGGTTTCCTAATCTCTCTCTTACATCTCCTAAATCTCTAAAATTCAAAATGTCGCGTGTCTTCAACGGAATTACCCGGGGTCGCAAGAGTGTTAGTGGATCCCCATCTTTATCGACCCCTAGTGTTGGAGGCGACTCGAACCCGGCGGTGGCACCAAGCCTTCGGTGAAGTGCATCGGTTTCGGCGGCGATCGGATCCCGACGTCGTTGAGATGATGCTCTTTTAGCCGATCAGGTCAACGAGATTATGGAGAAGGAGGAGGTCGAGCCCGAGGGGACCCCCAAGCCGGAACTCCGACGATTCCGACCCAAGAGTCCGGGTTCCCCGCCGAAGGGAGCAAGGAACTCCGGCCGATGGTGACACTATTACTACAACGGAAGTTCGAGCCGCTACTTTCAAGTATTGGTTCACGAAGGGGCATAGGGATCAGGCTTGGGAGGAAGCGAGTTGCGCTTCCAAGTGCAACTTCTGCGACACGGTCTACAAGCACAAGAAGGGAGGCTGATATGGGAACTACGGTCGCCATAACCGGTCGAAGCATCCCGAAAAGCTCAACCCGCTGGTTTATGGTCTTATGATTATTGTAGTTGTCATGATAACTATGCGGAAATGATAGCTGCCGAGGGTTTAGCTTATAGTTTTTCCCAACGTTTATGTTTCAATAATTTTATTACACAAAATGTTCAACCTGCATGGCAAGGTATTAGTCGAAATACGGTTAAGAGGAAAGTACTTAGACGGTATAACACCCGTAAAAATGAATTAATCGAATATTTTCACAAAAACCATGATTTACATGTTTCGATTTGTAGTGACATTTGGAACGACTATTGGCAACATAACTCATACATGGGTGTTACTTGTCATTGGGTTGATCAACATTTTCAATTGCACAAACGTGTTTTAGCTTTTCGAGTTTTCGACGAAGCACACACGGCACGAAACATAGCACTTGTGCTTTTTAACATTTTACAAGAATATAGATTGACTAAAAGAGTTTTTAGTATTTGTTTTGACAACGCTTCTTCCAACACCGCTTCTATCCCGAAATTAGTCCAAAACTGTCAGCCCGGGATAAGCGGTAAGTTTTTCCACATCTGTTGCGTCCCTCATATTTTATACTTATGTATGCAAGATGGTTTAAACTATTTAAAATGTGTTGTTGAACCAATTCGATTTGTTTTGCGGACACTTTGGCGAAGCAAACAGCTTCGCCAACAGTGGAGCGCTTATTGTCGCTCTCACCAAACTCGCCCAAAACAGTTCCCAAAGGATGTTTGCACTCGGTGCAACTCGACTTACAAAATGATTTATGATTCCATCGCTTACAAGGAACTTCTTTCCGATTTTGCAACACAAAACATCGAAGGGTCAAACATCTTTGCGTTGGTTTGGACTCAGCCCTGAGATGTTGTGGAGGTTTTCCATGTTTTTTATGACGCAACTCGGACTTTCAGCCACGTTTACATGCCTACATCAAACCTTTTTTGTTTTATTGCAATGAACTTAGCAATAGCCCTTCAAGACAGGATTAACGTGCGATCCATTTCCGAAGCTACTTTGGAGATACGGTGGAAATGTGTCACATATTACAAAGTTATACCCGACATTTTCCTCATTGCATGTTGTTTCGACCCTAGATATAAATTAAACGGGGTTCAAAAGTTTTTAGAAAACTATTTTTCGGCTTTAGGTATTGAGGAAGATCCTGATTGCAATGTTCCAATTATAGTTGCTAGAGTTAGAGGATTATTAGTGAAACGGCCCGGGATTATGATTCCTGCTTTACATTTCGAGGGATGAAACCCCTTGTTGGGATCTTGCGCCCCGAGTACAGGTTGAAGGTTTGAAACCGAAGATTTGTAGTTTAAAGTGGGATTTCGCACCCAAATCCGGAAGGTCCATTGGAGACCCCGGGGTAAACCCCTGTATCTGTCCTAAGTCTACAACGCGGGAAATCCTTTATCATGCAAAGGGCATAAGTTCTGAAAATGATACAACCAGTGCCACGGCAGAGCCGGGTCGAAACAGAGTATAAGTAGGGAGAAATCCCAAAAGCATGAATCTAGTGAAGTCAGGTTTCAAACACTCACTCTCCGCCATATGAATAGACCCCGTCATAATAGCACAAAATCAAGCAATGTATCCGGTACCTAAAACTATACCACCAAGTCAGGCCAAGAGTCCGCTCGCGGGTTGTTGTTGCAGGAGGATGATCAAGTATGAAATAAATATAAAGCATAGATCAGACTGACTTCCCTGTCTCAGCAAATAAATACAACACTTCCTCCCGTTGTAGTAGAAGGTTGTCAAGATCGAATCCACGAGGAAGCACGTCAGCAGTTCTCAGGTAGAAATAGATCTCACAAAAGCAACAGAAAAGACAGAAACAAAGGAACAAAGCAAAACAGAAACAAAAGCAAAGACAGAAAATAGCGAAAGAAAGTGAAGAACAAAGCAAAGCAGAAAGTAAAACAAAGCAACAGGCGTACTCCATCTCGACTAAAGCCTACTCGAGATCGACAACAACAAATCGACAACAGAAGACAGAAACTGGAAATCGACAACAACAGCAGAAAACTCAACTCGACCTAGACTAGTTCTACTCGATCTCGACAAGGATCCTACTCGAGATCGACAAGCTTTTCCTCTATCTCGACTAGAACACAGAAAACGTAAATTGCAATTTCAAACACAAACTCAGAATTTCGATGAAATAAATCAATATATAAAAGACTTCCAAAGCCAGGGTATCAACACCACAACGATAACCATGCAAAGTGACATATAAAGGCATAAGAGATCATGCTTTCCATAAAAAATAACTTTCGTTACTAACAAATAGGCATATAGAGGCTTTCGCATAAACCCTAATTGTTACTAACCCTTTTCACATAATTAATCCAAGTTGTATTAAGATTGCTTTCGCTTCAATAACATAAACAAGGATCACCTTCAACTCTCGCAAAAGAATCATGCTCATAGGGATAGAAGACGAATTGCATAACAAGATCTGACCTTTACCGCATCTCCTCACATGGCCACCGTCGTGCTCACCCCGGCCCCAGAAGTGGGTGGACTACTCACGCCTCATCGCAATAGCAGCCATTGATGTATAAAAAGAAACTTGCATTAAACTAAATTCAAAGCCTTTACAATCCCGGCAATCAACTTTTGCTGAATGCCAAAACCTTAAAAACCTTAGAATTCCTAAAACTTCTCTGTGGAACTACTTGTCTCTGACTGAAATTGAAATCATGAAAAACCAGCCCCTAGGGCTTTAATTATAGCCTTCTAATCCTTGCTAATCAAGGATAGAATCTTCTATCTATATCTAAAATTATATCTAAAATGCTTAATGATAAATAAAATGCTTAAGGGAAATAAATCTCCAAAGGAAAACTATATCTAAACTAGGTAATATGTCTTCATGTTGATAGATCTTCCTTCCATAGATAGACTTGATCAATTTGGATAGAATCTCGGCCAACTCGACTTCCTTCGTGCCCAAGTAACTCCAAGTTGAATAGGATTCGTCGAACCGAGTAACGCGTCTCTGGAGGTCTACTCGATCTCGACAAAGGTCTAGTCGATCTCGAGTAGGATTGTGGTCGACTGGCTCGGCTCATCGTCTCGGCTAGCTGGTCCTCAACAGGCTCGGATCTGGGCTCCTGGGTGTCGTTGATCTCGACTAGGGCTCCTCGAGATCGACTAGGGGTACGGTCGAAGACGGCTCTCTGGTGATGTCGAGGACTCCTTCTCGGCATGGACTCGGACTGGCGCAGGGTGGCTCCTCGATCTCGACAAGATCTCCTCGAGATCGAGTAGAGATGTGCTCGTCGTCTTCGTCCTCGACTCCTCGATTAGCTCCTCTTCTCGTCGACTCCGGGTGTGGCGCTGAGGTGTCGTCGATCTCGACTAGGTCTTGTCGAGATCGAGTTGGCTTCCGGAGTCAGGTTGCCTTGGACTTGGTTTCCTCGATCAGGCTTTGTCGACCAAGTCTGCTCGGACTCTCTACTCGAGATCGAGTAAGGTGTACTCGAAATAGAGTACCTCTGGCTTCAGCTTGGTTTGTCCTGGTTCTGTACTCTCGGATTCTGGACTTCTGTAGTTGTTTTCCGAGCTTTTCTGACCTTCCTTAGAATTGCTGTAATTTGCCTCGAATTCTGCGAAATTAAACAGAAACTGGTGTAGATTCCATAATTTGGCAAATAAACATAAGCTACATAGATTCTGTACTATCTTAGCCCAAATGAATGAAATGTATGCAGAAATTGATATAAAAGTTACTGTAGAACACGGCAGATTCAGCTCACAACACGGGTCCTCTGACCGCGCTGAGGACATATAATACGCCTATACCTAGAATAAAGGATGCCTTCATGCAGTATTGGAATATTAACCACACTATCGTGTTCCTAATTCATATGTGCAGAATACTTAGTAAGGCCTTAACAGAGAATACCAAGTGGTATATCCCTCTTCTACCACCACCCCCCTTCATGGCAGGGTGGAGACTGATCAGTTCGATTCTATAGCATATCAATTCTCATCATCATATCATATCTCATCATCATATCATATCTCTGCCCATCTCGTATCTCATGATATATATAAATGACTCGAGGAGGACAACACCCGATGAAGCTAGGCTGCCCTATGACCCTAGCAAGGACTCTAGGACCCACAAATAACGACCGTTCTGTATTCAAACGCATACAGAATAAGAATGCTCATTCGTAAGTGCAATTCCTAAGCATGATACTACATGGACATGCTTTTATGCATATGCAGCACCTACATACTATATGACACATCAGGCAGGAGGTACTGGTTACTGAGTAAGCCCCGGAGGTCTTACTTGGCTAGCAGATCGGCAACAGAAGAATCTAGCACACAGTAGTCACAATCACAGAGTATCACCTAGTACATAATTGAATATACATAAGTCTACATCCAACTATTAAGCACTCAAGCACACCTCAATCAATAGAACAAGTAACACATTATGAAAGTCATTTCATCGCATCATCCGCTCTACAAGACCACATCGTTTTCCATACATCATTCAACCAATTCCGCATGTTCATATACATCATTTTCGCATATACCTCAATGGTTCATCAAAATCACAAGACATATTTGTGTGATATAAAATCCTACTACCTCGTCATAATTATCCAACATTTAATCTCTTATAATAATTCACCACAAGTCCTGCTATTATTCACACGTATCATATTGTTAGTCAAACGATCATATATATCATAATGCTAGTTAGTCACCGAACAAGTATAATTCCCATATTATTTTCCAAACCATTTCAAAATCCAACTTAAACAGTTAAGAATTCCGACCCTTGAAAATACTTGCTAAATTCCTTTTTCAATTTATTATTTTAATTCACTTTCCAACTTTGAAATTCTTTTCCAAATAATATATTTTAAACCCCCAATAATATTATATTTCATTTTAAATACCATTAAATAATTAAATAAGTAAACGGTTAAACTCAAACCGAACCAAACCCATTTAAAATCCAACTGAATCGAACTGAACCCTCTAATCTATAACTCCCAACCGGTTTAACATTAAACAAATAAAATAATCTAACAAGGAGGGAGCCCCCCCATACTACATCGACTTCTTCATCCTCCCAAATTCAAAATGAGCTCCCGCCCGAGCTTGGTCGGCCTGCCGCTGCTCCGCCAAGGACTCCCGCCGGCGAGCTTGTGCTCCTCCTCCCGGCCTCCTTCGTCGGCATTCCTCTGCGCCAAGCTCCGCCTTGCCTCGCTAGCTCGCTCGTCTGCTCTCGTCCTCGCTCAGCTTAGTCTCACGCACGCTCGACGCTCACTCACGACCTTGCCGGAGCTCTGACGGTCACTCGCGACCTTGCTGGAGCTCTGGGGCTAACCCAAACGTCCCGCACTCAGCCCTCACTCACTCCCAATCAATCTAAACATTGAATAAAGCACAAATTCTAATCGAGAAGGGGAGGAAACGGTGGAAGCTCACCGAGGATGTTCGCGACTTCGGAGCTATCGATCGGAGTTTTGGGCATCGTCGGAGGCTTGCGGTAGCTTGTTGAACCTACGTCGGACATGGGTGAGTGTGATGGTAGGGCTCGAGGATGATTCCGATCGAAAACAGAGGAGAATGGCTTACTAGAATGTGGCTCGCGATCGAAAAGGGGAGGTGGACTTCGGTGGCTCGACAATGGCGCTAGGGAGCTTTTGGGCGGTCACTGAGCTTCGTCGAACGTCGGGCTTCACGAGAAGAGAGTGTGGGAGAGCTGGTTGCTTCAAAGGAGAAGGAACGGAGTGGTAGTGCGAAGATGGTTAAGGCGTGGAGGGTGACATGAGGAATGAGCGGGGAGGGGATGGCGATGATGAAGAATGAGTGTGATGATGGAGATGGTGAGGGTGACGGGGAGGGTAAGGGCGATTTGAAGGAGGAAGTGACGCAGTATGGGAGTGAATCTGAAAGTATGCTGAGTTATGGGAGTGGGTAGGGTTGTGGGTTGAATTGGTTAACCAATACCTGAAAATAGATCCCGAAGACGCGAATCTCGAATCCTAAAATTAGTTTTTGAATGTTAGTTTCTCCAAATCTCGCTTTCTCGATCGATTAATTTTTTTTTAAAAAACCGGAACAAGATATCGTCATCCAATAATTATTTTGAATTTTCGATGTCAACGGAAGGAAATTGTTCGTTAAATTTTACATTCCGATCAGAATCCGCTAAACGAGTTTTAAAACAGATTTAATTTCATTTTTAATTCTCTTTTTCCGAAAAATTAGGATTTGAAAATCCGAGCCTTTACATCATCCACCTCTAAAAACAAGTCTCGTCCCCGAGACTAAAATCTTTTTACAACAGGGGATGTAGTTTGAAATCGGTGAGTCATATCAATCATATAAGCTCATCATACTCATGCTAACTACCAAGCGTCATCGCATTAAAGGCAAACAAGTGCTTTCGTACACTAGCATTCCATCGGGATCAGAGATAACTATGTTAGTACTTATAATTCCCTATTGTCAACAGCCACACATCAGAGAATCAACATCATCTATATATAGAATTCGCACAACATTCAGCCCCAAGTAAGGTATACACTAGATCACTACCTCAGGAGAATCTGCCTACACTGCAAATCATGACGAGACACGACCATTACTCACAATCCCTTGCACTAAGATCAACTTCGCCGAGGTCTACCAACTCAATCCACTACCAGTTCTAGGCACCATTGTATCCTGCTCACATACAACCTTTCTAGCCTCATAACTATTCGTAACCAAGGCTGAATACCCAAACCAACTACTGGGTATCCCAACTCCTATGCCATCAAATAATCTAAGGGCCAATCAACTTCGACATCCTGATCTGAAGTCCTACCTTCCACTCGACTATTTAAAACTATCTCTCGGAGATCCCAAATCACAAAATCCCCTCTTTTCGACAAGCTGAACAACTCGATCCACTACCAAGACTCCATATATAACACATCCTTGCCCTAGGGTTCGTCTATCAACCCCATCTTTACCCTCAAATAGAAAATTATGAGTCCTCAAATGAACCACTCTTACGATTGATCTAGACACTTCTTAACAATCTCGCTAACTCTTCGTAGGTTCTCAAGACTCCGCCCGACCATCATCTCCTAAAGAGACATCTCGAATCACCTTGTTAACCTGATCATATTTCCCATTCCGCTTACCACTCTCACTAGTCATCCACCTCTAAGGATCCAACTCATGCTGAACATGTCACACCTGACACTCCCGACCAATTCTAACACAGAACCCAACTGGTGGTACTCCCAACCACGAATCATCATGACCCTCAAGCCGACCCACGCTAAACCTTCTTCCCAGCATACTCTACCTAAACTAGTTCCCTCAACTCCGCATGTTTTCCCAAATTACCTCAGATCACGCTTTCTTAAGCTTTGAAATCTCTACCACTTAAACCCTTATATACCGATCAACATTTCCACCGAATTCCTATGTCATCCTCGTCCGAATTTCCTAAGCACCGCAACTTCACCAACCTTCAAAAATCTCTTCTCCTCTAGCGTCCTTAATACCTTCTGCTTTGCCTAGTTCCTAAATCCCTGCTCATAATCTCTCCATCTCAACCTTAAGCCCACAATCTTACTAGGAATCTCAACTACATCTTTGCCTAGCTACCAGCCTTTCCTCGAAGATTCATCTCACATCCTCAATTACCCCAATAGCCATAATGACCTCCACTCAAAAATCCCGATTCATTCCCTATCTCAAAATCCTCCAACAATGCATCTAGAGATCCTTCACTCATAAATTCCCCAAGCATTACCAATCCTATCTACACAACCCCCAAATACCCATCACACGAACAACCCTGATATGAACCACCTAATATCCCCGATCGATAATTTCCCAAGCGACCTCATACTACTCTTCCTTGAAAATTCCTCAACCTCATCCCGTACCGAAATCGCTCCCACTCACAACACACATCACCTATTCCCAAATTCTATGATTCCTCAGACGTTCCTTAATCGATCATCCTCGACATCGTCCACGATCCGCTCATAGACTATCTAGACACCTTCCTTGGTACACTAATCCGTCTCACAATACTTCTTCTCAAGAATCCCCTGATCAACTCATAGCTTGCTCATCCACCTCTAGAACTACGCCAACTTTCTATACTCACATGCACTCTTATGGTCACCCTCATGCAACTAGTCTAGACCTCAACCGATACCCTCCTATCCTAAATGCTCACACCGTGCACTCACTACTTACCGACACTCCTAGCTAGGACATCTCCCTCAAAATCTCAACATACTAGCCCCACTCCCCACCTAAGACCTACCTGGAACCTCATCTATACTCACGAACCACTATCTTCGACACATCCCAACTCATTCGGTTCTAATCAAGCTAAAATCATTTATCCACCCCATTTCACACAAACAATTGCCCAATCCGAAGACCTAAATCTACCTGCCACTATTCGACCCGTCTCACCGAAGAATCTCAGGACTCAAGCTCGAGAAGAAAGCACTACCAGGCATATAACCCATAACCTACTCACCAGCAAGTCATTATATCAAGCACCAAGGCACATCATCATAGAAACAAGTTGGTCAGACAATCATTCCTACCAGTGCAGGACATCCGTCATCACACATTCAATTATGTCAGTTCTAGGCCTATCACACCACATCAATTCCGATTAGTATAGAAGAATCCATGATTTGAATTAAGAATATTCTTCCTCGTGTTAGCTGGGAGGAGCTTGTTCACGATTGTCATCTTTGAAGCATATTCGTCCTTTTTGCCATCAGTGACGTTGTTCCTGGGGCCTAGGGGTCATGGACCCATCACACTTCCGTTGCGCCGCTTCGGTGCCACTTGGTCGTCAGTCCTTTCTTGCATGTCGGCGCTCATCGAAGGATCATAAAGGTTAGAAGTTACGGAGATAGGAGGAGACAAGGGCGGAAACCACAACTTCCTTAAGAGTTCAGACATGGACCAGGACTAGGGACGACGAGACCAAGGAGAAGATCCCAACCCAAGAGTTACAACGATGCCTTTATAATCGTGGCACGCAAACACATAAAAATCAAGAGATATCATCACATTATTTCACACTAGTATGCACCTATCTCAAGGAATATCGATTTATGCATTCATAACATGTTCATATAATCAGCTTTATATGTGCGCAGAACAAGCTAGCAACCTATCATTTCATTCACCAATCATGCTTGACCGACTAAGAACATGTATGCACATACTGACATGGGACATATATGGCATAAGTTATGCAAGATCTAGCAAACGTCACAAGATATCATATACACGACTTATCACTCATTTAGGTACACAATTAAGAAAGTCATAATATTACGGAAAACATGTTAAGATGTACCCTAAAAATCATGCTAAGGGTATGGTCAATTCATGCAGGGTTGGTATAGCAACTATCTCATCACATACATCCATATTCGCATAGTAAGACTAGGACGTCACACAATCATACGAGGGCCTATAACTGGGAGGTATATGTCCTAAATGATACTAGCAATACACATTAAACATGTACACAGTCATGAGGTCCAATTAGGTTAATATGACATGCTAAGTCATCCAATTCATGTTTTAAACATACAACGAGAGTTGACCACACTATCATGGACCTAGTTCATAGGGAGACAGTAATCATGAGGATTCAATACATACGGTACATACATCCACTAATAAGTGCAACCATGCAAGGTACAAGGTAAGTCATGTTGAATTATACCAATATAGCATTTCATGAAATTACAAGGAGGCTATCATTATGACTTGACAGAATTCTCTAAGGACAATCACCGACTCACCACCCCGTTTCCCCGTGGGACGCTAGTATGACACACTGGACACAAGGGCATTCAAACCGTTTCCGAGAGAATATGATAGAATTCATGTTTAGACTCTTTTGGCAAGGCGACACAGTTGACCATTACGAGATTCGAGAGGGATGACTCCATAAGACAAAGCACTCCTAACTCGGAAGAATGTCGATAATCAACCTCAGGTAACCCTCACATTATACACAATCCCCGAAAGTAGTTAGTTGACCGACCCAAATTTCCCGTAGAGAATGTTGACATTAGGTATGAGACTCGATGAACAACTATGGGAGAACTATTCCGACAAGACAGAAAATCTGATTACATAAGAACAAGGTTTCCTCCCGCTATCCCGTTTGCACATATAGTCATTTACTTGCTCAAGTTAAGGCATTCTGATTAGTTCACTATCCTAAGCACAATAGCACTCAACACGGAAGCAATCAACAAGTATTAATATGATCCTCTTCGAGGAGGATCGCCCTTGGGCCCAATTGCATATATATGTATATATAACGTAAGCATAGAGACGATCTATGCCGTCCTTCGAGGGACAGCTGGCCGGAGGGGCAAAAACCTCACGGCCTCCTAACTCGACACTCCAACCTTCGTGGTGCTCCTTGGAGTCTTCTAGGCCAATATGTAAATAAAAGCTAATGTTTTGCCTACCGTTTTTCGAGTTCTACATACATAAGAGATGTCTATCGCTTTAGTCTCTACCCACGAGATTGTTTCCCCTTTATTCATTTTAGGTTTAAGTCTAATTAAATTCGTTTTACCCTTTTGAAAATATTTTTCAAAACCCTTTGAAAACATTAGATGCTTTTCAAAACCATCTTCAACCTATTGTACTCGGATTGCAAAACCTCAGCACTGATACCACCTTTGTAACGGTCCGGGATTATGATTCCCGAGTTACGTTTTGAGGGATGAAACCCCTCGTTGGGATCTTGCACCCCGAGTGCAGGTTGATGGTTTGAAACCGAAGATTTGTAGTTTAAAGTGGGATTTCGCACCCAAATTTGGAAGGTCCATTGGAGACCCCAGGGTAAACCCCTGTACCTGTCCTACGTCTACAACGCGGGAAATCCTTTATCATGCAAAGGGCATAAGTTCTGAAAATGATACAACTAGTGCCACGGCAGAGCCGGGTCAAAACAAAGTATAAGTAGGGAGAAATCCCAAAAGCATGAATCTGGTGAAGTAAAGTTTCAAATAATCACTCTCCTCCATATGAATAGACCCCGTCATGACAGCATAAAATCAAGCAGTGTATCGGGTGCCTGAAACTATACCACAATGTCAGGCCCAGAGTCCGCCCACGGGTCCTCTGACCGCGCTAAGGACATATAATACGCCTATACCTAGAATAAAGGATGCCTTCATGCAGTATTGGAATATTAACCACACTATCATGTTCCTAATTCATATGTGCTGAATATTTATTAAGGCCTTAACAAAGAATACCAAGTGGTATATCCCTCTTCTACCACCACCCCCCTTCCTGGCAGGGTGGAGACTGGCCAGCTCGATTCTATAGCATATCAATTCTCATCATCATATCATATCTCATGCCCATCTCGTATCTCGTGATATATATAAATGACTCGAGGAGGACAACACCCGATGAAGCTGGGCTACCCTATGACCCTAGCAAGGACTCTAGCACCAACAGATAACGGCCGTTCTGTATTCAAATGCATACAGAATAAGAATGCTCATTCATAAGTGCAATTCTTAAGCATGATACTACATGGACATCCTTTTATGCATATGCAGAACCTACATACTATATGACACATCAGGCAGGAGGTACTGGTTACTGAGTAAGCCCCGGAGGACTTACCTGGCTAGCAGATCGGGAACAGAAGAATCCAGCACACAGTAGTCACAATCATAGAGTATCACCTAGTACATAATTGAATATATATAAGTCTACATCCAACTATTAAGCACTCAAGCACACCTCAATCAATAGAACAAGTAACATATTATGAAAGTCATTTCATCGCATCATCCGCTCCTCAAGACCACATCGTTTTCCATATATCATTCAACCAATTCCGCATGTTCATATATATCATTTCCGCATATACCTCAATGGTTCATCAAAATCATCAGACATAATTGTGTGATATAAAATCCTACTACCTCGTCATAATTATCCAACATTTAATCTCTTATAATAATTCACCAAAAGTCATGCTATTAGTCACACGTATCATACTGTTAGTCAAACGATCATATATATTATCATGCTAGTTAGTCACCGAACAAGTATAATTCCCAAGTTATTTCCAAATCCATTTCAAAATCCAACTTAAACAGTTAAGAATTCCGACCCTTGAAAATACTCGCTAAATTCCTTTTTCAATTTATTATTTTAAATCACTTTCCAATATTGAAATTCTTTTCCAAATTCCTTTTAAATCTTCAAGTCCAAATAATATATTTTAAACCCCCAATAATATTATATTTCATTTTAAATACCATTAAATAATTAAATAAGTAAACGTTTAAACCCAAACCGAACCAAACCCATTTAAAATCCAACTGAATCGAACCGAACCCTCTAATCTATAACTCCCAACCGGTTTAACATTAAACAAATAAAATAATCTAACAAGGAGGAAGCCCCCCCCCCCCCCCACACACTACATTGACTTTTTCTTCCTCCCAAATTCTTAAGGAGCTCCCGCCCGAGCTTGGTCGGCCTGCCGCTGCTCCGCCGAGGAGTCCCGCCGGCGAGCTTGTGCTTCTACTCCCGACCTCCTTCGCCGGCGTTAATCTGCGCCAAGCTCCGCCTTGCCTCTCTAGCTCGCTCGTCTGCTCTCGTCCTCGATCAGCTTAGTCTCACGCACGCTCGACGCTCACTCACAACCTTGCCGGAGCTCTGACGGTCACTGACGACCTTGCCGGAGCTCTAGGGCTAACCCAAACGTCCCGCACTCAGCCCTCACTCACTCCCAATCAATCTAAACATCGAATAAAGCACATATTCTAATCGAGAAGGGAAGGAAACGATGGAAGCTCACCGAGGATGTTCGCGACTTCGGAGCTATCGATCGGAGTTTTGGGCATCGTCGGAGGCTTGCAGCTTGCGGTAGCTCGTCGAACCTGCGTCGAACATGGGTGAGTGTGATGGTAAGGCTCGAGGATGATTCCGATCGAAAACGGAGGACAATCGCTTACCAGAATGTGGCTCGCGCTCGAACAGGGGAGGTGGACTTCGGTGGCTCGGCAGCAGCGGTAGGGGACTTCGGTGGCTCGTCGAACGTCGGGCTTCACGAGAAAAGAGTATGGGAGAGCTGGTTGCTTCAAAGGAGAAGGAACGGAGTGGTAGTGCGAAGATGGTGAAGGCGTGGGGGGTGACATGAGGAATGAGTGGGGAGGGGATGGCGATCATGAAGAACGAGGGTGATGATGGAGATGGTGAGGGTGACGGGGAGGGTAAGAGTGTTTTGAAGGAGCAAGTGACGCGGTATGGGAGTGAATCTTAAAATATGCTGAGTGATGGGAGTGGGTGGGGTTGTGTGTTGAATTGGTTAACCAATACCCGAAAATAGATCCCGAATACGCGAATCTCGAATCATAAAATTAGTTTTCGAATGTTAGTTTCCCAAAATCTCTCTTTCTCGATAGATTAAATTTTTAAAAAAAACATTGGAACAAGATATCGTCATCCGATAATTATTTTGAATTTTCGAGGTCAACGGAAGGAAATTGTTCGTTAAATTTTACTTTCTGATCGGAATCCGCTAAACGAGTTTGAAAACCGATTTAATTTCATTTTTAATTCTCCTTTTCCGAAAAATAAGGATTGGAAAATCCGAGCCTTTACAATTAGAACAATTATATACTGAATATTCGACGCGCGATAGAGTGCCCTCTGGTCGTCCTTCCGTGCCTTCCAGTTCAAGCGGGTCACGAACTAGCATCACCTTTAGAACTAAGGCACTTGCCCGAGATATTTTTTGGTCAAAGGGGTCGAGATCTTCATCGAGGCCTCACTCGCAACTCAACGAATATTTGTCCACTAACTTTTATTTTCTCAGCGATGAAAAAGAAGATTTAGATGTTCATGAGTGGTGGACCGTCCTGAAAGACAAAGATTGTCGACGTTGTAGGTAATCGCCCAAAAAATACTTGGGGCACCTTGCTCCACCGTAGTCGTCGAGCAGCTTTTCAGTCGCGGAGGTCAGATTCTTTCGGAGAAGAGATCAAGGTTGCTTCCCGAGAACCTCGAAGCCCAAGTTTGCCTTGCAGATTTGAAGAAGGCGGATATGAGGATGCAGAAGAAAATCTTGGGGACTGATTCCGAGGATGATGACGGAGTAGATATAGAGTCCATTGGGAGCTCCATTGACGGCGCAGTCACAGATGGCTCGGGAGGTGGAAGGTCCGACGATCAAGAAGACTAGAAGAGTAGGTAACCGGGCCGGGGTTCAGACATATACAGGTAAAAGAACTACGTGGGCTTTGATTCCTCAACCCCATGAGGATACGTAGGCAATCGGGAAACTGATTCAAGCCCTTCTTCGTTTTTTCCGCCACACTCACTAATACACAAATTGTACAATTGTATTGTAGTCTTGTAGACTTATAGAGTTATAATTGTAGTCTTGAAAATTATAAGATGTAATATTGTATTTTGTACCTAAAGTTCTGATTTGTGAACACGAAAGGATATTTTTCAAACATATATGCGTTCAATACCCGTTCTCGACAACTCCAACAATTCCAAACAAGTGCAAACCCGTCCAACCCGGGCCAAACTTGATGTGATCATATTACCATATGAGCATGAGTCACACGAAAACTCACTACTAAAAAACTGTCAAATAGCAACGACATATAGCCATGGAAATAGCGACGAACTTCCGTGGCTAAACCGAATAGCCTTGAACTCAGCCACAAACAGTACGACCGTAGCAATTCACCTCGAAGCTGATAGCAATGGCCAATAGCCATGAAAACAGCCACGAATATAGTCGTCGTTGGGAATTCCGTGGCTGGTCGTCAGAATCACTAGTCGTGGCTATTGCAACGACCAAGGCCACGACCACATTTATCGTAGCCAAGTTCATGGCAAGTTGGAGAAGTGGACGGTCGTGGCTGTAGCGACGACTCTAGGGGCAAACATTTGTGGTGGCCTATGTCGTGGATAAGTATATTGCCAATGTCGTTGCTAAGTTTATAGCGGTCGGTGATTTGGTGTTCCCTAATTTGTGGCCGGTTCCATGCGTAAAGTCGTTGCTATGTTAGTAGTTGCTGAATTGGAGGCAGAATTCGTGGCTAATATCATTACTACTGGGTGGACATCAACGTGGCAATATTCGTTGCTAATTGCAGTGGCAAATGAATATGTAGCTAATACAGAGAGTCGTGGTTGATGTTATTGGTTATTTCGTGGCAATATGGTAGTCATCGTATGTCATCCAATAGTTGTAGTTGTGTTTGTTAGTAAATTCGTTGGTAATATAAATAAAACATAGAAATATATATTACATCATTGTTGCATTAGTAGTGCATTGCAAATCACCTACACAAAATTACATAACTGTCTGCACATACAAAAGAAGATGGCATAGTTTGCATCCCAACCAGTCCAAACAACTCCAAACATACATACAAAACATGAAGTAGTTGGCCATAGCACAGCAGATCAGAAATTAAAATGCATTGTCCTAATGTAGTCCAGCATATCAGAAAAGTCCAGGTCAAGCAGATAAGGTAGGAAACAGAAAATGCATTGTACTAATGTATATATAAGCTGCATGAAAGTTACTTGCTGGTGCGGGGACTCTTGCGAGGACTTTTGCCTTGATAAAACTGCATCATGATGGCGATAAGCTTTTCCTACCATTCATCGTCATGGTACTAGTCTCATGCATGACTTGTTCCCCAAAGGCGTTCAGTTCATGCTTCAAGCTAGAAGTCATCACAACATGACTTGTTCCCCGAAACCGGCCAGTTCATGCTTTGAAATCGAAGTCACTAGTCCATACACAGGACGTGATCCATCAAACCTTGCACATTAATTTAAAATCAACCATGATAAGTAAAAATCGACAAGGTTACACATATTCAACAAACAACATCAGTTAAAGTTTGACACATTTACAAGGTTTAAGTTTCATTAAACATTGAAACATGTATTAAACTATTAATTCAGTTTACAACTTAACATTAACTCAATTTACAAGGTTTCAACTTCTTTAAAAAGGCAAAGGTACACTTCACCAAAAGAGAAAGAATAATCCTAAGTGTTGATACTTTACAAGTTTGGTTTCAATTTACAACAAGGTTAAAAATTATCTTATGTCTAAACACTATTAGGTCATCCATCGATGGATCTTATGTCAATTAAGAGAGGCTTTTCAAAATAGCCCAAGAACTCAACCAATGCATAAACATGATGTCAACAAACAATATGAAATCCATGAGAGTGCAAGCAAAAGCAATGCAGCATAAGAAGAGTCCACATGTAAATTTTTTTATTCATTATTACTAAACCTATGCGTTCTCTTAGGCAATATATCAAACACTTGGCGTGCAATCTCACATACCAAAATAGGGACACCAAGTTCCCAATTCTACAATCAGAATGAGCATACAAACTTGTCAAACAAACAAACTGTTACAAAAATGTACCATGGAAGGGATCATATAAGCTAAGCATCTATGATTACCTTGGCTGGTTCTCGGCACTAGTCACTGCAAAACTAAAGACGCTGAGCTTGAAACGCATCCATGGGGGTGTTTCAATCTCTGAAGGCACAAGTAACAAACATAATTGATAGAAGAGAAGGGAGGGTGGGAAATGAGGAAAAATATAATTTGTTCATTTAATCATGGTACTACTTACTCAGTAGACAAAGAAATGCGAGGCACGGTGCTTTCACATGAGCATCAATAGAATCACGGCAATACAAGAGGTAAAGGAAGGCTGCAAACGACATGTCGCAAACCAAAGATAAAATTTCACATGAGCATCAACAAAATCGCAGAAATACAAGAGAAGACAATAGATGAATATGAGAAAGAGATGAGATTGCTTACCATAGTGAAATAGGAGAGCAAACCGGCCATTGTGGAGAGAGGGGAGTGGATCTACTGAGATGGGAGAGGAAAGTGATAACAGTCGCTGAGAGGGGGGAGATTGGATCTGGTCTTCATAAGCCAACAACTCAGAGGGAGGCGAGAATCGGAGAAGCGAGAGGGTTTTGTAGAGAGGAGAGTGGATCTGTGGAGTGGTGAGAGGCGAGAGGTAGGTGAGAATAGCTGCTGAGATGGAGGATGGTGGATCTCCTCTTCAGGAGCCAGCCATTGAGATGGAGGCGAGAGGGAGGCCAGAAGCGCTGAGAGCAATTGAGAGGGTGGATATGTGGAGTGTTCTACATAGGAGTGAAAGTGTTCTACAGAGGAGGAGAAGCGCTGAGAGTTTAGGTTTGAGAAGGATACAACTTACAAAGTGGGCCGGGTCAAAATTTTAGATTGCCGCTTAAAAAGCAATCAAAATTTTACTTTGCCGCCTAAATTATGTAAGTGGGGAAGTATAGCGTTTGCTTTTTTTTTTTGAGCAAAATAGCGTTTGCTTTTACATTGCCGCCTAAATTAGTACAGTATGAGGGTATTAAATTTACATAGATACCCCATAAATTTTAACATAACAAAATTGAAAATTGAAAAAAATCTGGTAATTAGTAACATTGTCATTTTTAAAAGTTCAAATATGTGTAAAATAATGCTCCCTCCGTTTTTAAATATATATGACTTTGACTAGACTTGTCAAAATACGACCCGATCCGTAAGTCCGAAAAATTTTGGGTTAAGGCCCTGAAAATTTTGACACAGAAATTTTTTCCGACCCGAAAACTCGGTAATTTTTTTGGTCATCTGGGTTTAGACCCGGTGACCCGACTGATTTATAATTATATATGATTAAATTTTATTTTATGGAGATTACAATTTATTACATTTTATAATTACAATCACTTGATCTTTCATTTTCAAATCAACTTTTATATTTATTTGTATTGTGTAATATTCCCTCCGATCGATAGTATTTGATTTATGATTTTTCATCACATTTTTTAAAAGATAAAAACCCTATAAAATATAAAAATATTAAAACAATTATATATATGCTTACTACTAATTGCATGAAATTATTTTAAAAAAAAATTATTTGAAAATATATTTTTAAATTTTATTATAAATTACGAGAAATAATAAAAATCTAATATTTTAGATCAGATATAGTATATAATACAGTATATTACAAGCACTGTAACTTATGAACCACATCTTTAATTTTAGCATTTTAAAATTATCGCAAAATTACCAAATCATGATTTTTTTAATTTAAAAAAGAAAAAATTGACAAAAATGAAATCGACCCGATTTGATCAGAAACCGGGTCAAACCCTGGTTCAACATACCCTTATAGAATTATAATAAGAATTTATTAGTTAATATAAGATTTTATTCAACACTTATTAGTTACTTATGTGAGTTTTCCTCAAAACATAACCTTATAGTATTCTAATAAGTATTTATTACTTAATATAGGGTTTTATTCCACATTTATCAGTTACTTTTATAAGTTTTCCTCAAAACATACTTTATAGTATTCTAATAAGAATTTATTAGTTATTATAAGATCTTATTCAACATTTATAAGTTACTTATATGAGTTTTCCTCAAACCATACTTTATAGTATTCTAATAAATAATTATTAGTTATTATAGGATCTTATTGAACATTTATAAGTTACTTATATGAATTTTCCTCAAAACATACCCTTATAAGGTTTTATTCATCACTTATTAGCTACTTATATGACTTTTCCTCAAAACATACCCTTATAGTATTATTAGTTATTATAAGATCTTATTCAAAACTTAATAGCTACTTATATGCGTTTTCCTCAAAATATATTCTTATAGTATTCTAATAAGAATTTATTACTCAATACAAAGTTTTATTCAACACTTATTCGTTACTTATATGAGTTTTCCTCAAAACATAACCTTGTAGTATTCTAATAAGAATTTATTACTTAATATAAGGTTTTATTCCACATTTATTAGTTACTTATATGAGTTTTCCTCAAAACATACTCGTACAGTATTCTAATAAGAACTTATTAGTTAATATAAGATTTTATTCAACACCTATTAGTTACTTATGTGAGTTTTCCTCAAAACGTAACCTTATAGTATTCTAATAAGAATTTATTACCTAATATAAGGTTTTATTCCACATTTATTACTACTTATATAAGTTTTCTTTAAAACATACTTTATAGTATTCTAATAATAATGTATTAGTTATTATAAGATCTTATTCAACATTTATAAGTTACTTATATGAGTTTTCCTCAAAACATACCCTTATAGTATTCTAATAAAAAATTATTAGTTATTATAAGATCTTATTCAACATTTATTAATTACTTATATGCGTTTTCCTCAAAACATACCCTTATAGAATTCTAATAAGTATCTATTAGTTAATATAAGATTTTATTCAACACCTATTAGTTACTTATGTGAGTTTTTCTCAAAACATAACCTTATAGTATTCTAATAAGAATTTATTACTTAATATAAGGTTTTATTCCACATTTATTAGTTACTTATATATAAGTTTTCCTCAAAACATACTTTATAGTATTCTAATAAGAATTTATTAGTTATTATAAGATCTTATTCAACATTTATAAGTTACTTATATGAGTTTTCCTCAAAACATACCCTTATAGTATTCTAATAAGAAATTATTAGTTATTATATGATCTTATTCAACATTTATTGGCTACTTATGACCCACTGGTATTCAGCCACGGATTCAGCCATGGATATTTTACGTGGCTGTATATTCTCCCGTCCCTTTTTTGCAATGAAAACACATGTCGTGGCTAGATCTGTCCCTAGTAGCCACGAATGTAGCATCACATAAATTACGATGCAAAATAGCGTTGGCCCCCGCAACATCCTATGTTTCCTGTGGCTTGAATTTGCCATGAACATATGAGTCGTGGCTAATTTCGTTGCTATTTATTCACGTGACTATGTCACGTGCTTTATTCCGTAGCTAGGCAGCCATGACCATAGCGTCGAGCGTATATTTCGTAGCTAGTAGCCACGACTTCAGCGACGTCGTCCACCCGCGCGATATTAGCCGCGAACTTAGCAACAACGGGTTATCTTCGACGCAGGTTTAGCAACGATTTGATTAATTCGTGGCCGAGTTTGTGGCTAATAGCAACAAGTTACGCAGCAACAAAAGCTCGTGGCTAAAAGCCGTTGCTATTTGACAGTTTTTTAGTAGTGACTCAATAGAGAAAACAGCTTGGCGATACATCGGTATTTTGGATCCACCGGACTGCATAAAATTCGGATTGAAAAGTATGAGCACTTTTTGGAAAGCTATTTTAAGTGGCTACAACTTCCATGAAGACTACATTTGCCAAATCAGCCTCGAAGATGATCGAAATTTTTGTTCTCTACAACAGTATGAAATCTGGCAGCTTGTCGGAAATGCAATAAATGAAGACGGAACGCATTCAGTAAAGTCGGATTAAATGACGGGGCTTTAGGGATTTCCGACCTTCCATCTCTTTGATGGCCACAATCAACTCAAGACCATTCCTTTCTCCTTCCCTAGGAACCGGCCACCCTTTGCCCTTCCCTCTTTACATTTTCCTATATATATTGTAAGAACAAGGCTATATAAAAGAAGTAGAAGTTGAATTTGAATGAACAAACCCTCTTTGTGTTTCCACAAATCAGATTTAGTGCGATTCTAACTCGATCTCTCTTAGGCGCGATACCTACGAGAAAGTTGTCCTAGGCGCGATACCGACGACAACAAGGATCAACAACACCCGAAGTGCGATTCGGAGGGTGTCTTTGGTCGAGTGTTGGAGATTCTAAAGGCGCGATACCCTCAGGATCTTGCATCACATATCCTTCAACCCCCATCCCCTACTTTACCACCATTCTAAGGCCTTCCACAGCTCCATCATCACCCTCAGACCATCCCTAAAAACGTCCCTTCACAGCAGCCCTCAATCCCTCTCAAAACAACCCCGTTTGGAATCGTTCTACACAGGCGACGTCTCGGTAAAACGCGATTCTCCGCTTCATCTGACCTCCGATTGCCAAGATCTGCCCCAATCAATGACCGAGACTTCAAGAGCTACAAATCTTGTACTCGCACATCCCCAGAAGCCAAGCGAATCGAAAGGAAATTGACATTCTTTGTTGACTGATTTGCTGCTCCAGAAACTGACCAAGAACTCCCGACCTCTCGGAACTCCTACGACGGGCCGCCTCGATCACAGCATGCCTTGGAACAAAATCAGCCATCCCAGATTGCGTCAAAGGGGATTATCCTGTAAGGTTAACACAAACATTCATCCCTTCCTCCCACGCGTAAAGAAGCATGTTTGCAGGTCGGAGGGGCTTCCCGTCTCCCCCACACAAGCCAATATCAACATCTTTACCAACTGAGATCCCAGAATGACAACAAACATTTATCAAAGTGTCATGGACAACATTATGACGATGTTTAATCCCCACAATGCCTGCACATGAAACAACATGATCTCCAAAAATGTCTCCCTAAAATACCTTGGAGCAAGCAGAACAAGGCTCCGAAATAGAAAACAAGGGGATGCCTAATCGATAGCATAAGACAGAACGATATGTCTTACCATTCATAGATTGGCCCAACCATAAGATCGGGACAGCCCTAAGCCAGTCAGTAGCACGATCTCCACGCTGAGAACTCCATAAAGTCATTTGACGTGGTGACAAGGAAAAAGTATTCTCTGAATCTTTCGTAATCCATGTGAAATATTTGTCTGCCAGTTTCTTCATGAGTTTGGGGGTAGCGATCTCACTTGGATTATTCAGAATATCAGTGTCTATCTTTGTGTTGAAGACACGCACAACATCATCAAAGGCATATCTAGATGTTGTGACATTAGAATGTTGGAGAAGCTTAATCTGCAGGCCACAGGACTACAAACGCGAAGCCAGAAAAAGCATAAAAGAGATCGTCACCTGCTAAATAAACCCAAAGGCCCCAAACCTGAAGGGCAATGTGGCGAGCCTCCATTGCCAATTGCCAAAACCTGGGCCAGAAGCAGTGACAATATGTTCCAAGGAACGTCGAAGAGCTAGATCAAACTTAAGGTGAGCAGACTCGAAGGCACGAGGTGGGCATGTACACAGAGCAAAATAAAGTTTGGAGACCCCGGTACAAGCACGCAACAACAATAACTCCCATTGTGGGTCACCAATTTTAGCAACCGCATCCATAAGTGTGGTTGTCTTGTCCACTCTCTTCATCACAAGCTCGCTACTGAACACTGAATTAACACTGATAGGTCCACTAAGAAGCTTAACCCCTACAACGACCTAGCAATGTTAGGTGGAAAAACACCAGCCAACCTACTCCTCGGGTCTTCTCTCGGCCAATAGACCTCTGTTTTGTCTACATTGAGGTGCAGACCATAACGGGGTCCATCCTCAATAATCATCGGCAGAACCTTTCCCATGACCAAGGTATCTCCAACAATAGTGTCGTCATCCAAATACCAAGCCTGAAATGACAATTGGAAAGTGTCGCAGATTTTGCACACTAACGGATGTAAAATTAAGGCAAATAGTAGAAGACCGAGAGGATCCCCTTGTTGCACCCCCTGACAAGACCATAAGCTATGGACCCCATAGTACAACCTAGCTGGATTAGAATAGCAAAATTCAACCCAATGAGAGATTGCAGAACAATGAGCCCGGACTTCATGGATCATAACCTCCCGCTCAACCAAATTGAAAGCATTTTTAAAGTCCATCAATAACATAGTAAGACCCTTATAATTACCACGCTCCTCAACCAAGCGATTCACAGCATGAAGAATGGCCTCACCCCCACCTGACACTCCCACCCCAAACTGAAAATCATCCAAATAACCACTCAAAGAATGACTGATCAAAGAAGCACTAACCTTTGAAAGCAAACCCCTCCAGACCGTACCCACAACAAATAGGCGAATACCTCTGTCTGGCTTGACAAGCGATGTGAGGGATGCATTAGCAATGTACTCGCCTAAAATCTTGAGGTATTTCCCCTCCAGAAAAAAGATTAACCACCTGGGTGATAGCATCGACTAACTCATCATAAATAGCAACCGCATCCCCACTCAAGCAATCCAAAAGGTGTTGTGCATGCAAACTATCTCTTCCATAAGAAGCACCACGTGGAAAACTCTTAATTTTGTCCAAAACAACCTCTCTAGACGAGAATAAGATTTGGTGCCCAACTGGAGTATTAGGTACGGAGGGCGACAGAGCGAAAGAATGTTTGGCCTGTAACTCCTCAACACTGGCGCTAGAATACGGGGCAATGCCAGAGGAGGAAAGGACACTAATGGCAGCAATATAGTGTCCATCACCCATCTTCCTCTTACACTGCTTGATATTACACTATGTCAAATCAAGGTCCTCTTCATCAGCCTCTAACAAGGGAGGAGAGAGTTCAACAAGAGTATCCATAACAAGCTGCATAATAGTGCCCGACTCACTCCAAGAACAAATAGCCTTGACTATACATTCCTCCTGCAACCGACGCTTGTTTGCAGACCTAGACTCCTGGCTACTTCTCGAAGAAAAGGTTTTAAGGATACACAAAGGTAGCACCAACAATCTAACCCACCCTCCGATGTCAACCGGATTGTTGATCACCTTACCAAGACCTCCTTTCAACACCCGAGAAAACCCAAGTCGACACTTAGGAGGAATAGTTTTCACAATATGCAATCTTTTGGAAAGGAGACGGTCGAGTAGATCAACGTTGAAAGCACACTGCTGCTCATCCACCAAAACAGAATCACGGACACGCTACAATGGAGAAGAGGTAACCTGAGGCCTGATAGAATCATAAAGCACAAATCTAACCATCCCATCACCACAATCAAGAGGGTGTACAAACTTAGAACCACTACCATGACGACATTTAGAGCGAAAAGTGAGTGTTTTGAAACATACTCCACACAACCAAATCCTCATCCTCTTAAAGGTAGTTTCAGCCTCAGTTAAAAGAAGCACATTAGAAGACATAGCATCTCGCATTGTCACATGAGCATCGCCCGTACAATGACGATCTATATGGTGTGTGATTAAGGAAGCGTTACTAGGCCCTTGGCTGCCACCATCCTAGCACCCATTAAGACCCACGAACAGACAATGAAACCGAACCGTAGCAGTCGACATCGGAGAGGAAAAACAAGGAACACACAACTAATATATACTCCTGATTAGCACCGCAGGACTCAACGCAGCGAAAAAAATTAAACAAAGGAAAGTAACGTGGCAATGGCGTACGTAACACTACTACAGCACCACCAAACACCGCAGCGGCCAACCGGAGCCGACCAAATTAAATAAGATCGACCAAAACAGTTGCCACAAAGCCACTATAACTACCGACTGAAAAAAAGTACCAAGATCTCTGATAATGAAATACGAACGCAGCAGCCACGCAGATGAAGACCGAACAAGAACGCAATGACGCAACAACGAGAAGGGAAGCAAACCTGTAGGAACGCAGCCACCCCGGACAGACTAGCAGTAGTCGGCGACGAAGATAGGATGAACGAGTCCCCAGAAACGCCGGCCCCGGGCACTGTGATGAGACGGTAAAGACATCATCCCATATCGAGCCCTAATCACCCCAGTCGATGATGCCCTGAAGAGAAGCGATAGCCGCTGATGCCCAGATCGAGCCCTGATCGAGCCGAGGTACGAGAAACCAGCTTGAAGATGGTAATGACGACTTCAGTCCCCTAATCGATCGCCCCTAAGAAACCAGCTAGTCGCCGGACCGAGCCGGTGAATTCGCCGACCCTGATCGCCCCAAATTATTATTCTTATTCTTATTATTATTATTATTATAAACTCCAAATAGTATAGAAATCAAACAACCAAATGTTTACAAGAAGTTAGCGGGCAGCCGAGAAACAAGCTGCGCGCCAATTTGTTATTATTATTATTATTATTATTATTATTATTATTATTATTATTATTATTATTATACAACACTATTGAAATCTCTCCGGTAACAACGCCAATTTGTTGAGGGGGTTTCCTAATCAAGAAAATGAAATTGTAATCAAGACCCACTATGTATGGCAGAGTCAGGGTCGTCAGTGTGGACATTGTTAGTGCTAATTCTATTATCTAAACTAAACTAAAATAAATAAACTCTATGAAATAGGGTTTGTTGGGTAAAAACTGTTGTTGTTATTGAAAAAAATATCGGTGGTTGAGCCGGAAAGGATCTCAAGGTAGTACCCGATGGTCCCTGGTTCACATATATGGTCTCTTTATATTTAACAAAATCAAGGTAGTTGCTATCGAATTTAGAAAGCATTCCAGGGACAAGGATCATCACAACGACAATCATGTGCATAGTTCATCAACAAATCATCAAAAACCCAGCCTTTATGATAAATATAAGATCATCTTTCGCTAATCCTAACAATCAATCGATTCCACTTTCGCTAAATCAACCAATTACTCAATCTTAGTCTTTCAATTTAGGACAATCAACTTTCGTTTCAACCTCTAAAACATGCAATCTAACCAACAATCTCAATCTTTCAATTCAAACTGCCAATCAAACGTATCTTAGTCTTTCACCTAATAGATTAAGAACACAAAGATTGAGATTAAACGATATAGGCTTTTCGATCGAAGGTCCATAATGAACAATTATGCACTTATCCATTCTGGGGATCACCCCGACCTTAGAAACGAGAAGAAGTACTCAACACCCATCATAAAAAAACATAAAAAAAATATAAAGGAATAGAAAACACCTTGATTGAATCTCTAAAACGCTCCAAAACATCACAAATCTTCAAAAAAGCGAAATCGTCTTCTCCTCTCTCTCTCTCTCTCTCTCTCTCTCTCTCTCTCTCTCTCTCTCTCTCTCTCTCTCTCTCGGGTTTCCTAGGGTT
The DNA here is from genome assembly GCA_037127255.1 of Persicaria tinctoria. Taxonomy (NCBI): domain Eukaryota; kingdom Viridiplantae; phylum Streptophyta; class Magnoliopsida; order Caryophyllales; family Polygonaceae; genus Persicaria; species Persicaria tinctoria. The sequence continues at coordinate 83,823,623 of JBANSL010000006.1, forward strand.
TCAACGTAATGTTATATATATATAATACAGGGTAAAATTTAAGAAAATAATATGTTAAACTTATTAATTAAGCAAACCGACCTCGAACAGATGTTCGGCCAAGAAACCTTATTGATCGGTAAGTCTTGATAGGTAGGTCGTTACAACAACTTCTCATTCACAGACCTCCGCTTTTCAGCTCTTGACACCTCGGTATGCACCTCGATACAACTCATTTTTAGGTTTTTCAGCCCTGTCTTGTAACATACTTTTTAGGCTACGTCCTCGTTGGTCCGATTAATGCATATCAATATGCGTTGAAAAGCTCTTTTCGAGGACTACAAATCTCATGAAGACTTTGGAACTCCCATTCACTTTCTTTAGCTTCTCGGACATCTTCTCGGCTTTCCTTTAAGCTCCTTCATGCTCTATTTTCCTCCAAAAATGACTCCGAAATCCTACAAAATGAAAAACAAGCTTGTGTAGACATATATATCACATACAATATGAACAACCTACAAATGTGACTCAAAACTAACCCGAGTGTAATGCAATTGAACTCGAAATAAAACTATAAAACATGCTAAAAAGGAGGACATCAGTTGATTGACCTTGAATCTGGTAGACTTTTGGGTAAATTTGCACATATTATGAACTTCATGGAATTTGCACATATCATGAACTTGGTGAAAGGGGTAGCTGAATGTTTGGTAAAAATTTATTTAGACTGTTTGTGAACTATAATCTAATTTTTTGGAATGAGTTTTATGGAAACACTACAAGAAAAATGGTTTTTTCTGACGTTTTATTTCCGACGCTTTTAAAAGCCGTCGATAATTTTCGACACAATAAGTTGTCAAAAATTTTCGACGGTTTTTGCCGTCTATATTGACATATTCTCGACGTCCTGAGACGTCTATAATGGTTTTAGTAAAAAAATAAAATTAATTTCGCCGGTCGACTTGTCTCTCACCCGAGTTTCAACCTAAACCCCTTTCAAAGTTTCAGATATTCAATCGGCGTCGCCATCTCGCTTCAACTTCGCTAGAGCTTCAATCGGCGACTCAGAGAGCGTTGTCTCTCCCGCCGACTCAACAGAGCTTCAACTTTGCCATCTCGCTTCGCCATCTCCCTTGCTCTTCATCTTCCTTTCTCCGTTAGTCAAAATCTCCACATCGCTATCTCCGCCAGTCGAAATCTCCCTCGCTTCGCCATCTCCCTTGTGTTCGCTGTTTGGGTTGATATCGAAGTCGGAAGTTCAAATCAGGTATTCCCGTTCTTCTATCTCTAGATTTTTGGAATTTTGGTTTAGTTGAAAATGAGATCTGGATCTGATTTTGTAAAGAGCACATTTCTAGGTTTTTTTTCACGGATTATGTTGAAGTGTTCATGGTCTGAAAGACTATGTTTGATTTGTACTAGAAAAGCGTGTGAATTCCGCCGAATTGTAGAGAAGAGGTTCGTTTTCTCAGTTGTAGTTTGAGTCAGTTGTAGTTTTAATCACTTCTGGTGTCCCTTTCTACAAATTTAATCACTTAAGGAGCTTTTGTTTCCCGAATCAATTGTTACCGAAAGTTCCTTGGGAGTTCAGGAGTTCGAATCATCACCATAAGTTGGAATCAAGTGATAAATTTAGGGTTTTCGTAGGTGACAATGTGATTCAAAATACTGCTTTGAACTCTTGTTGCTCACTCTATTTCTATTTGGCATATTATACCGACTACTAGCTCAATAGACCATCCTAGGATTGATCTTTTATTGTATTAATTTGAATCTGAATTGCTATCTTATTTCGAATCTGAATTCTTCCTCTCATGTTACGTTGTGCTGGTCTCAAATTTGCTGCATTTGAGCTTTGAATGTATTGCTGGTCTTGACTGAGAAAGACGAGCAAGTTACGCTGTGCTCCTCACTTGTACGGCAAATGATGAATACTACACGATAGACGATTAAGTTACGCGGCTCAATTAATGGTAATATGCTCCATTGATTTTCTGTTTAAGAATTTGGAAGCTCAAACTTGAATGTCTCTCTCTCTCTCTCTATTCAGATTTTGAACAATGGCTCCATGCCCTAAAGAACTCATCAATGGCGAAAAGGTCAGCTACATGTACAATGTCAAGAGTAGGTGTGTTACAATCTTGCTTATGATGCTCTAAAATTGTGTTATAATCTTGCTTATGATGCTCTAAAATTTAAGGTGCTGTGATTTTTGTTTGCATTCCTCTAAAATTGTGTTATAATCTTGCTTTTTGACAGGTTGAGCCATTGAGGAACCATGAGAGTGAGTGTGCTTAATAATGCTCTTCGGAACATGTACAATGCCGAGAAGCAGGGAAAGTGCCAGGATATCTTCTGATTTGAGTAATTTTCAAATTTCTTTGAACATCTATCCTTAAATATAGCCAAAATCTAATTGGAGTACTTTTCTAATTTCCCTTATATGTTCTAATTTGAGCAAATTTTGGCTCAGGGAAGACTTGTTTAGCTTCTTTTTTTTCTTGATTTCTCTCTAACTGTCAAGTTTCTATTCAGTCTTCCACTTCTTCTTACTTCTCTATAATTGTGAAGTTTCTAATAATATACCATGATACTTATACTGATCCTACCATAAATTATATAACATTATGTCCACTCATATTCTTGCACATTATCATTTCTATTGAAGATCATTGTGCAGGTTATAAACAAAATTGCTTTTTTTTTTATTGTCGGCTGTTCATCGACTGGTTTGAGTGATTAAGGCCAACTATACTTGTTAGTGGACATGTTTCATGACTTAGTTTGAGAGCATTTGTTATCATCCATCAAAGGGATTATAATTTGGTTTAAGTGTTGCTACTAATCACTAAATCTGACAGGAATTGGATAGGGATTTGCGGTCACAAGCACAAGTAGTCGGAGATCTATGCAACATTTTCTTTTGGTTGCTTTGTTTTGCACAGCTTGAGGTATTATATATGAATTTAGATTTCTCTTTATCAACATTAGTTAATAATCTGCCCTCCATCTCAATCAGTCCTTTATTTTGATTTCTAGTCACATTCTTCCAACCTTTTTTCCTCTTTCTGTGCAATTTGATTTCTAGTCATATTTTTTTGCAATTTGTCTCTTTCATTGTATGTATATATATACTGTCAAGGATCGAGTTACAAGCTTTTCAAGGAGGTATATAACATTAGCATTTTAGTATTAACTCAAAATCCTATTTAAAAACTGAAAATTATGAGGAATTAAGCAACTAAAACATCAAATTTGAAATGCTCATGTATAATTGAATGACATGGGTGATATCTCTTAGTATTTTATATTTATTCTGGTTGGACCTCTGTTAATTAATTTTCTCAAAGTTCCCCATTGTCCTTCTGATGTTGCTCACAAGTCACTGACCTTCCTCTTAATGAGTTTTCAGAAATACTAAGATGCCTACCAACAAGGTTCGTCTTGATTTTAGTTTGTGAAAGATCTTTAAAATTTGCTGGCTTATTCTTATACATTCCATAAGAAACTGTATAAGAATTGGCACTGACACTCGTATGTTAAGTATATGTTCCGTATAACATAAAAGTTAGAGTCCTGATATTAGTGATGTATGTATATTATCTAAGCAATGATGTTTGCATCTTAAATCAAATTAATGGTTAGATGATTAGAGGATTTCATTTTCTTAAAGTTGTGGATGGCTAATGGCGAATCTGTTTTGACAAACCTATTCCTTCATTCCTCTCTAAATGATTGCAGCTAGTTTCTTGTTATATGCTAGAAAGATGAAATATGAATGGTTACTTACTCGGAAATCTATCCGACGGGAAGACATGACTTCCAAGTAGTTTTATCCGAGATGGAAGTACTGAATCAAATCCTGAATGCTTGCTGGCCAAAATAAATCCTGAATGCTTTTCTTTTTCTGATTTTTAGATTTAGATTAGAGGCTGAGATTTTGATTTTGTACAAGTTACCAATTTTATATGCCGTGGGATAGGATCTCCATCGATATGCAAGCATGTTGTTGCTTGTGTTGCTTGATATTTGCAGGCTTGCAGTTGTCTACAAACACTAATATGAAGAGAATTCAGGTAGTTGTTAGTGGTTAACTCAATATGAATCATTTTCCTTTGAATATTTCTCTCACAGTGATAGTTTATGACAGTTCAAGTAGTTTAGGTAATTACCCTTTCTACTGAAATCAACATTATCTTTGTTTCTTTGTTTTTTATTTGATAATTAGATGGAACAGTTGAAATGAACTTGAGTCACACCCCAGCAGCGCCTGCTGAGGTCTGGCTTTGGTATGTAGTTATCATGGCTTGTTGGAGTTACAATTGTTCTGGCAGGCACTCTTTCCCTCGTCTTTCGCTCAACATCCATTACTTATTTCTATATTTGTGCTTAGTTAATTTCCTCATGTCCTCAGTGATAACATGCCTTGTACTTGCATTCACATGTATAATGTTTCTCCATTCTAAAAAAGGGAAAACTGATTAACTTATTTCCTTTTTTAATCATAGAACTGTTGTTGATGGTGCGCCTATTGTTTCGATTTCTGCTCAATTGAAGTACAACATTGATGATGTTTGTGAATATATAGTGAAAAAGATTCTGGTCCCAGAAAGGAACTTCATATCACCACCAAATATGATTGTGGTAGTATTCTCAAGGTTTGTTTCTTTCCTTTGCTATTTTTGGTAAAAGATATGAATGTGTTTATAGTCGCCTTTTATGAACAATTAGAATGGAGTGCATTTTCTGTATGGCTGTTATGTTTTGATTCTTTTCCATTTTCTTGTTTTCTTATGATTTTCTTTGTACATGGTGTCTTGAAGGTAAATCAGTACATTGAGGTCCGTCCAGGTATTGTTGTAAAAGAAAAAAATGGAAACATCAAGTGCACACCCATATACTCTAGGATAGTATCCTTGTATGCTGAGCAGAATGAGCTCTAGTATACGGTACCAGGAGGTCTGATTGGAGTTGGTACAACAATGGACCCTACATTGACTCGAGCTAATAGGTTGGTAGGGCAGGTTCTTAGGGAGGTTGGATCTCTTCCTAACGTATTTGTTGAGCTTGAGGTAAGATTCCAACTTTAGTATGTTGAATGTTTTATAAAACATTCTCATTACAGGAGTTTATTTTTGAATCTTCAACCCTCCTAAATCAAAGCCAACAGGCTCTACACAATCAAGTGTATCTGAAATTAAAGCAGCCCTAACTTAGATTCTTTGAACTTTTCTTAAAATTGGTTTGCTGAGATTGGAGATTCATGTTTCTCCCAGGTGAACTTCTTTCCTCTAAGGAGGCTTCTAGGTGTGCCAACCAAGGGAACAGAGAAGCAGGGGAAAGTGACGAAGCTGAACCAAGGGAGAGATTCTTATGCTTAACATTATTTTAATTCACTCATGTAAGATCTTCATTTATTTGACTAATGCTTTATTTGATTTGTGTTAATGTTTTTTTTTGTTAATTAAAGGATTTTAATTAATGTGTATTGGAAGGGGATGAATGAAGAAAATACATTTTATTTTTTTTTTGAAAAATAACATGCCAATTTCGACGCTTTAGGGTGTCGAAATTGGCATGTCATTTTCGACGCTCTATAGCGTCGAAATTGACATGGCATTTCCGACGCCCTAGGACGTCGAGATTGGTTGCGACAGAATTCTGCGTCGAAAATAGCACTTGTCATTCGTGACGCAAGAATTTTCGACGCTTTTTAAAAGCGTCGAAATTGAAATTTGCGAAGCTTTAAAGCGTCAAAATTGGTTATAAAAATTGTCGAAATTAACATTGTTTTCATGTAGTGAAACTTATAGTTGTTGGAATGACTTTTGTGAATGGTTTTGAATGCAAGAAAGAGGTTTGTGAAACTTTGCATTTTGTGGTTTTTTGAATGTGTTATGCAGGTTTTGTGAGTGCATTTTGTGCACCTCTTGGTCATTTGTTGCATTCTGTATTTTGAAATGAAAAAAAAAATTATCTTTGGGGGACAAACTTATTGATATAATCCGTCGCCTTAAAGGACTTTGTATTTTTAAGATCACATCGTCAATTGGAGCGATGGAGATATGTCCAGTGATCTAGTTTCTTAGCAATTACGTAGACGAACTTAGTTATTTAATTCATCGGCTTACATCACTTCTGTTTCTTTTATATAAAAAAAACACGGCGTACATCGTCAATTGTGAAGTTATCTAGTCGCTTTTGATCTCAAGTGACAAACTTAGTAGTTTATCTCATCGCCTCAAATTAGTTTTTATTTTAAAAAAAATAACAGTACATATACATATATTCACTTGGCCGGTATAGTCATAGTGAAGAAAAACCTAACATTAACATTAAAAACACGACCTCAAAGAAGAGTCTAACGGACACTCAATCTTAACTTGACAGTAGGATGTAAATCCTATCTTAATCTATGTATGATCCCGCATAAGAGATAGTCGGAAGGTATATACTAGACACTCATATGTTTGATATTAAGGAAGCACTTATGGAAATATTTATATTAAAGTCTCAGAAGTACTAATCCGGAAATTTAGGGTTCCAGGTAATATACTCATACTAAATATAGATATATGCATAAGTGTTACATTTATATCTCCAACTAGACTTTAGACTTTATATTATGTTTATGTTATATTGTCTATAATTGTTGTTGTTGCTTGACCAGCGCAAACTGTGAAAAGCCCATTTGATGCTCTCCAGCCCAGTAGCTTTGGAAAGCCAATGGATCCACTCGTTGCTAGGGTTTTCACTTTGGGGGCTCTATAAAAGGAACTCACCATCAGCTAGGGTTCCTTATCGGTTCACTTTAGGTAAGCATCCACTAGAGAAAGTAAGAGAGAGAAGAGAGCGAAGTCTAGGGTTTCGTCTCTAGTGACCTTCCCGATTTCGATCGACGACGAAGGGCTCCGATCTAGAGCGCATCCACCTTTTGGACTCTAGATCCGAGCGTTTTAGAAGAAGAAGAAGCGACGCATCTTCCTTGGCGGCGAGTCTCTGGCTCGTACAAGCTGTTCCGACGACGATCTGTTCTTCCATGTGCAGATCTGAGGGAGTTCTTCTTTCTTGCTTCTAGATTTCTCTTGTAATTTCTTTCTTGGTTATTTTCTGGTTGGATCTATATACTTGTCTAGAAGCTGCAACCCTATCTCTATAATCGCTTAAACGAACATAGTGGAACTTGGGCCTGAGTCTCCCTAAACCTGCGACTCCGCGGATGTAGAGATTATCTCGAACTGCGTAAACAAGTCTTGTGTTCGTTTGTGGTTTTTTTGTTTCTTTTTAAGTTACCCTTCGCAGATCTTAAATCCTAATCTAAGAATCATTGATCTACAGATTGGTATCAAATCTAGATCTAATTCTCCCTTGCTTATGCTTTAGAACCTTGGTTTTTTCTTTGGTGTTTACTTACCTACGAAAAACTCAGCCACGTGCCTTGACTTTCTGTGTTTGTGTTGATTCACAGGTACCTTCCTAATGGATAACACGTATCGCATAAAGTCGTTCGATGGCGTCATCGAATTCGCCATGTGGCAATAAGTTAATATGCGCGCCATCTTTATCAAAGAAGGTTGTTGGAAAGCCATCTCACATCCAGTAGAGCTCCCGGTTTCAACCTCTTCTGCATCTGTGACAGTCGAGTCCAATGAGGAGGTTGATGAAAAAGGAAAGAAAATCACTGGAGGAACTGTGAGCCCCGGCCCAACGGACCAAGAGCTTGAGATGGATCTCAAGGCTCATTCGGAGATTATTTTACGATTGACTGATGGTATAGCCCGTGGTGGTAAGATTCACTTCCGCCTTCTCATTCTGGAAAGCCCTGAAGGAGCTATTCTTAACTATATCTCTTCCCTCTAGGATCTCTTTTCTTTGTACATTGTTTACGTTTAAAATGGACAATGCTCTAACTTTAGACGACAATCTTGATAAGTTCCTTCAAATGACCCAGGAATTGGAAAGATGTAAAGATGAAATTAAAGATTCTCATCAGGCTATCTTGCTTCTAGATGCTTTACCTGCTCAGTTTGACAACTTCAAAGATATAATTCAGTTTACTAGGCCTGAGTTATCTAAAGATAAAATCATTGAGCCTATTGTTGAAAAGAATGATCTAATGAAAGTTTATAAGATAAAAGGTCACCCATCTAAAACTGATAAATCTAAAAAACCCGAGGTTCTTTTTACCAAAGGTAAAGAAAAGAAAGGTAATAAGTATAAGAAAAATAAAAAAGGATAAGAAAGATCAACCATCACCTTCTGAAAAACCTGATAAGGGTGATCCAAACTCTAAATACAATTATTGTGGAAATTTGGGTCATTGGGTTAAGGACTGCAGAAAAAAAGAAAAGGGTTGAGCAATTGGCTCAGAAAAATAAAACTGAGTTATCTACTTCTGTGCTTGAATCTATGAGTTCATATCCTGCTGAGTTATTCATGTGTGTTGATAGTGCTGATAAGTTTTTTATTAATGCTGACACAAGTATTCTGGATTCTGGATGTACCATGCACGCAACTCCTAATAAAAACATGTTTAAAACTCTTGATGACTCCATTGCTGGTGATATTATGTTAGGAGATGGCACCACTTTAGATATAAAAGGTGTTGGTATTGTTTCTCTTGATACGCATGATGATGTGGTTAGAACTTTCACCAATGTTAAGTAATTGGTTGTAATATATCTTCTTCTAATGGCATGAGAATTGTGTTTATGAATAATAGAGCTATCCTAAAAGCTAAGAGAATTAGAGGGCTTTATTATGTTGTTCCTTGTTGATAGGAGGAAATTGAGTATGCAAAATTAAATATAAATAAATCACAGCAAACCAGATTCCGTCCCTTGCAAATAATTACGAGACTTCCTCCCGATGTAGTAATGGGAAGTCAGGATCAATCCACGAGGAAGTGTGTCAGCGGATCCTAGGCAGCGGAGAAATCTCACGGACAGAAGTCGACCACAGGTGTCCTCGATCTCGACTAGGGTTAGTCGACAGAAGACCGGACAAGTCGAACACAACAACATCAGTCGTAGGGTTTAGTCGATCTGGACTAGTGCTACTCGAGATCGAGTAGAGTTGCTGATGTCGAGTTGGCTTGGTCAATCACCTGCACACAGAAGCTACGACGATTCTGGAATCGAAGATCAGTAACTCGAGATCGACCACAGTTGGTCGAGATCGAGTAAGATAGAAAACTAAAACGAAATAAAGTAAAAACAAATGCTTTGGGATTCTTGAAATAAACTATATGTAAAAGACTTCCAAGATTGGGGTTTGCAACAACAATAACCAAGCATGTATAAGGCAGAAATAAAACAGATAATCATGTGAATCGCATCAAAGGATCAAACTTTTGCCTTTTCCAACAATTAGACAACTCTTTCAAGAAACCTTAATTGTCTCTACTGATTTTATATTTACAATCCAAGTTTTTAGCATGGACCTCCATTAGATGGGTAATAAACGCATAACAAGTAGTAGATGCTCAAAACATGATAAAAGTCGGATCTTTACCTCAAACACGCAGGGCTATCGTTGTGCTCGCCCCAACCGTAGAAGTGGTTGGACTACTCGCGCTTCATCACAACCTCAGACTTTGATGTATGAAAAGAAACATGCATTAAACTAAATTCAAAGCCTTTACAATCCCGACAATCCAACTTTCGTTGAATGCCAAAACCTTAAAACCTTCGAACTCCTAAACCGTCTATGTGAACTACTTCTCTAGCTTCTGAATTGAATGATTCCTAAAATCAGCCCCATGGGCTTTATTTATAGTCTTCTACTCCTTGCTATTCAAGGATAGAAACATCTATCTATATCTAAATCTATATCTAAAACCTTTAAAGATAAATAAATGCCATAACATAATTAAATCTAAAAAGGAAATTATATCTAAAAGCCTTAAATATCTTCAATTGGATAAATCTTCTCTTCCATGATGGATCTTGATAGAATCGGATAGAACTCGACAATCTTCGGCCCCAAGGAATCCCAATCCGAGTAGGACAACTCAAACCGCATTACGCGTCTCTGGACATCTTTCCTCGATCTTGAGTAGGTTTACTCGATCTCGAGTAACATGGTTTTCGACTTCAACTTCAGCTCGGCCTCTCGGGTAGCTGGTGCGACATGGCTCGGGTGCTGACTTCAGATGTTTGTCGATCTCGATGAGCTTCCTCGATCTCGAGTACGGTGACTTCGTCAACTTTGCTGGCTCGGTCATGTCGGGTAGCTCTTTCTCGATGTTGCTCGGACCTGTACTCTAGTCTTGTCGATCTCGAAGACTTTCCTCGATCTCGAGTACGGGTGTTGCTCAGTGTCCGAGTGTCTGGTTCGGTCAGGTAACTCTCCGTGGCATCCTCGATCAAGCTCTGCTCGACTCCGGGCATGGTCTTCAGAGCTTGTCGATCTCGAGTAAAATACCCGATCTTGAGTAAAGCTGGAGTCATGTTGGTGTGTCTTCAGCTCCTCGATCAGTGATGTGCCCGGACATGTGTTGTCTATATCGATTAGCTTGCTGATTCTGTCTTCACTTCTTGGTTTTCTCCCGAAATGGCTCCATATTCTGCAATATTAAACCAAAACTTATGTAGATCTCCATTTCTTGCAAATAAGCACAAACTACATAAATTCGACATATTCCCAACCTGAAATATGCAAAGTGTATAGAATATGGAACTAAAATATGCATAAAAACATGGCTACTTTAGAGACATCAAATCACCCCATACTTAGACTTGCTTGTCCTGAAGCAATAACCAAACAATAACCAAGACCTACAACACATCCTTCAAGTCTTCGCCTTTGTCAAAAGAAACATCTCAAGTAGTAGCAATGTAAGACAAGTGGATTTAACGTCATCACACATATATGAGCGATCCATAGGCATAGGCATTATAAATCCAACCTCATAGGGATAATGTGTTTACACTCAACTCTCAATGTGTTTAGGGTATGTAGAACAACTCTCAACTCAATTCCATATACAATCTCATAAACAGTGCAATTTAAATATAAATCCACTTCGCAACCAATTATGTAAATGCAATAAGAATTATCAGGAGGACTTCGCTCAATAGAAGTCTTCAAATAAGATTCTATTCGGCGGAGTTGTAATGGGGCTTGGTAAGAAATAAAAGGGTACGGAATTATTTGGCCACGTGGTGCTTTAATAAAATTCAGGAATCAAGACTCCTAAATCTCCAACACAGCTCAACCAAACCATAACTCTCAATCATATGCATCAACCAAACTTTCCAACTTATGTCAATGAAGTATGTAACCTTTCAAACTTCCTTAACCTCTCCAAAGTATGTATGTTGTGAAAATGAAAGAAATAAGGTAAATTTGGCTCATGCACTTTATTTATAAACAAATCCACAAACTTTTCTTTCTCTTCTTCTCTTTTTTCAATATTTTTTTAAAACGAAAATAACTAGTGCATTTATAGGGTGAGCCAAAAATCCTTTTACATAATGTGCATAGCAAGATAAAAGTATAAAACCAACCCATATCTCAATAAATTCAAACATCCTTCTTACTTCAAATGCAACATAAGCTCATTTCTTCCACAAACCATTATTTCAACCAACTCTAAGTCTTAATCCCCAAAGGGGGGCCAGGCTCAATTTGGCTAAGGATAATTTTGTGGAGTTTATAACAAAACTCTCAGGCTAATGTTCTGGCTTCAAGCAGAGATAATACAGGGTAGGTAAAGAGAGGATAAAATTTGCTTAAAAGGTGTCTCCATCATTTAATTCTCATTCACATAAACATATAAATGCATTGACTTTGAATAACTATCACAACATTTAGAGATGCATAGGAAGAGTAAATACACTCAAGAAAGCAGAGGGATTTTTTATGTTCTCCCTATAAGGCCAAAAATTCTCACTAGGACAATTTTTGTTGGATTTTAACCTTTAGCTTAGGATCATATGTGCTCAATTTCATCACAGTTCACAATCCACATAAAAACAATTTCGAGGACTTAGGCTAAACCTTCCAAACATGCCATAGGATTTACATGATCAAATCAATCATTATTTATCATCTATGACATCTAAGTTAGGGTATAAAAACAAAGACAATGCAAAAAATTAAACATGCATTTTTTTCTTCTTTTTGGACATTTTTTATATTTTTCATATTTTGTATTCTATTATTTTTTATGTAACTAAAAAAACAAGACTAAAGTATGACAAAAGACTAAAATGCATAAAACTTAAACAGGAATGCATAACATAAAAAATAAAATTTCACCATGTAAAACCAAAAGCAAGACTAAAACTTATAATAATGATAATGAGCCCTTCCCCCTATACGTAAAATATACAGTGTCCCCACTGTATAAAATCAAAATAAAAACAAGAGTAAAGGAAGGAACTCACAGAATAACGCATCGAGGAGGGCAGCACAGGGCATGTCGAGTAAGTGGTCTTGTCGATATCGAGTAAAGTACTCGATATCTCGGAGGCTCTCTGCGTCCAATGGATTTCTAAAGTCGAGGAGCTTCTGGGCTTGGTCGATATCGAGTTGGCCTTGATATATAGCAATCGGCTAGGCCGGCCAATTGCTAAACTAATAGCGTCGATCTTGCTTATGCTCCTTAAATTTCTCTTGAATTGACTAAGATTAACTAAGCTAATTAATTAAACTAACTAAACTTTAAAGCAAATAACAATAAACGAAACAAATAAAAACTAAACTAAGCAATAGTATTAACTTAACAAATTTAAGCTACGTACTAATATTGATGAGAACAAAGTAACTATATTTAAACTAAGGAACAGCGGCTGGTGCGAGCGCTCGTGAGGATCCTAGATCACCGGCCGCCAGGATGGAAGCGCAGGAGACAAGCTCCTCAGAGCGCTGGTGTGCGACGGTGATCGATGACGAGGGCGATGCCGAGGAAGCCTCGCAGGGAGCGATCACGCAGAGCCAAGGATGCCGAGTGTAGTCGCTGGGGCCGTAACCAACTGATCCGCGATCGAAGACTGGCGAATCGAGAGGCAAGCGCTGCGAGCGATCGATGCGAGAGCGAGCGCGAGGGCCTGGGCGCTCCTGGCGCTGGGCGCCGAAGCCGGGATGCAGTCCGGTGTCACCAGGGGCTTGCCGAATCTCCTTCTTGGCTGGATCTAAAGAACGCAGGCTGTGTTTAGTTTAATTTTTTTGATCAAGGTGATGATCGATGATGATGGTGATGATTAAAGACGGTGAAGATGACGTAGGTAACAATAACGTAAGAACCGGATAGCCTTTGGATTGATAATCGAAGAACCCTTGATCCGTTAAGGGTTTCTTCAATTCTATTTCAATCTGATTTAATTTCATAGAACTACAATGTTTAAATAGAAAACCTAAGAACCAATTCTACCGTGCAAGATAGAATTTAGGTTGATAAAGATATAATTTTAATCCTAAAGATAAATAAACGTAGAAGATAAAACTTTAATCTAAAATCCTAATATATAAAAAATAATAAAATAATTAACGACGTTTCTTTAACGACTCCCAAGGTGGAGCCTTCTTCTTCCGTATGAGGATGACATCATTCTTCTCCATTTGAAATCGACTCGTCCTCGAGTCATCGCCTGGATCAAGATCGTTGTTTGACCCACAGAAGGCCAGCTTGACCCGCATCATTCTCCTCCTCTTATCTTCGATTCGTTCTTGAATCGAGTCAGTGATGATCAGCGAGGAAGGAGCAACAACCTTCAAAGAAGATGATGGAGGAATGAGTGGAATAGGTGCCAGCAGAATTCGAGGTATAGGAACCCCAAAAACAACACCTTCTTGCGCGATCGTTGAACGGACTTGATCTTCAACAAGAATAGGATCAATGACCACACAAATCTCAGCAGCTGGAACTTCATGAACATGCCCAAGAGGTACAATCGCTAACTCTTGAGACACGTCATCAAGTACCTCATCCTCATCAACGGAATCAACATGATCGTCCTGCAGAACATTGTAGTCGACTTAAAGAACAGATTCGGAGGTCTTCTCGGAGGAGTCTGACAGCGTGTGACCCATTGTCGGAAAGCTCGTCGAGTCAGCTTCGCAAAAAAACTGAGTTGACTCAATTTCGAGGTCGGAGTCAACGGGAATCTACGAAATAAGTTCGACGCGCCGTGCTGTTTTCTGGGCAACGAAATCATCAGAAGACTCCTTAGGCTCAATGACCTCGTCGTCGGTTGAGGCAACTTTAACCGCTAGAGTCGTGGGACAGTGTAACTCCAATGCTTGACGAAAAGCATCCGAGAATTTCTCGAAGTCGTCCATCAATTTGGCATTAAAGGCATCTCGTTCGGCTTGACGTTGTGCCTCCACGACGGCAAAATGTGCTTGAATTTTGGCTGTAAGTCCGGCTTGAAATTGTTGTAGTTTCTCCTCCTCAATTGCGGCTTGACGTTGACGCTCAAGGAGTTGTTGTTGTAGCCAAGCTCTCCGACATAACTCTTGTTGGCGTCGTTGTTGTTTAGCACGTTCCAAAGCAAAAAATTCATCCAATGGATCGGGATCATCCTCTAAGTCGCCCCAAACTTCCCAAGCCATATCAAATCAAAACATCAGTAACATCAAAGAAACAAAGAGCGTATCATAACCCGTCTCTGAATACCAATTGATGTATAGCAATCGGCTAGGCCGGCCAATTGCTAAACTAATAGCGTCGATCTTGCTTATGCTCCTTGATTAAATTCCTGATTTAGCGACAGAATTATACTTAGTAAAATTCAGCACCTTGAGACAAGTAATAGCGACAGAAACAGAGTGCGAAGAACAGCGAGGGACTGAGCGCGCGCGTTGCTGGGCACACAGGCTTCTTAGCCTCAGGGTGTGCGCGGAGTCGGACTCGCGGGAACAGGTGCACTTCGCTGGAGCGGAAGTGCTAGCGAGCGAGAGACGCGAGAGCGGACGCGGGCGTGCTGGGAATGACGCGGGCGCGCTGGGAGCGACGCGGGCGCGCCGGGGAGTGCTGGTGCGGGAGCGACGACGCTGGGAGCGACTGCGCTCGCTGGAGCGGATTACCCGCGAGTTGCACCAAGGGCTGGCTGTTCTTGCTCGATTTCGACAAACTCCAAGGGAGGGCTGTCGATTTAGAACAAGGTGAAGGGCTGATTTTGTGATTGCCGAAAATAATAAGAACACAAGAGCTTTTGGGATTGATAATCGAAGAACCCTAATTCCGTTAAGGGTTTCTTCAATTCTAATTCAATCTGATTTAATTTCATAGAACTACAATGTTTAAATAGAAAACCTAAGAACCAATTCTACCGTGCAAGATAGAATTTAGGTTGATAAAGATATAATTTTAATCCTAAAGATAAATAAACCTAGAAGATAAAATTTTAATCTAAAATCCTAATATATAAAAAATAATAAAATAATTAACGCCGTTTCTTTAACGACTCCCAAGGTGGAGCCTTCTTCTTCCGCTTGAGGATGACATCATTCTCCTCCATTTGAAATCGACTCGTCCTCGAGTCGTCGCCTGGATCAAGATCGTTGTTTGACCCACAGAAGGCCAGCTTGACCCGCATCAGGCCTACTCGATATCGAGTAACTTTTGGGCTGCTCCTCTAGGTCGATTTCGACTTGGCCTTCGTCGATTCTGACTGTTTTTCAGGGACTTCTTCTTTCCACCTTTCGCGATCCTTTTATGCTTGCCGACCTGAAAGTGTTGGATTTCACACAAAAACAAGACTTTCCACATGAAGTATTCTAAACTAAAAAAAACAAAAACAAAAACCAAAACCAAAACCCAAAAGTTTCAAAAAGTCCCAAAATTCATAAAGTTTTATATACATGCTCTAGATTTTAGAGTCGCTAGGCCCTTCTCCTGGATCATCTAGGTTCTGATGGTAGTATGCAAGCTCAGCTGACAGGTGGCTGCTTGCATAGTCTCCCTTGGCTCCCTTCTTTTTCTTTCCAGCTCGCAGTTTCCACAGATTCTCTCACCACGGGGCCTTACCTCCCCTTAAATTATTGATTAATTTCTTAATGGATTGAGGAGGAGTAGGATTCATACCTGAACTTACCTTTTCGGACCCAAAACAGAAATTTTCGGGCTTGGGGTTAGTCGATATCGGGTAGGACTGGTCGATACCGAGTACAAGGACCCCATACATAGGCTCTTGGCAAGTCTGGTGTTCAGCAGAGGAAGAAGTCGATGTCGATGAACTTTTATCGAGATCGAGTAACACCTTAGTCGAGATCGAGGAGCTTCTGTCGATCTCGAGTTGTGCTCTGGTGTATTCCTCCGTTGTTTGCTTGGTCCCGTGGTTGCTGATGCTCTTCACCTCCAGCCATGAAATTTCCTCTTTTGCAGGGCCAAAGGAGAAATCTAAGATCTCATCGCCTATGGTGAAGGTGAGCGATCAATTTTTGACACTGGTCTTGGCATCTGCATTAGCTAAGAAGGGTCTACCAAGAATAATAGGGCTAGTAGGATCTTCAACACAGTCTATCATAAGGAAATCAGCTGGGATAAAGAATTTACCGACAAGGACATTTTCAACCATACCTGTAGGAATGACCACTGTATTGTTTGTCATGTATAGCTTGGTTTCCACAGGTTCTATGCATCCTATCTTTACCTTCCGCCAGATTGATAAGGGCATGATGCTCACACTTGCTCCTAAATCACACAGGGAATCGTATTTATATTGTCCAAAACCCACAGTAACAGAAAACTTGCCAGGGTCAGGTCTCTTTTCAGAGAAGTGGAGCACTTTGCATTCGCCAGCAATCTCTGAGATGGATCGCTTCTTGCTCAGGATTTCTTTTAGAAATCTGACGTATCCATGCATCTCTTCCAGAGCTTTTGTAAAAGGAATAGAGAAATTCAGTTCTTGCAACATATTAACAAAGCGTTTAAACTTACCTGCAGTGGGATCCTTCAGGGCTTTGGTAGGAAAAAGCAATAGCTTTTTCTGCTTCGGAGCCAGATCAGACGTCGGAGGTGTTGCAGAGTCCTCGACGTCGCCAACTTCTCCTCGATCTAGACTAAAGGGTCCTCGATATCGACAGTCGATCTCAAGTTGCTGGGCTGCGCAGTGGAGTCTGAGCTGGGATTCTGGTCTGTGTTGAGGAGATGTTTGTCGAGATCGAGTACAGGCTCCTCGATCTCGAGTTGCTGTTGCTCGTTGTCGAGTTGCTGCTCTGATTTGTCTTTGTGTTTCCCGACCTCTGGCTCATGTAATTGGTGCCCGCTCCTGAGTTTGATAGTTGCGACGTGTCCGGTTTTCCCCTTAGGATTTGGTTCTGTTTGCCCAGGAAGTTGTCAGGATGGTCGTGGAATTTGTGCAGCAATTTGATCCATCTGAGTCTCTTTGCCTCTCTTCCAGATGTCTAGCTCTCTAAATTTTGTAGTGATGTTCTTGAACTGGTTGTTGATGGTGCCCTGATTCCGACGCATCTCCTCAAGGATAAGCTGCAGATCGTCCTTCTTTTGATCCCTTTCTGGATGTCCTGGAGCTCTGTATGGTGGGGGGTTCCTGGGAGGACCTTGGTTCCACTATGGTTGATAGAACCTTTGATCCCCCATATAGCGATTGGGACCCCAACGTAGGCTATCTCTTCATGTGTTTCTGCCATCCTGACTTGCTCAGTGTGTGGGCACTCAGTCATGGTGTGCTGTTGTGATCCGCATTCGATGCAAGGCCGGTTGACAGATAGATACTTGACTTGCTTGAGGAGCTTGCGATTCTGGTCTCTATAGAACTGCTCCCTGACATCTGGGTCAATCTCCTTGGTAGGCTCATAGAGGGGCATAGATGGTGTTGGCCTGACTTAGGACTTCTCCTCATAGTTTGTTGTAGACCCATATTTGTTGTCATTATTGGTGAGCTTGTCGAGCATGCCCCATGCGTCAATTAGTGACATCGTCAGATACTCGTAGCGAGTATACTGGTTGATCATGTCCTTGGTGACTTGGTCAAGAGATTTGAAGAAGATCTCTTGAATGACGTAGGGTGGTTGTCCATGAGTAGGGCAAGATTGCAGCAGTTCTTTGTATCGTTCCCATGCTTTTGCCAGAGGCTCCCTGTTTGAAAGCTGTAATCTTCTGGCGGAGGAGTGTTGTCTTGGCAGGAGGGAAGAATTTGTTCATAAACTCTTGCTCTACTTGGGCCCATGTTGTGAGGGATCTAGGTTTCGGCCCTTCAAGCCACTTCAGTGCAGGTCCAGGGAGAGACCAGCGAAAAGCCTTCATCTTGACATATTCCAGAGTGGTACCTTCAGCAAGAGTACAACACATGTCAGAAAAATTGGTAATATGTTCAAGAGGACACTCATTAAATTTGCCATAAAAAGCATTATTTTTAAGCTCTATAAGGAATTGAGTGCGAATTTCATGAGAACTTTCAGGGATTAGAATCGCCGATTCAGGCATGACGAGCGTTGGATGCATATAATCCTCTATCGTGGTTGGGTATTGGGGAAGCTCAGCTTCTGCTTGTTCCCTTGCTGCTTTCTCAGCAGCGATAGCAGCATCTTTAGTGGCCAGTTCCCTTGTAAGCCTCTGTATCTGTTGTTCCTTTGTTTCTGCGGCCGCCATGGCCCTTTGCAGTTTAGCTCGGATGTGTAGGAGGCGTTCCGGTTCGTCTAAGCCGTCAAACTCAGGTGGTTGACCAGAACGGTGCATACACCTGTAAAGTAACTCAGAGTATATGTGAGATTTAACTACCTAAGGCGCGAATGATAGCTTCCCCGACAACGGCGCCAATTTGTTGATAGGAGGAAATCAAGTATGCAAAATTAAATATAAATAAATCACAACAAACCAGATTCCGTCCCTTGCAAATAATTACAAGACTTCCTCCCGATGCAGTAATGGGAAGTCAGGATCGATCCACGAGGAAGCTTGTCAGCGGATCCTAGGCAGCGGAGAAATCTCACGGACAGAAGTCGACCACAGGTGTCCTCGATCTCGACTAGGGTTAGTCAACAGAAGATCGGACAAGTCGAACACAACAGCAGCAGTTGCAGGGTGTAGTCGATCTCGACTAGTGCTACTCGAGATCGAGTAGAGTTGCTGACGTCGAGTTGGCTTAGTCGATCACTAGCACACAGAAGCTATGGCGATTCTGGAATCGAAGATCAGTAACTCGAGATCGACCACAGTTGGTCGAGATCGAGTAAGACAGGAAACTAAAACGAAATAAAGTAAAAACAAATGTTTTGGGATTCTTGAAATAAACTATATGTAAAAGACTTCCAAGATTGGGGTTTGCAATAACAATAACCAAGCATGCATAAGGCGAAAATAAAACAGGTAATCATGTGAATCGCATCAAAGGATCAAACTTTCGCCTTTTCCAACAATTAGACAACTCTTTCAAGAAACCTTAATTGTCTCTACTGATTTTATGTTTACAATCCAAGTTGTTAGCATGGACCTCCATTAGATGGGTAATAAACACATAACAAGTAGTAGATTCTCAAAACATGATAAAAGTCGGATCTTTACCTCAAACACGCAGGGCTATCGTCGGGCTCGCCCCAACCCTAGAAGTGGGTGGACTACTCGCGCTTCATCTCAACCTCAGACATTGATGTATGAAAAGAAACTTGCATTAAACTAAATTCAAAGCCTTTACAATCCCGGCAATCCAACTTTCGTTGAATGCCAAAACCTTAAAACCTTCGAACTCCTAAACCGTCTCTGTGAACTACTTCTCTAGCTTCTGAATTGAATGATTCCTAAAATTAGCCCCATGTGTTTTATTTATAGCCTTCTAGTCCTTTCTATTCAAGGATAGAAACATCTATCTATATCTAAATCTATATCTAAAAGCTTTAAAGATAAATAAATGCCATAACATAATTAAATCTAAAAAGGAAATTATATCTAAAAGCCTTAAATATCTTCAAGGGGATAAATCTTCTCTTCCATGATTGATCTTGATAGAATCGGATAGAACTCGGCAAACTTCGGCCCCAAGGAATCCCATCTAACACCCCCTTTTATAACACGAGGGAATGTCACAGCGCTAGTGATTACTCAGACTTTAATGTCTTTGTAACCACCTTAGGCTTATAGGGACATGCAACCATGCTCCCATAAACAAGATGATAATATTAAATACATAAAAGAAATACAATTAAATCGTGGAAGACTTAAAAATAACTATTTATTAATCTTTCCTCTAAAATTGAGGATTTAAATTTACAACCTGATAACATTACAGCGGAAGACTTTTAAATAAAATCAAATAATAAAACTCATATACAATATATCTAGAAATTTAAAAATGTAAATACCATGTTAAAATAACTTAAATGTCTTCTCAACTTCTCTTCATCTTCTCTTCTGAGACTCGACCTAAACCTGCCGTCACAAACAATAGGACGGTTAGTTCGTAAGAACTAGCAAGCGACGGCTCGAAAACTGGGACTACTTTGGATTCAAACTCAGTGACCATGATAAGGTATGAATCTAAACCCAAATGTGATTATTGAGAATATTTTATGCAGGCTTAACATTTTAAGACACGACTCCTGTGACACAGATAATCCAGAAGGATTGAGTAACATAAGATGCGAGTGACGAGCACTCTTAGGAACCATACTCCGAGTACGAATGGAATATGATACAACGCTACTTGTAATCACCGAAAAAGAAAACACTTTTTAAAGTATTACTTCACTCACTTCCTCACGTTCAAATAGCTTAAACACAAAGTTACACACTTAACACGTTTACGACTTTTATTATAAGTTGAAAGAGTTACAACACACACTATTTGTTATAATATGATACCGGCCCCGCTCTCACTAGCAGATAGCAGCCTACTACCGGAGGTAGTTTAACATTTCTCTACGGAAATGATGATACCTGCCCCGCTCTCACTAGCAGATAGCAGCCTACTACCGGAGGTAGTTTAACATTTCTCTACGGAAATGTGTTAGTTTCATGAAACCCTTTATAGACCGGGCACACACAGTCCCGACCTGTTTCCATTATTTTTATTACTTTACATACTGCATTCACTTTACTCAGCATTGATGGACACGTTTTATTTGATTGATCTTGATTTAATTGAGTTCCAATCGTAACACACAATCCTCACATTATTACTATTTTATTTAGATATCCTAGGTGATCACACAACACAAAATAACCCATGTTATTTATAGGTAACATGGATGCCAAATGAAATGAAAGCAATTAAAATAAAGGATGGAAGCATCAAAGAAATAACATGTTCCATTCCTAACCAATTAGCATGAAAGGACAAAAATAAATCATGCTTTAAATGACCGGTGGGTAACTATATTATTATTATCTTATTAAGGTCACCCAATTAAACTTGTCAAGTTCAAACTGAACGGTAAATAAATCACACAAGGAGGTGAATTGTAATTTATTTTATTTAACTTGGCAAGCAATCAAAGACAGGAAAACAAATAAGACACGAAGGCACCAATTGAGCAGAAAGGCTCGGAATGTCACTTGCCTTATTCATCTTGTTGGATTTCGGTACCAACTATGGACTTCAAAGCACTTGGTGACGGAGTTGACGAAGTCTACGGACATATCTATATGTATGAAATAGGAAACACAAGGAAGTATTTAATACTTGGAATTTTAATAAACGGATCTGACTTATTTAATTCGACTAAAAATCGAATTAATTTAAGGAGTCGGAAATAATACCAACATGATCTTCTTGGGAATTTTGAATCAGTGAGGACGGGTAAGGATTTGATGATCACACTGCGGATGATGAAGATTACGCGAGTTAGAACAACATCTAAAACTGCGGGATACTTTCTGAAATTGTAAAAAACTAAAACAGGGGCATATTTTACAAACACTGAAAGTGTGGGAGGTCTTCCGATGGCTTGTTCTCGTTGCACAGAGCTCCGATTGATGCGTATGACATATCAAACTGACAAGTGCAATTTCTACTTCAGCCTAGTTGTGTTAGTTTTGTCGAAGGGTGGACGAAAATGTCGAGACAAGTGCCTGAACGGTAGCTGCGATTTGAACAAAACAGCACCCGCACACATATGCTTGGTTAGGTAAGTTCAACCCCAAATTGATATGGTTTAGGATCAACGAATAAAGTTCGTTTCAACTTACCGATTGAACATGGATATGTGATGTTTGATACACCTTGGGTCGCAGTCCCAATCGACGACTAGAACCGCAACGTCTGATGCATAAACATCCTCACTCGGTTAGTTTCGATCGGAGCCCCGATCTCAAAATAGAAACTAAGGAGTTAGGGATCGACTCACTGACTGATTATAGTGAATGGATCTGCAGGGTTGATGTTAATTAATCATCTGATGTAGTCGATTAATTGACGGATTGAAATCTGAAATGATATTCGATTGATAACATCTCACCGAGGTATATTCGGGGACCTAGGACGGAGGTGTCAGAACACCAAAGGGGCTGAGATCAGTGGCGTTGGGAAGATGGTACTGCAAGCTTCATTCTAGAACCAATGGTGGTCACGGTGGTGCGTTGTGAAGGCGTCGGCCGCGTTCAGAAAGTGGCTATCTGGCTACTGTGGATGCCCTGGCTGCGGGCTTGTACGGGCTGCTGCGTTCACTCCGGCAGTGAAACACCTCTCCTGGGACCTAATCTTAGTGGTGATGGTTGCCAGCGTTGACAGTGGCTACTCCGGTGACGGTCTTCAGGCCGGCGACAGATGGAGATTGATCGAGAGGAGAAGTTATATGTGGATGCAATGGCGTGGGATAGAACAGGCTGATCGAAGGTAATAATTAATAATTAGATGGGGGAATTAGAGTTGAACAGGAGATGATTTGGCTCTATCCACATGGAGATTCTATGAAAACAACCGGATATGCTCGAGCTTGAGGATACGGTGATCGCGTCGAAACCGGAACCATAAGGTTGAAGATGCCAGCTGATTACTTATGTTCCTTACCTTTCCATTGAGCTGTTACTGGGCCGAGGTTGGGCTCCACATCACATTGCTCAGCCCATTTCCTCACATCCCCACATATATAACAACGTATGTATATATGTGTACATACTTATCGGTTTTTACCTATTTTTATTTCATTTCAATTGTTTACCTTAAATAATTAAAATAATAAGGAGTCTTGTCACCTTAAATAACATCTTATAATTTTACTTGGAATAATAATGGAATTTATTCCAAAACTCTATATTATATGCTTTATGTGAATTGTCATAAGTTGAAAATGAATCGAACTTGTTTTTCACATAATATAATATAAAGAAATTTTATTTAGTTCAATTAAAACTGAAATACCCAAAAATATTTTGGGGTATTTCAATACTCCCTCCTTAAAAATAAGTTTCGTCCCGAAACTTAGAAAACGAAAGCAAAAGATGAGAGAAAGGACATAAAGTAACAGCAAATGGCTTTGATCTCTGGTCGACTAAGAGCAACGAAGTTAACACGGAAGATTGGGCACGCGAGAACACCACTTGATGGGGAGAACTAATATATATCATCAACTAATTTAACACACGTGTCTTCAATTGCAAGAGCATCCACGTAGACGAATCTGACCATCGATAAACCTTGAGAGCTTAGAGGATTGGATTAGATGTCTATGGTTAACTAAGTACAGCACGCTATGGTATTGCTCATAGAGCAAAACAACATAATTACTTTCATTGTAATTAGTTGTTCACCGAACTCATCATGGCTAAAGTCTAAGAATTATTTCTCTTACTACTGCCTCTTAACTTGGGCCTAAGCACGAACGATTGAGTTGTTTTACACAATTTTTTTTTAATCTTTTTTTTAGCACGTTCGACGATATGTTAAACCTTAGCGCAAGTTAATCAACTCTTATCACACATTGAACATGGTATCCCAGTTACCCTTGGCTTTCTTCTCAACCCCACTTGGCTTCCTTATCCAGGTTACCAAATGGTCGCGCGATGGTTTCGAAGGCAACCACTATAGGCATAACCAGTATCCCATTCAAGTGTAACGAGTGCTACGTATGGAACGGGTTCTTCTTTTGATCTTCTTCGCGTTCGTTGAATAACACGTTGTCCGGTGTTTTATCTTCCTCTTGAGTGCGGACGTGATTTTCAAATTTATTGTTATTATATAATTCTAACGTATTTTACTTTTTATTACTTCAAGCGTTTGACCATGAGAGTTCGGACAAGATTTACATTACACCAAGATTGAGAAAGGAACCGTAGGAGTTACTACTAGGGCACGGACGATGGGACACAAGTAAGAAATGAGTTTTACTCACTAATCGAGAAGCACATGGAATAATTAATCAATTGTCACACACACGGTACACCACGAGGATTTCACTACTTTACTGTAGGAATATTGAGTATGTTGCATGGACCTCCACCACAAACACTTACATTAGAAGGAATAAAGACACAAAGGATAGATGACTTGCCGGAGTTAGAAGAAGTTTAGAATCGATCTCGAGAAGTTGGAATTAAGACATTGAATTTTTACACACTTAAACCTTATACAAACTTTACCCACTTTACTTTCAAAACCTCTTCGAAATTCAATACTATCTTTCATCATTTTAAAATTTTCATAGAATACAAAATTGTCACATATAAGATTATCTACAAATGTTTTGACGTAAGGTTGAAAACGATACACAAATAATCATATAGTTTCCCAGAATACTATGGGGGTTTATTTAAAATAATCTTTACACACTTGTATACATGAAAGAATACGTTGACGCTTAACACATATCTTTAATAATGAATTATAGTTGAAAAGATTAGACATGAAATTTATTTTTATTTTTTTTAAAATAACGTACAAAATAATAAAAGAGGATTTCCCCTAAGATTTATTATGATTTATTTCTAGAATTTAGTTTTATTAAATTTTATATTTTAAGAAAACATTTGGATAAATCAACAAACTTTTTAATGTGCATTATTTTTCAAAGAGATTTGTTTACTTTTACTATAAAACATTAAAAATTATATTTCAAACTTTATACGAAGGATTTAATAAAATTAATTTGAAACCTCGTTTACGAAAACCATTAGCTCTGATACCACCTTCTGTAACACCCCCTTTTATAACACGAGGGAATGTCACAGCGCCAGTGATTACTCTGACTTTAATGTCTTTGTAACCACCTTAGGCTTATAGGGACATGCAACCATGCTCCCATAAACAAGATGATAATATTAAATACATAAAAGAAATACAATTAAATCGCGGAAGACTTAAAAATAACTATTTATTAATCTTTCCTCTAAAATTGAGGATTTAAATTTACAACCTGATAACATTACAACGGAAGACTTTTAAATAAAATCAAATAATAAAACTCATATACAATATATCTAGAAATTTAAAAATGTAAATACCATGTTAAAATAACTTAAATGTCTTCTCAACTTCTCTTCATCTTCTCTTCTGAGACTCGACCTAAACCTGCCGTCACAAACAATAGGACGGTTAGTTCGTAAGAACTAGCAAGCGACGGCTCGAAAACTGGGACTACTTTGGATTCAAACTCAGTGACCATGATAAGGTATGAATCTAAACCCAAATGTGATTATTGAGAATATTTTATGTAGGCTTAACATTTTAAGGCACGACTCCTGTGACACAGATAATCCAGAAGGATTGAGTAACAAAAGATGCGAGTGACGAGCACTCTTAGGAACCATACTCCGAGTACGAATGGAATATGATACAACGCTACTTGTAATCACCGAAAAAGAAAACACTTTTTAAAGTATTACTTCACTCACTTCCTCACGTTCAAATAGCTTAAACACAAAGTTACACACTTAACACGTTTACGACTTTTATTATAAGTTGAAAGATTTACAACACACACTATTTGTTATAATATGATACCGGCCCCGCTCTCACTAGCAGATAGCAGCCTACTACCGGAGGTAGTTTAACATTTCTCTACGGAAATGATGATACCGGCCCCGCTCTCACTAGCAGATAGCAGCCTACTACCGGAGGTAGTTTAACATTTCTCTACGGAAATGTGTTAGTTTCATGAAACCCTTTATAGACCGGGCACACACAGTTCCGACCTGTTTCCATTATTTTTATTACTTTACATACTGCATTCACTTTACTCAGCATTGATTGACACGTTTTATTTGATTGATCTTGATTTAATTGAGTTCCAATCGTAACACACAATCCTCACATTATTACTATTTTATTTAGATATCCTAGGTGATCACACAACACAAAATAACCCATGTTATTTATAGGTAACATGGATTCCAAATGAAATGAAAGCAATTAAAATAAAGGATGGAATCATCAAAGAAATAACATGTTCCATTTCTCACCAATTAGCATGAAAGGACAAAAATAAATCATGCTGTAAATGACCGGTGGGTAACTATATTATTATTATCTTATTAAGGTCACCCAATTAAACTTGCCAAGTTCAAACTGAACGGTAAATAAATCACACAAGCAGGTGAATTGTAATTTATTTTATTTAACTTGGCAAGCAATCAAAGACAGGAAAACAAACAAGACACGAAGGCACCAATTGAGCAGAAAGGCTCGGAATGTCACATGCCTTATTCATCTTGTTGGATTTCGGTACCAACTATGGACTTCAAAGCACTTGGTGACGGAGTTGACGAAGTCTACGGACATATCTATATGTATGAAATAGGAAACACAAGGAAGTATTTAATACTTGGAATTTTAATAAACGGATCTGACTTATTTAATTCGACTAAAAATCGAATTAATTTAAGGAGTCGGAAATAATACCAACATGATCTTCTTGGGAAATTTGAATCAGTGAGGACGGGTAAGGATTTGATGATCACACTGCGGATGATGAAGATTACGCGAGTTAGAACAACATCTAAAACTGCGTGATACTTTCCGAAATTGTAAAAAACTAAAACAGGGGCATATTTTACAAACACTGAAAGTGTGGGAGGTTTCGCGTAATTATACCATCTCCTACAACAGCCCGACAGTCACCTTCTCGCAGCTTCAACAGTGTTTTTCGGGGATCTTCCGATGGCTTGTTCTCGTTGCACAGAGCTCCGATTGATGCGTATGACATATCAAACTGACAAGTGCAATTTCTACTTCAGCCTAGTTGTGTTAGTTTTGTCGAAGGGTGGACGAAAATGTCGAGACAAGTGCCTGAACCGTAGCTGCGATTTGAACAAAACAGCACCCGCACACATATGCTTGGTTAGGTAAGTTCAACCCCAAATTGATATGGTTTAGGATCAACGAATAAATTTCGTTTCAACTTACCGATTGAACATGGATATGTGATGTTTGATACACCTTGGGTCGCAGTCCCAATCGACGACTAGAACCGCAACGTCTGATGCATAAACATCCTCACTCGGTTAGTTTCGATCGGAGCCCCGATCTCAAAATAGAAACTAAGGAGTTAGGGATCGACACACTGACTGATTATAGTGAATGGATCTGCAGGGTTGATGTTAATTAATCATCTGATGTAGTCGATTAATTGACGGATTGAAATCTGAAATGATATTCGATTGATAACATCTCACCGAGGTATATTCGGGGACCTAGGACGGAGGCGTCAGAACACCAAAGGGGCTGAGATCAGTGGCGTTGGGAAGATGGTACTGCAAGCTTCATTCTAGAACCAATGGTGGTCACGGTGGTGCGTTGTGAAGGCGGCGACCGCGTTCGGAAAGTGGCTATCTGGCTACTGTGGATGCCCTGGCTGCGGGCTTGTACGGGCTGCTGCGTTCACTCCGGCGGTGAAACACCTCTCCTGGGACCTAATCTTAGTGGTGGTGGTTGCCGGCGTTGACAGTGGCTACTCCGGTGACGGTCTTCAGGCCGACGGCAGATGGAGATTGATCGAGAGGAGAAGTTATATGTGGATGCAATGGCGTGGGATAGAACAGGCTGATCGAAGGTAATAATTAATAATTAGATGGGGGAATTAGAGTTGAACAGGAGATGATTTGGCTCTATCCACATGGAGATTCTATGAAAACAACCGGATATGCTCGAGCTTGAGGATACGATGATCGCGTCGAAACCGGAACCATAAGGTTGAAGATGCCAGCTGATTACTTATGTTCCTTACCTTTCCATTGAGCTGCTACTGGGCCGAGGTTGGGCTCCACATCACATTGCTCAGCCCATTTCCTCACATCCCCACATATATAACAACGTTTGTATATATGTGTACATACTTATCGGTTTTTACCTATTTTTATTTCATTTCAATTGTTTACCTTAAATAATTAAAATAATAAGGAGTCTTGTCACCTTAAATAACATCTTATAATTTTACTTGGAATAATAATGGAATTTATTCCAAAACTCTATATTATATGCTTTATGTGAATTGTCATAAGTTGAAAATGAATTGAACTTGTTTTTCACATAATATAATATAAAGAAATTTTATTTAGTTCAATTAAAACTGAAATACCCAAAAATATTTTGGGGTATTTCATCCCAATCCAAGTAGGACACCTCAAACCGCGTTACGCGTCTCCGGACATCTTTCCTCGATCTCGAGTAGGTTTACTCGATCTCGAGTAACATGGGCGTCAACTTCAACTTCAGCTCGGCGTCTCGGGTAGCTGGTGCTCGACATGGCTCGGGTGCTGACTTCAGATGTTTGTCGATCTCGAGGAGCTTCCTCAATCTCGAGTAGGGTGACTTCGTCGACTTTGCTGGCTCGGTCATGTCGGGTAGCTCCTTCTCGATGTTGCTCGGACCTGTACTCTAGTCTTGTCGATCTCGAAGACTTTCCTCGATATCGAGTATGGGTGTTGCTCAGTATCCGAGTGTCTGGTCAGGTCGGGTAACTCTCCGCGGCATCCTCGATCAGGCTCTCCTTGACTCCGGGCATGTTCTTCAGAGCTTATCAATCTCGAGTAAAATACCCGATCTCGAGTAAAGCTGGAGTCAGGTTGGTGTGTCTTCAGCTCCTCGATCAGTGATGTGCCCGGACATGTGTTGTCGATATCGATTAGCTTGTTGCTTCCGTCTTCACTTCTTGGTTTTCTCCCGAAATGGCTCCATATTCTGCAATATTAAACCAAAACTTATGTAGATCTCCATTTCTTGTAAATAAAGACAAACTACATAAATTCGACATATTCCCAACCTGAAATATGCAAAGTGTATAGAATATGGAACTAAAATATGCATAAAAACATAGCTACTTTAGAGACATCATTGCTAAACTGCTGAATTAAATACTATCTCTTTGCTTGTGATGACTGAATCTAAAACTAAAACGTGGCATAACAGAATGGGACACATTGGCAACAAAAGTTTGTTTCAATTGTATAAGTCCGGATTGATTCCTAAGAAACCTGCAACTTTGGATTTTTGTGAAAATTGTGTGCTAGGTAAATCTGCTAAGTTACAGTTTCCTAAATCTGCTTATGTTGCTTCCTCTCCCCTTGAGTATGTGCATTCTTATCTTTGGGGTCCTGCCCAGGCTGACTCTGTTAGTAAAATGAAATACTTTATTACATTTATAGATCATTTCTCTAGGAAGGTCTGGCTAACTTTGCTTAAATCTAAAGATCATGCTTTTACTGCTTTTTAAGGATTGGAAAGTTATGGTTGAAACGCAATCGGGTTATAAATTGAAATGTTTAAAACCCGACAATGGCCTAGAATATTGTAACACTGAGTTTGATAATTTCTGTAATGTCCATGGTATAAAAAGACATCTTACTGTCCCTAGAACACCACAACAAAATGGTAATGCAGAAACAATGAATAGAACTCTCCTTGAAAAGACAAGATGTATGTTGATAACTGCTAGTATTAAACCTAGTTTGTGGGGTGAATCTGTTGTAACAGCTGCCTACCTAATCAATTGATCACCCTCTAGTGTCATAGGTTTTAAAATTCCTCAACAAAAATGGACTAGTAAGCCCCCTAATCTGACTTACATTCGGCCTTTTGGTTGTACTATTTATGCCTATATTTCTCAAGGGAAGTTACAACCTAGAGATGTGAAAGGAATATTGTTAGGTTATCCATAAGGGGTTAAGGGGTATAGAATTTTATTGATACAACCTGGGGGATACAAAGTGATATATGTTAGAAACGTTAAATTTAATGAGCAAGATTATCATTTTAAGACCACACTAACATCTGATGAACAAGAAGCATGTACCATTAAGCAAAACAGAAGGATAAATCATGCTTAGTTTGGCCCTACACCTACAGATGCAGAGCTTGAAGATATGGAGTTTCACATAGGAGCTTCTCCTCCACCAGCTGCAAGCCTCCAATCATCCACATCACGGGGGGGGGGGGGGGGGGGGGGATAATAGCAGCATGATGAAGATGGTGATAAAGAGGAAACTGGTGCTCCAGTAGAACCCACTAAAGAAGCAGAGGCTGACAACACATATGAAGAACATCCCGAAGCAGAAGAATAACCTTTAATTCCTGTTTTGCATTCTTCTCCCCTCTCTTCTGGTTCTGTACCTGGTATGTCTAATAACTCTGGTTTCTCCTCTCCCCCTCGTCTGATTTATCTGTGCATAATAACGTGAATGATTATCATCTTGTGAGAGATAGAGAACCTAGGATGAGCATACCAAATAGGAAGTACACTAGTTACTTGGTAGAGTATGCCCTTATAGCTGCTGAAACCATAAGGCAACCTACTACTCCTAGTTGTCTTGAGAAAATTAGCTCCAATCCCCACTCTGAGTATTGGGTTAAGGCCATGCATGATGAGATAGACTATATGATCAGAATAAGACTTGGACCCTTGTTCCCAAACCTGGTAAAGCTAGGCTCATAGACTCTAAGTGGATATTTGTTGTTGCAGGAGTAAATCGAGTATTGAAATAAATATAAAATCAAGTTCAGACTGACTTCCCTGTATCAACAAATAAATACAAGACTTCCTCCCGTTGTAGTAAGAGAAAATCAGGATCGAATCCACGAGGAAGCACGTCAGCAGTTCTCAGGTAGCTGTAAATTCTCACAGACAAAGCAGCAGAAAGGAAAGAAACAAATAAACCCGGCAAGGGCAACTAAAACAACAACAAAGAACAAAGCAAGAAATAAAGCAAAGCAAAGCAAAAACGAAAAGCAAAGGCAAAGTCGTACTCGATCTCGACAACAACTCCTCGAGATCGACAAGGGGTAAATCGACAGAAACTCCAGAAATCAACAAAAGACAGAAATTTTACTCGACTAAGACAAACCCCTACTCGAGATCGACCACGGGCTACTCGATCTCGACCAAGCTTCGTCTAGGTCGACAAGAAACAGAAAATATAAAAATGCAGATTTTTGACAGAACTTAGAAATTCGACAGAAATAAACTTTAATATATTAAAAGACTTCCAAAGCCAGGGTTTCAACACCACAACGATAACCATGCAAGGTAACACATAAAGGCATAAAAGATCATGATTTCCATCAAATAACTTTCGTCGTTAACAAATAGGCAAATAGAGGCTCTCGCATAAACCCTAATTGTTACTAACCCTTTTTCACATAATTAATCCAAGTTGAATTAAGATCACTTTCGCTTCAATAACACAAACAAGGATCACCTTCAACTCTCGCAAAAGAATCATGCTCATAGGGATAGAAGATGAATTGCACAAAAAGATCTGACCTTTATCGCATCGCCTCACATGGCCACCGTTGGGCTCACCCCAGCCCCAGAAGTGGGTGGACTACTCACGCCTCATCGCAATTGCAGACATTGATTGATGAAAAGAAACTTGCATAAAACTATATTCAAAGCCTTTTACAATCCTGGCAATCAACTTTCGCAGAAAGCCAAAACCCTAAAAACCTTAGAACTCCTAAACTACTTTGTGGAACTAACTACTTCTCTCTGAAATTGAATGATTAAAATTGAGCCCCCTAGGGCTTTATTTATAGCCTTCATTCCCTAGCTATTCTAGGAAAGAAGATGTCTATCTATATCTAAAACTATATCTAAAAGTATAAAAGATAAATAAATGTTTTAAGGAATTAAATCTAAAAGGAAAGATAAAACTAATTATGGTAGGTCTTCATGTTGTTGATAGATCTTGTCTCCTTGGATAGAACTTGATGTATTCAGATAGATCTTCGATGGATTTGGATAGATTCTTCCGCCTTCGCGCCCAAGGAACTCCAATTCTACTCTGACAAGTCTCGTCGAGAAGCTGTTGGACACGGCTCTAGTCGAGATCGACCACGACTCGTCGACCTCGACAAGGATGGCTCGTCGACTGGGCTTCCTCGGGTTGGTGTGCTCGATGTGCTCGGACTGGGGCTCAGGTGCTCGTCGATCTCGACAAGCCCTAGTCGACTTCGAGTAAGGTGGCTTGCCGACTAGGTCTTCTCGAGTGACTGTCCTCGATGGGCTCCGGATCTGGCGTCAGGATCTTGTCGACCTCGACAAAGGCTCCTCGAGGTCGAGTTGGGTGGTGCCTCTTCCTTTCCGCTCCCGTGAGTTGCTTCATCCGCTGGCAGCGAGTTGCCTCTTCCGCGGCAGCGAACGGTCCGCTGCAGCGAGTCGAGTCGCTGGCAGCGAGTGCTCCTGGCCGTCCTCGGCTTAGTCCTCGGCTTCTCGGGCAGCTCTCCTCGTCGACTCCGGGCATGACTTTGGGCTTCGTCGATCTCGACCAAGGCTTCGTCGAGATCGAGTAGAGTCCCGGAGCTGGGGGGTCTGGCTCACTCGATCAGGCTCTGTCGACAAGGTTGCTCGGACATGGCTTGTCGAGGTCGAGTAGACCTACTCGAGGTCGAGTAGCCTTGGCTTGTAGACTTGTTCCGCTGCTTTGACCTTGGACTTTTGTAGTGGTTTTCCGAGCTTTTCCGACCTTCTGTAGAATTGCTGTAAAACGCCTCGATTTCTGCGATTTAAACAGAAACTGGTGTAGATTCCATAATTTGCCAAATAAACATAAACTACATAGATTCTGTACTATCTTAGACCAAATGAATGCAATGTATATAGAAATCGATATAAAAGTTACTGTAAAACATGGCAGATTCAGCTCACAACAAACACCCCATACTTAAGCTTGCTTGTCCTCAAGCAATACTTTTATTTGTCATTCAGGGGAAGAATTCAAAACTCTCAACATCTTAGATTCATTCTCATATAACCCTGCAATCAATTACCATCCTCGAAAAGGTACTAGTGTCACAGATTCATGCATGTGCAAATATGTAAAAGCAACATCTACTTACAAAAGGAGGGTTATGCAAAAACAATATAAGTGACAAAGCATTTGATAATCAAGAAGACTTTAATTTAAGCTCATGAAGGAGTAGATTGGTAAAAGACTAAAGGTGGACAATTTTTGGCAATGTGGTGCTTTTGATCCAGGGAAATGGAGTATTTCCAAATTTTGAGTTTCATTCCACATTCTTTCTCCATATAATTAATCACCTTTCATATTGCTTTTCTCAATAATAATGCTTTTACCTCTCTAACCTCAGCACTGCCTTCTCGCGAGTCGCAAACATGGGTGTCATGAATGGCCCCGGATACTTAGTGCTTTGGACTCCTCACAATGTGTCCCATCTCTCCAAACTATTATCTTAGAGAGCAGGGTCAATCTACCTTTATCTCCTGAGGTGATTGGATTTTCTTTCACTCATTAAATTTTCCATATATTCAAACAATTTCCTTTCCAAACTCCAATAATGATAACAACACAAACACCATATAGTAATCTCCATAATGTAACATCATTTTCAACATAATCCCCGGATAAGGTAAAGAATGGCAATATTTAAATTATGTGGAGCGATATTTGAAATAAGGCATATTATGGCTTTTGTGATGCATAAGCATAGGTAAGGCTAGGATTATAAACAATGAGCATTATATGGAAATATAAAGTCATCCATCCTCTTATCATGCAACATGTCAAAAGCAATTTCAAATTTTACCTCCTTTCATGGTTTTCAATAAAATATGCACTTCATTGTGACTTCCCTTTACTAGGCAATTTCATGCTATATATCTAATGAATCCAATTTTGCATCGTCGAGTTCAATATAAGCTTCCATGACTTTATTCAAAAAATTTCAATGGGGGTCATTTTTCTCAAATTTTTGGAAATTCACATAAATCAATAATGCATTCCAAAATAGCCATGTAGCAATTCTAAGAAATAATGCACAAAGTAATGTCAGATATGGCAATTATGCATAAAGTAAGCCCTTCCCCCACCCCATACTTAAACATTACAGTGTCCTCACTGTATATAAAACAATGTAAAGGGTAAAGAAAGAAACTCAGAAGATATGTGTGCTGAGCTTTAAGATTTCGACTGAAGCCTCTCTTAGGCCGAGTGTTAATGTAATTTGGTTCCATCCATTGACCTGAAAAGTAGAAGACATATACCCATAACAGAAACAGCAAAAACCAAAGAAATGTTCAAAACAAAAAACAAGCAAAACAATGTCTCAAATGTCCTAAAAAGTCTATGTACATGCTCTAGATTTTATAGTCGCTTGGCCGACTTTCCATTTATGCTCAAGGTGGCATCTGCAGGGCCCATGTAGCTTGGGCTTCAAATAGGACTCCATTCTTGTCCATCAGCTGTAATCCTTCAGAATGGATCTTGTTCACCACGAAGGGTCCCATCCGCTTCTTGTTGAATTTGTTGGGAAACCAATGATCCTTTGACTTAAAGACATAGAGTTTGTCTCCAACTTCATACTCCTTAGGCTCATCATTGGATATCCTGCACAATCGCACATACCAAGGCAGACCTCTCCCATGTATAGATAAATCGTTAATGGAAATAGGAGAAGAAAGATCCATACCTTGACTTAACTTTGCAGAAACGGAATCGGGGACAACGGTGTTTGGTCGATCTCGACTAGGGTTAGTCGATCTCGACAAGTCTGCTGGTCCTGGTGGTGGTCTGCTCGAAGATTCAGAAGTCGACGAAGACAGGGTCTGGTCGATCTCGACGAGCCTGGTCGACCTCGAGTAGGGTTCTGCTCCTGGTGTCTGCAGCGTCGAGGAAGGGGCCGTCGAGGAAGACGTGGTCTTGTCGATCTCGACAAGGCTACTCGAGATCGAGTAGCCTTCTCCTCCTGGTGGCTTGCTCATCGAGGAAGGCGGGTCTGGTGGCGCCGGGTGGTGGTCGATCTCGACAAGGGGGGTCGAGATCGACAAGGGCTCTTGATGGACGGTTTTTAGTCGCGTAAACCGTATCAAAATAAATTCGAACTTACTAACTAATGTAGTGTGGTAAGCACGAGTCGATCCCACAGAGAATCAAGTTATTCCTAAGTTAAGTCTATTTACCGATTAGGAGAAAATAGGGGTTTTGGTGTGATGAGAATAAGAAAGAAAAGAAAGTAAACTATAAACAAATAACGGAGATAACAATTAAGAAGATAGTTTCATCTACAAATATCCACTTTAATTTGACTAGTTGATCCTTGATTCTTCTTCAAGTTCTCTTTTCATCCTATTATTGTTCCTGTCCTGATCTTGTGTAAATTACTAGTCCTACGAGTCCTAGTAACCCTTACTAATTAGATAACCCTAACACGGTCAAGATTCAACCTAATAGTAGCATTAAGATTAAGGATTAACCAAGATACATGCAACACCAAGCTACGAGTCAGCATTCAACATGTAATTGATTCTCTATACACCAGTTTAGTCCTACGAGTCCTAAAAAGGCATGATTGCTACTATGGATTAAGGTTCGCTACGAGGAATCTACAAAATCCTAGCAATAATCTCAACTAGTTGTACGGACTAGAAGAAATCAACAATAATCGCAAAAGAATCAATACGAATCAATAGAAATAGAACAAGAATAGAAATCTCACAACTTTATCAAACCAAAGCTTCAATCCATAAACAAAACGGAAGAGTTTAGGTCTCCATAAAAATAAGACAAAACAAAAGACAAAAGGTTTAGGGTTATACGGTGGAAGAGTTAGTTGGCCGGTATTGTGTACACGGTCCCTCTGTTCTTCCGTAATAATGTATATATATTGAACTAGTAGCATCCTCTATCTAATACGGGAGGTTCCATATTATATCCTTATTTATTATTTATATAATATATAATATATCTAATCACTTTATAATCTACCTAACCTAATTTCTAACGAATAACGGCAGATTAATGAAATAAGTTCTTGATAAGCCGTGTCTCCTTCCGGTTCCGTCACCTTCCGTATGAATATAATTCATCAGCCCATTCTCGTATAATTCGCTCCAAAATGCCTGAAATTAATAAAACACGGGTGTAGACTCCGAAAATTAAATAATAACAAATTAACTATAAAATATGTAAAATATACCTGAAAATGACCTAATCTAATATGCAATTATACGACTAAAATAGACCCTATCAAACTACCCCATGCTTAGACTTTTGCTTGTCCTCAAGCAAACTAATTACAAAACAAAGACATACTCAAAATGAAAGACAACGACTCAAAGAGATTTCTACGAATGATCACTCATCAGTATGGTTATCATGGCTTTAGAAGTGTATATTATATTAAGCTCAAAATAGTTATGACACTATGAGACCCACATCAAACCCTTCATACTCATTGCTTTAAACTTCGATTAGGTTCAGGGGATGCTTGCATTCA
The DNA here is from genome assembly GCA_037127255.1 of Persicaria tinctoria. NCBI lineage: Eukaryota > Viridiplantae > Streptophyta > Magnoliopsida > Caryophyllales > Polygonaceae > Persicaria > Persicaria tinctoria. Next base: position 83,860,165 of record JBANSL010000006.1, read on the forward strand.
GAATGTATTGAGCAATCAAATTCATTAAGCACATAAAAATCGTCATAAACACCCATAGATTACTAAGCCTTTTCTACTTCGGATTTTCAATCAAGCTCATATTTTTCTTTCTTTCTTTGTTCCAAACACTTTTTCTTCCTCCTTGCGTGAATTTTATTCTCCACAACCAGGATCGGTTACTAACCGTATTTTTTTTCTCAATTCTTATTAGTGTCGAGTGAATTTTATTCTCCTCGAACATTGGTTTATTGATGATTCTTTTCACTCGAGTGAATTTTATCCTCCCCGAGCGGTGCAAGTGAATTTTATCCTCCTTACACTCATCAACCCAACACATATCAACGCACATAAAAAATCATATCAATCAGATAACCGAATTTACTTGTGCTTTTCATCAGGAGTTTAGACATATACAATAGAAATCAAATATTTTTTTTTAAAGATTGCTCTAAACTGAACATCCAACCAATAATCAAGTTATAACTAAAGCTCATAATCCAGATCATCTATGGAAATCTCACAAGTGTCTTTATTCAATTAAAATTCCATTTTATTAACTCTTAAGCCATGAAAAACCATATATCATCATCGAGGTCATACCAATCATAGAAACAACTCAACTAGAAGAAAAACTAACAAAACAAAAACAAAGACTCGATGACTTATATGAGACCATGAGATAATTATCAAACACTTATAATACAACCTATGCTTAAAAACAAAAAAAAACAAAAAAAAAAACTAACGTATAAATAAAATGTGGAGCTACACTTGAATTCCCCCACCCCATGCTTAAAAGTTTACTTTGTCCTCAAAGTAAAGAAAAAGAATAAAAGAGTATGAGGAAACTCACAATGTAATCAGGCATTCCAAAGAGTTCACTCAAATTCAGCTTCGGAGGAGGGATTTAAAACGATTTATGCAACAGGGCTGTCAAGGCCAAGGCTCCTCTGACAGATGCATCAGCTCACATCAATCAAATTCGGCAGCTACTCCCTTAATTAGCACCGTACACAATAGCAAACACAGCAAACCGCCACAACAACCTCATAACAGACAATGTTCGCTCATGGTCCAGACAAAGAAACAAATCAACTATTCAACTCACACTTAGAGCATGCACAAAATTCAATCCTGCTACTCACTCTCATCCATATTTTGCAAAGCAGAATCATGAAAACGGAATGAAAACAGGGAGCATGAGACAAGAACCAATCATAAAAACCATTTAGGCTAGCATTAAGCACAAACTAAATAATTTAGAGAGGAGCAAAAATAAATCAGCTGATTTTAGACATGATGGGAAGAAACCGACAGTGAAATTACTTCAACAAAATCAGCAGTAAAATTACTCAAGAGCAAGCACCTGCTCTCCCTAATCTAGGTAAACACAAGAAGCACTTAAAAGAACATATCACACAAAACTACCAGAGCTCAAAGTTGAATAGCAAATCATCAATAATTCAGAAATACACCAATTTAGTCTCAACACAGCGGTAAGCAACAAACATCCAACGAAGCACCATAAACCAAAATCAATCGCTCTATATCAAATCAAAATTCATACCTCCAAATAAGATCAAATGCGTCATTATTCAGGCCATTGATGTCGCACCAATTTCACAAGAACACAACTAGATAAGGCAGAGAGGCCATACCTGCACTTACCTAATCGAAATTGGAGTCCAGGTGAGAGGAATCACGGTCACACGGAGCCACAACAACCAAGTCGAGCCGGACTGGAGCAGGTCGAGGGCATGGGGACGAGTGGGCGGCGAAGAAGGTCGGGGACGCTGTGAATGATCGGAAGCAGCCCCAGCCAGAAATTTCACGCAGAAACGCGGTGATGGAGGCGGCCCTGGACAACCCGACGGTGATGGATGCGAGCAGAGGCGTTGTACGCTCTTCGTTGAGCGAGAAAGAAGGCGCCGACGGATGCAGATGGCCGGAAAGGTGGTCGGCCAGGAGGAAGAAAGAGCGGCGCTCAAGGGGGTTGAGATGGGAAGGTGCGGTGACGGCGATTGTAGGATAGGAAGGCCGAGGGGAGACTCCGACGATGGGAATGAGGTGATCAGAAGCGGACGACGGATTCAGATGGGCGAGGGAGAAGACGGTGGTCTGGCGGTGGAGGAGAACAAGGGCGGCGATGGTGAGCGAAAAGGGGCGAGAGGAAGGGAAGAGGGAGACGGGAAACTGGAAAGGGTTTTTTGGTTTTTTTTTTTTTTTGGTTTTTTTTTTATATAAAAAATTTTTAACGAGAAAATAAGCAAAATAAAAGGAATAGAAAAAAAAACATACCTTGGGTCCTTCCCCCTCTCTAAGATCAGACATTGTTAACGCCCTCAACAACCTGTCAAACTCTTGTGCACACATATCAATTAAGCATGATAAATCGAAACTAAATAATATTGTAGATAAAAACCGTTTCAACTTATCATATATGCGAGCATGGCTCCTTGCATAGGGTATGTAATACCACCAACACAGTTCCGCTGGTGGCTTCTCAAAGTAGTGTTCCCAAGGGTCTTCATATTCACCAAAATCCACAAAAGAGTAAGAAATATCAATACCTTGCTCGGGGGCCACATCAATCGACTCGGTACATGGTTCCTTGATAGGCAAGTCAGGGATGATTTCTTTAGATGAAATAGGAGCCATAACACATGGATCCTCATGCGTGCACTCATGAGACTCCATGTAAGGGAGCATCGGGCTCTCATCGAGCAAACCATCATTGTTTGTGTCTTGGCTTTCATCAACTTGAGGAATAAAGCATTGCTCTACTACCAACTCACTCACCGGTTGATTAAGTTGGTTCAATTGTTCCTCAATTCGCTCCATCCTTTTAATCACCTGCTCAAACATAATCTGGCATGTGAAAGCTTCTTCCTGCTCCACCTGGTGACCCATGTAGCAGAAAAAATCTCACATCTCTGATAAGTCGAAACTTGCCAAGCCTCCGTTACTCATAGACTCGGCAAGTTCTTTGGTCTCAGGAGTCATGCCCTCAAGTACACAAACAACCATATCTTGCAAACTATCTTGGTAACCCCTTGCATAACGGGCGTCCAATAAATTATTCACTCTTGTGAAATAATGGTGAAAATTTTCTCCTTGAATCTGCATTAATCTCATCTTAAAATGTTAGTAATAAGGGTGTCGTGAACCGTAAGATAGGTTCACAACAAAGTTAAGTTATATACAATAATCGGAAAACACACAAAACAAAGAAATAAACTTTGATTCCCCGGCAACGGCGCCAATTTGATGGACGGTTTTTAGTCGCGTAAACCGTATCAAAATAAATTCGAACTTACTAACTAATGTAGTGTGGTAAGCACGAGTCGATCCCACAGAGAATCAAGTTATTCCTAAGTTAAGTCTATTTACCGATTAGGAGAAAATAGGGGTTTTGGTGTGATGAGAATAAGAAAGAAAAGAAAGTAAACTATAAACAAATAACGGAGATAACAATTAAGAAGATAGTTTCATCTACAAATATCCACTTTAATTTGACTAGTTGATCCTTAATTCTTCTTCAAGTTCTCTTTTCATCCTATTATTGTTCTTGTCCTGATCTTGTGTAAATTACTAGTCCTACGAGTCCTAGTAACCCTTACTAATTAGATAACCCTAACACGGTCAAGATTCAACCTAATAGTAGCATTAAGATTAAGGATTAACCAGGATACATGCAACACCAAGCTACGAGTCAGCATTCAACATGTAATTGATTCTCTATACACCAGTTTAGTCCTACGAGTCCTAAAAAGGCATGATTGCTACTATGGATTAAGGTTCGTTACGAGGAATCTACAAAATCCTAGCAATAATCTCAACTAGTTGTACGGACTAGAAGAAATCAACAATAATCGCAAAAGAATCAATATGAATCAATAGAAATAGAACAAGAATAGAAATCTCACAACTTTATCAAACCAAAGCTTCAATCCATAGACAAAACGGAAGAGTTTAGGTCTCCATAAAAATAAGACAAAACAAAAGACAAAAGGTTTAGGGTTATACGGTGGAAGAGTTAGTCGGTCGGTATTGTGTACACGGTCCCTCTGTTCTTCCGTAATAATGTATATATATTGAACTAGTAGCATCCTCTATCTAATACGGAAGGTTCCATATTATATCCTTATTTATTATTTATATAATATATAATATATCTAATCACTTTATAATCTACCTAACCTAATTTCTAACGAATAACGGCAGATTAATGAAATAAGTTCTTGATAAGCCGTGTCTCCTTCCGGTTCCGTCACCTTCCGTATGAATATAATTCATCAGCCCATTCTCGTATAATTCGCTCCAAAATGCCTGAAATTAATAAAACACGGGTGTAGACTCCGAAAACTAAATAATAACAAATTAACTATAAAATATGTAAAATATAACTGAAAATGACCTAATCTAATATGCAATTATACGACTAAAATAGACCCTATCAGCTCTCCTGGCTCTGGTGGTGCGCTCGAGGAAGCAGGGACTGGTGGCTCCGAGTTGTGGTCGACCTCGACGAGCCTATTCGAGATCGAGTAGGGTGGCTCCTCTGGTTTGCTGCTCGACGAAGCCGGCTCTGGTGGAGTCTCCTTGGTCTGGTCGAGATCGACTAGGGTTCTACTCGAGGTCGAGGAGCCCTGGTCGATCTTGACTCCATACTTAGCTCCTGTCAAGGCATCCGAGAAATAATTAATCCACAACGACTTACCTTGCTCTGTGTCGATTGGATTTTCTGTGTTTTCCTTGAGGATTGCCATGATCTCCTCCACCTGGGCCTCCATATCCCTCTTTTCTATCTCTTTAGGGGTCATATTTCTGACTTTGGGTTCCCCGCAGATGATGTAGCCAGCTGAGATAGATTTGACCTCTTCCATTGGACCAGTATGCCTTTCAGTTTTGTTAAAGGAATACTCAATGACCTCATCGCTGATGTTGAAGGTGAGCACTCCTTTCCTTACACTTATGTTGGCATCCACCGTCCCCAAGAATGGTCTTCCTAAAATAATTGGACAGGCAGGATCTTCTTGCATATCAACTATTAAGAAATCAGTAGGAACGAAGAATTTACCTACTTGTACTGGGACATTTTCCACCATGCCTGTTGGAATGACCACCGTGTTGTTGGCCATGTATAGTCTAGTATCCACAGGCTCCAAGGCACCTATCTTAATCTTGGACCAAATCGTTAAAGGCATAATACTAACACTAGCTCCAAGATCACATAGGGCATTAATTTTGTATGGACCAAATCCAATAGTTATAGCAAACTTACCTGGATCCGGCCTCTTCTCCAATATGTCCAGATGGCTGCACTCCTCTGTGATTTCTGCCATCGATCGCTTTTTGCTCAGGATCTCCTTCAGGAACTTGACATAGGATGGCATTTCATTGAGAGCTTCTGTGAAGGGGATGGTGATGTTGAGCTTCTGAAGCATCTTGATGAAGCGCTGAAACTTTTTCTCCGCCGGGTCCTTTAGAGATTTTGTGGGGAAAGGCAGCTTCTTTTTCTGCGTCGGAGCCAGAACAGATGTCGGAGTTGCTGCAGATTTCTTTGTCGACATCGACCAGATTGGGCCCAGTCGAGTGGCTATGTGGTGCAGACGAAGATTTTGGCAGGCTCTCCTCGAGGTCGATGAGTCCTTTGTCGAGGTCGACTAGTCCTTTGTCGAGATCGACCACGGCTTTGTCGAGATCGACTTGCTGTTCCTCGTCGTTCTGCTGGTTCCCGACCTCTGGCTCTTGCAGTTGATGACCGCTTCTGAGTTTTACAACAGCGACGTGTCCAGTCTTTCCCTTAGGATTTGGTTCTGAAGATCCTGGAAGTGTCCCTGACTGTCTGGGGATTCCGGCTGCCAGCTGACCAATCTGTGTATCAACTGATTTCCTCCAGATATCAATTTCCCCAAGCCTAGAATTGACACCTTGCATCTGAGTATAGACGGAGTTGAAGGATTGCCTAGTTTCTGAGTGGTTTCTCCGTATCTCCTCCAGGACTGTCTGTATATCATCCTTCTTTTGGTCCCTTTCTGGATGTCCTGGAGCTCTGTAGGGCGGGGGATTCCTAGGGACACCTTGGTTCCACTGTGGTTGCTGAAACCTTTGGTCCCCCATGTAGCGACTGAGACCCCCTGCGTAAGCTACATCCTCATGATGCTCTGCCAGCCTGACTTGCTCTGTGTGTGGGCACTCAGGAGTGGTGTGCCTTTGCGATCTGCATTCTATGCAAGGCTGGTTGACAGAGAGATATTTGACTTGCTTGAGGAGCTTCTTATTCTGGTCTCTGTAGTATTGCTCCCTAACATCAGGATCAATCTCTTTAGATGGCTCATATAGGGGCATGGATGGTGCTGGCCTGGCGTATGGGTTCTCTTCATAGGTTACAGTAGACCCATACTTGTTGTCGTAGTTGGTGAGCTTCTCTAGCACACCCCATGCGTCACTTGGCGGCATCGTCAGATACTCGTAGCGAGTATAATTGTTGATTATGTCCTTAGTGACTTGATCCAGAGAGTTGAAGAAGATCTCCTGGATGATGTAGGGTGGCTGTCCATGAGTAGGGCAAGATCGTAGAAGTTCCTTGTAGCGCTCCCATGCCTTTGCCAGTGGTTCCCCTTTCTGTTGTTTGAAGGCGGTGATTTTCTGGCGCAGATGTGCTGTTTTGGCAGGTGGGAAGAATTTGTTCAGAAAATCTTGCTCTACTTGAGCCCAGGTTGTAAGTGATTTTGCTTTCAGCCCATCCAGCCATTTCAGTGCAGGCCCAGCGAGAGACCAGCGAAAAGATTTCATCTTGACATATTCCACAGTTGTACCTTCTGCAAGAGTACGACACATATCATGAAAATTAGTAATATGTTCAAGAGGACACTCATTAAATCTACCATAAAAGGCATTATTTTTAAGCTCTATAAGAAACTGAGTGCGAATTTCAAAAGAGTTTTCAGGGATAAGAATCGCCGATTCAGGCACGATGAGAGTCGGATGCATATAATCCTCAGCAGTGGTTGGATATTGGGCAAGCTCAGTTTCCGCTTGCCTCGCGCGTTCAGCTGCTTGTTCCCTTGCTGCTCTCTCAGCGGCGATAGCAGCATCCTTAGCGGCTAATTCCCTGGTAAGCCTAGCGATCAGCTGTTCCTGTGTCTCCGCAGCTGCCATAGCTCTTTGTAGTTTAGCTCTGATGTGAAAAAGGCGTTCCGGTTCGTCTAAGGCGTCAAACTCAGGTGTTTGACCAGAACGACGCATACACCTGCAAACTAACTCAAAGAAATAGTGAGAACTGACTACCTAAGGCGCGATTGATTGCTTCCCCGGCAACGGCGCCAATTTGTTGTTGCAGGAGTAAATCGAGTATTGAAATAAATCAGGATCGAATCCACGAGGAAGAGAAATAAATACAAGACTTCCTCCCGTTGTAGTAAGACTTCCTCTCGTTGTAGTAAGAGAAAATCAGGATCGAATCCACGAGGAAGCACGTCAGCAGTTCTCAGATAGCTGTAAATTCTCACAGACAAAGCAGCAGAAACGAAAGAAACAAATAAACCCGGCAAGGGCAACTAAAACAACAACAAAGAACAAAGCAAGAAATAAAGCAAAGCAAAGCAAAAACGAAAAGCAAAGGCAAAGTCGTACTCGATCTCGACAACAACTCCTCGAGATCGACAAGGGGCAAATCGACAGAAACTCCAGAAATCGACAAAAGACAGAAATTTTACTCGACTAAGACAAACCCCTACTCGAGATCGACCACGGGCTACTCGATCTCGACCAAGCTTCGTCTAGGTCGACAAGAAACAGAAAATATAAAAATGCAGATTTTTGACAGAACTTAGAAATTCGACAGAAATAAACTTCAATATATTAAAAGACTTCCAAAGCCAGGGTTTCAACACCACAACGATAACCATGCAAGGTAACACATAAAGGCATAAAAGATCATGCTTTCCATCAAATAACTTTCGTCGTTAACAAATAGGCAAATAGAGGCTCTCACATAAACCCTAATTGTTACTAACCCTTTTTCACATAATTAATCCAAGTTGCATTAAGATCACTTTCGTTCAATAACACAAACAAGGATCACCTTCAACTCTCGCAAAAGAATAATGCTCATAGGGATAGAAGATGAATTGCACAAAAAGATCTGACCTTTATCGCATCGCCTCACATGGCCACCGTGGGGCTCACCCCAGCCCCAGAAGTGGGTGGACTACTCACGCCTCTGTTTAAATCGCAGAAATCGAGGCGTTTTACAGCAATTCTATAGAAGTTCGGAAAAGCTCGGAAAACCACTACAGAAGTCCAAGGTCAAAGCAGCGGAACAAGTCTACGAGCCAAGGCTACTCGACCTCGAGTAGGTCTACTCGACCTCGACAAGCCATTTCCGAGCAACCTTTGCGATGAGGCGTGAGTAGTCCACCCACTTCTGGGGCTGGGGTGAGCCCGACGGTGGCCATGTGAGGCGATGCGATAAAGGTCAGATCTTTTTGTGCAATTCATCTTCTATCCCTATGAGCATGATTCTTTTGCGAGAGTTGAAGGTGATCCTTGTTTGTGTTATTGAAGCGAAAGTGATCTTAATGCAACTTGGATTAATTATGTGAAAAAGGGTTAGTAACAATTAGGGTTTATGCGAAAGCCTCTATATGCCTATTTGTTAATGACGAAAGTTATTTGATGGAAAACATGATCTTTTATGCCTTTGTGTGTTACTTTGCATGATTATCGTTGTGGTGTTGATACCCTGGCCTTGGAAGTCTTTTAGCGTATTGAATTTATTTCTGTCAAAAATCTGAGTTTTGGTTAGAAATCTGCAAATTTAAGTTTCTGTTCCTTGTCGACATAGAGGAGACCTTTGTCGACCTCGAGTAAGCCGTGGTCGAGATCGAGTAGGACTTGTCTTAGTCGAGTTGAGCTTTCTTCTGTTCTTGTCGATTTTCAGTTTTTGTCGATTTACTCTTGTCGATCTCGAGTAGGGGTTGTCGAGATCGAGTTGCCCTTGCCGGGTTTGCCTGTCTGCTGTGATTTTCAGTTTCCGTTGTCGAGTAACCGTGGTCGATCTCGAGTAGCTGTTTGTCGAGATCGACGAGCCCTTTGCTTTGCTTTTAGTTTCTGCTTTGCTTTTTATTTTCTGTTTTGCTTTGTTTTGCTTTGTTTTGTTCTTTGCTTTTGTTTGTCTTTCCTTGCTTCTGTGTTTCTGTCTTTCTGCTGCCTTGTCTGTGAGAATCTACAACTACCTAAGAACTGCTGACGTGCTTCTTTGTGGATTCCATCCTGACTATTCTCTTACTACAATGGGAGGAAGTCTTGTATTCATTTGCTGAGACAGGGAAGTCAGTCTGAACTTTATTCTATATTTATTTCATACTTGACCATCCTTCTGCAACAACAAATTGGCGCCGTTGCCGGGGAAGCAATCATTCGCGCCTTAGGTAGTCAATTCTTACTGTTTCTTTGAGTTACTTTTCAGGTGTATGCGCCGTTCTGGTCAAACACCTGAGTTTGACGCCTTAGACGAACCGGAACGCCTATTTCACATCCGAGCTAAACTACAAAGAGCCATGGCAGCTGCGGAGACACAGGAACAGCTGGTCGCTAGGCTTACCATGGAATTGGCCGCAAAGGATACTGCTATCGCCGCTAAAGATGTTGTTATCGCTGCTGAGAGAGCAGCAAGGGAAAAAGCACAGGCTGAGCTTGCCCAATATCCAACCACGGCAGAGGACTACATGCACCCAACTCTCGTCGTGCCTGAATCGGCGATTCTTATCCCTGATAACTCTTTTGAAACTCACACTCAATTTCTTATAGAGCTGAAAAATAATGCCTTTTCTGACATGTGTCGTACTATTGCTGAAGGTACAACCCTGGAATATGTCAAGATGAAATCTTTTCGTTGGTCTCTCGCTGGGCCTGCACTGAAATGGCTGGAAGGGCTGAAAGCGACATCACTCACAACCTGGGCCCAAGTAGAGCAAGAGTTTCTGAACAAATTCTTCCCACCTGCCAAAACAGCACATCTCCGCCAGAGAATCACCGCCTTCAAACAGAAGCAAGGGGAACCGCTGGCAAAGGCATGGGAGCGCTACAAGGAACTTCTGCGATCTTGCCCTACTCATGGACATCCACCCTACGTCATTCAGGAGATCTTCTTCAACTCTCTTGATCAAGTCACTAAGGACAGAATCAACCATTATACTCGCTATGAGTATCTAACAATGCCGCCAAGTGACGCATGGGGTGTGCTAGAGAAGCTGACTAACTACGACAACAAGTATGGGTCTACTGCAACCTATGAAGAGAACCCATACGCCAGGCCAGCACCATCCATGCCCCTCTATGAGCCACCTAAGGAGATTGATCATGATGTTAGGGAGCAGTACTACAAAGACCAAAATAAGAAGCTCATCAAGCAAGTAAAGTATCTCTCTGTCAACCAGCCTTGCATTGAATGCGGATCGCAAAGGCACACCACTTCTGAGTGCCCACACGCAGAACAAGTCAGGATGGCAGAGCATCATGAGGATGTAGCTTACGCAGGGGGTCCCAGTCGATACATGGGGGACCAAAGGTTTCAGCAACCACAATGGAACCAAGGTGTCCCTATAAATCCCCCGCCCTACAGAGCTCCAAGCAATCCGGAAAGGGAGCAGAAAAAGAATGATATACAGACAGTCCTGGAGGAAATACGGAGGAACCACTCAGAAACTAGGCAATCTTTCAACTCCATCTATACTCAGATGCAAGGTGTCAACTCTAGGCTTGGAGAAATTGATATCTGGCGGAAATCAGTTGATACACAGATTGGTCAGCTAGCAGCAAGAATCCCGAGACAGTCAGGGTCACTTCCAGGATCTTCAGAACCAAATCCTAAGGGAAAGACTGGACACATCGCTGCTATAAAACTCAGAACCGGCCATCAACTGCAAGAGCCAGAGGTCGGAAAGCAGTAGAACAATGAGGAACAGCAAGTCGACCTCTACAAACCTGTGGTCGATCTCGACGAAGGCCTCGTCGATCTCGAGGAGAATCTGCAAAAAATCTTCGTCTACACCACACAACAACTCGACTGAGCCCAATCTGGTCGATGTCGACAAGACTGTAGTCGATGTCGAGGAGCCTCTGGTCGACATAGAGCAGCCTGCAGCACCTCCGACGTCTGTTCTGGCTCCAAATCAGAAAAAGAAAATGCCTTTCCCCACAAAATCTCTAAAGGACCCGGCAGAAAAGAAATTTCAGCGCTTCATCAAGGTGCTTCAGAAACTCAACGTCACTATCCCCTTCACAGAAGCTCTCAATGAAATGCCATACTATGTCAAGTTCCTGAAGGAGATTCTGAGCAAAAAGCGATCGATGGCTGAAATCACAGAGGAGTGCAGCCATCTAGACATATTGGAGAAGAGGCCGGATCCAGGTAAGTTTGCTATAACTATTGGATTTGGTCCATACAAAATTAATGCCCTATGTGATCTTGGAGCTAGTGTGATTATAATGCCTTTAACGACTTGGTCCAAGATTAAGATAGGTGCCCTGGAGCCTGTGGATGCTAGACTTTACATGGCCAACAACTCGGTGGTCATTCCAACATGCATGGTGGATAATGTGCCAGTACAAGTAGGTAAATTCTTCGTCCCCGCTGATTTCTTAGTTGTTGATATGCAAGAAGATCCTGCTTGTCCAATTATCTTAGGAAGACCATTCTTGGCGACGGTGGATGCCAACATAAGCGTAAGGAAAGGAGTGCTCACCTTCAACATCACCGATGAGGTAATTGAGTATTCCTTTAATAAAACTGAAAGACATACATGTCCAGTGGAAGAGGTCAAATCTATCTCAGCTGGCTACAACACCTGCGGGGAACCCAAGGTCAGAAATATGACCCCTGAGGAGATAGAAAAGAGGGACATGGAGGCCGAGGTGGAGGAGATCATGGCAATCCTCAAGAAGAACACAGAGAATCCAATCGACGCGGACCAAAGTAAGTCGTTGTTGATTAATTATTTTTCGGATGCCTTGACAGGAGCTAAGTATGGGGTCAAGATCGACCAAACCCTAGTCGATCTCGATCAAACCAAGGAGACTCCACCAGCACCAGCATCGTCGAGCAGCAACACTGAAGGGCCAGGCTCGTCGAGATCGACCAGCCTTGTCGAGATCGACAAGACTTGCCCTAGATCGACGTTGACAATACCAAAGCCAGGAGCCTCGTCGATCTCGACCAGCCTTGTCGAGATCGACCACCACCCGGTGCCACCAGACCTTTCTTCCTCGACGCCACAGCAACCAGGAGGAGAGCCCTCGTCGAGATCGACTACCCTAGTGGAGATCGACCAAGATCCTCGGGCACCGTCTTCCTCGACACAGACTCCACCAGAGCCAGGACTAGCCTTGTCGAGGTCGACCACCACCAGGCGCCATCAGATCCGCCTTCCTCGATGAGCAAGCCACCAGGAGCAGAATCCTTGTCGAGGTCGACCAGTCTTGTTGAGATTGACAAGCCACCTTCTTCATCGACTTCTGAATCTTCGAGCAGACCACCACCAAAACCAGCAGGCTCGTCGAGATCGACTAGCCCTAGTCGAGATCGACCAAACACAGTGGTCCCCGATTCCGTCTCTGCAAAGGTAAGTCAAGGTATGGATCTTTCTTCTCCTATTTCCATTAAAGATTTATCTATACATGGGAGAGGTCTGCCTTGGTATGTGCGATTGTGCAGGATTTCCAATGATGAACCTAAGGAGTATGAAGTTGGAGACAAGCTCTATGTCTCTAAATCAAAGGATCATTGATTTCCCAACATATTCAACAAGAAGCGGATGAGACCGTTCTTGGTGAACAAGATCCATTCTGGAGGATTGCAGCTGATGGACAAGAATGGAGTCTTATTTGAGGCCCAAGCTACATGGGCTCTGCGGATGCCACCTTGAGCATAAATGGAAAAGTCGGCCTAGCGACTATAAAATCTAGAGCATGTACATAGACTTTTTAGGACATTTGAGACTTTTTTTTTATTTTTGGTTTTGAACTTTTAGTTTTGCTATTATGGGTATATGTCTTCTACTTTTCAGGTCAATGGATAGAACCAAGTCTTACTCATGCTAGGAGGTGTTCCATTCGACAATTTAGAGGCCCTGCACACCTGTCTTGTGAGTCTCTTTCTTTACCCTTGTTTTTATACAGTGAGGACACTGTAATGTTTAAGTATGGGGTGGGGGAAGGGCTTACTTTGTGCATATTTGATCATATTTGACATTACTTGTGCATTATTTCTTTGAATTGCTACATGGCTATTTTGGAATGCATTATTTATTTATGTGCTTATATGCATGTTTTCCAAAATTTGAGAAAAATTACCCCCATTGAAAATTTTGAATAATGTCATGGAAGCTTATATTGAACTCGACGATGCAAAATTGGATTCATTAGAGATATAGCATGAAATTGCCTAGTAAAGGGAAGTCACAATGAAGTGCATTATTTTCTTGAAAACCATGAAAGGAGGTAAAATTTAAAGTTGCTTTTGACATGTTGCATGATAAAATGATGGAGGACTATATATTTCCATATAATGCTCATATGTTTAAAATCCTAGCCTTACCTATGCTTATGCATCACAAAAGCCATAATATGCCTTATTTCAATTATTGCTCCACATGATCTAAACATTTGCCATTCTTTACCTTATCCGGGGATTATGTTGAGAATGATGTTACATTATGGAGATTATCATATGGTGTTTATGTTGTGATTATTATCATTATTGGAGTTTGGTGGGAAAGTGTTTGAAATATATGGAAAATTGAATGAGTGAAAGAAAATCCAATCACCTCAGGAGATAAAGGTAGATTGACCCTGCTCTCTGAGATAATAGTTTGGAGAGATGGGACACATTGTGAGGAGTCCAAAGCACTAAGTATCCGGGGCCATTCATGACACCCATGTTTGCGACTCGCGAGAAGGCAGTGTTGAGGTTAGAGAGGTAAAAGCATTATTATTGAGAAAAAGCAATATGAAAGGTGATGAATCAAATGAAAAGGGATGTGGAAACTCAAGTTTGAAAATACTCCATTTCCCCGGATCAAAAAGCACCACATTGCCAAATATTGCCCACCTTTAGCCTTTTACCAATCTACTCCTTATTGAGCTTAAATTGAAGTCTTCTTGATTATCAATGTTTTGTCACTTATGAATGTTTTTGCATAACCCTCCTTTTATGAGTAGATGTTTCTTTTACTTATTTGCACATGCATGAATCTGTGACACTAGTACCTTTTCGAGGATGGTAATTGATTGCAGGGTTATATGAGAATGAATCTGATATGTTGAGAGTTTTGAATTCTTCCCCTGAATGACAAATAAAAGTATTGCTTGAGGACAAGCAAGCTTAAGTATGGGGTGTTTGTTGTGAGCTGAATCTGCCATGTTTTACAGTAACTTTTATATCGATTTCTGTATACATTGCATTCATTTGGGCTTAGATAGTACAGAACCTATGTAGTTTATGATTATTTGCCAAATTATGGAATCTACACCAGTTTCTGTTTAATTCGCAAAAATCGAGGCATTTTACAGCAATTCTACAGAAGGTCGGAAAAGCTAGGAAAACAGCTACAGAAGTCCAAGGTCAAAGCAGCAACGGAACCAGTCGAATCGAGCGAAGGAACCAGACTACTCGATCTCGAGTAGACCTTACTCGATCTAGACGAGCATGTCCGAGCAACCTTGGTCAAGCAAGCCTGATCGAGAGAACCAGACAACCCAGCTCCGGAAGTCTAGTCGATCTCGACAAGCCCTAGTCGAGATCGACGAAGCCCAGCACCACACCCGAAGTCGACGAGACGAGAAGCTGCCCGAGAAGCCGAGGACGAGAAGCCGAGCGCACCCTACTCGATCTCGACAAGCCCTAGTCGAGATCGACAAGCCACCCAGTCCCAGTCCGAGTCCTTGCCCAGGAAGAGTTGCTCGACCAAGAAGACCACATTCCTACTCGATCTTGACGAAGCTTGGTCAAGATCGAGGAGCCCTTGAGTCCAGATCCGAGCTTGCCGAGTAGAGCCACTCGAGGAGACCTAGTCGATGACCCATCCCTACTCGAGGTCGACAAGCACCAAGAGCCAAGACCGAGCCACATCGAGCAGAGCTAGCCGGGAAGGCCAGTCGACGATCAACCCTATTCGAGGTCGACGAAGCCTTGTCGAGGTCGAGTAGCCCAGTGCCCAGAAACGCGTCGACGCGATGAGTCCTACTCGACTTGGGATTCCTTGGGGCCGAAGGAGGAAGATTCTATCCAAATACATCAAGTTCTATCTAAGGAGATAACATCTATCAAGACATGAAGACTTACCTATTTAGATTTATCTTTTTCCTTCTAGATTTAATTCCATTATGCAATTTATTTATCCTTAAGTTTTAGATATAATTTTAGATATAGATAGATATTTCTATCCTTGATTAGCAAGGAAAGAAGCCTATAAATAAGGCCCTTGGGGCTCATTTTGATTCATTCAATTTCACACACAATTAGTTCGCTCCACAGAGAAGTTTAGGAGTTCTAAGGTTTTTAGGGTTTTGGCTTTCTGCGAAAGTTGATTGCGAGGATTGTAAAAGGCTTTGAATATAGTTTTATGCAAGTTAGTTCTTTTTATACATCAATGTCTGTTATTGCAATGAGGCGTGAGTAGTCCACCCACTTCTGGGGCTGGGGTGAGCCCGACGGTGGCCATGTGAGGCGATGCGATAAAGGTCAGATCTTTTTGTGCAATTCATCTTCTATCCCTATGAGCATGATTCTTTTGCGAGAGTTGAAGGTGATCCTTGTTTGTGTTATTGAAGCGAAAGTGATCTTAATGCAACTTGGATTAATTATGTGAAAAAGGGTTAGTAACAATTAGGGTTTATGCGAAAGCCTCTATATGCCTATTTGTTAATGACGAAAGTTATTTGATGGAAAGCATGATCTTTTATGCCTTTGTGTGTTATTTTGCATGATTATCGTTGTGGTGTTGATACCCTGGCCTTGGAAGTCTTTTAGCATATTGAATTTATTTCTGTCAAAAATCTGAGTTTTGGTTCGAAATCTGCAAATTTAAGTTTCTGTTCCTTGTCGACATAGAGGAGACCTTTGTCGATCTCGAGTAAGCCGTGGTCGAGATCGAGTAGGACTTGTCTTAGTCGAGTTGAGCTTTCTTCTGTTCTTGTCGATTTTCAGTTTCTGTCGATTTACTCTTGTCGATCTCGAGTAGGGGTTGTCGAGATCGAGTTGCCCTTGTCTGCTGTGATTTTCAGTTTCTGTTGTCGAGTAACCGTGGTCGATCTCGAGTAGCTGTTTGTCGAGATCGACGAGCCCTTTGCTTTGCTTTTAGTTTCTGCTTTGCTTTTTATATTCTGTTTTGCTTTGTTTTGTTCTTTGCTTTTGTTTGTCTTTCCTTGCTTCTGTGTTTCTGTCTTTCTGCTGCCTTGTCTATGAGAATCTACAGCTACCTAAGAACTGCTGACGTGCTTCCTCGTGGATTCGATCCTGACTATTCTCTTACTACAACGGGAGGAAGTCTTGTATTCATTTGCTGAGACAGGGAAGTCAGTCTGAACTTTATTCTATATTTATTTCATACTTGACCATCCTCCTGCAAAACAACAGAACAGATGGATGTTAAGACCGCTTTCCTCCATGGAGACTTAGATGAAACCATTTACACGCGTCAACTTAAGGGTTTCGCAGATAAAAGATACCCTAACCATGTCTGTCTTCATAAAAGGTCCATCTATGGTCTTAAGAAATCACCCCGTGAATGGAATCTCAAGTTTGATGTCGTTATTAAGAAATTGGGTTTCCGTAGAAGTAGTTATGATAATTGTCTTTACTCCAAGTTTTCTGCTTCTAGAAATGCCATTTATGTCCTCCTTTACGTTGATGATATACTTTTGATCAGCAACTCCTTAGTGCTAATATCTGGAGTAAAAACTAATCTCAAACAGTTTTTCGACATGAAGGACTTAGGCCAAGCTAAGAAAATCCTAAGGGTCAACATCATTAGAAACCGTCCCAAACACTGTATTTGGCTTACTCAGGTTGACTATCTCCTAAAGGTTCTTAAGAGGTTCAATATGGTAGACTCGAAACCGATAGATATACCTTTAGGCGGGCAGGTTCCGTTATGTACGATATGCTCTGCTCCCATCCAGACTTAGCTTTCTCCATTAGTGTCCCGATATGGACCACTGGAACGCTATGATGTACCTTCTTAGGTACATATCTGGCACTAAATATCTTTGTCTTGCCTACAAGAAGTACTCTCCTCAAGATCAGCTTTATGGTTTCGTAGATGCCGACTTTGCTAGTAACAAAGATAGCAGAAAATCTACTACTGCCTACTACTTCACATGGGCAGGAAACTGTATATCCTGGAAATCGCAGCAACAATCCGTTGTAGCCTTATCCTCGATCAAAGCTGAATATATGGCTACTACCGAAGTAGCTAAAGAGGCTAAATGTGAAGGTTCGATAATGTATAACAAAGTAGAATAAAGATACACTAGAAGGGGGGTTGAATAGAGTAGGCCAACTTTTCGCTGTCAATCTCAAGACTTTTGAAACGCTTGCCAAAACCTTTGGGAGTAAACTCAATTCTTTCGATTGGGATACCTGAATCACAACAAAGTTATACAATTCGAAACAAGTGCAAAAATAATGGTAAAGCAATAAGTAAAGAACATGACGAATTGTTAACAAGGTTCGGCTCTTTTAAGGCTTAGTCCCCGCCTAGGGTTCTTCTAAAACCCTATGATTCAACAGGCTTTATTGATTCACAAAACATAGGATCCTAACACTACTAGAATTGTGTTCATAGACATCGGATGATTAACATCGGTCAAAAAAACGCATGATGTTAAATAGATTTTTAACATCGGTTTGTAAATTTATGATGTTGAAAACAAAATAGACATCGCCCTATTTCATTGACCGATGTAAGAAGTGTTTTTTCGAAAAAAAAGTTAAGGCGCGGAATTGAAATCTAAACTAAGTCAAATCCCGCTTATCTAAAATAAGGGCGGTATCCCAGATTTCCCAACACTTGAAATTTTTTTTAAGGGTTATCTAAAATTGAAAACCCGCTCTTTGAACGCATCCCCTCTAACCCTCCCTCTCTCAAGACCCTCGCCGCCATGCTAGAGCGCTCCCTCCTCGATCGTCGGGATCTTTGCGACCTCCAGATCTACCAACCCTCCCCCAAATCCCCCGCTTATCCCTCCCTCCCACTCTCCAGCTCTGATTGAGAAGGTGTCGCTCTCCGGAGACAATATCAACACCACCGTCGTCACCGCCACTACCTGTCATCTGCCACCCTCTCCGATTCCAGATCTGTTCTCAGATCGTCTGTACACCTCAAAGACCACAAAAATCCGTCCGCCATGGCCTGTTGGGATGAAGAGGCTCTTCTTCTTGCTAGCCTCGTCGTTGAGGACACTCCGGATAGAGGATCCAAGTAGAAGAAACGGTCTGAACTACAATTCACCCCCCCTTCCCCCTACGAATTTAAGAAGGTATAGATCTGCTTTGTCTGAAATTCACCAATTTCAATTTCGATTATTCGATTGAGATTAACCCTAATTTTTCAAGAAGCGACGGTTATAGAGGCGTAGACCCATTTCGATTATTCGGTTAAGATTAACTAATTTTGCATATGTCTGTGTTCTTGTTTATGTTCATATTTTCCTTGAGATATGCTTTGAACCAAGTACCAACACCTATGGGCACAGGTAAATTTGGCCAGCAATATTATAGGGCTAGTTCTCTAAAAAATTTGATGCCCCATGAACTTGTAAGAATGGTTAATTATTTAGTCTTTTTCAAGTGTAGTTTTTGCAAGAAGTGTTTGAGGTCAGCAGCTGATAAGTGCAACATAGCCATACCAAAATGCAGACAACTAATGCAAAGCTATGTAGGTGAAGAGGACCATTGTCAAATGTAAGTTGTTGGTTACTTGTTGATTTTTAATAGAGGACACTTTGTTTTTTTTTTTTTGCTTTATGGTGGTGTTTTTTTAGATTGTACACTGTAATGTGTGCATCTATGTGTTGGGTTTGTCGGGCTCGTGAGACTTTTTTCTGGTTTTTACTTAATGGAAGGGTACAATTTTCAGCCTTTTAAATATGGTTTCGAGAGGCTATGAAGATGCTCCTGGGCTGTTGTGACTTGTGCTACTAGGGAGGATTTGTTGATGGAAATTTTTTAGCTAATTTAACTTTTGAGCTGCAGTGATTTGGATAAAGGGTTTTATTGAACAGAGCTAGTGGCTTTTGGAAGTAGGGAGGAGTTGTAACAAATAAAGTATTTATGGTCTTCATAATTTTTAACCAGCTCAAGATGTAGGTAGTTGCTCTTTTTCTTTAACCAGAAAAATGTGGCTTTTGTCCTTTTTTTTTTAGAAAAATGTGGCTTTTGTCCTTTTTTTTAGAACATCTTTCATTCTTTGTTGATTATCATTTGTTTCAGTGTGCTCTTTGTTGTGTTTGGCAAACTCTCGTGTTGCTTGCCTTTTATTTATTCCATTCACACATTTCTCTGCGATTCTAATTTTGAAATTTAATCTTTAGCAATGGAGCATGTCTAACAAGCTGTAACTTTTATGACATAACTTTGATCCTTATTTTTTGATTATATAGAAAGGTTTCCTGGATATTTGTTATTTTCAGTTTTATTTTCTAGGGGTAGAGATGAAGAAGATCATGATTATATTGATCTTGTGGCAACTTTCTCTGCTTTGGAGGAGAAAATTCTTGAGCAATATTGCTCAAGAATTTAGCCTTAACAGTTTGGACCTTCTTTATCTTAGGATTTTGATGATTAAATGGATTGTATTGACCTCGTACTTCTTTGTATTTTGAAGTTTCTAGTGTTCTCTCCACCCAAGGGAAGATGTCGTCGACATTTAGAGCGTGATTGACAACCTTTGAGGACTTTGACAAGGAGAACGAGTATGGATACGTTCGCAAGGTCTGATTTCATATGTTTTACTGTTTTGGATTTCTCATACTACAGCATCTATTTTGAGTTTAATCGTCTTAATTTGTGATCAGATCCCAATTTGATTGAATTCTTAAATTTTTGTTTCATTTTCTATTTGGTTTATTCTTTTCATTATATAGCCCCCCACCCCCTCCAGTTGCTTATCACAATTCTTAGGATATGCATATTGTAGTTTTCAGAGTTCCATGCAGATATGCTTCTGATTTTGACTGAACTTTGTCATGTTGTTGACATGCGAAAGGCACTTGAAAGGCATGTTGTGGAAGGAAATTACTTTAAGGTTATTTAATCTTTGATAATTTGTCTTGTTGTTGGGTTCTTGATAACTTTTTTGTAATTTTTTTTATTGAATTTAATATAATAATTCTTAGTCTTTATCTTCTCATTATTTAATTTCTGATTGCAGGCTTTCTAAGTCCTATACTCCTATGTGAATATTTGCAAATTTTATGATGGTGATGAACAACATGGGCCATCAAGTGAGTTCTGGAACAGTCTCAGGGTATTACATCAAGTGAGTTTCCTCTCCCTTTTAATTGAAGTTGTGGCAGTTCACTTGCTTTTACCAAATTATTCTTAGTTTGTGCCTGGTGGATTTGTCTAGTTTGGCTTTTAGAGGTTATCATAAATTTTGTTACCTCACTTGCCTATGTTTTTGCACACATACCGCTACTGTCAAGATATGTTATTGACTGAGCATGTTTAGAAGCTGCAAGCTTTTTTGGACTATATTTTGGGAAAAGGGAAACACTAAATCTATTTAGGAATTAGGATGCCTAAATGGAGTAATCGCATATCTTCATGTATATACCAAAAAGGGAAATGGTATGGTATCTCAATCATTTACTGATTTTGTAGATGAACCCAAAGTTCCTCTTAGTGAGCTTAAGCATGCATAATGTGATGTTGAAGGCTGCTCTTCAGTCATTGAAAGTGCTTCTCATCAAATCTATTTAGCTCAGGTTGTGATTAATTCTTCAATTTTCTCATTCAATTCAATCTAAAGATAATCATACTTATTCTTTTTGTGTGGCTATGTGATTTGTAAGACATTTGTAGGGCCATCCATTTGTGGCATGTTGAATTTGCATTGGTTAAAAGTTGAAATGTTTGTTGTTGCAGGTTAAAAGTTGTGATATGTAAGAATGAAATGTTTTTAGAGAGCCTACAGGTGGCTTTTTTCCTTCTGTTTTATAAAGTAATTCCATTGATTATCGTAGGTTGAACAAATTCCACTTTCTTTGCTCGAGTTTCCTCTCTTGCTCTTGCTTTTGGTTGCCTTGTATGAACTTGTTCCAGTGCTACGCACAACCTCTGCAACATGAATTTGTCCTGTTCTAGAACTTGTTCCAGTTCATTCAACAACTGACTCGGTCTATCTTCCCTTGACTTCTGTTGCAGCTACTAATGACTCAAACGTTGTTAGCATGGATCTGGCAGACAACATTGCATTTTCACCTAAGCTGCTTCTGACTTCAACTATGAGAGCCGGTACATTCCTCAATTTCATTCTTTCTGGTAGCTTGTTCAAGAAAGTTGTCATGCCTCTGGATGTGGTTTCCTTAGATGATATAGATCTGGATCAAATCAACATTCATTGTGTTCTAAGTTATGCTAGAATGGTGAGTAAATGTTGCAAAGAGGCGTTTTTTTCTATCATGATCTTCAGTGTGCTGCGTTTTTTTTTCTATCATGCTATTCAGTGTGCTGCGCTAAACATTTTACCTATTTGTTGATCATTTGTCCAGCAATAGCTTTTCGGCCTACTAGGTCATTTATGCTTGATGTTCTATTGATTTTTTAACTTTCTGTCCATATACAAGTAGAATAGAAAAAAAGTCCCTTGGTATGTGAACAATTGCTCTCAACATAGGTAAGGTTCTTTGCGTCGAAATCAACCTCTATGACTTTGCATAGAAGCCATCCGATGAGGCTGTCATATTCAAGTTATAGCCCTCAGATTAGAAGGTGTATGCGCTATCCTCTGTATATTCATATTGAAGCCGTGAAGATCTTGGAGGAGAAATGTGAACGTGTAATTACAAAGCTCTCATGATCAAACATGATTCAGCTCAAGAATGGGAAAGTGGAAGATAGCACATGTGTAAGGGACTTAGAGACACCAATGTATATTAGATGACTTATTGCAAACAAGAACAATGTTTAATTTTTATTATTTAATGCATGTGTTCGTTTTTCACAATGTTTGAGTTTGTATTAGCCAAAACAGGGTTGCAATATAGATCAATAGAGGTATTCGATGATTGGCTTATTTGATGAAAAACATCGGACTTGAGAGAGAAAAAACGATATCTATCTTTATAGATACGTCGATTATGAAGACACAAATCGATTTCTAAAACTCACTATATGTCAAAATAGTAATATAAAACGATGTGATAAAATACAAAAACATCGTTTTTCATATAAAAAATGATTTGAATATATATAAATAACATCGACTTTTAAAATATTTAATGCGGTTCATTATATTTATATAAAATAATATAAAAAAATAAAACATGAAAAACGATTATGAACAAATTGAATAATTCCTAACCGATGTGTTTATTAATGTAAAACGTCATGTTTATAAAAAATAGCGATGGTAATGTGATGTTTTGGGTTTTCCTACGAACCTTCAAATGGCTAGAAATGCAAAATAATAATGGTTTAACATTAGGTTCATAAACCAAAACGTCATTATATCAACGTACTTAAATCGTTATCAACAATAAAAACAATGTTATAAATCATTATAGACATCGGTTATAAACCGATGTGGTAAAGTTTGGATTTTTAACACCACCCACTAACACGTTGAATTTGTTTTTGATTAACATCGGTTTATACCCAATGTCTATGAACAAAATTCTAGTAGTGTAATAGCTCACTGAGAAGCCTCTCTCCTATACAATTACAATCTAGTCAATTCATGTTCCCTTGGAGTCCTAGACCAATCTAGAAGAGCCACACCTCTCTCAGCTATCTAGTACAATCCTCTTAAACTCGCGAATCAATTGCCTAGTGCACACATCCTGAGTTATATCATAATATATCCTATAAGCTCACTGTGTAACTCTCAAATGCTTTGACACAAAATATAAGACTCTTAACACCTAGCGGAGAGTACACGTAGAAGAAAGATTGAATTAAGGGTTGAGTGTGCGTTGTAGTTCAATGATCGTCAGTGTTCAACTCATGTGCCTCTTCTCTCTTCTTTATCTCCTTTTATACTCGATCAAATTGGCACCATTTGAAACAAGAATTTTCAGCCAACGGCTACTTGAGATCATGGCTTAGGAAGGATCTTCGCAATCTTCTATTCCGGGAAACTGCGAAGCCACAATCAACCTGATTTGATCTTCATATCCTTCAGCTTTAAGGAAGGAGATTTCTTCAAAATCTTTGCTCTATGGTTAGTATAAAATATGTATAATAATATTTGATGTCTCCAACGTAGCCATGTCTTAATGCATATTTTAGTTCCATATTCTTTACATTTGGCGTATTTCGGGTTGGGAATATGTAGAATTTATGTAGTATATGCTTATTTGTCAGAAATGGAGATCTACATAAGTTTCTGTTTAATATTGCAGAATATGGAAACATTTCGGGAGAAAACCAAGAAGCAGGAACCGGAGCTCAAAGCTACTCGACATCGACTAGCCTTAGTCGATCTCGACAAGCCATGTCCAGACACCTGCCAGGATCGTGGAGCCTATGTCGAGAAGCTAAAGACGAAGAACTCGACTTCCGCACCTTTGTCGAGATCGAGTTAGGCTACTCGAGATCGACAAGACCTTCGAGACAACCCGGAGTCGAGGAGAGCATGCCGAGGAGAGATCGACCAACAATGCCCGGACATCCTTACTCGATGTCGACAAGAGGTACTCGAGGTCGACAAAGCCGAGGAGCCATGACCGAGCACATCGAGAAGATTTGCCCGACCAGCCAAGCGAGATCTAGTCGACGAGCCTCTCTACTCGATGTCGACAAGGGGTCCTCGAGATCGACGAACGCCAGGAGTCATGTCCGAGCCTGTCGAGGACCACCTAGCCGAGACGCCGAGCCAACCAGTCGACCAACATTTCTACTCGATCTCGACTAGCATTACTCGAGATCGAGGAGGACTAGAGAAACCGCGTAACACGTTTTTGGGAGTTCTACTCGGATTGGGATTCCTTGGGCTCGAAGATTGCCAAGTTCTATCCGATCTATCAACATCTATCATGGAAGGAGAAGATTTATCCACTTGAGACACTTTAGATATTATTTCCCTTATTTAGATTTAATTATGTTATTGCTTTTATTTATCTTTTAAAGTTTTAGATATAATATTAGATATAGATAGATGTTTCTATCCTTGAGTAGCAAGATTTAGAAGCCTATAAATAAAGCCCTTGGGGCTGATTTCTAGTCATTCAATTCTAGAGAGAAGTAGGGAGAGAGAGTGAGCGGCCGATTGGAGTTTTGAAGCGAGAGCGGAATTGGCTTCAAGCGGTTGTAAACTTTGGTTTATTTTAATGCAATTAGTTATTTCCTTTCAATCAATGATGTTTGAGGTTGCGATGAAGCGCGAGTAGTCCACCCACATCTAGGGTTGAGGCGAGCCCGACGATAGCCCTGCGTGTTTGAGGTAAAGATCCGACCTTTATCATGTTTTGAGCATCTATTACTTGTTTATGCGTTTATTACCCATCTAATAGAGATCCATGCTAACAAATTGGATTGTAAACATAAAATTAGTAGAGACAATTAGGTTTTCTTGAAAGAGTTGTCTAATTGTTGGAAAAGGCCAAAGCTTGTCCTTTGATGCAATTCACATGATTATCTGTTTATCTCTGCCTTATGCATGCTTGGTTATCGTTGTTGCAAACCCCAATCTTGGAAGTCCTTTTACATTAAGTTTAGTTCGAAATCCCAAAGCAATTGTTTTTTACTTTCTTTCGTTTCGTTTTATTCTTTGTCTCCTTGATATCGAATAGCACTGGTCGATATCGAGTACTAATTCTCGATCTAGCATCGTTGTAGCTTCTGTGTGCAGGTACTCGACAAAGCCCAACTCGACGTCGACGAAGCCTACTCGATATCGAGTACCCTCTGGTCGAGATCGACTACAACCTGTGCTTGCTGCTGCGCTGTGCTCGACTGTCCGATCTTTTGTCGAGTTGCTGTACTCGAGATCTAGGACCCTGTTGTCGACTTCTGTGAGATTTCTTCGTTGCCTAGGATCCGCTGACACGCTTCCTCGTGGATCGATCCTGACTTCCCACTCCTGCATCAGGAGGAAGTCTTGTAATTATTTGCAAGGGACGGAATTTGGTTTTCCTTAGTTAATTTACATTCTATTTTGCATACTCGATTTCCTCCAACAACAAATTGGCGTCGTTGCCGGGGAGGCTATCATTCGCGCCTTAGGTAGTTAAATCTCACATCTGCTTTGAGTTACTGTACAGGTGTATGCGCCGTTCTGGTCTACCACCTGAGTTTGACAGTTTAGACGAACCGGAGCGTTACCTACATATCCACTCTAAACTCAAAAGGATCATGGCGGCCGCTGAAACACAAGAACAGCTGATTGCCAGGCTTACCAGGGAACTAGCCACTAAAGATGCTGCTATCGCCGCTGAGAAAGCACCAAGGGAACAAGCAGAAGCTGAGCTTGCCCAATATCCAACTACAGTAGAGGATTATATGCATCCAACTCTCGTCGTGCCTGAATCGGCGATTCTAATCCCTGATAAGTCTTTTGAAATTCGCACTCAATTTCTTATAGAGCTTAAAAATAATGCTTTTTATGGCAAATTTAATGAGTGCCCTCTTGAACATATTACTAATTTTTCTGAATGTGCCGTACTCTTGCTGAAGGTACAACTCTAGAATATGTCAAGATGAAAGCTTTCCGCTGGTCTCTCGCTGGGCCTGCACTGAAGTGGCTTGAAGGGCTGAAACCAAGATCACTCACCACATGGGCCCAAGTAGAGCAAGAGTTCCTGAATAAATTCTTCCCACCCGCCAAAACAACACTTCTCCGCCAGAAAATCACCGCCTTCAAACAGAAGCAAGGGGAACCGCTGGCAAAAGCATGGGAACGCTACAAGGAACTGCTGCGATCTTGCCCTACTCCTGGACAGCCACCCTACGTCATTCAGGAGATCTTCTTCAACTCTCTTGATCAAGTCACTAAGGACAGGATCAACCATTATACTCGCTATGAGTATCTGACGAAGCCGCCAATTGACGCATGGGGTGTGCTGGACAAGCTCACCAATTATGACAACAAATATAGGTCTACTGCAAACTATGAGGAGAACTCCTACGCCAGGCCAGCACCATCTATGCCACTCTATGAGCCAGAAAAGGAGATCGACCTAGATGTCAGAGAGCAATTCTACAGAGACCAGAATCGCAAGCTCCTCAAGCAAGTCAAATATCTATCTGTCAATCAGCCTTGCATCGAATGCGGATCACAAAGGCACGCCACTACTGAGTGCCCACACACTGAGCAAGTCAGAATGGCAGAGACACATGAAGAGGCAGCTTACGCGGGGGGTCCCAATGGAACCAAGGTCCTCCTAGGAATCCCCCACCCTACAGAGCTCCAGGACATCCAGAAAGGGATCAAAAGAAGGATGATCTACAACTGATCCTTGAGGAGATGCATCGGAATCAGGGCACCATCAACAACTAGTTCCAGAACATCACTACAAAGTTTGGAGAACTGGACATCTGGAAAAGGGGAATAGAGACCCAGATGGGTCAAATCGCTGCACAGATCTCACGACCGTCCGGACAGCTTCCTGGGCAAACTGAACCAAATCCTAAGGGAAAGACCGGACACGTCGCAACTATCAAACTCAGGAGTGGGCATCAATTACATGAGCCAGAGGTCGGGAAACAGCAAGGCAAAGCAGAGCAACAACACGAGACAGAGCAGACCCAACTCGATCTCGAGGAGACTCTACTCGACCTCAACAAAACGCTACTCGACACGGACCAAAAGCTGAGCTCGGACTCCGCTGCGCAGACCAGCAACTCCAGGTCGACCACCCAACTCCATGTCGAGGAGCCCGTGGTCGAGATCGAGGAGCAGCATCTGGCCGACGTCGACGACTCTGCAACACCTCCGACAGCTGATCTGGCTCCGAAATAGAAAAAGCCACTGCCTTTCCCTTCAAAAGCACAGAAAGATCCCACTTCAGGTAGGTTTACCAGATTTGTTAATATGCTGTAAGAACTGAATGTTTCTATCCCTTTTACAGAAGCCCTGCAAGAGATGCCTGGATATGTCAAATTTCTAAAGGAAATCCTGAGCAGGAAGCGATCCATCTCAGAGATCGCAGGCGAATGCAAAGTAATTGAATGAATAAAACTGAGCCCCATGGGCTTTATTTATAGGCTTCTAATCCTTGCTATTCAAGGATAGAAATCTCTATCTATATCTAAAATTATATCTAAAGGCTAAAAAGATAAATAAAAGCAACAAGGAAATTAAATCCAAAATAGGATAATATATCTAAAGTCTTCCATGGGTAGATCTTCTTTTCTTCATGATATATTTGGATAGAATCGGCAATCTTTGCGTCCAAGTAATCCCAAGTCGAGTAGGATTCGTCAAACCGAGTAACGCGGCTCTCGAGGTCTACTCGATCTCGACCACGGGCTAGTCGATCTCGAGTAGCCGTCGTCTGTCTCGAGTAGCCCTCCTCTGTCTCGAGTAGGATTGTCGTCGACGGGTGTGGCTTGGCTTCTCGGGTGACTGGTGCTCGACAAGGCTCGGACATGGCTCGGAGGTCTCGTCGATCTCGAGTAGCCCTACTCTGTATCGAGTAGGATTGACTCATCGACTAGGTCTTCCCAGGTAGCTCTGCTCGACTGGGTCGGATCTGGACTCGGAGGTCTAGTCGATCTCGGGTAGCCCTACTCTGTATCGAGTAGCGGTGGTCTGCGTCTTCGTCCTCGGCTTCTCGGCTTGGCACAACTCGTCGACTCCGGACATGGCTCCGAAGTGTCGTCGATCTCGACTAGAGGTACTCGAGATCGAGTAGGGTTCTGGGAGTCGGGTTGTCTCTGACTCAGTGTCCTCGATCAGGTCTGCTCGACCAGGGCTCGTCGAGATCGAGTAGATGCTAGTCGATCTCGAGTTGAGTTTTTTCAGCTTTCTGCTCTGTTCTTGAAACACACTTTCCCGAGTCCTCGTTCGTCGGATTGATGCATATGACCATGCGTTGGAAAGATCTTTCCGAGGGCTACAACTCGCATGAAGACATTAAAGCTTGATTCGGAATGAAGAATGGTGAAAAATGGCGTTTTCCCCAGCTGCAACATCCTTAGCTTCTCCATGAGTTTCCTTTAAGCTTCAAAGTGCGTCCGATTTCTGCGAAATATAACCAGAACTTGTGTAGACCTCCATATATTGCCAAATAAGTGTAAACTACAGAGATTCTGTGTTATTCTAACCCAAATGCATGCAATGTATGTAGAAATCGATATAAAAGTTAATGTAAAATATGGCAAATTAGGCTCACAACAAACACCCCATACTTAAGCTTGTTTGTCCTCAAGAAATACTTTTATTTGTCATTCAGGGGAAGAAATCAAAACTCTCAACATATCAGATTCATTCTTATATAACCCTGCAATCAATTACCATCCTCGAAAAGGTACTAGTGTAACAGATCCATGCATGTGCAAATATATAAGAGCAACATCTACTCACAAAAGGAGGGTTATGCAAAACATTCATTCGTGACAAAGCATTAATAATCAAGAGGACTTTAATTTAAGCTCAATAAGGAGCGGATAGGTAAAAGGCTAAAGGTGGGCAATTTTTGGCAATGTGGTGCTAATGATCCGGGGAAATGGAGTATTTCCAAACTGAATTTCCACATTCCTTCTCCATAAGATTCATCACCTTTCATAATGCTTTTTCTCAATAATAATGCTTTTACCTCTCTAACCTCAGCACTGCCTTCTCGCGAGTCGCAAACATGGGTGTCAGGAATGGCCCCGGATACTTAGTGCTTTGGACTCCTCACAATGTGTCCCATCTCTCTAAACTATTATCTCAGAGAGCAGGGTCAATCTACCTTTATCTCATGAGGTGATTGGATTTTCTTTCACTCATTAAATTTTCCATATATTTCAAACAATTTCCTTCCAAACTCCAATAATGATAACAATCACAAACACCATATGACATCTCCATAATGTAACATCATTCTCAACATAATTCCCGGATAAGGTAAAGAATGACAAATATTTAGAACATGTGGAGCAATATATGAAATAAGGCATATTATGGCTTTTGTGATGCATAAGCATAGGTAAGGCTAGGATTTAACAATATGCATTATATGGAAATATAAAGTCCTCCATCATTTTATCATGCAACATGTCAAAAGCAACATCAAATTTTACCTCCTTTCATGGTTTTCAATAAAATATGCACTTCATTGTGACTTCCCTTTACTAGGCAATTTCATGCTATATCTCTAATGAATCCAATTTTGCATCGTCGAGTTCAATATAAGCTTCCATGACATTATTCAAAATTTTCAATGGGGGTCATTTTTCTCTAACTTTGGAAAACATGCATATATACATAAATCAATAATGCATTCCAAAGTAGCCATGTAGCAATTCAAAGAAATA
Organism: Persicaria tinctoria; assembly: GCA_037127255.1. Taxonomy (NCBI): domain Eukaryota; kingdom Viridiplantae; phylum Streptophyta; class Magnoliopsida; order Caryophyllales; family Polygonaceae; genus Persicaria; species Persicaria tinctoria. The sequence continues at coordinate 83,889,854 of JBANSL010000006.1, forward strand.
ATGCACATATATGTAAAATATGATCAAATATGCACAAAGTAAGCCCTTCCCCCACCCCATACTTAAATATTACAGTGTCCTCACTGTATAAAATCAAAAAACAAGAGTAAAGGAAGGAACTCACAGGATAACACATTGAGGATGGTGGATCAGGCATGTCAAGGAAAGATTGTTGTCGATCTCGAGTACAGTGTACTCGATCTCGAGGAGCTTCGTCTGCGTCTAGTGGTTTCTGAAGTTGAGGAGCTTCTAGCTTAGTCGATATCGAGTTGGCCTACTCGACATCGACGAGTTTCTGGGCTGCTCCTCCTTGTCGTCGTCGACTTGGCCTTCGTCGATTCTGACTGTTTTTCATGGACTTCTTATTCCACTTTTCGCGATCCTTATATGCTTTGCCGACCTAAAAGTGTTAGATTTCACACAAAAACAAGACTATCCACATGAAGTATTCTAAAAGACATAAAACCAAAAAACAACAAAAAAAAAAACAAAACAAAAACCAAAAACTAAAAAGTTCAAAAGTCCCAAAAATAAATGTCTATTTACAAGCTCTAGATTTTATAGTCGCTAGGCCGACTTTCTCCATTTAGCATTAGCCTGGCTCATCTTTATCCGGAGGTATAGGTGGATCTGGTGGTTCCTCCGGTGGTGGGAAGCGTGGGATGTCATCCGGGGGCATCATGTGAAGAAACTTAAACCTCCCCGAGTGGATGCTCCATGGCTCCACCCATCCATCTTCCTGGGCTCCAGCTGGCATGCATAAAGGAATATAAAAAGGAAATTTACATACCTCATAATCATACCTCTTTCGCTCCATTGGTTGATTTGTTTGCGCGTCTCCACCACAGCAAAACGGTGGAGTGGGAAGAGATATTTCCACTTCATCGTGCGGAGCTTCATGCCACTTTGCGAGGACCCCATACTTGAATATGACCATCGGTTGCTCAAAATTGTCAGGAATGGCCTTCACCTTATAGGGTAAAAGCGACCTTGAAGCACCATGGGCAACGGCGTCCGGATTTTGCGTTGGTGGCTCTTCTTCTTCTTGGGATCCTTCCAAAGATTCTTCAAAGATAGATAGTGAAATAGAGGAAGGACATACCTGGGTTTCTGTGGTACAGACGATTTTGGCTAGTGTTTCTGGATCAGTTCCTCCAGAATGTGTATATGTCGAGTCCAGGTAGTCGATGTTGACTGGCTCATAGAAGGGGACATTGTTGAACCAACTTGTCATTGTTGATTTGGGCGATTTAGCGTAATGTTCCCATCTACGCAACACAAGCTTAGCTTCTGCCTGTTCCCTTGCTGGTTTCTCAGCGGCGATAGCAACATCTTTTGCGGCCAGTTCCCTTGTAAGCCTCTATATCAGCTGCTCTTGTGTTTCTGCGGCCGCCATGGCTCTTTTCAGTTTATGTAGGACACGATCCGGATCATCTAAGGTGTCAAACTCAGGTGGTTGACCAGAACGGCGCATACACCTGCAAATTAACTCAGGAGAAACGTGAGATTTAACTACCTAAGGCGCGAATGATTGCTTCCCCGGCAACGGCGCCAATTTGCTGTGGGAGAAAATCGAGAATCGCAATTTAAAATATAAATAAATAACAGCAAACCAGATTCCGTCCCTTGCAAATAATTACAAGACCTCCTCCTGATGCAGCAGCGGGAAGTCAGGATCGATCCACGAGGAAGCGTGTCAGCGGATCCTAGGCAGCGGTGGAATCTCACAGAAGTCGACCACAGGGGCTAGATCTCGACTAGGGTTAGTCGACAGGAGATCAGGCTAGTCGAATACGGCGCAGCAGCTCGACACAGGGGCTCGTCGATATCGACCAGATGGTACTCGATATCGAGTAAGGTTTGTCGAGGTCGAGTTGGTCTTCATCGAGTTTCTGCACACTTAAGCTACGGCGATTCTGGGTCGATTATCAGTAGTCGAGATCGACCAGGGCTTGGTCGAGGTCGACGAGGGCAGGAAGTAAAAAGAAATAAAAATAAAGAACAAATGCTGTGGGGTTTCGACTAAACTTTAATAAAAAAAGGACTTCCAAGATTGGGGTTTGCAACAACGATAACCAAGCATGCATAAGGTAAAATCAAACATCTAATCATATGAATCACATCAAAGGACTAAGCTTTCGCTTTTTCCAACAATTAGACAACTCTTTCAAGAAACCCTAATTGTCTCTACCGATTTTGTGTTTATAATCCAAGTTGTTAGCATGGATCTCCATGAGATGGGCAATAAACACATCAACAAGTAGGAAAATGCTCAAAACATCATAAAGGTCGGATCTTTACCTCAATTATGCATGGCTATCGTCGGGCTCGCCCCAACCCTAGAAACGGGTGGACTACACGCTCTTCATCGCAATTGAAGACATCTTTTGAAAGGAAATAACAACTTGCATTAAACTATATTCCAAGACATTACAATCCCGGCAATCCAACTCTCGTCGAATGCCAAAACCCTAAAACCTTCGAACTCCTAAACTGTGTTTGTGGAACTACTTGTCTCTGATTGAAATTGAATTGTAATTGAATGAATAAAACTGAGCACATGGGCTTTATTTATAGGCTTCTAATCCTTGCTATTCAAGGATAGAAATCTCTATCTATATCTAAAATTATATCTAAAGGCTAAAAAGATAAATAAAAGCAACAAGGAAATTAAATCCAAAATAGGATCATATATCTAAAGTCTTCCATGGATAGATCTTCTTTTCTTCATGATGTATTTGGATAGAATCGGCAATCTTTGCGTCCAAGTAATCCCAAGTCGAGTAGGATTCGTCAAACCGAGTAACGCGGCTCTCGAGGTCTACTCGATCTCGACCACGGGCTAGTCGATCTCGAGTAGCCCTCGTCTGTCTCGAGTAGCCCTCCTCTGTCTCGAGTAGGATTGTCGTCGACGGGTGTGGCTTGGCTTCTCGGGTGACTGGTGCTGGACAAGGCTCGGACATGGCTCGGAGGTCTAGTCGATCTCGGGTAGCCCTAATCTGTATCGAGTAGGATTGGCTCATCGACTAGGTCTTCCCGGGTAGCTCTGCTCGACTAGGTCGGATCTAGACTCGGAGGTCTAGTCGATCTCGGGTAGCCCTACTCTGTATCGAGTAGCGGTGGTCTGCGTCTTCGTCCTCGGCTTCTCGGCTTGGCACAACTCGTCGACTCCGGACATGGCTCCGAAGTGTCGTCGATCTCGACTAGAGGTACTCGAGATCGAGTAGGGTTCTGGGAGTCGGGTTTTCTCTTACTCAGTGTCCTCGATCAGCTCTGCTCGACCAGGTCTGCTTGACCAGGGCTCGTCGAGATCGAGTAGATGCTAGTCGATCTCGAGTTGAGTTTTCTTAGCTTTCTGCTCTGTTCTTGAAACACACTTTCCCGAGTCCTCGTTCGTCGAATTGATGCATATGACCATGAGTTGGAAAGCTCTTTCCGAGGGCTACAACTCTCATGAAGACATTAAAGCTTGATTCAGAATGAAGAATGGTGAAAAATGGCGTTTTCCCCAGCTGCAACATCCTTAGCTTCTCCATGAGTTTCCTTTAAGCTTCAAAGTGCGTCCGATTTCTGCGAAATATATCCAGAACTTGTGTAGACCTCCATATATTGCAAAATAAGTGTAAACTACACAGATTCTGTATTATTCTAACCCAAATGCATGCAATGTATGCAGAAATCGATATAAAAGTTAATGTAAAATATGGCAAATTAGGCTCACAACAGCAGATTCCACAACCATCCGGGCAGCTCCCAGGACATACAGAACCAAATCCGAAGGGGCAGCACGGACATGTAGCTGCTATAAAGTTGCGGAGCGGTCACAAACTGCACGAGCCAGAGGACGGAGAAGGGAAGGGCAAAACTGTCATCGACATCGAGAAACAGAAACTCGACATCGACAAAAGCCTAGTCGACATCGACAAAGCTCTTCTCGACACAGAGGAGAAAAGGAGCTCTAACCCATCTGCACAGCCAAGATCGACTATTGTGGTCGAGACAAACGAGACCCTTGTCGAGATCGACGAGCCTTTTATCGAGATCGAGAAGGAGCATGCCAATATCGATGAGCTCTCACCACCTCCGGAAGCTGTTCTGACTCAGAAAACTAAAAAGACACTCCCATTCCCTTCCAAAAACCAAAGAGATCCAACAGACGGTAAGTTTCAGCGTTTTGTAAAATTGCTTCAGAGTCTGAATGTTACTATTCCTTTTACAGAAGCACTCCACGAGATGCCTGCCTACGTCACGTTCCTCAAGAAGATTCTCAGCAACAAGCGATCGATGACTGAGATTGCTAAGGAGTGCAAAAAGATGGATTTTCCTGAGAAGCGACCTGACCCAGGTAAGTTTGCTGTCACTGTTGGACTTGGTCGTCATAGATTTAAAGCAATGTGTGACCTAGGAGCAAGTGTTAGCATCATGCCCCTATCCATCTCGTCGAAGGTAAAGATAGGTGCCCTGGAACCAATTGATGCCAAACTCTACATGGCCAACAACACCGTGGTAATCCCTACAGGTATTGTTGATAATGTTCCTGTTAAAGTTGGTAGATTCTTTGTCCCTACAGATTTTCTTGTTGTAGAAATGGCAGAGGATCCAGCTTGCCCCATTATCCTAGGGCGACCTTTCCTAGCAACTGCTGATGCCAACATTGGAGTGAAAAGGGGAATCCTTACTTTCACCATCGGAGATGAGATTATTGAATACTTCTTCAACCCAGACACAGAAGAGGTAATGGAAATTAAAGCTATATATTCAAAATTTAGTTTTATCTCCTGTGATGAACCTGCAGAACGAATCTTGATCCAAGAAGAAGGTAAGGCAGAATCTGTACTAGCAGAGGAGGAGCTGGTTGCAGCAGAATCAAGCGAGGAGGAGATCTTCGACGACGCATTATCGGCGGAGCTGAACGACTAACCCGACGACGAGCAGATCCAGTCGACCTCCACAGATCTCCTCGCCCTCCAGAAACTGTAAGTCTTCTAAACCTACTCGATATCGACCAGTCACCGTCGATATCGACTACCTTATCCCCCGCAGGCACACCAGAGGCCAACGAAGCCGACTCGACAATTCTCCTCGAGATCGAGGAGCCCAACTCGAGATCGACCAGCCCTATATTCAAAGTAAGTTCTGATTTTTTGGTCGATTTTGATCTTTCTAACCCAATGTCGAGTAGCTTCGTGCAGCAATACAGTCTTATGTCCAATTCAGCGTTGTCATCGATGTATGCCTCGTCGACGTCAACTCCTGTAGCTGATTTGGATGCTTCTTCTATAAGGATTGAGACGGATTACCTAGGGGAAATCATGAAGACGGAGGAAGTTGAGCCTATCTTGATTCCACAAGGCCCTTCTCCGGTGCTGAAACCCTTACCTGACACCCTTAGGTATGAATTTCTTGGTCCTAACTCTATTTTTCCTGTAATTATAAATGCTTCATTGAACCCACAGGAAGTAGATAGGCTAGTAGATGTCCTCCGCACTCATAGGAAGGCCATTGGCTATTCTCTAGAGGACATAAAAGGTATTTTACGCATTACTTGTATGCATAGAATTCTGTTGGAAGATGATCACAGGGCAACATTTGAGCATCAAAGGAAGCTTAACCCCAACATGAAGGAGGTTGTCAAGAAGGAAATCGATCGCATGCTGGATGCATGAATCATTTATCCAATCTCCGACAGCAAGTGGGTTAGCCCTGTTCATGTTGTTCCTAAAAAGGGTGGAATGACCGTCGATGAGAATGAGAAGGGAGAGCTTGTTCCTAAAAGGATCACTACCAGCTGACGGATGTGCATAGACTCACAGAAAGCTCAACACCGCCACTAGGAAGGATCATTTTCCACTCCCCTTCATTGACCAGGTACTCGAAAGGTTAGCTGAACATGATTACTTTTGTTACCTGGATGTATATTCTGGCTTGTGGCAGGTTCCCATTCATCCTGATGATCAAGAGAAGACCACCTTCACTTGCCCCTATGGAACCTTCGCATATAGGAGGATGCCCTTTGGCCTTTGCAACGCCCCTGCTACTTTTCAGAGGTGCATGATGGCCATCTTCTCCGACATGATTGAGGACATAGTGGAGGTATTCATGGATGATTTCTCAGTTTATGGCACTACTTTCGATATTTGTCTCTCTAACCTACGCAGGGTACTCAAGCGCTGTGAAGAGACAAATTTGGTTCTTAACTCGGAAAATGCCACTTTATGGTAAAAGAAGGGATCGTGCTAGGCTACAAGGTGTCTAACAAAGGAATTGAGGTGGACAGAGCCAAAATAGAGCTAGTGGAGAAATTGCCCCCTCCTTCTTCCATTAAAGAGATAAGGAGTTTTCTTGGTCATGCTGGTTTTTATAGAAGATTCATTCAAGATTTTTCTAAAATTGCCAAACCATTAACTAACCTGCTTATGAAGGATGTTAAGTTTGTGTTTTCTAGTGAATGTCTTGAGGCCTTCAACAGGTTAAAAGAAGCTCTTATCTCAGCTCCAATCATTCAATCACCGGATTGGTCACTACCGCTTGAGATCATGTGTGATGCCAGCGATTATGCTGTGGGAGCAGTTCTAGGACAACGGAAGGACAAGAAACTGCATGCCATCTACTATGCAAGCAAAAATATGGATGTGGTTCAGGTTAAGTACACCACAACAGAGAAGGAATTTTTGGCTGTGGTTTTTGCTTTTGAAAAATTTCGTTCCTATCTTGTTGGTTCTAAAATTATTGTCCATACTGACCATGCTGCTCTTCGATATTTAATGACAAAGAAGGATGCAAAACCAAGGATGCTACGATGGGTGCTCTTACTTCAAGAATTTGATGTTGAGCTAAGGGACAAGAAGGGCATAGAGAATTCCGTCGCCGATCACCTATCCAGGCTCCCCAAAGACCTGCTAGAGGAAGCCCAGGACGCCACACCAATCGACGACTCTCGCCCAGACGAGCACCTAATACAGACTGACGTTGTCTTCCTCGACATCGACGAAACCTCCTCGATCTCGACCAAAACAGGTGAGTTATCCGGTGATCATTCTTCTTTGCATGGTTTGGGAATTGAGGTGGACAGAGCCAAAATAGAGCTAGTGGAGAAATTGCCCCCTCCTTCTTCCATTAAAGAGATAAGGAGTTTTCTTGGTCATGCTGGTTTTTATAGATGATTCATTCAAGATTTTTCTAAAATTGCCAAACCATTAACTAACCTGCTTATGAAGGATGTTAAGTTTGTGTTTTCTAGTGAATGTCTTGAGGCCTTCAACAGGTTAAAAGAAGCTCTTATCTCAGCTCCAATCATTCAATCACCGGATTGGTCACTACCGCTTGAGATCATGTGTGATGCCAGCGATTATGCTGTGGGAGCAGTTCTAGGACAACAGAAGGACAAGAAACTGCATGCCATCTACTATGCAAGCAAAAATATGGATGTGGTTCAGGTTAAGTACACCACAACAGAGAAGGAATTTTTGGCTGTGGTTTTTGCTTTTGAAAAATTTCGTTCCTATCTTGTTGGTTCTAAAATTATTGTCCATACTGACCATGCTACTCTTCGATATTTAATGACAAAGAAGGATGCAAAACCAAGGATGCTACGATGGGTGCTCTTACTTCAAGAATTTGATGTTGAGCTAAGGGACAAGAAGGGCATAGAGAATTCCGTCGCCGATCACCTATCCAGGCTCCCCAAAGACCTGCTAGAGGAAGCCCAGGACGCCACACCAATCGACGACTCTCGCCCAGACGAGCACCTAATACAGACTGACGTTGTCTTCCTCGACATCGACGAAACCTCCTCGATCTCGACCAAAACAGGTGAGTTATCCGGTGATCATTCTTCTTTGCATGGTTTGGAGCTGCAGGGCTATTCGATCTCGAGCACACCTTCATCGAGATCGACAAGGGCCAATGTCGAGGAGCACCAGGAACCAAGCACAACACAAGTAGACACCACAGTTGTACTTGAGATCGACGAACCCTCAACGAGATCGAGTACGGTCGACCACCAAAAGCCGTTCCTATCACCAGTCGACACTGCAGCCTCCTCTATATCGAGTAGCTCTTCTCGATATCGACTAGCTCCAGGTGAGATTTCAGGTGAGGTTCTTCGATTAGATTTCGGTGACGATTTCTTCTTTACACCTCCTACGAGTCCTATTCATGATATATATACTATAAAAGGACCAAAGGTACCCTGGTATGCGGATTTTGCTAACTACCTTGTAGGAAATGAGATTCCGTCAGGATATCTCACAGGGAAAGAAGAAATTCCTCCACGACGTCAAAAAATACTATTGGGATGATCCTTACCTATTCAAACAAGGGAAGGACCATATTTTCAGACGTTGTATTCCGGAGGAGGAGGTGGAAAGTGTCATTCGCCATTGCCATACTCTTCCTACAGGCGGACATGCCAAAGGCTTCAAAACTGCATCTAAGGTACTTCAATGTGGTTTTTACTGGCCTAATCTTTTCAGGGATGTGCAGGCTTATGTCACTGCATGTGATGAGTGCCAAAGATCAGGCAACATTACTTGGAGGAATGAGACACCACTCACAGGAATTTTGGAGGTCGAGCTATTTGATGTATGGGGAATTGACGTCATGGGACTATTCCCTACTTTAGGACCTTACAAATACATCCTTGTGGCGGTTGACTATGTCTCTAAATGGGTTGAGGCCGTTGCAACTAGGACCAACGACGCGAAGGTAGTTTCAAAGTTTGTTAAAACTAACATATTTCCTCGCTATGGTGTTCCTAGAGTTCTTATTTCAGATGGTGGCTCACATTTCATCGAGAGAGGATTTGAGGCTCTTTTGGCTAAGTATGGGGTGACGCACAGGGTGGCAACACCTTATCATCCTCAAACTAGTGGTCAAGTAGAAGTCTCTAATCGTCAAATAAAGACCATCTTGGAGAAAACAGTCTCTCGCTCTAGAAAGGATTGATCATCTAAGCTTGATGATGCGCTATGGGCTTATAGGACAGCTTACAAAACACCGCTGAGAACAACTACTTACAACTTGGTTTATGGCAAGTCTTGCCATTTACCTGTCGAACTGGAGCATAAGGCAATGTGGGCTCTCAAGGAGCTCAACATGGATCTCGATGAGGCAGGTAAGAAACGCTTTATTGATTTACAGCAGTTAGAGGAGTTAAGATTGAAAGCCTATGAGAATGCTGAGATCAACAAGGAGCGCGCACAAAGAGATGACACGATAAGAAACTGGTGCCAAAAACATATGAGGTAGGTGACAAAGTGCTTTTATATAATTCTAGACTGCGTCTATTTCCAGGAAAGCTAAGGACAAGATGGAGTGGACCTTTCTTGGTTCACCACATATACCCTCATGGAGCAGTAGAGTTAATTGGCACCGACGACACCACCTTTAAAGTAAATGGGCACAGGGTCAAGAAATACTATGACAAAGAAGACCCGAAAGAGGAGATTCGCGCCACTCTGGCGTTAGTCAAAGCCTAAAACAGGGAAGTAGGTCGAGCTAACGACTTAAACCTTAGCGCTTACTGGAGGCAACCCGCTTTTCTTACTCTTTCCTATTTTTCTTTATTTTCTTTTATATTTTCATTTTCTTAAAACTCGTGCATAATCTCTTCGCATTATTACATTCAGGCATTCAAGAGGGATCTATATCAATCAGGTTCGTCTAAATTGAGTAAGCTACACAGGTAAGTGGGAGGTTTCAGGTAAGTTTTCTTTCTAAAATAAAAAAATTAAAAAAAAATAATAATAATAATAATAAAAATATATAGGTAATGTTTTTCAGATTTTCTAGATTTTTGTTTTAATTTTCGGAAATCCTATTTACTTTTTACTTTTTTTTCGGAATATTTTTATATATATAAAAACCCCTTACCTTGTTGGAGCCTTCCCCTTCCTTCCGCTTACCCGACCTCGACAAAAATAACCTAGCCGACACGGCCTCCATCTTCACCTTCCTCCTCTCGCTCCCCTCCTCCTTGAGCTCTCGATGTCCGCAGTTTATCCTCGAGTCCAGATACGAGTCCACTAAGCCGAGACCGAGCGCCCACCAGCACCGCCAACTCCTGTCTCCACCTTTGCCAAAGTTCCCTCCATTTTTCCCGATCCAAGCCGAATCCAAACCTCCAGCTTCCCAGATCTCCCTCGCCAACCCTCACCCAAGCCCAGATCCGGCCACCTCCCTCCCTTTCCGACCCACTGAGCCCACCGCCGAGCCGGATCCACCACCCTTGAACACCACCGCGCCCAGATCTGAAACCCAGCACCACCACCAAGCTCTCTTTGCGAAATTCCGAGAATAGCCCCCCTAATTTTACTCTAATTACAGTTTCTACCCTCTATTTTGATTCAAGGTATGACTTCTCCCTCTTTTCTCTCTAAAATTCAGATTCATATATTTTTTAGAACCTAGGTAGAGATTGGATCTTGAGTTATGTGTTGAATGTTTAGGGTTTGAAATTGGTGTGGAAATTTGTTATTCATGATTAGGGTGAGCTATTTTTGGTAATATCTATTTTTGGTGGGCTGATTTTATATATGATTATATATGTTTCTATACTTAGTTCATTTATATTATCAAAAGGAATTTATGAAATTTATAGACCAATAACATGATATAAATGGAAATTTCATGAATTTTGTGTTTTTTTTTCATATATATGTCACTGTTTCTTTATATGAATAATTTAATTATTTGATAATATAGACTTCCATATACTTATTTGGTACATTTTTAGGATAGTTCATGAACTAAGTATGAGGTTATTTTATTTGAAGTGGTTATCTTATAAGGGGTATTTATATATTGCAGGAATGGATCTCTTACAGATTCACGACGAGGACAAGTTAGCACTGGCTTGGGATATTGCAGCACTGGTTGAAAATGCCCGTTGGCACGACCGACCTTCCATGGAACAGCTTGGCATGCAGTACTGGCTGGACCAGGCGTTTGGGTTGATTGAGGCAGATCGCCTATTAGCGCCTTTAGACTACCATTACCCAGTACTGACAGGGGAGTTTTTGGCCACTCTCCGACGGGTACCTGACTCACCTGCCTCAGAGCAGAGAGTCCACTTTCAGCTGGGCAACGTCCCCTGCACATGCACTTTACACCAGATCAGCGATGCCTTTTCTTTTGTCCCCACTACTGCACCATTCCACGTCCGCGACACAACAGAGATGTGGCGCTACTTGACTGGGATCCTACACCCGACTAGGGAGACCACCCGCTCCTCCTGCATCGCCAACCCACTCCAGCCGGAGCTCGAGTGCCTCAGACGGATGCTATTCCAGTCTGACCCATTACCACTCGCCCACGCATGGCTCCAGCACTGCATTTCCTGCCAGAGAGACCTTACAGGAGGCATCTATGATGGGTGCATCGTGGCTATTATGGCTCACCACCTGGGTGTCCCAGTCGCGGCCTACACTTCATGGCCAGTGATGAGGATCGACATCGGGTCCCTACAGAGGGGACGTATCATAGCTCGCCGCAACAACACTTGGGTCCACTACACCCACAACACAACTATTCGGCAGGAGCTGATGAACCCTTACAAATTTCGCAACTGGTACACCACCGGGACAGGGGTGGAGTATCACCCCACCATTGACCCGACTGCCGACCCGACACTGAGGGATGAGCCTATTTACACAGCAGATATGGACGAGGATGACGACGACGATGAGGCAGACAATGTCCATGCCTCCCACCACTCTCAGCACTCCCATTATCCTTCCCAGTCCCCACAACAGCTCCATTCCCAACCCTCCTATCACTCCCAGCGGCAGCATCATTCTGGCGGACCATCTGATACAGTGTTCGCAGAGTTGGCATTCCTCCGGGAACAGATGACCAACCTATCACTGAGCCATGACGCGATGAGGACAGAAATGAGAGAGAGCCATGACGCAATAAGGACAGGAATGAGGGAGCACTTTAACAGACTGGAACAACGGGCCTGGCCATACCCACATCAGTATTTCCAACAAGGGCCCAACTATCAGCATGGCGGTCCTTCACAGCAGCAGCCTGGTAGCTCTTCCCACGGAGGAGCTTCTGACTATCAGGCTGGCCCTCAGTTTCAACACTATGGTCCACCACCAGATCCCCACCAGTGACACCTCTGTGAGTCTCTTTTTCCCTCCCTTTGATTTTCTTTATTTAACAGTGAGAACACTGTATATTTTAAGTATGGGGTGGGAGAAAGGAATGTACAGGGGACTTTTATGTGGTTATATGCTGCTAGTATTTTATGTGTATCTGTTAAATTCTTGTTTCATGGTTTGTAATAAATTTCTAGGACATGGCACAACTTTGGTATTAAAGTTATTAGTTGCATTTTATTTGTTCCTTTTTATATGTTTAAAGTTTTATGCATACTTTAGTCTTGTCTTTTGAATTACATAAAAAAAAATAATAAAAAAAGAAAATGTCGAAAAATGAAAAAAAAATGAATGTTTAAATTTTTGCATTATTTTAGTTTTATACCCTAACTTAGATGTCCTATGATGATAAATAATGACTGACTTGATCATATAAACCCTATGGCGTATTTGGAAGGTTTAGCCTAAGTCCTCAAAATGGTTTTTATGTGGATTGTGAACTTGTGATGAAATTGAGCATATATGATCCTAAGCTAAAGGTTAAAATCCAACAAAAATTGTCCCAGTGAGAATGTTTGGCCTTATAGGGAGAACATTAAAAATCCCTCTGCCTTCTTGAGTGTAGTTGCTCTTCCTATGCATCTCTAAATGTTGTGATAGTTATTCAAAGCCAATACATTTATATGTTTATGTTGATAAGAATTAAATGATGGAGGCACCTTTTAAGCCAATTTTATCCTCTCTTTACCTACCCTGCATTATCCCTACTTGAAGCCAGAACATTAGCCTGAGACTTTTATTGTGAACTCCACAAAAATATCCTTATCCAAATTGAGCCTGACCCCCATTTGGGAATTAAACTTAGAGTTGGTTGGAATAATGGTTTGTCGAAAGAATGAGCTTATGTTGCATTTCAAGTAGGAAGGATTGCTGAAATTATTGAGATATGAGTTGGTTTTACATTTTTATCTTGCTATGCATACTATGTAAAAGGATTTTTGGCTCACTTTATAAATGCACCATTAGTTTATTTTATTTTAAAAAAAATATCGAAAAAAAAAGAGAAAAGCAAAAGAAAAAAAAAGGGAGAAATATAGTTTGCAATTGTAAATAAAGTGCATGAGCCAAATTTACCTTATTTCTTTCATTATTTGCAAGATACATACTTTGGAGAGGTTGAGAAAGTTTGAAAGGTTACATACTTCATTGAGATAAATTGAAGAGTTTGGTGGATGCATTTGATTGAGAAGTTATGGTTTGGTTGTGTTGGAGATTTAGGAGTCTTGATTCCCGAATTTTATTAAGCACCACATGGCCAAATAATTCCATTCCTTATTATTTCGTACCAAGCCCCATTACAACCCCGCCGAATAGAATCTTCTTTGAAGACTTCTATTGAGGGAAGTTCTCATGATATTTCTTGTTGCATTTTATTAATTGGTTGCGAAGTGGATTTATGTTTAAATTGCAATATTTATGAGATTGTGTATGGAATTGAGTTGAGAGTCGATATACATAGCCTAAACACATTGAGAGCTGAGTGTAAACACATTATTCCTGTGAGGTTGGATTTATATTGCCTATGTCTATGGATCGCTCATATATGTGTGCTGACGTTAAATTCACTTGTCTTACATTGCTACTGCTTGAGATGTTGCTTTTGACAAAGGCGAAGACTTGAAGGATGTGTTGTGGGTCTTGGTTATTGTTTGGTTATTTCTTGAGGACAAGCAAGTCTAAGTATGGGGTGATTTGATGTCTCCAAAGTAGTCATGTCTTAATGCATATTTTAGTTCCATATTCTTTACATTTTGCATATTTCGGGTTGGGAATATGTCGAATTTATGCAGTATATGCTTATTTGTCAGAAATGGAGATCTACATAAGTTTCTGTTTAATATTGTAGAATATGGAAACATTTCGGGAGAAAACCAAGAAGCAGGAACCGGAGCCCAAAGCTACTCGACATCGACTAGCCTTAGTCGATCTCGACAAGCCATGTCTAGACACCTGCGAGGATCGAGGAGCCTATGTCGAGAAGCTAAAGACGAAGAACCCGACTTCTGCACCTTTGTCGAGATCGAGTTAGGCTACTCGAGATCGACAAGACCTCGGAGACAACCCGGAGTCGAGGAGAGCATGCCGAGGAGAGATCGACCAACCATGCTCGGACATCCTTACTCGATGTGGACAAGAGGTACTCGAGGTCGACAAAGCCGAGGAGCCATGACCGAGCACATCGAGAAGACTTGCCCGACCAGCCCAGCGAGACCTAGTCAACGAGCCTCTCTACTCGATGTCGACAAGGGGTCCTCGAGATCGACGAACGCCAGGAGTCATGTCCGAGCCTGTCGAGAACCACCTAGCCGAGACGTCGAGCCAGCCAGTCGACCAACAATTCTACTCGATCTCGACTAGCCTTACTCGAGATCGAGGAGGACTACAGAAACCGCGTAACACGTTTTTGGGAGTTCTACTCGGATTGGGATTCCTTGGTGATACGTACTCGACTCGGTAGAGAGAGTACAACGCCCAATCGTCCGGTTGTCAAATGTATAAGTCGGTCAATCACCCGGTCTCGGAGGTAGGCTCAGTCTCGGTGACAACTTAATTAATGTGGCTAATCAAGTTTCACTTAGTGCGGCTCGGCCTTGCATTAATCAAACCACCAAATTCACAAGGAGTTCGGTTGACTTCCGAATTCAATGAATGACGGCGCACTTACGTACTTTCAATTCCAATTGCAAATAGACAGCCGATGTGGACTTTGATTCAAATATATATATATAGCTATATAGCGATAGCAATTGCCGATTTCCCAAGTTAATTAGCAAGTGCTAATTACCTTATGTATTAAAGCGCAGATCTCCTCCACACAACTGTGTAGCGACGATGAAAGCGGAGGGCAGAAGCGGAGCGGTGAAAATGTCGGAGCAAGGTGAATCTCTTCCAAACGAGGACGAGACTCCGATCTTCAATCAATTCCAGCGAGAACCTTTGATTGAAGATCCAACTGAATTCAGCAGTAAATTAAGTAACAAGAGAAATTAGGGTTTGACGTCGGGAGGAAAGGGGGAGTCTCAACTCAACGCTCTGCAATCCTCTAATTTTGACGTAAAAATAAACATTAACCCTAACAGAGTATTTAAAGAAAAATACTAATAACCCTAATTAATTAACTAATGAACCTAATTAACTAACGGGCTGCACTTACTATGTAAAGTAAGTCCACACCATTATTAATAAATAATGCTAAAAATAGAAATGAGTCTTAATAATAAATAGTTTATGTGAACGACGTCGGAAAGATATCCGACGGAGGCTAAGACGCATCACACGGAGTGTCGGCGACAGATACTAATAAGCTCAATGATGGTGGTTGCTCCGGTTTAGAAGCGAAGCCTCGAGTGATAATGGACGCGGTAGTTCTTGCGATCGCCTTGGCTCTCGCTCTAGTCATTGGCCCGTCAGAACGGACACTCATGGCTTCCTCCTCTTCGTGTACGGTCAATGAGGGAGGTTGGGACATATCATCCTCCCCCCCTTGAGAGGGAAGCGTCCCCGCTTCCTCATCCAAGTACTCAGGATCCTCATATGGCGACAAGTCGGAGACGTTGAATGTAGCATGGACTCCGTAAGAATCTGGCAACTCTAGCTTGTAGGCATTGTCACCAATGGCCTGAATAACTCTAAAGGGGCCGTCGCCTCTGTTGGACAGCTTCGACTTCCTCTTCGATGGGAAACGATCCTTCCTCAAGTGTAACCACACAAGATCACCAGGCTTGAACAACATCTTCCTGCGGCCTTTACTCCGTTGAGTCTCAATCTGTGTAGCATGGCGTTCCAGCTGTAGCCGTGTCCTCTAATGGAGTTCCTTGATCATCTGAGCGCGATTTCCAGCTTGCAAGTGGTCATCCTTCAATGGCTTAGGCGTCAAGTCCAATGGTGTCAATGGATTCCTGCCGTAGACGACCTCAAAAGGAGACAAATTGGTTGCTGAGTGCCTGCACCTGTTATAACAAAACTCCACGGTAGAAAGTAAGTCCTCCCAACGCCTGGAGTTGGCGTTGAGCATGGTCCGAAGTAAAGCTCCCAATGTCCTATTGGTCACTTCTGTTTGGCCATCCGTTTGGGGATGATAGCTGGTTGAAAACAAGAGTTTTGTACCAAGCTTTCCCCATAGAGTCCTCCAAAATTGTCCAACAAATTTAGAGTCTCTATCAGAGACGATGGTATGCGGTATCCCATGAAGACGAACGACATTGTCAAAGAATAGAGTCGCAATCTCAGAGGCACTATTTGTGGTCTTACAAGCCACAAAGTGGGCCATCTTTGAAAACTTATCAACAATGACAAATATCGCATCTCGTCCCCTGCGAGACATCGGCAAACCAACGACAAAGTCCATAGACAAGTCCTCCCACGGGCCTGATGGAATAGGCAATGGCTGGTAAAGGCCATGTGGCTGAGAACTTGCCTTGGCACGGTGACAGGTGACGCAAGCTCGAACGTAGCGCGTTACTTGTCGTGCCATATGGGGCCAAAAGAAGTGCTCACGTAGAACACCAAGAGTCTTGGAAACACCAAAATGACCTCGGCCATCATGTGCTTCCCGGACCAAGAGTAAGCGAATAGAACATGATGGAATGTATAACTTACCAGCCTTAAACAAAAAACCATCATGCAAATAGAAACTAGCATGCTCCCTATTACTCAAGCAAATGTCTAGAATGGGCTTAAAAAATTCATCAGAAACATATAAATCACGAATTAAGCCAAATCCTAACACACGTGACTGAACAGAAGTAATGAGAACATACCTCCTAGACAACGCATCAGCAACAACATTGTCTTTACCTTTCTTGTGTTGGACGACATAAGGAAAGGTCTCTAGAAATTCCACCCAGCGAGCATGGTCACTGTGGATCACAAACTCACGTGGCCAGAGGTAGTGTTGCCACGTTTTCAGCACTCGGATCAGGGCATACAACTCCTTGTTATATGTGGAGTAATTCAGCTGTGCACCTGTCAACTTCTCAGAAAAATATGCAATAGGTTGTCGACCTTGGTGTAAAACACCTCCAATGCCTATGTTAGAAGCATCAACCTCTATCTCAAAAGTCCTAGAAAAATCAGGCAATTGCAGCAAAGGTGCATTACACAAAGCATATTTCAACCTATTAAAAGCAGTATCTAATTTTGGGTTCCATTCAACAACAGCATTACGTTTTGTTAAAGCATGCAAAGGGGCTGCAATAGTAGAAAAATCCTTAACAAAACGCCTATAAAAACAAGCTAACCCAAGGAAAGATCGAACCTGTGTGGCCGTAGTAGGCTGAGGCCACTCACGAATAGCAGCAACCTTCGACTGGTCCATGTGTAAACCCTCTTTGGAGACTACAAACCCCAAGAAGATAGTGGACGGAGCACAGAAGCTACATTTGGCCAGATTGCCATATAGCTGCTCTTGTCGAAGTCTCTCTAACACCAGCCTGAGATGCTCAGTATGATCTGCAAGATTGGGTGAGTATACAAGAATATCATCAAAATAAACCACAAGAAACTTACCCAAATAGTCTCTGAAGACGTGATTCATCAGTCTTATAAAGGTTGAGGGGGCATTGGTGAGACCAAATGGCATGACAAGCCACTCATAGAGTCCATACTTGGTCTTGAATGCCGTCTTCCACTCATCACCTTCCTGCATCCTGATCTGATGGTATCCGCTTCGCAGATCTATCTTAGTGAAGACGCATGCACCATATAGCTCATCCAGCATGTCATCTAATCTAGGAATGGGATGCCTGTACTTCACTGTAATCTGATTGATGGCTCGACAGTCGACGCACATACGCCAAGAACCATCCTTCTTAGGCACCAGGATGACCGGGACTGCGCAAGGGCTTAGGAATTCCCTCACATGGCCACGATCCAGCAAATCCTGAACCTGCCGTTGAAGCTCTTTAGTTTCCTCTGGACCAGCCTTGTAAGCAGGGCGATTAGACAAGCTAGCTCGAGGCACCAAATCAATTTGATGCTCTATCCCTCGAAGTGGTGGTAGACCTAAAGGGAGCTCATCAGGGAAGACATCAGCATAGTCTTCTAGCAGCTTTGCAATAGCCGGTGGCAAAGCAGTATCCCCGGCATTGCTCTCCTGAAACGGCTGTGGAATCAGCAAGAAACAAGGCGCCTTTCCCCGTAGAGGTGCCGTGATAGTGGAGGGTCTGGCAAGCATCAGACGTGGTTCCACTTTTCCTTGAAGTCCTGTAGGCGGCGGTGGTGTAGGGGGATAACTAGACGCCGCTGCAGCTCTATCTCGCTCTACCTGGTCCTGTAAAATCTCACTCGGGGAAAGTGGTAAGAGCTTGACGCGCTTCCCGTGGTAATTGAACACATAAGTGTTCAGAAAACCATCGTGAAGAACACGTCTTTCGAACTGCCATGGACGTCCTAACAACAAGTGGGTGTCGTCCATAACAGCGACATCACAAACAACAGTGTCCTTGTAAGGACCAATAGCAAATGAAATAGAACACTGTTCAGCAATAGGGGTACCTTGTTGAGATGATAACCATTGAAGACCATAAGGTTGAGGATGTTGCGTTGTAGGGATCTTTAGGTGATCAACAACCTTTCTGCCGACAAGGTTGCTGCAGCTACCACTATCAATAATCACAGACAACGCAAGAGACTCAACCAAGCATCTCGTGTGGAATAAGTTTTCCCTTTGAGACTCAGGATTGACCTCTTTCACTGTAAGCACCTTTCGATTTACTAATGACAACATGGTGCCTTCATGAGTAGCTGGAGCATAACAAGCTTCTTCTTCCTCAACATGATCTTGGCTATCATCCGCGACGAGCTCAGGTTGCTCATCGTCATCCAAAGAAGCATAACCCACCTGGTCTATAAACATTACCCTTTTAGCATTAGGGCAATCTCTCTTCCAGTGTCCCTTGCTTCCACATCTGAAGCATTCTGCATCTTTAGACCTATCAGACGCGGAGGGAGCTGTGTTCTTGGCTAACGGCTGGCGAGGAACAGCTGCACTAGCTTTCTGAGGAGTCGATCTAGTGTTGGAACCTATTCCTGCACTCGGCTGACGCACATTAGAACTAATAAATTGACCAGAGCTAGAAGCATACCTGGCAGCAGTTGCTGCTTTTCGTTTCACCTGATTGTAAATCTGCATGGCTGTGTGGGTTAAGGTATTCATGTCGTGAATTGGAAGGATTTCCAATTGATCACGAATATTAGCATTTAACCCAGTCAAGAACCTCGTTCTCAAGGTAGAAGGACTCACTGAAATGTTAGCTTTGTAATACATATCCTCAAGCTTAGAAAAGAACTCTAAAGGAGTAAGGTTACCTTGAGAAGCCGTAGCTATCTGAAATCTCATCTGGTCTCTGTAGTTCTGAGGAACATACTTCTGCGTCATCACATAAGCTAGTTGATTCCATGCAGTAACTGGTGGCTTGTTCCTTCGTAAGCGGTCATCAACAAAGCGATGCCACCATACTCTCGCTGCTCCTCTAAAGTGCAAAGTAGAAGCTTGCACTTTCTCATTGTCAAGTATCCGACAGTAGCGAAGAGTGTACTCTGTAGCCTGTAACCACTCTAGAAAAACAGCAGGATCATATTCACCCAAAAATTCATCAATTTTAACCTTTACCTCATGGCGAGCGCGAGGTGCTTCGCCTACATGATGGCGATGCCCGCCGAAATTGGGTGATGGAGAACGCTGGTGTGGTGCACGATGGCGACGCCACGGGGGACGACGATGTTGGCGGTGAGGAGGCGTGGCATCATGAATAGGCTGGCGACGATCGTCTCTGTGGTTAGGACGATGGTCCCTGGAGTGATGGTCAACTCCGTGTCCATGGAAGCGATCATCAACATCAAATGGTTCCGCATTCGGTATCTAATCAGCTGGGTTGTGCTGCAACTCATAAGGGTCACCTAAAGGAGGAAATTGATGAGGCTTAATCATACCTTGGTGAGGGAGCTCCTCAGCGTCATACTCCTCAAAGTCATCATAGTGGGGTGTCTGGGAGTAGTAACCAGCTTGGCCTGGCCTTGGAGTACGAGATAATGGATGATGTTGGCGTGTATCATACTCCGAAGGCAGGTCGTCATAGTGAGCAGGGCGCCTGGTACGGCGATGGGGAGCATCTCTAGGCGAGGAATGACGGTTTCGGCCACCAGTGTGTGGCGTCCGTGGCTCATAGCGATCCGAGAAATGGATGGGACGCTGCTGACGTCGTCCTGAGTCATATTCATCGTCATCGGATGGATCATCAAAGACAGGATTGTCTCTGTGAGTGTAACCAGGAGTAGCTGAATGCAGAATCTGGTGACTCTCAATGGTGTTGTGCATGCGCTGAAATTGAGCCTTGGATGTCGAAGGAGGAACTGTACCCTTACCCTTGTCAATGACAGGGTTAGCGTCACCCTGTCCACCTGGCTGCTGAAAAGTGCCATGAGAGGCATCTAATTTGGCTTGCAACTCAGTGACAAGCTGTCGCAGGGTCTGGATCTCACTTTGCTCTTGGGTCAACTGCGTCTGCTGAGGTGTGTCTTCGGTGACTCTAGGGAGAACAGTGGTGTTCCCCTGTCTATTGTCACCTCCATTACCATCTCCCTTCACTGGGGTGTTGATATCACCTATGACAATACTGGACATGGCGAGTAAAATGCACAAAAGAAAGCAACAAGCACAGATATGCCAACGAACTTAATTGTTCAACACCAAAAATCAGCTATTGGGCTATGCCATGAGGGCGGCTTAAGGCTGTAGGCGAAGATGGTGTTTATAGCAACTAGTCCGCAAACACTAACAAGAGCAAATCCCAAATCAAGCACAAATAGTGGCAATGAGAAGACGAAATGTGAAGTAGAGATGAGAGACAGCAGAAGTGAACACGGTCCTGGGTTACCTTATTTTGGCTATGCCGAACCAAAGGTCCTGGGTTACCTTATTTTGGCTATGCCGAACCAAAAAGGTGAACGATTACCTTATTTTGGCTGTGCGTCACTAAAATGCAAATTTTTTTGTTTTTTTTTGTTTTTGAAGGTGTTCTTCGAATCACCAAATTTGAGTTTTTATTTTTTATTTTTTAATGAGGTGTTCTTCGAATCACCAAACTTAGCACTGCAAGAAAGCAAATGATGCAAAACAACTAAAAAAGCAATGGTGTATAGAAAAAATTCAATGCACGTTCAGAACAAGCAACAAGCTAATGCAACGAAACTAATCACTTCACACCACACAAATCGCAGGGTAAAAAAAATTTCGGCCAAGTTGATCAACTTGTAGAAACCGATTAAGGACAATTTTTGCAAAACAAATAAGGATTAAGGGGATGATGAACAATTGAAGATCGAAGGACTTACAAAACCGGCTTGGCTCTTATACCAGTTGATACGTACTCGACTCAGTAGAGAGAGTACAACGCCCAATCGTCCGATTGTCAAATGTATAAGTCGGTCAATCACCCGGTCTCGGAGGTAGGCTCAGTCTCGGTGACAACTTAATTAATGTGGCTAATCAAGTTTCACTTAGTGCGGCTCGGCCTTGCATTAATCAAACCACCAAATTCACAAGGAGTTCGGTTGACTTCCGAATTCAATGAATGACGGCGCACTTACGTACTTTCAATTCCAATTGCAAATAGACAGCTGATGTGGACTTTGATTCAAATATATATATATATAGCTATATAGCGATAGCAATTGCCGATTTCCCAAGTTAATTAGCAAGTGCTAATTACCTTATGTATTAAAGCGCAGATCTCCTCCACACAACTGTGCAGCGACGATGAAAGCGGAGGGCAGAAGCGGAGCGGTGAAAATGTCGGAGCAAGGTGAATCTCTTCCAAACGAGGACGAGACTCCGATCTTCAATCAATTCCAGCGAGAACCTTTGATTGAAGATCCAATTGAATTCAGCAGTAAATTAAGTAACAAGAGAAATTAGGGTTTGACGTCGGGAGGAAAGGGGGAGCCTCAACTCAACGCTCTGCAATCCTCTAATTTTGACGTAAAAATAAACATTAACCCTAACAGAGTATTTAAAGGAAAATACTAATAACCCTAATTAATTAACTAATGAACCTAATTAACTAACGGGCTGGACTTACTATGTAAAGTAAGTCCACACCATTATTAATAAATAATGCTAAAAATAGAAATGAGTCTTAATAATAAATAGTTTATGTGAACGACGTCGGAAAGGTATCCGACGGAGGCTAAGACGCATCACACGGAGTGTCGGCGACAGATACTAATAAGCTCAATGATGGTGGTTGCTCCGGTTTAGAAGCGAAGCCTCGAGTGATAATGGACGCGGTAGCTCTTGCGATCGCCTTGGCTCTCGCTCTAGTCATTGGTCCGTCAGAACGGACACTCATGGCTTCCTCCTCTTCGTGTACGGTCAATGAGGGAGGTTGGGACATATCACTTGGGCTCGAAAATTGCCAAGTTCTATCCGATCTATCAACATCTATCATGGAAGGAGAAGATTTATCCACTTGAGACACTTTAGATATTATTTCTCTTATTTAGATTTAATTATGTTATTCCTTTCATTTATCTTTTAAAGTTTTAGATATAATATTAGATATAGATAGATGATTCTATCCTTGAGTAGCAAGGTTTAGAAGCCTATAAATAAAGCCCTTGGGGCTGATTTCTAGTCATTCAATTCCAGAGAGAAGTAAGTAGGAGAAGTAGGGAGAGAGAGTGAGCGGCCGATTGGAGTTGTGAAGCGAGAGCGGAATTGGCTTAAAGCGGTTGTAAACTTTGGTTTATTTTAATGCAATTAGTTATTTCCTTTCAATCAATGATGTCTGAGGTTGCGATGAAGCGCGAGTAGTCCACCCACTTCTAGGGTTGGGGCGAGCCCGACGATAGCCCTGCGTGTTTGAGGTAAAGATCCGACCTTTATCATGTTTTGAGCATCTACTACTTGTTTATGTGTTTATTACCCATCTAATTGAGATCCATGCTAACAACTTGGATTGTAAACATAAAATTAGTAGAGACAATTAGGGTTTCTTGAAAGAGTTGTCTAATTGTTGGAAAAGGCGAAAGCTTGTCCTTTGATGCAATTCACATGATTATCTGTTTATCTCTGCTTTATGCATGCTTGGTTATCGTTGTTGCAAACCCCAATCTTAGAAGTCCTTTTACATTAAGTTTAGTTCGAAACCCCAATCGTCGATATCGAGTACTGATTCTCGATCTAGCATCGTTGTAGCTTCTGTGTGCAGGTACTCGACAAAGCCCAACTCGACGTCGACAAAGCCTACTCGATATCGAGTACCCTCTGGTCGAGATCGACTACAACCTGTGCTTGCTGCTGCGCTATGCTCGATTGTCCGATCTTTTGTCGAGTTGCTGTACTCGAGATCTAGGACCCTATTTTCGGCTTCTGTGAGATTTCTTCGCTGCCTAGGATTCGCTGACACGCTTCCTCGTGGATCGATCCTGACTTCCCACTGCTGCATCGGGAGGAAGTCTTGTAATTTTTTGCAAGGGACGGAATCTGGTTTGCCTTAGTTTATTTACATTCTATTTTGCATACTCGATTTCCTCCAACAACAATATTCAAAAACCATACATAGATAATATATATAAGATAATAAATAAAATACATAAAATATAGGTTTTGAATTTCATCAATACATCTTTAGCTTCAAGACCTTTGACACAAGCTTTGTGTCAAAGCCTTTGAAACTATTTCCGATTTTCATCAAGGGAGTGGAGTTATCAATCTCCCCCTTGATGCAAGACAAAACATGTGCATCCCTGTAACTTAGTCAAGAAAATATATCATATAAAAAAACGGACGAAGTACCTGCAGGAGTTAGACATTTGGATCGTATAAGTTCAAAACCAATGATAAAAGCATCCAACAAAATAAGGTCAGTTCAAAGCAGTTTAAGGTCTAACGTCTAACCATCTCCCCCTTTTTGTCTTTTAACAAAGGGATGAGTATGAAAACAGTCACCAAAAGTTTTGAAAACAGGGCCAGCAGTGTTAGAGAGTTAGATCAAGAGTTAGGATAGGGGTTCAAGGTTCATCGTCTTGAGCACCATCCTTGATCAGCATCTTCAACTTGTTCAATAGCTTGGCCAACTGTCCCATCTCAAGCATCAACTCGTGGCGCAACTCCTTGACATCTAAGCGAACTTCCTCCAAACCCAACTCTAGGTTCTCCATGCGCTCATCGATGGCAGAGCTAGTGGGAATAGCTTCTGAGGAAGGAAAGGTAAGGCTCCAAGTCCCTTGAGGGGTCTGAGTTATGCCGATCTTCTCAAAGCTCTTGGAGTCAAATTTTCCCGTATGATGTTGTTGTTCTTCATTTTCAAAATCAATTTTAATAACTTTGAAGAAACGGGTCAAGAGGTTTGCGAATGGGAGGGGAGTTCATTTTCTTGCTTTTCGGGTGTGAGCAATGGATCCTAAAATGGTATTGGCCTTATGTGAGCCTAATTCGCCATGTTTTATAGTTAATTTTATATCGATTTCTGCATGCATTTTATACATTTGGGCTAGAATAGTACATAATCTATCTAGTTTATGCTTATTTGCCAAATTATGGAATCTACACCAATTTCTGTTTAATTTCGCAGAAATCGAAGCAATTTACAGCAATTCTGAGAAAGGAGGAAAAGCTCAGAGTCAACTACAGAAGTCCGAGGTCAAGGAGCAGTGGAACAAGAACAAATGAAGCGGGAAAGAAGGAAATCTACTCGACAACACATTGGTCGATATCGACTAAGCCTTGTCGATATCGAGTACATCAGTTGATTTCCACCCAGAAAGAGCCACAATCGACTAAGTCCAGAAAATTGGTCGATATCAAGTTGTTGTAATCGATATCGAGTTGCCCATGATCGAGCTGAAGACCCCGAAATCGACGAAGAAGATAGAGCTGAAAGCTGCAAGTCGATATCAAGTTAACTTACTCGATATCGAGTAATCATCAAGTCGATCGACATGCATCCTGGGAGCCGAGATCGAGCTGCTGAAGTGAAGATGAGGAAATTATGGTCAATATCGAGGAAGCTACTTGATATCGAGTTGACCAACAGTGACCGACATCGAGCTACCCGAGTCTTGTTAAGTTTCTATCCCGAATCCAATGGAGATATCCGCAAGAGCAAATTCTATCAAGATCTATCAAGTGCTATCATGAGGAAGAGATATTTACCCACAATTAGATATAATTCCTTTTAGATTTATTTATTTATTTCCATGTTTTAATCTTTAGATAAAAGATAGATAGATATAGATTTATATATAGTTTTCTTTCCTAATTAGAGAGGGAATGAAGCCTATAAATAAAGGCTATATGGATGATTTTTATTCATTCAATCATACAATTCAATTCTAGAGAAGGAGAAGAGGTAGTAAGTAGAGAGAGAGAGCTTGTGGCGAGAGCAAGGTGGAGAGGCGAGAGCGGATTTGGCTTGTTCGGTTGTAAGCTTTCTTTAGTTTTATTTTTAAGCAAAGTTATTTCCTTTTATTATTGATATCTTTATTCATGATGAAGAGCGAGTAGTCCACCCACTTCTTGGGTCGGGGTGAGCCCGACGGTTGCCATGTGAGGTGATGCGGTAAAGGTACAAGCTTTTGATGCAATTCGTCTTCTATCCCCCAAGAATGATTCTTTTGCGAAAGTTTAAGGTGATCCTTGTTTGTGTTGTTGAAGCGAAAGTGATCTTAATACAACTTGGGTTAATTATGTGGAAAGGGTTAGTAATAGTTAGGGTTTATGCGAAAGCCTCTATATTCCTATTTGTTAATAACGAAAGTTATTTGATGAAATGCATGATCTTTTATGCCTTTATGTGTTAGTTTGCATGGTTATCGTTGTGGTGTTGAAACCCTGATCTTGGCAGTCTTTAGTTTATTGAGTTAATTTCGTGTTTACATTCGTTTTCGTTCGAAAAGTTGCAATTTCTGTTTCTGAGTTACTCGAAATCGAGAAGATTTGGTCGACATCGAGGAAACTGGTAGATGTCGAGTGGAGTTTTGTCGAAATCGAGTTATTTTGCTGAGTTTTGCTTTTTGTCAGTCGATATTGAGCACTGTTAGTCGATTTCTTTAGTCGATATCGAGTTACAATAGTCGATATCGACCAAACCTATTGTCTTTGCTTTCTTTTCTGATTTTCTCTATTATTTCTGTCTGTCTGATTGATTTTCTGCATGTGAGATTCCTCCGCTACCTAAGATCTGCTGACCAGCTTCCTTGAGGATCATTCCTGACTTCCCACTGCTACATCGGGAGGAAGTCTTGTAATCATTTGCGTGGGCACGAATATGGTTTGATCTATTTCATTATATTTTAAACTCGATTTCCTCCTACAACATGGCCAGATCAAGATCATGGCCATTCAATATACGGTACAGAAGGACCATAGCATTTTCAGTGAGGATGGACCCAGAGTTTATTCGGGGCAAAAGACATCTCACAATGATGTTAAAGATTATTTTGGCTTCATGTGTGAGGGACGAGTGGGTGAGTTGTTTGGTGGTGCTGCTTGATGCTTCGGGGAGCAGGTATTTGGAGCGGGCAAGAGTAACACACTGGTCTTTTGAGGGGGTTTCAGGGGAGGGTGGACTTGGTTTGGGAAAACCAAGGAGTTCAGCGAAGTCAAGGGTGTTGAACATGATTCTAACCCCTTTGATGACTGACTCCAGAGTCCAGCCTTCATCGGTGTGCTTGGCTTTGAGGTTTATGTAGAAGAGACGGGTGAGTTGGGAGTAGTACTTAGATTCAAGGTTCAGGAGGGTTCAGGCAGGGGTTTGTTTGAGAAGTGAGATGCAGGGTAGGTTCAAAGCTTCTAAAAAATCAAAATCGATAAAGTCAGAACAACAAATCGTACGAGTTTTAAACTCGTCTACCCATTGGCCAGCCATCTCGGCATTCTCAAACCAGGAGGAGGGTAAGGATTGGTCTACCTGGATAAGTGCAGGGAGATCGACGGCATGCTCAGCGTTCTTTCTTCGGGCTTTTAGCATCTCTCTCTAGAACCTCCTCAAGATCTTTCTCTTCCTCCTCTTCCTCAAAAATGATCTTTTTCTTTCCCTTAAGCTTCCCACTAAGAGGCGTCTTTTTCAGGCGCTTCATGGACCGTTTGATTTCGGAAAGGGTACTCTCAGGGATGGTGCTCGGGACAGTGGTCTCAAGGGTAGGTTCAGGGTGAGGGGAAATCACGAGGGGGATCTGAAGACCTTTGGAAGTAGCGCCAAGGCTTTTGGGGGTGGAGGTTTTCTTGGATTCGGGTGCCATGGATACGAACGGTAAAATTTTCAGAGAAAGGTTGAAAAAGATGGTTAAAAGTCTGAGAGATTTGGTAGGCTCTGATGATGTGAATAGTGGGGGTAAAGATTGTGTGCTTTAAAAAGGGAGCGGGTGAGGTAAGTTGATGGGACAAGATGGTAGTTTCCAAGGTAATAACTCTAACTCATCATAACAACTGCCATATTTTCAAAATCAGACTTGCCAAAACAATTTCAAAATTTAAACAAAGAGTTGTTCGAATCTTATCGATTAAGAGGTTTCAAGAGTTGTTCGAATCAGATTTCTCTTACTCAAAAGTCTTGACTTTAATGTCAAGACCCGAATAAGAGGTTTCAAGACTTTTGACCCTCATTGACAGTTCCTCAATAGTTCTTTTCTGGTCCACGATTTTCTTAATGAGAGTGTTGGTTTGGGCAATAAGTTTCTCTTCATTCGCAATCATATTAGAAAGGAATTCCGATAGTACCTCTTTTGGACTTGCCATAAGTTCTCTTACAGTTACCTCAAGTTGCTCATCGTGGAATTCATCTCTTGAGGCCATGAGACAAATGTTGGCCTTCTCATCATCGGAGTCTGAGTCACCTGAGTCAGAATCACTCCAAGCTGCCACCATGGCTTTCTTTTTCCATCTATCACCTTTCTTTAACTGGCTCTTCTTCTTTTGAGGGAAATCGTTCACTAGATGGTCTGTTTCACCACATTCAAAACAAGACAAAGGTTCAGTCTTCTGGTCATATTTATTGCATTGATACTTACCTCGAAATTTAGAAGACTCTTATCCATCTTTGTTGTTGAATTGCTTCTTCATCTTGAGGATTCGAGAAAGACCCCTTGTAATGAGAGCAAAGGGATCATCCTCATCATCATCCTCATCTTCACAATTAGACACATCTTTGGGCTCATCCTTCTTAGACTTGAGTGCCAAGTTCTTAGTTCTTGTTGGGATTTCTCCATCGTCTTCATTGAGAATCATCTCATGTGTGATCAACTTCCCAAGCAAGTCATCAAGGGGTAGAGTGGCGAGATTTTGGGCTTCTTCTATGGCTGTCACTTCAGGCCTCATTTGTCTTTTGGGAGGCACCTCAATATCTTCCTTACTTTCTCATCATTCTCAAAGGTCTTGCCGAGAGAGTCAAGGTTTTTCGTGATTTCCGTGAATCGTGTGAACATGGCCTTAACAGACTCATCAGGCTTCATTTTGAAAAGTTCATACTTTCGAATGAAGATACTGATCTTGGTGTCCTTCACTTGACTGGTTACTTCGTAGGTGACAACTAGCTTGTCCCAAATCTCTTTAGCCGACCTACAAGATGAAATACGGTTAAACTCATTAGTACTAAGACCACAATATAGTAAGGTAATGGCCTTATAGTTGTTGGAAACGAGTTTAAAATCCGCTTGGATGTATTCAGCTTCAGTCTTCGCGACTTTGCTTCCATTAGGTCCGTCTTTCACAGGAATATTTGGACCATTCACTATAATGTTCCAAAGTTCCAGATCTGGATTTATAATGAACATTTTCATCAAGGACTTCCAGTGGACGAAGTTGTTTCCCACAAAGAGCGGTGGTCTATTGGTAGACCTCCCTTGTGCAAATCCTCCGCTTACTTCATCAGACATGATCAAAACTAACAAGATTGTTAGATCAAAAGCAGTAAGTGTCTGATTCTAATTGAAGGTTCGATAATGCATAACAAAGTAGAATAAAGATACTCTAGAAGGGGGGTTGAATAGAGTATGCCAACTTTTCGTTGTCAATCTCAAGACTTTTAAAACGCTTGCCAAACCCTTTGGGAGTAAACTCAATTATTTCGATTGGGATACCTGGATCACAACAATGTTATACAATTCGAAACAAGTGCGGAAATAATGGTAAAGCAATAAGTAAAGAACACGACGAATTGTTAACGATGTTCGCCTCCTTTAAGGCTTAGTCCCCGCCTAGGCTTCTTCCACAACCCTAGGATTCAACAGGCTTTATTGATTCACAAAACTTAGGATCCTAATAGCTCACCGAGAAGCCTCTCTCCTATACAATTACAATCTAGTCAACTCACAATCCCTTGGAGTCCTAGACCAATCTAGAAGAGCCCCACCTCTCTTAGCTATCTAGTACAATCCTCTTACACTCGCGAATCAATTGCCTAGTGCACACTTCCTGAGTTATATAAACTCTCGAGTATAACACTCTCTCAGAATATATCCTATAAGCTCACTTGTAACTCTCAAATGCTTTGACATAAAAGATAAGACTCTTAACACCTAGCAGAGAGTACACGTAGAAGAAAGATTGACTTGAGGGCTGAGTGTGCGTTGTAGTTCAATGATCGTCAGTGTTAAACTCATGTGCCTCTTCTCTCTTCTTTATATCCTTTTATACTCGATCAAATCCGCGGCATTTGAAACAAGAATCTTCACCCAATGGCTACTTGAGATCATGGCTTAGGAAGGATCTTCGCAATCTTCTATTCCGGGAAACTGCGAAGCCACAATCCACCTGATTTGATCTTCATATCTTTCAGCTTTAAGGAAGGAGATTTCTTCGAAATCATTGCTTTATGGTTAGTATAAAATATGTATAATAATATTCGAAAACCATACATAGATAATATATATAAGATAATAAATAAAATACGTAAAATACAGGTTTTGAATTTCATCAATACAACTTTAGCTTCAAGACCTTTGACACAAGTTTTTTGTCAAAGCCTTTCAAACCATTTTCGATTTTCATCAAGGGAGTGGAGTTATCAATTTAGTTGAAAGGTATCTTATGAGAGATTCTTAGGAAGAAATTCAAGCATGTGATTTACACTGATAGCCAGAGTGCTCTTTACTTATGTAAGGATCCTATGTATCATGAGAGAACGAAGCATATTGATGTTAGGTTCCACTTCATCAGAAATAGGATAGAAGCCTCTGAGTTAGATGCTAAGAAAATCGAAGGTGAGGAAAACCCTGCTGAGTTTGGCACTAATGTTGTCCCTTCTAACAAGTCCTGTTTTTGCAGGGACTTCCTTCACATAGAGAGGCCTCCTTAGCCACCCAGACCTGAGTTGATGACGGTCCAGTTGTTCACTCAGGTCAAATTTGTCGGATATGTTTTGATTACTAGGGATCTATACTGAGATTAGGAGGGCAACACTAGTACAAAAGTGCTAGTTAATACCGATAATTTAATACCGGTTATTTAAAACCGATAACAATACGTTGTCGGTTACCGGTTATTTTATATAACCGGTATTAAATCAGTATCCAAAATATTAAAACCGGTTTTTTTAAAAGAATAGTGGTGTTAAATAATATCCGCTTAAATTTAAGACCGGTTATTTAAGGAAAATGGTATTAATAATTTATTAAAAAAAGGTAACCGGTTTTTTTTTAATAAACCGGCAACAAGTTTAGCTCAAACCCTAGCCGCTCGAACCCTTGAAGCCGCCGACTACTCACTCCGCCTATCCCCCTCCTCCTCATCGGCGACTCTCTCCTCCTCTCCACCTCCTCACTTCGTCTCCGTCACTGCATCGGCCAACCTTTCATCCGATTGTTTTGTGCGTGCTGGTTTGATCGAGATTCCTGCTCTCCGGCGACTCGCACCTCCTCCTCACCTCGTCTCCGTCACTGCATCGCTCCTCCCCTCGACCTCCTCCTCGCCTCGTATTCGTCTCCGGCGATTGAGCATAAGGTAAGGTACGGTATTTTTATGAGTTGATGATTTTGCTGGATTTTGGTCGCCCTGCTTCTGAATTTGAGCAAATTTGTTGATTTTTATTTGTTCATTTGTATGGATTGAGATGCGGTTTTCGGAATCTCAGTTGCTTCTAGGGTTTCACAGTTGAATCTAGTAGCTTTCATGAATTTTCACCATTCATGTGGCCCTTTATCTATAAGATGAATTGTAGATCTAAGTTGTTCAATTATAATTTCAATTTTGGAATCTCAACCATTCTTATTCATAATTGTAATTGATCATCTTGTGCAGGTTATAGATGAATGTCGCAGTAATATGAAATTATAACCAGGTGACTTGTTCTCCTTTGTACTATTTTTGGTAAAGGTGAAATGCAATTTATCGATAAACTGTTCGGTCTTTTTTCAAAACAGGAAATGCAATTTATTGATAAGTTGGTCAATTATAGATGAATGAGTTTACTGTTGGATTGGAGCAAATAGCTCTTTTTATCGCGTGTGTAAATATATTTTTGTCTTTTTTCAAAAGAGGAAATATGGAGCAAGATTAGGAGACGGAGGACGTGAAAAAACTGATGTTCTCTCTTTTCATTTAAAAAGGTTGCTTTCCTCCTTACTGTTTACTTGCTTGAAGAAGTCATATCCTTAATTTGTTAGCTTGATGAGGAAAAGCTAATGTAGTGAATATAGTGACTTGTGGTGACTTGGATCTAGTTATCCTTTACATATGTGTTATTGAGTTCCTAGTATACATGAATGTAGTGACTTGTGGTAAATGTTGTTAGCTTGATGAGGATAAGCTAATGTTGTTAAGTTGCAGGTGTTGTCCTCTTGATTGCGACTGGTTAGCTTCGTGCTTCTGCTTAAGCTCTGTTTTTTTTGAATATCCTCTTCGCCTGGTTCGTTTAGGTGACTATCCTCGGCAAGGTTAGAAATTATCCTCAATTTCTCTCCATTATGGTTAGATGTTATCTTCAATTTATCTTTCAATTTATCTCTCATATATGTTTTGTGAAGTTGAAGACAATTCGGTTTCGTATGAAATTCGGCTTAGGAGCAAGGCATAGTTTGATAAGTTGATCTTGATATGTGATCTTGATATATTCAATTTGTCTTTCAATTTATCTCTCCATTATGGCTTAGTTTGATATACTTTGATATGTGATTTTGACTTTAATTTTAGACCTTATTTGTTATAATAAAAAATTTATGAAGACCTTATAAAAATAATGTAAACTAATAAGTAAAAAGTAGATAATAAGGACTCGATTAGTTAAAACTTAATAAAATAAACCTCCTTTAGTTTGGTTGTGTAGGTAATTAACCTCCATTTGTTATAATAAATTTTTATGAAGACCTTATAAAAGGCATGTAAACTAATAAGTAAAGACTTTACAGGAAAAATATTATCATAATAATTGCTTCAATGATTTTTCCATGAATAAATTCTCTAGCAAGTAGGAACTTTGTTCATTTATTTACTCATTTATGGTTTTCTTCATATTTTCAGTGAATTGGACTAGTCTCGACTGGTTGATTTCAGTCTTCATATTTTCACTTACTCATATGCATAATTGATATCTTGTTTTCTTCGGATCTATAGCCCGTAAGATATGAATACTTTATTGTTCAGCCATAATGCTATTTTAGTTCCTCCATTCCTCTTGTATGTCTACTCTTTTTAGTTGTGTTTCAGAAATAATGTTATATATACAAGCAAAATACATGTACTATGTCTGGTGGTGTGGACTTAGATTTCATGGTTCTCGATCTTTCATTCAGATATTCATTTTGTTCATTTACATTAACATAATGTACATTAGTGAATGTGATTATCACAAAGTCTGTGTGTTTCTTATCCCTGTTAGTCCATTAATGTATACTTTGTCACCTTCTTCCAGGCTTCCATTTTGATACAGAAGATGCTCAAAGAGTTCTTCCTGGGTTCCTTGATTCGATAATTGGAATTCAAGCAAGAGCAACAAAATTCTTCCCTCTCCATGGTGAATAATTCGTTGTAAGTGGTGTGAATGCTCAATTTATTGTAAGTGAATAATTTACCGAACTACTCCCCTTGAATATTTCAATACTTCCATGTCATAAATTTCCTTATTTTCACACAGCTAGTTTGTAATGTTAAATAAATATTGCTATTATCCTATTGCAAACTGTTTTTCCTTATTATAGGCAAAATGCACAGTAGTTTGCAATATTGCATGCATTTTATTCTTGACTTAAATGAGACCATTAAAATTTGGTCTTTTAAACTCATGGAGATTTGAGGTTTATTCATTTCTAGGTAGAGTGTAAAGAGCTATTTTACAGAGAACTAGAATGGAATGAGTCAATTGCCAAGAAGCTTCTTCCAGGATGTTCAACATTGGAGCAAGTAAAACATTGGATATCCATGTAAGCTGTGGTTGGGGTTTAGGAAATCTTTTTTTTTTTCATGTCCTAGATTATTTTAATTGAGTGTATTTTGAGACACGATGTCAAACTGTTACTTGAATTGATTTTTTTTTTTGATATTTGCACTTGTTCCAATTTTTTCCAGATGGTTGAAATCGATATATCCCTCACTCCTTGTTTGAGGAACAAGGTCGGCACTTGGTAGCTATATGGGGCAAAAGCTTCTGCACATATAGGTTGGTTTATGATTTTTTTTTTCTTGTCAGTCTTAATTGCGCGTATTAGATGTGAGACTTAATGGAGTTACTGTATACTGGAGAGGAATGTAACACATCTGAAAAACGTGAAACTGAAATATCACAAGTTTCAAATGATCATTTTTCACTGCTATCCTTCTTCTCAAGGAACATTAATTCTACATGTCCTCATCTTTTGCATTTCCTTCTGTTAACATTTGACAAACGTGATACAGATCCATAATTCCTTTTTTTCCCCTTCTGATCTCATCTTTTCATTCATTTGTGCAGGCAAACATGAAACTAAATCATGAGCAGCTGGTGGCTCTAACTAGTCCAAAGGAAGGAAATGAAAATCTGTAGTATGAGAAGACGAATATAGTTCAAGTGCTAAAACAAAATCTCGCACTTGAAGATATATTTAAATGAGAAAATTTAGAGGTGAACTTTTCTACTTACAACGTTAATCATATTTCTTCATATTTATGGTGCCTCAGCAACTATTCACAACTGAAATATAAGAAAAATAGTATTCAGTGCGTGCGATACTCTGAGATGCTAGTCTTTCATATCTGTTGTAGTGCTGTCCAAGCTGAGAATCACGAGTAAAATATATTTTTAATGCAGTTCTCAATAGATGAATTGGTGAATGAGGTCAAGAACTCCACACAAGAATTGAAGGGCCATCAATAACACGTCGAGGAACCTGTTAAAGAACAGGTTTGTATGTTCTACCACATTTGAAACTTGTTTCGTTTGGCAAAACACAAGCAAGAGAAAGTCCCTGTAACTAGTCATTTTTCCTTGGAGATTTTCAATGGACAATTAAACAAATCATCCATTTTATACATGTGATCGAGTTGAATGCATCATTGTAATCTTATAAGCAGGTTCCAGGTGCTAGGCTGCTAGCTTATATGATTGTATTCTCCATTACTACTTCGTTCCAGTAAACTCTTGCCTAATAACTAATACTGTATTAGTCACTCTAAATAACTAGAATAATATATGGGAGTTAGATATCTGAATAAGGGGAGTTATCACATTACTTTTGGTAATACTTTGTTTTTATTTGACATTTGTGAGTCCTACATTTGGATTTGGATATGTGTTCGGAATATTACTT
The DNA here is from genome assembly GCA_037127255.1 of Persicaria tinctoria. NCBI lineage: Eukaryota > Viridiplantae > Streptophyta > Magnoliopsida > Caryophyllales > Polygonaceae > Persicaria > Persicaria tinctoria. The sequence goes on from JBANSL010000006.1 coordinate 83,924,734, forward strand.
AAATTTGTTTTTTGTTTGTTCCTATTGCTATTTATTGGATGATTGTAATGTGTTTTGGACTTCTATTAAAGCTTAAAAAAAAAACAGTTTGAAACTGGTTATATACATATATACATATTTTAAAAAGTTTGGAAATTAACACTAGTTATTTTGAATAACCGGTTTTAAATTGAATTCAGTTTCAAGATTAACACCGGTTATTTTAAATAACCGGTATCCGAGAAAATTAATACCAGTTTCACAAGAAAAGGTATTAACCAAGTTAATACCGCCGCCGTTAATACCGGCCCAATAACCGGTATCCGGTTACATAAATAACCGGTATTAACGGGCAATTATGTACTAGTGCAAATTGTAAAGCCTATCTTAATCTATATAAGATCCCGCATAAGAGATAATCGGAAGGTATATACTAGACACTCATATGTTTGATATTAAGGAAGCACTTATGAAAATATTTATATTAAAGTGTTAGAAGTATTAATCCGGAAACTTAGGATTCCGGGTAATATACTCATACTAAATATAGATATATGCATAAGCGTTACACTTATATCTCCAACTAGACTTTAGACTTTATATTATGTTTATGTTATATTGTCTATAATTGTTGTTGTTGCTTGACCGACCCAAACTGTGAAAAGCCCATTTGAAGTTCTCGAGCCCAGTAGCTTTGGAAAGCTGATGGATCCACTCGCTGCTAGGGTTTTAACTTTGGGAGCTCTATATAAGGAACTCACCATCAGCTAGGGTTTCTTAGCAGTTCACTTCAGGTAAGCAGTCACTAGAGAAAGTAAGAGAGAGAAGAGAGCGAAGTCTAGGGTTTCCTCTCCGGTGACCTTCCCGGTTCCGATCGACGACGAAGGGCTCCGATCTAGAGCGCATCCACCTTCTGGACTCTAGATCCGAGTGTTTCATAAGAAGAAGAAGTGACGCAGGTTCCTTGGCGGCGAGTCTCTGGCTCGTAAAAGCTGTTCCGACGACGATTTGCTCTTCCACGAGCAGATCAGAGGGAGTTCTTCTTTCTTTCTTCTAGATTTCTCTTATACTTGCTTTCTTGGTTGTTTTCTGGTTGGATCTGTATACTTGTCTAGAAACTGCAATCTATCTCTGTAATCTCTAAAACGAACATAGTGGAACTTGGGTATGAGTCTCCCCGAACCTGAGACTCCACAGATATAGCGATTATCTCGAACCGCGTAAACAAGTCTTGTATTCATTTGTGGTTTTTTGTTTCTGTTTAAGTTACCCTTTCACAGATCTTGGATCCTCATCTAACGGTCTTAGATCTACATAGGCCCTCTTCACCTCAAACACTGGCCGTCCAAATTGAGATGCTCACTTTACATTAAATTATATTTTACAATTAGTGGTTGTCATTACTGTACCATTAAATTCTTAATATAAATACCACATCGATCCATTAATTACATATCTGGGATCAACGTCTTTGCTACTACTTCATCTAAACCAAGATCGATCCTCAATCCACACTCTCCTAGCTAATCACATTCACAAATCGGTTCATATCTAACAGGCTATGGCCAAAACACATCCTATATTTGAAGCTATTAAAATATTTCTACTCGTCGTTGTCACCTGCCAAATCCTTTTAGTGGAAGGAAGGAGTGTGAAGCAGCTGGTGAAGGAAGCCAATTCCGTACCCAACAAACAAATCAATGCTAGAGGAAGCATAAGGCAGAATGTTGAGGATTCTGCAGGACACAAGCTCGTGGTTCAAAATTATAAAACAGCAATGAAGAGAAATACATTGTCAAACAAAGCAGATGAAGTTGTTAACCATCTACGAGAAGCGCAGCCAGATGAACTCCGTCCTGCAGGCACAAATCCAGGTCGTAGCCCTGGAGTTGGTCACGCTTTCACAAACAAAAACGAAGATGTGGATATTGCCGACCAAACTCACTTCTGATCGATAATTAATGTGTTTATATATATATATATAGGGTTTACTTCAAATGTAAAAAGTCCTTAGAAGGCAGCGCCCTTTTTTTCCGTCCTCTCTCATTCCTAAACCGTTCTCGGATTAAAACCTAAACTGGACACGGGGGTGGTATTTAAAAAAAAAAAACTGAACCGGTTTCTCGGATTAAACCCTAAACCGTTCCTCTCTCATTCCCTCTTTTTTCCGTCCTCAACCCATCCAAATCCAAGAGCTCCCTGAGAGATTGCCGTCCGCCAGTGGAGAAGGAGCGGCGAGGGCTGGGCGAAGGGAGGATTCGACTCTGAAGAAGGCAGCCTAGTGGAGGAGCGAAAGGACTAGGGCGGAGAAGATGTCGGGGTCCCGGTGCCGGTCGATGAAGATGGGGTTGTGATGAGGGGCGGATGTGGAGAGGGCGGCGAGGAGGGAGTCGGTGTCGGCGGAACAAACTCAAATCATCAACCGCGTTCGCCGATCAGCAACATTCCACCAGGTATTTGTCCTCTTCCCTCTCCTTCCACTTTTGTCAGAATAGGGTTTTTGCGAGTGTACCCGTGGTTCCCGCGTCCGAATTTGTTCTCGTATCTGCTGTGCTTGTGAATTTTTGGTTAAAATTTCCTTGAATTTGTTGCCATGTTATGTGAAATTAGGGATTATGTTATGTGGTTGTGCGTGTTGGAGTTCACATAACCGAATTTCGTTGGATTTGGAAGGTTTCATTGAAGGTCCTGGGTGATAAAGACTAGAGCCTGGGTATTGGATGGATTTCAAACTGCAAATCTTGATTCAAAAGTTCATAATTTGGTATTGATGCATTTTTTATTTATCTATGCACAAAGCATTTGTATGTACAGTTGTTGCTTTTTGACTCTAAACCATTTTCTTCCTTTAAAAGCCATTAGAAACTAGTAACTGATGTATCCCAGTGGCTTTGATTCCTCATTCTTTTCTAATTGTCTTATATGTATATAGTTCATGTCTAGATTGACTTGATGATGTAGCATGATTAGTAGACTACTTGGAAGGCAGCGCCCTTCCGCTGTTGAACGGAAACAAGATAGCAGACGCATTGACCAAGCCCTTCGATGGCCAGAAACCCGCACTTCTGGCCTCTGCAAAAAGGTTCTTGGTGTTCTTTTGCTTCTTTTTCTTGTTTCCTGATTGATTTCTGATCTGTCACAATTTATTCGATCATGTGCTGCAGAAAATGTAAAACAGAAAATCTATGATCCGCACCATAATTTATTTTCCTTTACCAACTTTTTTATTGTCTATATTAGAGTAAAAGGTCTCACCAGTCGAGTAATTGAAATGTGTCAAGGCATCTTTTTGTTAATTTTAATTCATAGAAGTTATCTCCATTTGTATCTTTTTTTAATGGATGCAATTTTGCTCTCCCTTAGCTTAGTAAATACCATATGAACCATGATCTGCATTTTTCCAGTCATATTGAATTGATCACTTCCTCTGCATTTGCAGTATTCACTCTTTGGATCATTTCTTGCAATTGGAGGGGCTTTAGGTGCCACAGCATGTGGGAAGATGAGTGATTACCTTGGTCGAAGAGGGGTAACTTTCTTTCTTCCTACCATCATAAGTTTGTTTCTTACACTCTATATGATTCTTAATCTCAACTTGCAATGCAAAGAAAAGACATTTTGCGTGACTGATGTATTATCCATTGCTGGTTGGCTCGCAATTATGGCATCACAGGTACGCTTCATCTTCTGTGCCGCCTCACCCTGCATCTTATATCCAAACCACTACTAACATTTTTTTTTATTCTTCACCAATTTGATCTTAACTAATTTGGTTTGTGCTTCTAAAAGAGTATTTTACCTTTGTATCTGGGTAGACTACTGCTCGGAATTTCACTGGGCCTCAGCGCTTACGTGGCTAGTGATCGTTCCTATGCTTTATAATGATAAAAGCTCCAAAAGGCAGATTACACCCCACTTTCTTCATTTTGCCCCACAGGTTCCTGTTTATGTTGCTGAAATCACTCCCAAAGATCTTCGAGGAGGGTTTGTAAGTCTCATCATGGTAAATGAAAACTACTTCTCTGGGGCTGTACTATTGATAATTTTGCTATTGTTTTAGAATACTAATCCCCGTTTTTCTTTGCAGTTAATGATATGTACCGGACTAACAATAGCATATATACTCGGAGTTTTCATTCCTTGGCGTATCTTAGCTGTAGTTGGTACAAATACTGCTTAATGCATCAATCAATGTATTCTTTCTTTGTATATTGAACATCTTTGCATGGTCACTGGTCTCTTCAATTCGTGTTGTTCATATATATATTTATACCTCTATTCAAGTTGTTCATCTTGTACAATATGGGATACACTTTTGTGTAATTTTCACCCACACAATGAATACAGAAAAGGTTTACCTCAGATAGTTTAATGGTCTGTAATTTCTATGAATCTTTTCTAATTTGCTGCATCACGTATGAATTCACTTCAGGAAATGATCCTCGTGTATTTTTTTTCCTGCGGCACTTGATCAACTTGGAGATCTTTCAACTGTCAATGCTCCATGAAAATGCATTTCCATTCCTACTGGCAGGTTAGAGGTGGGCTGGCGGAGTATGCTGGGGCAAGAGAGACGTTGACAGTCGCAAGGCCTGCAGATATATCTGCAGCCGAAGGCACAACCTTGCCCATCGCAGGCCTAACAGCACACCAGGCCCTCACCCGAGCGTGTGGGATCAAGCTCGATGGGACCGGAGAGATGAAGAACATCCTGATCACAGCCGCCTCAGGCGGAGTGGGCCAACATGCAGTGCAGCTGGCCAAGCTAGGGAACGCCCACGTTTCTTAATTTTAGTTTCTTAAAATCTTAATCTTAGTTTCTTAAAATCTTAATCTTGATTTACTTGTGTTTGATTGATTACTTAATCTTAGTTTCTTAAAATCTCCAGAGTTGCATATTTTCTGTACTTGTGAGCAAATCAAAATACTTTTGGTTCAGCCGTTTGATTATGTGAAGTGCAAATTGCTCTGTTCAATCCCTTACATCGATCCTCCATGATTCTTTTATAATATCTTTTTAATGTTGTTTGTTATTCAGGGATACTTGATCTAACTATGTAATAGTCTTTGTTTATCTTTTCCATATTGTCCTGCTTAAGCCTTTTGAAGTTTTGCACTAAAGCTTATTAGCTCAAAATGGGAGAGCAATGTGCTTACGCACAAAGATATGGGTTCAAACCCCGTATAGGCTATCTATGTGGTATCTATTATTATGTTTCTTTTCGTGAATAGTATAAGGTGCAAAAATAAAATTATAATGTGTAGTTGTGCAACTGTGAAGTGCATTTGTGCAATTGTGAAGTGCATTTGTGCAACTGTGTAGTGCATTTGTGCTACTGTGAAGTGCATTTGTACAACTATAAGATAATAAAGTGCTAAAAATAAAACTGTAATCTGCACATTTAGAGTACAAGTGTGCAAAAGTAAGATTCAATTGTGCAGATTTAAACTACAACTGTGCAAAAGTAAGATACAATTGTACACATTTAGAATACTTTGAGTAGGCGGAACCATTCTTTTTTTTTCCTTCTCCACATTCTTACAGGTAGGAATTTGCCTATGATTTTTACAACTTATATTTTTATATAGAAAAATCTTCTTATTTCTTCACCGTGGGTTCTCACGGTTCAATTGTGCAGATTTAAACTACAATTGTGCAAAAGTAAGATACAATTGTGCAAATTTATAATACAAGTGTGCAAAAGTAAGATACAATATGTGCAAAATTAGAATACAATTGTGCAAAAGTAAGATGCAATATGTGCAAATTTAGAATACAATTGTGCACTTTTAAGTATTGTAATATGAATTTTAAGCACTTCAACTTATAGTTATGTGCACTTTTAGTTTCAAAAAGTGCAAATATAAAAATTAAATGTGCAATAAAGAACGAATCTTGACAAGCAAAAGTAAGATACAATATGTGCCAATTTAGAATACAATTGTTCACTTTTAAACATTGTAATATGAATTTTAAGCACTTCAACTTTTAGTTTGAATGTGCACTTTTAGTTTCAAAAAGTGCAAATATAAAAATGAAATGTGCAATTTTAGTTTCAAAAAGTGCAAATATAAAAATTAAATGTGCAATAAAGAACGAATCTTGGCAAGCAATGTGCATAGGTTGATTGGTGAAGATGGATGCTTGAGTTGATCAGTGAAGACGAATGCATGTAAATAAAGAATGGATCTTATATACTCCACTATGTGATGTTAAATTTGCACATTGTATCATTATTAATGCATGATTGACCATTTGAGATTGTTGTGTTCTTGTCTATAATATAACCTTTGAGGGATTCGAACCCACATCTTTGTGCTTATGCACATCGCTCTACCAATTGAGCTAATAGGCCAAAAATATTTTATCATAGTTGTAAGAATCAAGCATATAAGTAATTTTTATGAACTAAGCAAATTGACAAACATCCCCCTACATACAATAACAAAAGATGATCTAAATGTCTAATTGATCCTTTCTTGTTTCATAACAATGCCAAAACATCCCACTACAGCAGCAAAATATGGCATCAAAACAGCCCCTATATATTGTTCATGAAAGCATTAAAACATCCCCCTACATCAGCAAAAAAAAGGCACCAAAACAGTCCTTATATATATTGATGAGCGGTTTTCAGTCGCATAAACCGTATCAAAATAAAACTCAAACCTACACACTAGTATAGCAAGCAAGTAAGAGGTCGATCCCACAGAGAATCAAGTATTTCTCAGCAATGTGTATTTACTAATTAGTAGAAAGGGGGGGTTTTGGTTGATTGAGATTGAAAAGAAAACAAAATAAAATAAAAACAAATAATGCAAAACAAATTAGAGAAGATCGCTCTACCTACAACTATCCACTTTATTTGTTTGAATTGATATTGTAACTTCCTCTTGTCCTTTTAGTCTTCCTATGAATGCCCTTGTCCCGACCTAATATAGTTACTAGTCCAATCAGTCCTAGAAACCCTTATCAATCGAACAGTCCCTAAAGAAGGATTTAACCCAATTGATAGCTTTAAGTTCAGAGATTAGCCAGGGTATTTGCAGTCCCTAAAGAAGGATTTAACAACACATTCAACTTCCTACTCATTCAATTAGTTCAATCAGCCCTAAAGGAACAAGTTTGCCACTTAGGTTAAGGTTCACAATCAGGAATCTACAAAACCTTAGCGATTGAATTGATCTAACGAGTTGGCCAGACGAGATAGAACAAATCAATAATTAACTAAGCACAAAGAAGTTGAAGCATTCACAAATAGGAAACTAGGAAACAAGATTCAGAAACTCACAATCAATCCAAATAAAGCTTCAAATTGCAAGTAGAACGAAGAGAGTTTAGTCGCCCATGGCGAACATCGCTCTCTCTCTAATTGTGTGATGAAAAGTAGAATAGAATGGAAGTTAATGAAAAATAACCTAAAAGTGGCCTAATAAAACATCCAAGTCGGCCTCAAACCAACATAATAGAAACTAGGGTTTTTTTCCTCAAAACGGCGCGCCGACTGTCCGTGCGGCGGGCGCCGCAAAGTTGCGGCGGGCGCAGCAAACCATGCGGCGGGCGCAGCATGAATACCGCCCCTGGCGGCGGGCGCGGCAAACTATGCGGCGGGCGCAGCAAACCATGCGGCGGGCGCTGCATTGGTCTTTCACGGAAATTCCGTCTTGAATCAGCTCTCGACGTCAACATGAAAGTTGTAGCCCTCTGAAAGAGCTTTCCAACGCATGGTCATAATAGTCGATCGGACAACCGAGGCCTCCAGAAAGTGCAAAACAAGTTCAGCATGTCTGGTGACAACTTCTGCAGACTTGTTCTTCGTTTAGGTTCGCTTCTTCTTCTCAGGACCTCGTGAGATCTTCATGTAAGCTTCTTCGATCAACTAGACATTCTCATCCAATGCGTTATCAACCCATGTCTTCTCCTCGGATCTACCATTACCTGAAATAATCAATAAAAACGTGTAGATTCCGATTCCACTAACATAGAGAGCAAATATGCAAATTGTAATCAAATCATGGATGAAATGCATCTTAAATAAGCTAAATGCAACCTATTATGCCTACCTAAATGCATGCTATCAAACTCCCCCACACTTAACCTTTGCTTGTCCTCAAGCAATGATAGAATGAACATGAATCAATGTATCCCACAGGAAATCCCTTCAAGTTTCAACCTCATCAAAAAGCAACATCACAGCAGGTGAAAACATAAACCAAACAAACAAATGTCATAGCATGTATTATAGTGATCAAAGCTTAGAAATAGACATCATCCAACCTCACCAGAAATATGTGTTTCACTCATGTGTTTAGGCTTTAAGGTACAACTCTCTACTCAATCCAAAATGCACTAAGCTCATAGACATTGACCACCATATCACCAAATATCTACCGAAATGTCATTACTTGCGGGACACAATAAAGAAAACTAAATAAAATGTGACACTTTTTTTTCTTTTTCTTTGGTTTTCTTTTCTCTTTTTTTTTTCTTGTCTTGGTGCTTTCCTTACGCGAAGCGCAAACATGGGTGTCATGAATGGCCCCGGTCTATCAACACCTCAACCTACTAATATGAAGTCCAATTGAACATCTTTTGACGCAAGTTGCAAACATGGGTGTCATGAATGAACTTGGTTACTCAATGATCAAGCTTTCTTTCCTAGCGGATAGTTTTCAACACCTTTTTGCGCGAATCATATCCATGGGTGTCATGCATAGATCCGGTTACTAAGTGCATCAACCATTGCCACCTTATTCACTAAATATGCAAAAATTCAAATAATAGACTCAAAATATAAACATAAACTCCGCAAGCAACAAACATGTGAGTCGGTCTTTAGAAATAGATACTGCAGTCAACGCCAAGAGGTAGCAACACTAGGAGAGTAATTCACACAACTGAGCAAAAGAATTCAAATAAGGCCAAACATCCTCACAGGGTCATGTTTTTAGGATTTCAATCATACTTTAGCTCAATCATACATGCTCAATTATATTTGCTAGCTCATGTTCCACAAAAATAAAATACAGACAAAAATCAAAACATCCAGAACTCCATGGGATTTTTATGAATCATGCTTGAAATTTAAAATAGAGGACAAACTAAGTCAGATGGGTATTTAATAACACTTAAATGCAATGCATGATATTTTTGGATTTTTTTCATATGCAGTATATGAATAAAAATAAACATGACAACATAAATAAACATGATAACATAAGTAAACATGATATGCAAATTCTATCTATATGCAATGCAATCCCTCCCCCACACTTAAACCTTTCATTGTCCTCAATGAAACATAAAAGACAACAAAAAATAAAAACATAGAGAAAGAGATGAATGAAATGCTCACAATGTGGTGGAAGGGGCGATATAGGTCGGATCTGAGCATTGCGCGCGTCGGGTTAAAGAAAACTAGCTAACTAGGAATTGAAATAACTAAAACTTACCTCGGGTTGCCTCCCGAGAAGCGCCTCTCTTTAATGTCATTGGCTTGACTTATTCTCAATCTCAAGACCTTATTTCTCAGACATTGTCAAGGCCCTCAGTAGCCTATCATATTCCTGTGCACACATCTTACAAAGCACATCATAGCACAATAAATTGAAAGCATAAAATGTGGAACTCACGAACCCTTTCAATCTATCAAAGAGTCTAGCATGACTCTCTGCAGAAGGAATATGATACCACCAACACAGTTCCGCTGGTGGCTTTTCAAAATAGCAATCAAAAGGATCAACATATACACCATTAACTTCAAAATTGCAAAAGTTTTCCTTTATTACCTCTTTAGCCTCAGCTGATGGCTCTAGACCTGGTTCATCAATGGGCGAGATTAGAATGGATGGTGCAGATGGAGTAGGAGACACATCACATGTAACCTCATGCGTCGACTCATGAGATTCCAAGTCAGGAAGCACTAGACTCTTTCCTCAATCGTCGAAGACACTATCGTTGTCTGCAACCAATTCATCTTCTTCTTCGAAACTCCTTTCTTTCTCACCTTTTGCACTTAAAATTTGAATGAGTTGGCTCATCTGATTCTCCAAGTTTTTACAGCGGCTCATTTGCTCCTCCAATTTTCCGATTCGGCTCATATTTCTTTCCTCTAACTGTTGCACCACTTGAGTAAGAGTGTGCAATGGATCCTCCAGGTGTGTGACAGAGTCCTCCATCGGCGGAGAAGACGTAGCGAGCAAGACTTCTTGTGAAACATGGTAATCCATATAACAGAAAAAATCCCACAACCCCGACAATCCTCCTAACCGTTTCAGATCTCCGTTACTCATGTACTCAGCAAGTGCTCGCGTCTCAACAGTCATCCCATCAAGTATGCAAATAATCATATCTCGGATGCTGAATTGATAACCCCATGAACCAAGGTCGTCAACATACTCATGCAATCTAGTGAAATATTGGTGAAAGTTCTCACCCTCAAACTGCAACAATCTCAACATCTTAAAAAGTTAGTAGCAAGGGTGTTGTGAACCGTAAGATAGGTTCACAACAAAGTTAGATATATAAACAAAAATTAATAAATACACACAACAAAGAAATAAACTTGATTCCCCGGCAACGGCGCCAATTTGATGAGTGGTTTTCAGTCGCATAAACCGTATCAAAATAAAACTCAAACCTACACACTAGTATAGCAAGCAAGTAAGAGGTCGATCCCACAGAGAATCAAGTATTTCTCAGCAATGTGTATTTACTAATTAGTAGAAAGGGGGGGTTTTGGTTGATTGAGATTGAAAAGAAAACAAAATAAAATAAAAACAAATAATGCAAAACAAATTAGAGAAGATCGCTCTACCTACAACTATCCACTTTATTTGTTTGAATTGATATTGTAACTTCCTCTTGTCCTTTTAGTCTTCCTATGAATGCCCTTGTCCCGACCTAATATAGTTACTAGTCCAATCAGTCCTAGAAACCCTTATCAATCGAACAGTCCCTAAAGAAGGATTTAACCCAATTGATAGCTTTAAGTTCAGAGATTAGCCAAGGTATTTGCAGTCCCTAAAGAAGGATTTAACAACACATTCAACTTCCTACTCATTCAATTAGTTCAATCAGCCCTAAAGGAACAAGTTTGCCACTTAGGTTAAGGTTCACAATCAGGAATCTACAAAACCTTAGCGATTGAATTGATCTAACGAGTTGGCCAGACGAGATAGAACAAATCAATAATTAATTAAGCACAAAGAAGTTGAAGCATTCACAAATAGGAAACTAGGAAACAAGATTCAGAAACTCACAATCAATCCAAATAAAGCTTCAAATTGCAAGTAGAACGAAGAGAGTTTAGTCGCCCATGGCGAACATCGCTCTCTCTCTAATTGTGTGATGAAAAGTAGAATAGAATGGAAGTTAATGAAAAATAACCTAAAAGTGGCCTAATAAAACATCCAAGTCGGCCTCAAACCAACATAATAGAAACTAGGGTTTTTTTCCTCAAAACGGCGCGCCGACTGTCCGTGCGGCGGGCGCCGCAAAGTTGCGGCGGGCGCGGCAAACCATGCGGCGGGCGTAGCATGAATACCGCCCCTGGCGGCGGGCGCGGCAAACCATGCGGCGGGCGCAACAAACCATGCGGCGGGCGCTGCATTGGTCTTTCACGGAAATTCCGTCTTGAATCAGCTCTCGACGTCAACATGAAAGTTGTAGCCCTCTGAAAGAGCTTTCCTACGCATGGTCATAATAGTCGATCGGACAACCGAGGCCTCCAGAAAGTGCAAAACAAGTTCAGCATGTCTGGCGACAACTTCTGCAGACTTGTTCTTCGTTTAGGTTCGCTTCTTCTTCTCAGGACCTCTTGAGATCTTCATGTAAGCTTCTTCGATCAAATAGACATTCTCATCCAATGCGTTATCAACCCATGTCTTCTCCTCGGATCTACCATTACCTGAAATAATCAATAAAAACGTGTAGATTCCGATTCCACCAACATAGAGAGCAAATATGCAAATTGTAATCAAATCATGGATGAAATGCATCTTAAATAAGCTAAATGCAACCTATTATGCCTACCTAAATGCATGCTATCATATATTGTTCATGAAAGCATTTAAACATCCCCCTACATCAGTAGTGATTGATTGGCCATCTGGACTAGCAATGCCCATTCATCTTAGACTTGAATACTTGATCCAATTTTATAAAGGGGAGAGACAAGGTTTGATTACCTTGCAATGCCCATTCACCGGTCCCAGTTGTAACTGCAGTGTTTGATTGGCCATCTGGACTTGCAAACTGAACTGCATCAAATCCTACATATTTTTGTTAGAGTGTAATACAAAACCTAAAATACTACTTCAAACAGGACCTATCCAATTGGGTATAAATTGCACAATTCATTAATTCAATAACAGAAATTGAACCATCAGCATGATCAGTGTACCAAACCCGAGAAAGCAAATGGGAGGAAAAGATAGGAATGTAACGCAAAGATGGAAGCCAAGAGACACAATGTTAGTGTCTACTGTAGACTCTAGGGATCTGATTGCACCCATAACTCACAATGATCAGTGTTCTGGCAACAGTTTTGAACTCCTGCATAAGCACATCACAACAAGTTCATCTCATATTCAGGTGATTAGGCAGCTAATTTTTGGACTTTTGGGGAGTGTGGAATAACATGGATTTCATTCCGCAACAAGAAAAGCATATGAGCAACAGAAGCCAATTTACCTTCTTGGCAGCAAGATAATTAGCCCTAGTGCTGAAAAGAGGGGCAAGATTAAGAATGAACCAAACAAGCAATTAAATCGGAAAATAGAAACCGTATGCATAATTGAATTGAAAACAGGCGCTGCTAATTGAATTGAAGAACAGAAAAAAAAATGGACCATGAGTTTTAGGGAAATCATACCTCCAAACCCTAGCAATTGGGGATTTTCAGGCTTAGGAGAGAAGCGAGAGAGAGCGGCGCGAGATCTAAGAGGGGATGGACGATGGCCGGAGATAAGAGATCTCAATATTTCGTCAAAGATCTGAGACAGAGGGTGGCGCGAGATCTGAGAGGATAGGGACACCGGCGGTTGCGAGGAGGTGAGAGAGTTCTGAAGCTCGATCGAATTCGGAGCCTATTAGCTCTACCGAACACAGAGTTCTGAAGCTCGACCAAATTCGGATTCGTGGTTGTGCAGTAGGCAGTGGAGGAGAAGCAGCTCGCCGGAATTGACAACGGAGACGGAATGGGGATGCCAGAGACGGAGAGAAGCGAGAGAGAGGGCGGTGGAGGAGAAGCAGCCTCGCATATCTGAGCAATTTTAAATGTCGCGCGTGGTAATTCCTTAAAAAAATAAATTTTACACGTTAAGGAGTTTTTACATTTTAACGCTTCCCTATATATATATATATATATATATATATATATATATATATATATATATATATATATATATATATATATATATATATATATATATATATATATATATATATATATATATATATATATAGTAGAGTATGGATCTATTGTGCAAAGGTCTTAGGGTGTACTTTGTGCATAAACCTAGACCTTTGATCTATATGAAATGGAGGGACCGGATAGTGCCACGTGTATGAATGGTTTTTTTTTTTTTTTTTAAAAAGTGAAAAACAATCCCAATTTCACCCATGAAAACGTGTAGCGCGTGGGAAATATGAGAATATAACCCTAAATGGTGGTGTATTGTGAAGAGCCCTACTGGTTCCAGAGGGGAATCGAATCCACGACAAGGCGACAAATCGAATCCACGGCAAGGCGGCGCTTATGGGTGACGAAGGCGGTGGCGAAAGGCTGGTTCCAGGAGAATCGAATCGATTGGTCCCCAAAAAGGTCGACGACGACGGTTCCCAAGAGTATCTATTGATTCGATGATCTATTCGCCGGTATAAATTCCTTTTGCTTCAACTCGATCTCAGAAGCATCGATTTAGAGGGTGGTTCGACCTTTGTCCATCAATGGTGTCTTTCCTAGACTTTTTTTTTTGCTTTTCCGAAAGATTGCACGCGTTTGTGTTCATATGAAATTATAAATTTGTTTTCATGGCAATTTGCTTCTTTTTTTTTTTTTGAGTAATTGGCAAATTGCTTTTCTGGAAAATTGGTTTGGTCTGTTTTGTAATTAACTTTGTTGATTTTAACTTGTAATCAACTTTGTCGAATTCCGATTTCGTTTTTACATTTCGCTTTGCCGAATCATTGTTGTTTGATTGCTGCTGGGGTGGGGAGGGGTGTGGTTGGGTGGGCAGGGGCCGACTGATGGGAAAAGTACCAAAATTGAATTCGACAATGGGGGGTGGTCCGGGTGGAGGAGGGGTGTGGTTGGGTGGGCAGTGTCTGGGGTGGGTGGGTAGGATTTTTGATATGCATAATTTTGATTTATTATTCGTTAAATTATTCATATGTCGGTGTCAAAATTTTGTTACTAGTGGTAATGAGTTGGTAAATTATTCGGTGAAATCTGTTTTATTATTCGTCAAAATATAGACTTCGGTTTGGCAACAACATAAAACAAAACATTATTCGGTGAAATGTGAGACATTATTCGGTGAAATACGAAACATTATTCGTATAAATTGTAAGTATTGTTTTGGTGATTTGATGTTTTTTTTATTATCTGAAATTAATTGACAAAAAAAATGATCATTATTCGGTGACATGGGACAAATTATTTAGTGGAATTGTTAAATTTTGATCTGAATTGGATGGAAAAAGATAACATAATTTTGATATGATGTGAAACATTATTCGGTGAAATTGTCAAATTTTTAAACAAACAAAATTACGTGAGTCCTGCTAATAAATCACCCATAATAATTTATTTTTCACAAAATCATTAGAATTCTCTAAATTTTGAAGAAAATCAGCAAAAAAAATTAAAAAAAAATATTTAAAAAATGGAGTTGAGTTACACGTACATCAACAGAGGGCAAGAGGAGAGAGTGGGTGCTTTTTTTAGTGGGTCCCATAACATTTTTCAGAAAAAACAAAAAAAAAACACTTTAAATCATGTCCAACCATTCCATTAGATCAAAGGTCCGTATTTATATATATATATATATATATATATATATATATATATATATATATATATATATATATATATATATATATAGGGGAGGGTTCAAGTGAGAAATATTTCTGCCGATAAGAAGAAAAGAAACATTTTTATTGGTGGAGACGAATCTGATTTTAACCTAAAAAAAGACACCTCACGCGCTTTCCTTTATTCAATAAATAAAACAGATCTCTACTTCTTCCTCCTAGGCTCCACGTCTCCTCCTCTTCTACCACTCACCGCACTAAAAATCAGTTGTTTTCATCGCCAATCTCGCACTCAACAATGGCAGCAGTCCAATCAATCACCTCCGTCGCCCCCGCCTTTGCCTCGCCCGCCGTCTCCGTGTTCTCTGTTCTCGACTGCCATATCCTCTCGTCTCCTCCTTCCTCTGATTCACCTTTCGAGGACCATTGACAGGGAAGCCGTCCGAGAATCGCTGATAACGAGAGACCAGGGGCCGTCCAAGAACCATTGACGGAGAAGCCATCCGAGACCAGGGGCCTCGGCTATTGCCGCCGCAGTCGAGTCGATCATCACCATGGCCTAAGCGATTCCTCTGAATTCAAAATTCACACCATGGCTGGCCTTGTCGGAAGCCAATATCGTCGCTGAGTATTGGATCAGTGACTTCAACCTAAAAAGGTTAAGAGATTAGATATATATTTTTTTAATTAGGAATAAATTAATAAAAAAACTCATTTATCCGTCCCAGTCAAAATCACACTTAGGTCAAATCAATTTGGTTTAATTCGAAGTTATCGTTTCAAAGATCAAATTTGAATTGAGTATTTAAAACACCAAATAAACCCTAATAAAATGGTTTAACCATTATAATAAATAGAGAGTGGTTCAGTTACTAAATATATAAGTGGTTCATCAATTTTATAGTAAATTGTTCAGCACATATATAGAGTGGTTGAGTGACTAAATAGAGTGTGGTTCAGTAACTGAATAGAGAGTGTTTCAGTGACTAAATAGAGAGTGGTTCAATGAATAAAAAAATTTAATTACAACAAATTTAAGAGTGGTTCAGTGACTAAATAGGTTCATGAACCACTACCTTATAGCTCCATGAACCACTTATTTATAGCTTAATGAACCATTTTTTGATAAAATAAGAATGAAAACTTCAAGAACAACTTCTTCATAACTTCATGAATCATTTTTTGATAGCTTTATTAACCACTTCTTTATAACAACATGAACCACTTCTTAAAGCTTCATGAACCACTTCTTTATAGCTTCATGAATCACTTCTTTATAGCTTCTTGAATAACTTCTTTAAAGGTCCATCACTTCTTTATAAGTTCATTAACTACTTATTTACAAGTTCACGAACCACTTCTTTATAGCTTCATGAACCACCTCTTTATAACTTGTGAACCCTGTGAATCACTACAAATAAAATGGCTCAACCATTGTTGAAAAAAATGGTTGAACCATTGTGAATAAAATTGTTGAATCCATATGAATAAAATTGTTGAACCACTGTAAATAAAATTGCCGAACCACTATGAATAAAATTACTGAACCATTGTGAATAAAATTGTTGAACCACTTCTTGTCAATTTTTTTCAACAAAACATATACAAAGTGGGTGTCTATATTTAGATAAAATTAAATTACACCCAAATATATATTTTTTTATATATTTTTAACAAGTGAAAAGGCTAAAAAAATGATTTTTAAAAGTTCATGTAAACACTTTTATATGTACGTACAATTTCTAATTAATTAGTGTAGTGTGTTTGATTTGACGCGTGTACAGTGAGAGTGAGAGTGTTACTAATTAATTTGGGTGGATGTCACTAATGAATTGTGAGAATCCGCGTTTCTCCTATTTTAAATATACTTTTGGACGCGTGGACCAATGAGGTCGCTTCTTTCCTTCTCACTTTTGGGTTTGTGTGTACCTGAACCCGAAAATTTCGCCAGGTACCCCTATGGTATTGCAATTTCGCCAGGTACCCCTATGGTATTACAATTTTCGCCGGGTATACAACTTATTTACATATTTCGCGTGGTACCCCTGAGGTTTTAATCCATTTCGCCTCGTGCCATTCTCGGTTAACTTTAACTGTTTTTCTCATATCCTGTTAGTTTGCTCAAAAAAAAAAAAAAGAAATGCCGGACCGGCTCGAGCGAGGGAGAGCGAAGCATCAGACGCGATACAAGGAGCGAGGAGAGAGCGAAGCGAAGAGAGAGCGCTCGAGCGAGGGAGACCAGCGGCGCCATACCCTGCTCGGCTCGGACCTGCGTTGGACCTGCTGCAACCTCTGTGACAAAGGTTAGTATACTCAAACACTGATTGCTCGGATTAAATCAGATTTTAGTCTTGTTTTTAGATCTAGTCTCCCCTAGGGTTTTAAATTTGGTGTTCTTGTTTTTAGATCTAGTCTCCCCTAGGGTCTTAAATTAGGATCTGTAAGGATGGTGATTAAATCAGATTTTAGTATACTCAAACATTGACTGCTCGGATTTTAGGTCTTAATCGAATGGTGATTAAATCAGATTTTAGTATTTTAGTATACTCATTCCAGCTTTGCTGAATTGATTGTTTATATTGCCTTTAGATGCATCTTCATGCGAATTCAACGTGCTCAATTCGCTATGAAATTTGAGGTTTATTGAATCTCTCATAGCTTGGTGGATCTAGAAACCTTTCTTCTGTGAAATTTGTTTCTTCTCCTTGTCGTCATTGTTCAAACAGATTAGTAAAAAGGTAGGTTCTTTAGATTGGCAAGCTGGCCACATGTGTTTATTGAGAATGAAAATTGGGGAAATGGTTTCTTGCTGAATTGGAGGAAGTCACAATAAACTAAAAAGGTAGGTTCTTTAGATTGGCAAGCTGGCCTAATGGTTTCTTGCTGAATTGGAGAAAGTCGCAATAAGCTGGCCACATGTGTTTTATAGTTGTGCCGGTTGTGTTTGTTTTTGGGAGTGTACTGTGTAATTGATTTGATTGAGCTTTTGAATCATTATCTGCCTAATTGCGCCATTCATGATTAACCCAATGACTAAAATTTCATCTTAGATAAATCGGATTGACTATCAATTTATTGAACTTGTGGACTACTCTTGACTTTGATTTTACAAAGATGTTGGATAGTGACCACTGACCAAGATATACTCATATATAGTCATACTCAAATTGTCCACAAATTGCATTTTAGATTGCCTTTAACGTTGTTACAGAATTGTCACCCATGAAAGGGGATTTGTCTTTCATAATGAATTTGATAGAAGGTGCACATACTGGAATATCCTAGGGTGAGGGCTTAGAATAATTTCTATTTGTAGCCTGTGATCATGCTGCTTAGAACAGTTATGCTTTGGATGAATTGTGAAATAAAAAATGCATTTGGAGTGCATCAAGTAGAAAACCATGGCTTTCTTAAAGGAGCTTAATACTTGTGAGCATTAGGCTCTAGGAGCTTAATATTTTTGATATTCCTCTGAACAGTATGTTTGAAATGGTTATCTGTTTTTGCCTACCTTTTTAATCTGCTTCTTCTGTGCAGCTTCGATTGTGGAGTAGACGATGTATACGAGTTGGCAGTGGCCACACGGGAGCTGTTGGCACTGTTGCTTTCTCAAAGAAAAGTCAAAAAAAAATTGTTAGTGTTTTTAATTTGCATCTATTTTTAAAATGTTGTCGGCCACTTGATTATCCAAGGAAGTTGGTGGTGTCTGTATACCTAAAGACATGCCACTCTTTTCAATAAAGGGAGAATTCTTTTTATTTAAATTTTCATTTTTTTCCTGATGAAAAGGGTTTCCTAGTGCTCTGAAATTAGAAACTAGTAAAAAGTTGCATAATGAATGTTAGTGTAACATTTAATCAACCAGACTGACTTCCCACAACAAGGTCACTGAGCTTGCTTAAATGTCTTATTAAAACCATGTTTGGCAGTTGATAAATCTCACTACTCCTGGCTTTTGTGATCGGTGATCGTACAATCAAGTTGTGGAACTCTGATAATACCCGATTGTGCAGAAGAGCCTACTGCCATAAAGGAAAAAGCAGTCACAACAGCCCATGAGAAGGATATCAATGCTATGGTTGTTTCTCCCAATGATAAATATGTTTGTTCTGGTTCTAGGTAAGCTAGATACCGATTACTCTATAAGGCCATTCGACTGACGTTTATGAATTATTGAGTGCTATTATATGATGGTTAGACATTGAGTTTAGTGATTGTTACACTTGATAATAGACTGGTGCACTCTCCATCCTTTTATGAAAATTTTCTGGTTGGGATTTGTGTTCAACAAGTGATTCCTTTATTTCATTCCTGGTTGGGATTTATTTCATTTCGTTTGCCTATTAGCTCAAATGGAAGAGCAATGTGCTTAGGCACAAAGATGTGGGTTCAAATCCCACATAGGCTGCTCATAGTCTACATGTTAACATGACTTATGTTTTTGTGCATAGGATTTATTTCAGTTATTTATGCTCCTTGACAATTTTTTTTGAGGTTTTTTCTCTAAAAAATAAGTGGTTAACATGACTTTTATACAAGGATGGCATGTTTTGTTCTTTTGTTTCTGTGCATAGAATGAGACTGAATTGCTTCACAGTTCACATATAGTTTGTCTATGAGATCATGTTAGCCTACGTGGGAATCGAACCAACATCATTGTGCATAAGCACATGGCTCTACCATTGAGCTAATAGGCTTAAGGACAAGAAAAAAACATCATCAAATCAGTTAAATTGGTGAAATGCTTCACAAGCTAATTGGTTACTGTTGTAACAAGTTGACTTGGCAATGAATTTTGAATTAGGCTTTTTTAGGAATGTATCTATTTCGTTTGTTCTTTTTAGTTTAATCAGTGTTTCAGGGATCGAAACCTATACCGTATCGATAGGTGAAACCTGAAACTCCCAATCAGCCACTTACCTCCCAACACAGCCTCCAAAATTCACAAGATCAACGCAGTATAAAATTAGAGGTATTAAAAGAAATGGAGCTGGCCATTAAAGGCACAAGATTAATGACACTCCCTTAATCAAGAGAATTCTGGATGCTCATGATCTTCTAATTCAAATTGCAGGTAACTCTACTGAAGCTAAAAACCTGATGAAAAAAAAGAGCTGCAATGGCCAGCTCAGATCACGCATGTAATACCAGTCAACAACTTAATGTCAAAGTTCTTGGAGCTAAGATATTATATTATTATCTACAAAGCAGCTAGAGTTATCCATGTTTTAAAAGAGAACAGAATCATAAATGAAGGAATGAATGTTGGAACAACGGTTAGAAGAAAGAATGCATAACAAACAATGTAAAATTGTAATGAACTTAAATAGTCAACACCATTGAACCAGTGTATATAGAAACATCTGATAAAGGCCTAGGTTACTTACAGTATTTGAACCAACAAATGATACAGCCTTGATATCATCATTGTCGAAAATAGCAATCATGTTCGAGCCCCACGAAATATAATTAATGAATGTTCAGAACAATAATAACAACACATAAACCTCGAATATAGTTTGGATAGGAGGGCATGTTGACCATGTATTTAGGTTTCAATGAAAAGAAAAAAAATCCTATGGCAAAAGGGATAGATGGCCATTGAAAATAAAAAGTGATAGGAGGCAATGTTGACATAGCTAATCAATCAGACAATCAGAGCAACAACAAAAGAGACAAGGATGTACGGGAGATTATACCCATAAAGGAATCATAGCATGAAAATTAAAGTGGTAAATCCCTGCACAAAACCAATACTCAAAGAACAATAAATGGTCATCAACAAGTAAGGCATCTCATGAGAGCTTGCAGCGGTAATGTATGATGGTCATCTTCAATACGGAGTATATAAATATAGTCATAGCCTCATAGATTAATAATCAAACACCCTAATTTTTAACCCTAGAATCATAAACAACCAATCAAACCCCCAATTTCGATTCTAGCATTTGAAACCAAAATCCCCTAATTTTCAACCCCTAGAAATCAAAGCTTTACCCGATCGATTCTAACATTTGAAACCAAAATTCCCTAATTTGCAGCAGGTCCGAGCAGAGGTTGCAACAGGTCTGACGCAGGTCCGAGCCCAGGTCCGAGCCGAGCAGGGTATGGCGCCGTTGGTCTCCCTCGCTCGAGCGCTCTCTCTTCGCTTCGCTCTCTGTATCGCGTCTGATGTTTCGCGTCTGATGTTTCGCGTCTAATGCTTTGCTCTCCCTCGCTCGAGCAGGTCCGGCGTTTCTTTTTTTTTTTTTTTTTTTTTTGAGCAAACTAATGAGATTTGAGAAAAACATTTAAAGTTAACCGAGAAGGACACGAGGCGAAATGAATTAAAAACCTCAGGGGTACCACACAAAATATGTAAAAAATTTGTATACCCCGCGAAAATTGCAATAACCAGGGGTACCTGGCGAAATTTCCGTATATATAAAATCACTGGCATTAAAAGTAAACTTTATTATGTATATCTGAAGAATAAAATCGAGTTGATTGATCTAAGCTTTCCTCGATCGCTTTTAAAACCAATATGGAATCTTCCAACACCACAATGCCGACGCCTTGGTTATGGCTTTGTCTTATCAAATATTCAGCAGCTAGCTCACTTAACTGGAGATAATATTCCAGCATCTGATAAATAAATATAAGTGGGCTATCACTGTGCATTTGAAAGCCACGGTGCAAATATTATTATATTAGAACATGTAAATTTGTAATAAAATGATTCTAGAATAAGAATATCGATACATGGCATCTCCAATGAGCAATGTGTCAAAAATACTTAACCTGAAGTGAAGGGATCATAGAATAGAAGCAAATGGCGCGCTATTCAAGTTTCATGTAGAAAATAGGACAAAAGTATATATTTTTTTTTAAATTTGTCAAAAAACGACTTTGCTTTTTTTTAAAAGAAGAGGTTAAGTCGTTGTTTTAAAACGTAATGATAAGAAAGTCGCGAATTAGCTCCGATTTTAGCTCCGATACGATTGTTTTAAAACATAATGATAAGAAAGTCGTTGTTTTAAAACATAATAATAAGAAAGTCGTTGTTTTAAAACATAATGATAAGAAAGTCGTTGTTTTAAAAGAAGAGCTTTCCTCGATACGATTTTAGCTCCGATTTTAAAACATAATGATAAGAAAGTCGCGAATTAGTAGTGTTGTTTTTTGGGTATTTGTATAGTTAAAAGGTTTAAACAAAATCAAACGAAACTGTTTTTTTTTTCTAGCGTCATTTTCCCGCCAATCTCCCCTTCTCTGCAATCTCCCCCTATCTCTCCCCCATAGTCTTCCCCTCTATTTCTTCTTTCCTCTATTCCGTTGATGATGTCCAAAATTAGCGTAAAAAAGAAAAGAAAGAAAAAGGAATAAAAGGTCCGGAGAAGCAGGCCCGGGAAGACACATCAATATACGATCCGTGGACGAAGGCGCGCATGCGACTTGGCCAGAGGGCGCACATGACCACCACCCACGTGCCCTTCCTTTTAGAACACGTGGCAACCGTACTTCAACAAGTTACCAAGCGGAAGGAACAGTCCCCCTAGGGGGAGGACATAGATGCACACTATAAAATGAAGAAGACACTCTAAGAAAGAGGTTTTTTTTGGAGAAAACAGATAGGAACACCAAAATCTAGAGAGAGAGAGACGGAATTAAGATTGTGATAACGCTCTTCCTCGAGATTACCCTTTCCGACAGGCCAGGGACTCGATATCTGTCCGCGGACAACCCCGACACGCGAAACCAGAGAGGGATCTACCCGGGACAGGTACTAGGATGTTAGTCGAGGAGTAAGGGAGATTCCACTTCTCATTCCCGATCTATTCCCCAATCAGTCGGGTGCTTACTATTTCGAGAAGCCGTTTGATAAATACATTACGAGATAAGTGATGCGAGCCGAATTCAAAGGCTCAAAGGCGCCAGCCACGAGATCATCGCGGATGCCGAGGATCTCAAGGTTCGGGTAAGACCGTCTATATCCCCATTTGGTCACCACGGCACAGGTTCGAGCCCCCCTCCTCCATTTAGGATAGATAACAGTAAAAGGGGGGGAGGGGGGGCTTCAGGTAAGACCGTTGACCAAATCATGCTATGAGGGGATACGTGGCTTCCCTCCCCATGGGAATGTGGGGCGGGTAACACTTTTTCATTGTGGTTTCATCATTTGGCAACGTCTGTGGGAACTCTCTCACCCTGAGAGGTTCCTAGATTTAAATGAACAAGATACTAATGAGAATATAATGACTAAATATGAATTTTTGTTTGGAGAGGCGGAAAATGAGCCTCTCACGGGGGAACAAATCACGACAACGAAGGATTTCAAGAGTCCAGCATGCATGGGAACTCCCCCGGACAGAACAGCGTGCAGGAAAATATGATTTTCTCGCCGTATATTCCCCAGCACATGGGGCAAGGCTACGTTCTGCACGAGGAACATTACTTCCCACCGCCAAATCCTGAGCAGGCCTTCTTTTACGGGTACGATGGGTACCAGGCGTTCCAATAGGGGAACCCTTACAACGGAGTTCCCCAAGGCATGTACGACCACGCTCATCAAGAATACCACCAGCCAAGATTTTTCGATGACCCTAGTATGCCTCATCGCCATGGAGATAGACACGCCCGCAAGCATCATCGAGGCGATCGCTCATCCGACATTTCTACGTCAACCAAAACGGGCTCCCCCCATGAGGATGAGAAAAGGCCGGACTTTATCCCCTCTGTCTTCACCAACGAAGTTTGCCTGGCGGTGGTCCCTAAACGATGGAGAGATGCCAACCTCATGAAATATGATGGCACCTCTGACCCTGATGATCACATGTTCCACTTCACAACCGCCATGGGGGATCAATGAGTATAATGATGCAATGTTGTGCCGCACTTTCCCTTCAACTCTTACCGACATAGCCCTGACCTGGTTCACTAATCTACCTCAGAACTCGATTGCTAGTTTCACTCAACTCTCCCATGTTTTCAAGTCACATTTTGGGAGTTCGCGGTCAAGAAAGAAGACCATGCTAGACCTTAATTCAATTAGGCAGGGACCGAATGAGACTCTAGGGAAATTCTTTGCCCGATTCACTAGCATGGTAGTGCAGATCCTGAATTTCAATCATGAGTCAGCAGTCATAATCCTCATGGGGAACTTGGCAGACGGGGGATTAAAGACCCGACTCTTCAGGAAAAAACCGAAAGACTATGACACCTTGAGAAATTTTGTATCTGCTCGGATTGAGGCAGAGGAAGCCGCGGCCACCAGCTCACGAGCTAACGAGGGCCCACAAGGTTTTCTTGGAAAACTAGCAGGGAAATTTCGAAAGGACAAAGGGGCTGGAAGGCCAAGAAGGAATTATTCCACGGGCAAACCGCGCGTCTCGACAAGATGAAGTCCACTTCAACCATGAAAGAAAGAATTCGGCCGCTGGGCATCAGGAACGTGATCGAGGGATGCGACATAGAGGAGAACATGTTTCCCCTCGAAGGAGGAATGAACATCATGATCATATCCCATATCGCCACCAGACTCAAAACCGTCACGATGAGGGACGCGCAGATAATCGAGAAGACTATCCGCGGGCCTCGAGGTTCGAGTACCCACGAGAGCGGGATGAGTAGCAACGATATCCCCTGTAAACAGAGGCAGGGGGCGAGGACGATGGTGGAGAGGCGGCCGAAGGGGTCGGGGCTAGCCAGCACATGTGTCAGTCAATCAAGCCCCGCGCGATGAGGTTCGTCGTGAAGGATCGCGAGGTAACCAGATCCCGGAACCAGAAGGTTTCATCGACACTATCGCGGGAGGACCATCGATCTCAGGATCAAGCCGCCAGGAGAGGAAAAGTTATGAGAGAGAGGCAAAACAACCTCCATCAGTTGCAAGCTAGAAGATCACTTTACATCCACATTCAGAAATAGTTTTCGCTACAGCAGATGCCGAAGATGTTCGCATGCCACATGCGGATCTGTTGGTAATCCATACCCAGATCGCCACCAAGACTGTAAAAAGAGTTTTCAGAGATACCGGATCATCCGTGGGCATACTCTTGTGGGAAGCATTTTCTCAATTATGAGTGTCCGCAACAGCAATAAGGCCTTATTACGGGACGTTGATTACCTTTTCGGGAGATAAGGTACAGGTGGCCGGCACCATAGAACTCGCGGTGGTCTTAGGAACCGCGACGCTTTGACACATGGAGAACATCATTTTCACAGTGGTACGGATCCCCACAACTTATAATGCACTCTTGGGGAGGGTGTCTCTTTATAAATTTCAGATGGTTGTTTCGATCTATCACTTCAAAGCGAAATTCCCTATTTCCGGAGGGGGGACGGGAGAAGTATGTGGCCAGCAACCAGAAAGCCGGAGTTGCTACGTGACTTCCCTGAAAAAGAGGAGGGAGATCATGTGCATCCAAGGATCCGCTTAGAGCAAGATCGAGGGTCCAAAAGAAAATTCTCGAGCAGAGAATGAAGAAGTTAACATCCCAAGAGAACTTGCATCAGAGGCAGAACTCGAAGTCAGACCATCAGACAGAGAAATCCCAACCATGGATCTAAGAACAGTTCACTAGCCTTTTCAAAACCATGAAGAGAGGATCTACATGGGTCAAGCCCTAGAGATTGAGGAGAGAGAACAGGTTCTGGACATCATCCGTCAATCCCGTGACGTGTTCGTATGGTCCCCAAAAGATCCCCTAGGCGTCCCTTCGTCCATAGCAATCCATACCCTCAGGATCCTTCATGATGCACGGCCTGTAGCCCAGAAGAAGAGGAAAATGGCCCTAGAAAAGTCTAAGGCAGCGAAAGAAGAAGTAGAGAAGTTACTCAAAGCCGGATTTACAGAAGAAGCAGATGATTCAGATTGGCTCTCAAACGTTGTCCTAGTCAAGAAAGCCAACGGAAAGTGGAGGATGTGTGTGGATTTCTCACACTTAAACAAAGCATGCCTGAAAGATAGTTATCCTTTGCCATTAATAGACGAGCTGGTCGATATTACTGCTGGGAATGAGGCATTGAGTTTCCTAGACACGTATTCCGGATATAACCAAATCCGATTAGATCCGATAGATAAGAGAGCTACCACTTTCATCACTAATCAAGGGATTTTTTGCTATAAAGTGATGCCTTTTGGTTTAAGGAATGCTGGGGCCACTTTTCAAAGAGTTGTAGACAAGATATTCCGCGAGCAGCTGGCTAGGAATGTTTCGATCTACGTGTACGACATAGTCGTAAGGAGTAAGAAAGCAGAGGACCACGCGGCTGGCCTACAAGAGACCTTTGATTCTTTGAGACGAAGGGGAGTGAATCTGAACGCAGAGAAGTGTGTTTTTTGAGTTGATTCTGGAAAATTCCTTGGTGTCATGGTAAGCCAAAGAGGGATAGACGTGAACCCCACCAACATAGCTGCTATACAGGAACTACGACCACCACGCACCATAAAAGAAGTACAGTCTTTGAATGGAGCTGTAAATTACCTGGGACGTTTCTGTTCTTGCCTAGCGGATAAATCTTTACCATTCTTTGCGCTGCTGAAAAAGAAAGAGCCGATCCAGTGGACACCAGACCTCCAGCAGGCTTTCGAAGAGTTAATAGCTTTCTTACCATATGTTCCTACTCTGTATCAACCTCAGAAATCAGAAAGTTTACAGCTATATTTGGCAGTGAAAGCGACTACTATGAGCGTAGTCCTCACCCGAGAAGGAAAGTATCCGGTCTACTATGTAAGCAGAGTGTTACATGATGCGGAAACCATATATGAGCCGGTGGAAAAAAGTGGTCCTCAGCCTAATGTTCGTAGCGAGGAGGCTTCGTCCATATTTCCAAGATCACCTGATAGAAGTCTTGACGGATCTACCGCTGAGACAGATTCTCCTTCACCAAGTCTTTCAGGACGGATGACAAAATGGTCCATAGAGCTCTCTGAATTTGAAATAGCTTACGTCCCCCGCAAAGCAACGCTGGCCCAGTTTCTGACGGATTTCATCTGTGAGACAAGCTTCGGGGATGAAGGAGGCGAGATGCAGAGCAAGTGGATAATAAAGGTTGATGGGGTCGTGAACGCGAAAGGATGCGGAGCAGGAATCGCACTAACCTCTCCTGAGGGAGATCAGTTTTGCTTCGCTTACAACTTAGATTTTCAGGCCACCAACAATGAGGCAGAATATGAAGCCTTGGTAGCAGGGCTCGAACTATCTTTGGCCCACGGAGCTCGGGCAATCATATTATATACAAATTCCGAAGTCATCGCAAGACAGATAGAGGGGGTGTACGAGGCCCTGACTAGGCTATTACCATATTACTTACGAAAGGTAATCTCCCTAAGAAGGGCATTTCTAAATTTCGGCGTAGAATCCATCCCCCTGAGATGAATGAATAAGCAGATCTGTTAGCACAGATTGGGGCGGCTATGCCAGCGGAAGTTGAAGGAAAATTCGAGTTTGAAAGAAAGGATCGGCGGAGACTCCTTCAAGAAGTGTATTTTATTTAGACCGAAGGTACCGAGGACTAGCGAACCCCAATTGTGTAATATCTGGGGAAAGGAATACTCCCACAAGAGAGAATGGAAGCCAAAAAGTTGACAAACCGAGCAACCCGGTTTGTCATCAGTGAAGGGAAATTATACAAGAGGGGTTTCAATTTTCCAGACTTACTATGCGTGTCTAAGAGTGAAGGGAACATCATCGTAAAAGAGTTGCATGCAGGCGTATGTGCCCACCACCAGGGATGGAGAGCCTTGACTTCAAAAGTTATGAGATTGGGATATTATTGGCCCACAGTCAGGGCGGATATACAAAGTTTTGTGCACAATTGTGATGCCTGTTAAAGACATGGAAATGTGAAGAATTTCCCTGCCGAACCACTTCAAAATATCTATGGAGCATGCCCTTTCGCCTTATGGGGGATGGATATTCTTGGGCCTTTCCCCATAGCACCCGGGCAGCTAAAATATGTCCTAGTCCTAGTAGACTACTCACTAAGTGGGTAGAAGCAAAAGCAATGGGTTTGTTCACGACGGAGAAAGTCAGAAAGTTCCTATGGAAAAATCTGGTGTGCCACTTTGGAGTCCCCGAGGCAATTATCACGGATCACGGAACTCAACTCGACTGCGAGAACATTAGAGATTTCTGTGAAGGCCTCGGGATAAAGCTGAAGTTTTCTTCGGTAGCCCACCCGCAGATAAACGGGCAAGCAGAGACAACCAACTGGCAGATTTTAGAAGGGATCAAGAAGAAGTTGGGGAAAACATCAGAAGGGCGATGGGTAGAGTTATTCCCGCTAGTACTCTGGTCATACCAGACTTCATCCAAGACTCCCTCTAGGGAAATACCGTTCGCTTTAGTATTTGGGGCAAACGTTGTCATCCCGGTCGAACGCTTGATCCTCTCTGCTAGAGTTTTGGCTTATGAATCCAAGGGCATTGACGAAGCTTTGGAAATGGAGTTACACCTCCGAGAAGAAAGGAGGATGATGGAGGAAATCAAGGCAAGAGAGTACAAGAGAAAGACCAAAAAACACAGAGATCAACACCTTAATGCGCGTCGGTTCGAGAAAGGAGATCTGGTCCTCCGCCTAGCCTTATCAGGCGGAAAGCTGGATGCAAGGTGGGAAGGCCCGTACGTTGTTTTCGAGTGCGTCCATGTTGGGGCTTACAAGTTACAAAGTCAGGAAGGCGTGATCCTTCGGATTACATGGAATGCAAAACACTTGAAGAAGTATTATGTGTAATAGTCGGTCACGTCAAAGATTCCCAAGTCACCCCCGCTACCAGTAAATAAATCAAAGCGGTTAGAGGGTGCTTTTTAAATTCTTGAAAGAATTTTTTAGATCTCCTGAATCGTGTCTGTTAAAGTCCTATGACGATGGAGCTTTCTCCGCGTCGGACATCCGGTCGTAGCATAGATATCCCAGATCGCATCTGTTAAAGTCCTATGATGCTGGAGCTTGATCCGCATCGGAAATCCGGTCAAAACAAAGATCTCCCGGATCGTATCTGTTAAAGTCCCACGACGCTGGAGCTTGCTCGGCGTCGGACATCCGATCGTAGCCTAGAACTCCCGGGTCGTATCTGTTAAAGTCCAATGACACTGGAGCTTGCTCCGCGTCGGACATCCGGTCGTAGCGTAGATCTCCCGGATCGAATCTCTTAAGTCCTATGACGCTAGAGCTTGCTCCGCGTCGGACATCCGATCGTAGCATAGATCTCCCGGATCGCATCTCTTAAGTCCAATGACGCTAAAGCTTGCTCCGCGTCGGACATCCGATCGTAGCATAGATCTCCCGGATCGCATCTGTTAAAGTCCTATGACGCTGGAGCATGCTCCGCGTCGGACATCAGGTCATAACAAAGATCTCTCGGATCATATCTGTTAAAGTCCCATGACGCTGGAGCTTGCTCCTCGTTGGACATCCGGTCGTAGGCTAGAACTCTCGGGTCATATCTGTTAAAGTCCTATGACGCTGGAGCTTGCTCCGCGTCGGATATCCGGTCGTAGGGTAGGTCTCCCGGATCGAATCTCTTAAGTCCTATGACGTCGGAGCTTGCTCCGCGTCAGACAACCGATCGTAGCATAGATCTCCTGGATCGAATCTATTAAGTCCTATGACGTTGGAGCTTGCTCCGCGTCGGACATCCGGTCATAGCATAGATCTCCCGGATCGAATCTATTAATTCCTATGATGCTGGAGCTTGCTACGCGTCGGACATCCGGTCGTAGCATAGATCTCCCGGATCGCATTTGTTAAAGTCCTATGATGCTGGAGCTTGCTCCGCGTCGGACATCCGGTAAAAACAAAGATCTCCCGGATCGTATCTGTTAAAGTCCCATGACGCTGGAGCTTGGTCGGCGTCGGACATCCGGTCGTAGCCTAGAACTCCCGGGTCGTATCAGTTAAAGTCCTATGACGCCGGAGCTTGCTCCGCGTCGGACATCCGTTCGTAGCGTAGATCTCCCGGTTCGAATATCTTAAGTCCTATGACGCTAGAGCTTGCTCCGCGTCGGACATCCGGTTGTAGCATTGATCTCCCGGATCGCATCTGATGAAGTCCTATGACGCTGGAGCTTGCTCCGCGTCGGACATCCGGTCGTAGCATAGATCTCTTGGATCGAATCTATTAAGTCCTATGACGCTAGAGCTTGCTCCGAGTCGGACATCTGGTCGTAGCATAGATCTCCCGGATCGCATCTGTTAATGTCCTATGACGCTGGAGCTTGCTCCGCGTCGGACATCCGGTCATAACAAAGATCTCCCGGATTGTATCTGTTAAAGTCCCAAGGTGCTGGAGCTTGCTCCTCATTGGACATCCGGTCATAGCCTAGAACTCCCGGGTCGTATCTGTTAAAGTCCTATGACGCTGGAGCTTGCTCTGCGTCGGACATCTGGTCGTAGCGTAGATCTCCCGGATCGAATCTCTTAAGTCCTATGACACTGGAGCTGGCTCCGCGTCGGACATCCGGTCGTAGTATAGATCTCCTGGATCGAATCTATTAAGTCCTATGACGCTGGTGCTTGCTCCGCGTCGGACATCCGGTCGTAGCATAGATCTCCCGGATCGCATCTGTTAAAGTCCAGGGACGCTGGAGCTTGCTGTGCGTCGGACATTCGGTCGTAGCATAGAACTCCCGGATCGTATCTATTAAAGTCCTATGGCGCTAGAGCTTGCTCCGCGTCGGACATCCGGTCGTAGCGTAGATCTCCCAGATCGAATCTATTAAGTCCTATGACGTTGGAGCTTGCTCCACGTTAGACATCCGGTTGTAGCATAGATCTCCCGGATCGAATCTATTAAGTCCTATGACGCTAGAGCTTGCTCCGCGTCGGACATCCGGTCGTAGCGTAGATTTTCCGTATCGAATCTATTAAGTCCTATGACGATGGAGCTTGCTCCTCGTCGGACATCCGGTTGTAGCATCGATCTCACGGATTGAATCTATTAAGTCCTATGACACTGGAGCTTGCTCCGCGTCGGACATCCGGTCGTAGCACAGATCTCTCGGATCGAATCTATTAAGTCCTATGACGCTGGAGCTTGCTCCGCGTTAGACATCAGGTCATAGCCTAGATCTCCCGGATCGTATCTGTTAAACCCCTGATCATATTATCATGAATCCCATGACGTCGGAGCTTACTCGACGCGGGACATTTGGGTACACCAATGCCTCCCAAGAGAGCAGAATATATACGACAAAGCCACTGATTGCATCAGAAGTAGTATTGTTCAAACAAACAAAAAACCAACAACAACAGCTAAGAAAGGAAGAAACGAAACGGGAAGTCTTAAAAACTCATGCTAAAAAGCCAACCTGACAGCAATAAGAGAACTCAGAAGCAATCCTTGGGAGGCCCGGACGGGATCACCCCTCCCTGAACCTATCAGGAACTAGGCGAGTCCTGTCCTGACAAAGCCGCGTCCCATTAGGCAAAGGTCCCTCGGGATGAGGCTCCATCTACTCT
Organism: Persicaria tinctoria; assembly: GCA_037127255.1. Taxonomy (NCBI): domain Eukaryota; kingdom Viridiplantae; phylum Streptophyta; class Magnoliopsida; order Caryophyllales; family Polygonaceae; genus Persicaria; species Persicaria tinctoria. Next base: position 83,956,193 of record JBANSL010000006.1, read on the forward strand.
GTGTCAACCTCGTCGCCATCCGCGGATAAAATATGAACCTCAAACCGAGCATCCTCCTAGTGCAAAAAGGTAATGTCAGAACCTATATCGACGCCGTGCGTGCTGGCAAAATGATTCCACCCACGACCCAAGTAAGGGACGCGGTAGTCTCCTCGATATATGGCCACAAGGAAGTCCCGGATAATTCAAGATGACAACAAGATACACTCAGGAAGGTCTGGACCATACTCAACCTCGAAATGCAAAGGCAACAACTGCCCAAGCATGAGTTAATTAAATAAATGAAAAGCATATCAGTGGAAAATAAACAAGAACTGTGAGCCACGGAAGAGGACATACCAGACGGTGCATTTGCTCCGGAAAATCCAGTGACCGGAAAAAGGCCAAATTCTTCCCACCAGAGGATGAAATTTTCAAAAAGACTAAACTTGCGAAAAGAAAGGAGCTTGGAGATCCCGGTTTTAAAGGACCTCCTAGGGGTCACGTGTCGCACAGAGACCTCCTCGAAAACATACCAAGGGGGCCTGGAGAAAACCCGAAAACAGTCAAATAAAGCATCACTGCCCCAGGCTAGGCAAGGCGGACATCTGTACCACAAGGACTCACCTCGGGCAGAGCGACGTTTTCCACCATGAAAAGAGTCAACAATCGGGGGGTGAATGAGAGCTCGTGACTCTCCGAAACTTTGAAAATCGGAAAAGGAAAGTGAGGAAGGGAGTAACTTGGCTACATGGGCCAGGTTACAGATGATCACAAACCCACTTATGGGATCACACCAAGCCGCTTTCTATAGAGTTATCCAGACCCAGGTTACGAAAGCCACACCCCGTTCGCCTAAGAAACCTGGGTAAGAAATCTAGGTACCCTTGTCGCGAATTCCCTGCAGCTTATTCCGTTAACTCTGAGCCCATTTGTGTCGGGAATCGATTTAAATTTCGAATAAAGTTTGCATCCTTTCATAATCACACAAACAACTACTTCATCCAAGGGATATGAGGTGCATGATGTGACAAAACTTCTCAAACACACCAACATCGATAAGCAGGAAAAAAGAAACGTGGATAGGGTAGATCGCCCACGTAGGGCAAGAGCCACTGACTCGGAAGCCACTTGGCTATAAGCAACTCCAAAATAACAAACACTATAAAAAAAAGGAATAGAAAACGGCATTATGCATCCCCACGAGCCGTTACCCTCAACGAAGCCCCAACATGGGTTCTGGAGACACTCCACACGCTTTCTATCGGTTCATCACCAAAGAAGAGCAACTGCAAACGCTGCAACTGCCCCGGCTGTATGAGCAACTAGGAGATGAAACACACCAGCTTGTTTATCTATGGTCCACCACGTGCCAAGATTTTGAGGTTGACGTTGAAAGAGTCGCGAACGGGGTGTACTGGTACACTAAGGGATGGCCGGACTTTACTTTTTCAAACCGAGTATTCATAGGATGCTCGCTCCTTTTCGTTTACGAAGGAGATTCTCATTTTGAGGTGTACGTGTCTTATCCAGATTCAACCTCTGTCCGCGTGAAGAAGCCCGGTCCAACAGACATGGGGCCTTCCAAGACCAAGAGCAACCGGAAGTCCGCACCCGCAAGCGCGAGGACCTCAGAGCACCAAGTCTAAAGCTCCAAATCCTGATGTACCTTGTAACAGTAAAGGCTTTTTAAAAAAATAAAAGATCTGTTATTTCCAACCCCCTACCGTAAGTCAGAAAAGCTGACTCACCTTTTTTTATCATCTTTCCCTAGAAACCAAGGGAAGGAAAAATTATAGGGAAAGGGAAGGGGTCCGAAACAGTCAAGCAATAAATGCCAAACTTAATAAATGAAGAAACGTTGTCTACCAACATCAAGAGGAAAAAACCTTTCCTATAAAAGCCAGCTCCAAGGGGTCTCCATTAGACACTTTGCATTAGGAGACAAGAAAATTTGCCTAACAAGATGGATGTAGGCAATGCACGTCCGAGAGATTTCCTCCGATGGATCCAGACTGCCTTTTTTCTACAAAGGGTGGTAATGTCCTTTAAACTCCTCAATTGAGTCTCAATCTTTCACCTCATTTCTGATTATTTTTCAACAACCACAGCCACTGCCAGCATTCTTCGAGATGGAGTTTGGACTAATAGGTGTTGAAAGGATAATCCTAACCAATGTGCCTAGAAGGAGGGGTATCAACGGTCGAGTGGAGCGGGATGATGCTAGGGTGCTCTGGCTCACACAAGAGTGGAGCGCATTTACGAGATCAAGGAATGTCCGAGTAGGGGGGGGGGGGGGGGTTGTTCTCTTCAGCTATTTTGTTTATAAGCATAATTAAAATCCGATTCCGAAAAAGTCGTCGTCAAAATAAAACAAAAGTACAACCATGAACAAAGTTTTCCACGCGATTGCACCGCGAACATAAACCAAAATAAGGCACCAAACAGAGTGCCAAAGTTTGTCTACCCCAAAGAAACGATAAAGAGAGAGTTTACAAACCATCACCACTGATTTCCACATTATCATCTTCTTTCAAGTTCCAATCCTCCTTGTCCTCGCTCGGGGAAATTGACTGAAGAGGAACGCCTAGGTTCTCCGCGGATTTCTTCACACTTTGGTGGATCCCAGCCTTCTTGGTAACATCGAAGTAGTCCCTGTACCTATCTTGAATGAAGTCCTGCCCAACATCTTTATTCAGCCATTCCGGAACCGCGCTACTCATAAAGTCCAGGTCGTTCGGGGTCCTCAACCAGTCGTCCACAAGCTTAGTACGGTTGTGTGGAACGTCCAATCAAGACAAGACAATATCACCGTCCGTTCGGGACCGATATCGCTGCAGCTTGATCGCACGACGGTTGGATTCAATTACTGCTTTGCTCCGCTCCTCGTTCGCCGCGATCAGTTGGGCTTCCAGCTTGGCTGCTCGGGCCTCAGCACTAGACTGCAGGGAAGACAGGGACTATTGGGAAGACTCAAGTTGAGCTCGAACCATCTCCAAGTCCTCGACCAGTTTACTACCCTTCGCCTTCTCGGCGGCCAGGACTTCTTCTTTCTCTTCCAGCCGCGAGCGAAGGGTTTCAGCCTCCGTCCGCGGTGTCTCTGCCCCCAACAACCTTTCTTTCATTTGCTCCAACTTCTCCTCAAGGCTACGAGCATGGTTGCCCAAGCGGAGATACTGACCCCAACTGCTGTGAATGAAAGCACGACCCTGACCACAAAAACATAGAAGGGTCGAAGAAATCTACAGAAAGAAAAACCAAGGCAAACAAGTAGAGAAAATCACAGGGCTCGGCTCACTTACCCAGTTGCACCAACGTTCTTGCTCCATCGTGAACTGTTCATCAGTCAGTTTTCCAGGTATTGAAACTCCGCCTCCCCGAGCTCCGGGGGGAAGGCCAACTTATTGAAGATGTCAGAATCGAAGGCAAACATCCGATACGCAAAGGCGGCCGTTGACATCCACGTGGAAGACCGGCACGTCCCAATCGACCCCTTCCCAGGTCGGGAAGCGACACGACCTTTTCCTCTTTAAAGGAGTTTTTGAAGTCCCCGCTTCAGAGGGAGAAGTAGGCCGAGGCTCCACATGATCCACCAGGGGAAGGGGTTGAACTTTCATGATCGGAGAAGCTTCGATCTCGATGATAGGGGGCTCGGGCTCCACCATAGCAACATGGGAGGAACATGCCACGATCACCGTTTGTTCCTTCACCACTTTTTTACCTTTCGACTTGGGAGCCGAGGTCTTGGGGTGCTTCAAGGCTCTCATCACGTCGGACGGAATTTTCCTCTTAGTAGAAGAAGGAGGAATGGAGGACATCTTCGCGGCATCCACCATTGTCTTCAACTCCAGAGCATCTGAAAAAACCACGAGAAGGACAACAGCATCAGTACAAAACCAACGACACAAGAAAAAGAAGTAACAATAAATGCTCCCCAAAATTAACTACAACCTATGCGCGGATGAGGGAGACTCAAGCCGGCCATTTCCAGCCGCAATGGAGACACCACATCCCTCCACGAAGGCTTCGTCCCAACCGTGAACCTCCGCTCGATCTCTGTCAAATCCGTCACAGCCTTCTTCTTCACACGCGTGTACAGACGCGGCTCGGTGTGGAAGTTCAAGATTTGATGAGAAGGATCCCGAACTAGGAACCACTTATGCCTCAACTCTGGTTTACTGGAATTACGCTCCACTATCGACACACAAAGCTTGGCTGGATAGAAATTCTTGCGGGTACCTCCATGACCCAAAGTGAGCCTGTTGCTAAGGAGTCCCAGGGTAGGTTGAACCCCGATCTCCAAACAACGCATGACGAAATAAGTTAAGAAAATCCAACTATTTGGAACCAATTGAGCAGGACTCAAGCCGTAGGCTTTTAGATAACGCTTGAACATGTTAGGAAGAGGAAGCCAAATCCCTTGAACCAGGCTCTCTATGTAGACGACCAAGCACCCCGGATAAGCGTCTAGGCTCCCTCCACCCTCAGCCGGGAGACACAACACCACTCCCTCCGACAAGGGAAAAACGCGAGCGATGACATTCAGGTCATCCAGGGTCGTGAAAGTCCCTCCTCCGCGGTTCTGAGCGTTAGGCGGAGCGATGGGGATCACCCGCTGCGATAGAACGGCCGGGATCGGACCCGCCGTAGATGGCTGAAAGTCTCTCAAAAATGGGCAGGTCACCAGCACCCCCTCATTGTACAGGACCGCACGAAAGTCCCCCTAGCACGGACGAAGAGCGGCGCTCAATCGGAAGTAATATGGGGCCGGATGGCAAGTCAGTGTGGGAGTCCCACTCCTTATAAGAGTGCTGAGATTCGGGAGACTATAGTATTGAGTCATACCCCGACGATGAAGCATCGTCGCCCAACCGCGAAGACACGGAGTCGGTAGGAGAAGGGGGTTCATAACACCCATCAGAAGTTTGCCCTCGGACCGCACTGCAGGAGGAGATCTAATCAAAGCTTGAACACTATCAGAGCTGCTTGGCGAAGTCAACATAGCGGAGGCGGCTAATAGATGGGGAGAAAGGGGCAAGATAGGAGAAAACCTAAGGACCAACAAAAAATAAAGAGGTGCCCGAAAGAAACGCACGCCACGACCGCGACAAATAAAGAGAGGAAAGAAAGAAAACTAAAAATGAGTCAAGAACTAGACGAGGAAAGGAGAGAAAGAAAGACTACTTTACCACGAGGATCTGAAGACGAGAGCTGTAAAAATGGAGAACGGTAAAAAATGAGGAGGAAAAGAAAACCTATTTATAGGCTCCTCACTCAACGACACTTCACCTCCCACTTCGGCCCAGTTGTCAAGAGCCCGACTCACATCAATCAGACAAAATGGGCATAGTGGGAACAAGCCCAATAAAACCCAATTCGGCCCAACGGGCTTTCTTTTTTCCATCTTTTTCACCCAAGGAGCGCCAAGGGCGAGGGGATCAGTAGGGGGATTTTGAACCACGGAAAAAACTTTCCGGGCTCCCTGCGGCTCAAGGAGTTGTGATGATGCCCAAAATTAGCGTAAAAAGGAAAAGAAAGAAAAAGGGGTAAAAGGACCGGAGAAGCAGGCCCGGGAAGACACATCAATATACGATCCGCGGACGAAGGCGCGCATGCGACTTGGCTAGATGGCGCGCATGCCCACCACCCATGTGCCCTTCATTTTAGAACACGTGGCAACCGTACTTCAACAAGTGGCCAAGCGGAAGGAACAGTCCCCCTAGGGGGAGGACATAGATGCAAACTATAAAAGGAAGAAGACACTCTAAGAAAGAGTTTTTTCGAGAAAACAGATAGGAACATGATCATGCACATTTATGTAGTGTTAATATAGGCATTTAGATGGGTTTAGGTAGGGTAAAATGCATGAGTTTAGAGTAGTTTTCATATTTTCATCATGTTTGAATTAGAGTCGGAATCTACAAGTCTTGTGCATGATTTTAGGTGATTGTGGAAAGGTGGAGCTGAACTCGTGTAAATGATAGAAGATGAGACGGAAATCGGAGCCTTGAGCAAGAGAGCCAAAGAGATGAGCTGAACATATGTGCAAAGGAATGGAACTGTAAAGAACTCGGGCCAAGATTTCATGAAACTCGGCCGAGTCCATTGAAGAGAACCGAGTTGGTGATTCTGGGAAGAACTCGGGTGGGAAGACACAAACTCGGCCGAGTTTCTTTGTGTTGCACCCGAGTTTTGTGAAAGAAACACTGTTACGCTGTGTTTATTTTTTTATTCTGAATTTTTAATTAGAGAACATGAAACGTTGGGCTGGAAAAGAACACGAGGGGGGTCTTGTTTGAGTTTCAATTGGTTTTGGGTGAACGAACAGTGGAGTCTCGTGAGAGGAAGGTTTTGGTACGTAGTTTTGATTTTTCTTATGTTTGTTAATTATCGATTATGAACAACTAATCCTCCTTGCTCGGGGAAATTAATCGAAGCTTCAGGTTTTCTATTTCATTGTGAGATTTCCGTTCTTAATACTCTTCGTTGAATATTATCAATTCTTTGCTTAGATTGTTTAGGGTTTTCGTGAATTTCTGTTAGTCTGATCAACTGATGTCTTTTCATGATAATCTATAGCTAGATATAGGTAATTTCTGGTTGAATTATCTATATTATTGTGTAGCAAAGTATAAATCTCTGAAACTGGTTGATTTAGGGATTTGTATAGAGAATTGATTTGCAATTGATGCAATAACTGGTTGTGCGTGTCGATTGCCTTTGTTGATTTCCTTTAAGCTTAAGCGATTATTGAATTGAATCTTGATAGTTTCAAGGTTGTTTGATAATTAGGGTTTTCAGGGTCTAGTTGTCCTATTAACTAGATTCGATAAGGAATTGGATTCAAAAGACCTAGTCTTTCAACAACAAGGTATTCGAGAGGAAGTTATCTATTTGATTTCGATGATCAATGAACAAACCTGATTGATGAGATTGATTGACCTGAGCTATTCTCTCATATTCATTCACTTAATCTGTTTTACTTATTGTTTTGCTTACTATTGTTGCTTATTTAGTTCAAACCATCAAAACCCCCCCTTTATTTCTTGTTCTTGTTGACGCACTATGATTTGCATACGAATCATAGACTCTCTGTGGGATCGACCCGTGCTTGCCAAACTACATTAGTTAGGTTAGTCGGTTATATTTGATAGGATTTAAGGCGACTAAAAATCCTCTGTCAAATTTGGCGCCGTTCCCGGGGAGGCAAATTGTTATTTGTGTGCTTGTTTTTGTGTGTTAATTGGGTTTAGAACCTCGCTTATGGTTCGCACCCGTGCTACTAACACATCTGATTTGCATTTTGATGCAGAGAACGAGAGAACACTTTTCAGGCTTCGTAGAGAATCTCGTGGAGATCAGGATCGGTCAGAAGGAGTTGAGATGGCTAATTCGAATCACACTTTTAGGCAGCTGACTGCCCCGAATCTGACACAACAACCGCTTGCTATAGAATTTCCAGAGCTTGCTGACGGTGTGAGTTTTAAGTTGAAATCTGGACTGATACATTTGCTGCTGAAGTTTCATGGTCTTAGTGGAGAAGACCCTAATAAGCACCTCGCAGAGTTTCATGCTGTCTGCACAGGCATGAAGCCAAGGAACGTAACGGATGATCAAATCAAGTTAAGAGCCTTTCATTTCTCTTTGAGGGATTCGGCTAGTGACTGGCTCTATTACCTCACTCCAGGGAGCATCAACACATGGGCTCAGATGCAGAAAGCCTTCTTGGAGAAATACTTTCCAGCAACAAAATTGAACAATCTCAAGAAGAGCATCAGCAACATTGAGCAACATGCTACAGAGAACTTGTATGACTACTATGAGAGGTATAAGAAGCTAGTGGCCAGCTGCCCTTATCATGGCTATTCGAATCAGGACCTCGTTCTCTAGTTACATGAAGGTCTATTAGATGATGAGAGAAGAATGGTTAATGTTGCATGTGGTGGTAACATCTTGAATAAGACTTCTGCTGGAGTATTTGAGATGTTTTCTGAGCTTGCAGAGGGGGCAAGGCAGTTCAGGAAGACGTCCTCTAAAACTGTGAGCTCGGCAGAAGCAGACTCATCACTCCAGACAGATGTGAATGAGTTGAAAGAGATGATGCGAAAATTCATGCTCAATGGGAATCAGCAGCAGGTAAAAGCATGTGGAATCTGCCAAGATTTTCAGCATCCCACCGATGCATGCCCAATCCTTCAGGAGCCGAATGTTGAATTGAATGCAGTGGGGGGATTTGTACTACAAAGGCTGAGGCATGACCCTTACTCTAATAGCTATAACCCTGGCTGGAGAGATCATCCGAACTTTAGCTATGGGAATCCTCAACAGCAGCAGTTTAATCAGCAAGGAGCTCCACCATTCAGATAACAATATGGACCTAGGCCTCAAGGGCAGAGTTCAAGCTCATCCATGTCAGCTGAGGACATGATCAAAGCTCTGACACAGAATGTGACTACAATGCAGAACAACATGGTGCAATTCCAACAGGAAACAAAGTCTAGCATTCAGAACTTGGAGAATCAGGTTGAAAAGATTGCTGGTGCTTTGGGCAAGCTGGAGGCTAAGGATTCTGGTAAGTTTCCATCTCAGACTGAGTTGAATCCAAAACAGAATGTGAGTGCTATGACTCTAAGGTGTGGTAAGAACTTAGAGAGTCGGGATGAGAACACAGTCCTCAAAGATGATGAGGAGGAAGAGATGGTAGTAGATGACTCTCAAGTTGCAGAGAGCCCTAAAGAATCTCAAGAGAAGAACGAAGAGACCACGAAGGTGGTGAGCAAGCCGGACATGCCACCACAGAGTTCATACAAACCAAGCCCTCCCTTTCCTGATGCATTGAGAGATACGCGTAGGCCAGAGAGTGAAAAGGAAATCTTTGAAACATTCAGCAAATGTGAGGTAAACATCCCTTTACTTAATCCGATTAAGAGTATTCCTCGCTATGCAAAATTTCTGAAAGAATTGTGTACAATTTAGAGGAATAAAAAATCTAAGGGAAAGCAAAAGATTAGGGTTAGTGAACATGTGTCTGCTGTATTTCAGAAGCGCCTTCCTAAGAAATGTAGCGACTCTGGCATGTTCACTATACCCTGTGTGATAGGTGAAACCCGAATTGAAAGGGCAATGTTGGATTTGGGTGCATCTATCAATGTGTTACCTTACTCTTTGTATGAATCTTTAGGACTTTGTCCTTTGCTTGAAACTAGGGTAGTGATTCAATTGGCTGATCGCTCTAAGGGAGTGATAGAGGATGTTCTTGTGATGGTGGATAAGATGGTCTTTCCCGCTGATTTTTTTGTCTTGGATATGGGAAAAGGTAGTCATGAAGCTCCTATTCTTTTAGGCAGACCATTTTTAAGGACCACGAAAACCAAAATTGATGTGTATTCGGGGTCATTAACAATGGAATTTGATGGTGAGAGGGTCGAGTATAACATTTATGATGCTATGAAATATCCCTCTGATGATCATTGTTTGTGCTTCGTCGATGTTCTTGAGCCACTAGTGCAAGATATCTTTGAATTGAATTGTGTGGATGATGTTCAAGTTGCTTTAGAAACTCCGCTACAGGACATTTCTATGGATTATGGATTATGCACTAACCTGCAGGAAGTTGTGATGGAGTTAGATGCTTATTCTAAGCTACCTCTCTCTCCATTGGGCTCAAAACCCATGCTACTAACCTCGCCTAGCGAGAAGCTTTTGCCATCTATTGTTCAGGCACCGGAGGTAGAGCTCAAGCAACTTCCGAGTTATCTCAAGTATGTCTTTCTAGGAGAAGGAGAAACACTACCAGTCATCATCTCAAGCAAACTTTCTAAGGAGCAAGAAGGGGAGCTAGTAGCGGTCCTCAAGGAACACAAAGCGGTTATAGGATGGACTATTGCAGACATTAAGGGGATTAGTCCCTCGACATGTATGCATAGGATCTTATTGGAGGACGAAGCAAAACCATCCAGAAAACCTCAAAGGAGGCTCAACCCGCCTATGATGGAGGTGGTGAAGAAGGAAGTCCCGAAACTTCTCCAAGCAGGTATGATATACCCTATCTTTGATAGTGCATGGGTGAGTCCCACCCAAGTTATTCCTAAAAAGGGTGGGATTACTGTCGTTGAGAACAAACAGGGTGAACTAGTTCCCACTAGGACATAAACTGGATGGCGTGTTTGTATAGACTACCGCAAATTGAATGCGGTAACTAGGAAAGATCACTTCCCTTTGCCATTCATTGACCAAATGCTCGAGCGACTTGCTGGTCGTGCTTTCTATTGTTTCCTAGATCGGTATTCAGGTTATTTTCAGGTGGCTATTGCACCAGAAGATCAAGAGAAGACGACGTTTACATGTCCGTTTGGGACATTTGCTTATCGTCGAATGCCATTCGGGTTGTGTAATGCGCCGGCAACATTTCAAAGGTGCATGGTAAGTATTTTCTCTGACTATGTTGAACACTTCATAGAAGTCTTTATGGACGACTTTACAGTCCATGGAGACAATTTTGAGTCATGCTTAGAACACCTTACACTTGTGCTATAAAGATGTGTGGATACCAACCTAGTATTAAACTCCGAAAAGAGCCATTTTATGGTCGAACAGGGTATAGTACTAGGTCATATAGTGTCTGCGAGAGGAATTGAGGTCGATAGGGCCAAGGTTTATGTCATTCAGTCCCTACCCTATCCAACTAACGTGCGCGAAGTCCGCTCTTTTCTAGGCCATGCAGGTTTTTATCGCAGGTTTATTAAAGATTTCTCCAAGATTTCCTCTCCTCTCTGTGAGCTGCTGAAAAAGGATGTGGTGTTTGACTTTAACGGAGAGTGCAAGAAGGCATTTGATGAGCTGAAGAAGCGTCTGGTTAGTGCCCCGATCATCCAGGCACCAGATTGGTCTCTACCATTTGAGATCATGTGCGATGCGACTGACTACGCTATTGGGGCTGTTCTGGGGCAAAAGAATGGGAGAGCATCTCATGTGATACATTATGCATCCATGACTCTGAATGGTGCGCAGAGGAACTACTCCACAGCAGAAAAAGAGCTCATAGCAGCGGTTTTCTCATTAGAGAAGTTCAGGTCCTATTTACTTGGCACAAAGGTGATAGTGTATACAGATCATGCAGCTCTTCGTTATCTATTAACGAAGAAGGAGGCGAAGCCAAGGTTGATCAGGTGGATCTTGCTATTGAGTGAGTTCAACATCGAGATCAAGGACAAGAAAGGCGCCGAAAACTTTGTAGCGGATCATCTCAGTAGGCTCATCCAGGAGGATGACAAGTGCCAGCGGCAAGAACCTATTCAAGGAACATTCACCGACGATACACTGTTCGTCGTCCAAACTCTAAAGCCATGGTATGCCCACATTTTGAACTTTCTTGCACCAGGTGCGACTCCTCCTGCTTTCTCCAAGGCTCAAAAGGATAGGCTACGCAGTGAATCGAGGTATTATGTGTGGGATGACCCATATCTGTGGAAGCACTCCTCTGATCAAGTCGCCCGTCGTTGCCTTCCTGATAATGAGGTAACATCTGTCTTAGCCTTCTGTCATTCTTATGCATGTGTGGGACACTTTGGACCCAAAAAGACAGCGAGAAAGGTATTAGACTCTGGATTCTATTGGCCTACTCTTTTTAGAGATGCATATGGTCTTTGTAAGTTTGTGACAGATGTGAAAGAGTTGGAAACATATCCCGGAGGAATGAGATGCCTCAAGCTCCAATGATTTTTTATGAAATATTTTACGTCTGGGGCATTGACTTCATGGGACCGTTTCCAAACTCCTTTGGTAATCTTTACATCTTGTTAGCGGTGGACTACGTTTACAAATGGGTGGAAGCGAAGCCCACCAAAACTGATGATTCTATGGTGGTGGCAGATTTCTTAAAGAAGAACATTTTTGCAAGGTTTGGAATCCCAAGAGCTTTGATTAGTGATCGGGGAACGCATTTCCGTAACAGAACTATGAGTGCTTTGTTGAAAAAGTATCATGTCACACACCGGGTGTCCACGGCTTATCATCCACAAACAAATGGCCAAGCAGAAGTGTCTAACAGAGAGGTCAAATCCATTCTTGAGAAGACAATTGCTCCGAATAGGAAAGATTGGAGTATGAGGTTAGATGATGCATTATGGGCTTACAGAACAACCTATAAAACACCGATTGGTATGTCACCATATCGGTTGGTGTTTGGGAAGGCATGTCATCTCCCCGTGGAGCTAGAGCACCGAGCATATTGGGCAGTAAAGAGCTTCAACATGGATTTTGACGAAGTTGGCAAGGGCCGGAAGCTACAACTACAAGAGTTAGAGGAGCTCCATCTTGAGGCTTATGATAATGCATCAATTTACAAGGAAAAGACAAGAGCTTGGCATGATAGGAACATTTTGAGAAAGGATTTCAAGATGGGGGATAAGGTCCTCCTATTTCAATCACGCCTGCGCCTCTTTCCTGGTAAGCTCCGCTCCCGTTGGTCTGGTCCTTATGTGGTTGCTCAAGTGTTTCCGTATGGAGTTGTAGAGATTTATGAGGTTGCCACGCACAAAACTTTCAAAGTCAATGGACAACGCTTGAAATTGTACCATGAGGGAGCTAGTGAAGAAGTCATTGAAGAGTTGGCTCTTAGGGAGCCGGAATCAAAAGAGTGAGCATGAATTGGGTCGAGCTAACGACCATAACCAAGCGCTTCTTGGGAGGCAACCCAAGGTGAGTAGTTTAGATTTGCATTTTTCTTTTGTTTTTGTCATTTTAGTTCTCAATTTCAAGTTTCAAAAAAAACTAAAAAGTTCGTCAAATTTGGGGCAAAAAGCAAGAAAAATATAGTAGGTTACTCGGGTTGAAAGCTCGGCCGAGTTCCTTGCCAACCCGAGTTGCCCACAGATCTCAAGAAAAAAACTCGGGTGCGGAAAAAAAACTCAGTCGAGTTTATTAGAGTTCACCCGAGTTTCTTTTCCTGCCCCAATAAAAAAAATTTGAATAAAAGAGAAAAGCCGAAGAACCTGGCCTCAGCAACTATCCACCACAGCGCCGCCCTGAGCCGACCTCTCCAGGCCACGCCGGCAACACTCACAGCGCCGGCCACCAATCTCCGGTCAGCCTCCCTCCTCTTTCTCTCCTCCATTGAAGTGTTGAGGTAAGTTTTCAAAACCCCCAATTTCTAGGTTTTATCAAATTGAATAAATTTGTGTAATTTAGAAGTTGATTGGGTGAAATTGAAACTTATTTGTGCTATTTTGTTGATGGAAGGGGATTGAGTTTGGAACTTGTATTGATTTTGTTGTTTGAGATACCATGTTGGAAGAGAATTTGCAAAGTGTGGTTTATTGAGTTAGGCATTGAGTTGATTTTCATCTATGCTATAAAACTTGATTTGAGTTGTCTTGTTGAGCTTATTGACATTAGCATTGATGAATTTTGGCTTGCTTCTTGTTAACTTACACTATCTTTGAAGATTTGAGGTTTGGTTGTGGTTGTGTGGTTTAATATTACACCATTGCATTATTGTGAGCGTTGTCCTTGTCGGAACAACAATTTTTGTGCTTTGTTGGTCTTTGTTGCTTAGGGTGTGCAGGGGTATCAATTCGTCATGCCGCCGAGATTATTCCAAAAGAGAAAGAAAGATGCATCATCTTCCTCGTCCCGAAGAACCGTAGCTCATGAGCCTCCCACTAGAGTAGGGGAGTCGACCCCGGAGTCATTTGGTTTCCGTCTGAGGGATCCCGCACATCTGACAACTTTCCACCAGTTGAAAGAAAAGGAGTGGAAGGGTACACGCCATCTGGAATTTCATTTACTTTCTGAGTTGGGCATTCGGACTGATGTAGAGCGATTGGCAAGTGCTTTAGGATGGGATGACTTCCTATCTTTTAGTGAGCCTACTTACAAGGGACTCGCGCTGGAGTTCTTGAGCACACTTGATGTACATACTCGTGGAGGCCCGGAAGTAGCAGAAGGAATATGCACATTTCAGCTTGGAGGACATAAGCGGACGCTCACTTTGAATGAAATCAACCAAAATTTTGGTTTCCCAATGGTGAATGATGATGTCGCGAGATGTGAAAGCCGAGCTATTTGGTGCCCGAACAATTTTTGGGATAAGATTGCTACAGGACCTAACTACAACCCTTCATCCTCAAAGGCCTCCTGCATCACTAATCCGGCGATTCGGATCTTCCAGCGATTCATGGCCCACACTATCTTCGGGCGAGCAGATGGGGAAAACAATTTCCCGAGGAAGGAGTTAGTTGTGAGCTGAATCTGCCATGTTTTACGGTAACATTTATATCGATTTCTGCATACATTTCATGCATTCGGGCTAAGATAGTACACAATTTGTGTAGTTTACACTTATTTGCAATATATGGAGGTCTACACAAGTTTTGGTTATATTTCGCAGAAATCGGACGCTCTTTGGAGCTTAAAGGAAACTCATGGAGAAGCTAAGAATGGTGCAGCTAGAGAAAATGCCATTTTTCACCCTTCTTCGTTCTGAATCAAGCTTCGGTGTCTTCATGAAAGTTGTAGCCCTCGAAAAGAGCTTATTAACACATGGTCATATGCGTCAATCCGACAAACGACGACTCGGGAAAGTGCGTTTCAATAACAGAGCAGAAAGCTGAGAAAACTCTACTCGATCTCGAGTACACTTACTCGATCTCGACAAGGGTTGTCCGAGCACACCTAGTCGAGCAGAGCTGATCGAGGACACTGAGTCAGAGACAACCCGAAGCCTACTCAATCTCGAGGAGGCCTTGTCGAGATCGACCACACTTCGACGCCATGTCCGGAGTCGACGAGCTGTGCCAAGTTGAGAAGCCGAGCCAACTCTACTCGATCTCGAGGAGATCTAGTCGAGATCGACGAGCCCCGAGTCCAGATCCGAGTCGGTCGAGCAGAGCCACCCGAGAAGACCTAGTCGATGAGCCAATCCTACTCGAGACAGAGGAAGGCTACTCATGATCGACTAGACCTGTGAGTCATGTCCGAGTCACATCGAGCACTAGCTAGCCGAGACGCCGAGTCGACCAACAATCCTACTCGAGACAGAGGAGGGCTAATCGAGATCGACAAGTTCCTTGTCGAGATCGACGAGCAAAGTTCGAAAACGCGTTATGCGGTTGAGCTGTCCGAGTCGAGCTGGGATTCCTTGGGCAGGAAGGAGGTCGAGTAGACCAAGATCTATCATCATCTATCCATGGAAGGAAATCTATCAACATGAAGACTTACCTATTTAGATTTATCTTTTCCCTTTTTGATTTAATTCCTTTATCACATTTATTTATCTTTTAAGCTTTTTAGATATAGATAGATATATTTCTATCCTTGAATAGCAAGGATTAGAAGGCTATAAATAAAGCCCTAGGGGGCTGATTTTCATTCATAGAAGTCAAGTCGTCTTAGGGCGCAAGGAGAGAGGAGAGAGGGAGGAGGCGAGAGAGAGAGAGAGAGAGAGAGAGAGAGAGAGAGAGAGAGAGAGAGAGAGAGAGAGAGAGGAGGGAGAGAGGAGGAGGCGAGAGAGGCGAGACAGGAGGAACGTTTGGAAGGTTTTGTAAGTTTTAGTTTATTTTATGTTAAAGTTAATTTCTTTCATCATGCTTGCTTTCTAATTTTCCTTCTTGTAGGGTTGGGGTGATCCCAACATAGATATGTGTGTTTGATTTATAAATCCATGAATTCATATGTCTTTATCATCATCTACCTATGTGCTTAATCCTTTGCGAGAGTTGAGGAAATTCCTTATTCATGATATTGAAGCGAAAGTGATCATATTATGAATTGGATAGTAATTAGGGTTTGCTTGCGAAAGTTGGTTGATCTTAATTAAGAAAAGGTAGAAACAAATTAGGTTTTTATGCAAGAGCCTCTATCACCTAAATTGTTGGAATTTGCGAAAGTTGATTCTTTGATATAAAGCATGCATCTTTATGTGATTTATGATCTGCGCATATATTTATTGTTGTGGTGATCCCTAACCTTGGAAGTTTGCATCTTTATTTGTTTTATTTTATTATTTTTATTTGGCACATATTCTACTCGATATCAAACCACCATTCCCTCTCCATCCATCGACATCGACCCCTCTATTCTTTGTCGACAGCAACTTCCTCACCTCTTCCCGCTATACCTGAACCCCAAAACACACTAAACCTAGAACCGCTGACTTGTCTCCTGAGGACGAACCTGACTCCGTTATACTATAGCGGGGGTCTTGAGTATAAATTTATTTGGTCGAGAAACCCTCTCGTCATTAGTGATGATAGCAGCTGCTTTGTCAAGGAGGCCAGTCAACTCAGCGGGTTTTCTAATGCATCACTTAGCAACAGTAAGCCATCGAGGTATGGGTGGTATTGGTATAGGTGGGATTGTCACAAAATTTGCCCGCCAAAATCAGATTCCGCTCACTAGACCTGCTGATATCGAGTTCACTCCATTAGTTTTCAATGCTCTACACCATATGCGGATTATTTATCAGCTAAGAGGGGACTACTATTGGGTCATTGGAAGCTCGAAGAGGTTAATGCGCCTTCTGGATGTCAGTCGTACTTCTTTGACAACGGAGGCCAACTGGTCAATTTCAGTGAAGAGGGATGATCTTCGCTTTGAGAATATAGCTATTCATAAGAGGCCTCGGCATAAAGAGCAAAGTCAAGCAGTGTCGGACGAAGAAGGGGATGAAGAAGAAGAAAGAAATGATGGTGATGAGGAAGAGGCGGCGGAAAATATGGATTAGATCCCTGACGAGAGGGGTCAGCAGAGCAATGCTTACTTTGATTCCAGGTTTGACTCTGTGATGGAATCAGTGTCGGGTTTCAGATCTCATATGGATGACCAATTTCGCCTGCTGGGTGAGAGACAAGATGAGGAATTCCGTCAAATGCAGGAACAGTTCCGGTTGCTGAACACCAGATTTGATGCTTGGAACCCTTATGGTTGGCAACATGGATTTCCACCTCCACCTCCGCCTGACATGTAGATGACTCTGTAAGTGTTTTCCTCCTTTCTCTTTTATTTTTCACATTGAGGACAATGTGTGAATTAAGTGTGGGGGAGGGAACATTTACATGTTTGTATTGAGATTGCATTGTATATATCAAGATTGCATTGTATATATGTCTTTCTTGTTTTTGCATTGCATGGTTATTTTTCTTAGTTTTGCATATAAAAAAAAACAAAAAATAATATAAAAAGAAAAAAAATTCAGCAGGCATGACATTCTAGATAACCCCATCTATACCAATTGTCTTCTTAAACTAACTATAAGTCCCATGATATGCTTGAATTGTTGATCCTCGTCTAGTTTGTTTGATCTATGGGAGCATGAGATAATGGATTGATTGAGCATGTATAACTCTTACATTTTAGGTGCCATTAAAATCAAACAAAAATTTACCTTGTGAGTTTTTGTTAGCCTTATTAGGACTATGCTTTATGGATGTCCTCTTTGCTTCTTGTGTGTGATACTCTCCAATGTGACTACTTTTGAGAATTGGGATTGATATCTATGTCAAGGCTGTATATGTTGATAATTACTTGTGATTTTCATTTTCGCATGATTGAGGCATGATTGTTACTGAGCCATGATATTCCCTATCTTCCCTTGCATATTATCCATTGTTTGAAGCCAAACTGAGCCTATTAGCCTATCTTTGCAGCTCCACAAAATTTATCCTTAGCCAATTGTAGCCTAACCCATCCGGGAATGAGGTTTAGAATTGGTAAAATGATGGTTTGAGTTGAGTGAGTGCTTTGAGAATGGGATTGATGTATTGTGTTGAATCATTTGGTGCTTATTATGATGATTGGTTCTATGAATTTATGTATATATATGTATACTCGGGGCCTAAGGAGAATAAAATTCACTCAGGAGTAAAAGTCGAGAAAGAAAAAAAAAAGAAAAAAAGAAAGAACAAAAGAAGAAAAAAAAAAGAGTTTCAATAAAAAGAACCATTCTTCATCACCTTTAGAAATGATTTGGGAGTATTGTTTGGTCTAAAGAAAGTCTTGTATTGTGTTGTGCTTGAGGCTTGAGTTTGATGGTTTGTGATAAGTTTTGGTTGAGCTTGTAATTGGTTACTAGGAGCTTAGTTCCCGGATTATGAGCACCACAAGCCAAAAACATTCTCCACCTTAATTTTCTTACCGAGCCCCATTGCAACCCTTACAAGACCTCATGATGATTATTGCTTGTAATGTCACTCATGGTGGACATTTTGATCTGGATTTCAATTTTCATGGAGCTTAGTTGCATTGGATTGAGTTTGAGCGGACTTGACTTAGCCTAAACACAAGAGCGATGAGTGAAACACTTTATGTACCCGGTGAGGTTGGATTGAAATGTGCCTAAGCCTTTGAGTTGCTCAAATACATGTGATGATGTTGATTATTGTCTTATGTCCCCTATTTGGTTTGGATTGTGTTTTTGACGAGGTGAATGCATGAAGAGTGTATTTGTGGGATGTGTGATTGGATTGGTTTTGTTTTCTTGAGGACAAGAAAGGTTCAAGTGTGGGGGAGTTTGATCATGCACATTTAGGTAGTGATAATATAGGCATTTAGATGGGTTTAGGTAGGGTAAAATGCATGAGTTTAGAGTAGTTTTCCTATTTTCATCATGTTTGAATTAGAGTCGGAATCTACAAGTCTTGTGCATGATTTCAGGTGATTGTGGAAAGGTGGAGCTGAACTCGTGTAAATGATAGAAGATGAGACGGAAATCGGAGCCTTGAGCAAGAGAGCCAAAGAGAGGAGCTGAACATATGTGCAAAGGAATGGAACTGTAAAGCACTCGGGCCATGATTTCATGAAACTCGGCCGAGTCCATTGAAGAGAACCGAGTTGGTGATTTTGGGAAGAACTCGGGTGGGAAGACACAAACTCGGCCGAGTTTCTTTGTGTTGCACCCGAGTTTTGTGAAAGGAACAGTTGTTACGCTGTGTTTATATTTTTATTCTGAATTTTTAATTAGAGAACATGAAACGTTGGGCTGGAAAAGAACACGAGTGGGGTCTTGTTTGAGTTTCAATTGGTTTTGGGTGAACGAACAGTGGAGTCTCGTGTGAGGAAGGTTTTGGTACGTAGTTTTGATTTTTCTTATGTTTGATAATTTATCGATTATGAACAACTAATCCTCCTTGCTCGGGGAAATTAATCGAAGCTTCAGGTTTTCTATTTCATTGTGAGATTTCCGTTCTTAATAGTCTTCGTTGAATATTATCAATTCTTTGCTTAGATTGTTTAGGGTTTTCGTGAATTTTTGTTAGTCTGATCAACTGATGTCTTTTCATGATAATCTATAGCTAGATATATGTAATTTCTGGTTGAATTATCTATATTATTGTGTAGCAAAGTATAAATCTCTGAAACTGGTTGATTTAGGGATTTGTATAGAGAATTGATTTGCAATTGATGCAATAACTGGTTGTGCGTGTCGATTGCCTTTGTTGATTTCCTTTAAGCTTAAGTGATTATTAAATTGAATCTTGATAGTTTCAAGGTTGTTTGATAATTAGGGTTTTCAGGGTCTGGTTGTCCTATTAACTAGATTCGATAAGGAATTGGATTCAAAAGACCTAGTCTTTCCACAACAAAGTATTCGAGAGGAAGTTATCTATTTGATTTCGATGATCAATGAACAAACCTGATTGCTGAGATTGATTGACCTAAGCTATTCTCTCATATTCATTCACTTAATCTGTTTTACTTATTGTTTTGCTTACTATTGTTGCTTAGTTAATTCAAACGATCAAAACCCCCCCTTTATTTCTTGTTCTTGTTGACGCACTCTAATTTGCATACGAATCATAGACTCTCTGTGGGATCGACCCGTGATTGCCAAACTACATTAGTTAGGTTAGTCGGTTATATTTGATAGGATTTAAGGCGACTAAAAATCCTCTGTCAGAACACCCCAATCTAGAGAGAGATAGAGAGGGAATTAAGATTGTGATAACGCTCTTTTTCAAGATTACCCTTTCCGATAGGCCAGGGACTCGATATCCGTTCGCGGACAACCTCGATACGCGAAACCAGAGAGGGATCTGCCTGGGATAGGTAGTAGGGTGTTAGTAGAGGAGTAAGGGAGATTCCACTTCTCATCCTTGATCTCTACCCCAATCAGTCGGGGTGCTTACTACACCGAGAAGCCGTTTGATAAATCCAATACGAGATAAGTGATGCGAGCCGAATTCAAAGGCTCGGCGGCGCCAGCCACAAGATCTTTGCGGATGCCGAGGATGTCGGGGTTCGGGTAAGACCGTCTGTATCCCCATTTGGTCACCACGACACAGGTTCGAGCCCCCCTCCTCCATTTAGGATAGATAACAGTAAAAGGGGAAGGGGGCTTCAGTTAAGACCGTTGACCAAATCGTGCTATAAGAGGATACATGGCTTCCCTCCCCATGGGAATGTGGGGCGGGTAACACTTTTTCATTGTGATTTCATCATCTGTGCAAGTGTTTGGTGAGTCCTCATCGGAACTCAAAGGCCTACTCCTGTATATATATCATTATGGTAAAACCCCCGGGGTACAATCGTCATTGTACAATTGATATGCACAAATATAAATTATCCTAAATAATATCGACTAATATCCTCCCTCAGTCGAAATATGAGGAGAGCGAATAGCAAGACTGGAACGAAAAGAAGTAAAAAGAGGAGTAGACAATCCTTTTGTAAAAACGTCCGTATCATGATGGGCAGAAGGGACATGTAATACCCATACCTAGCCAAAGGTGACTTTCTCCCATACGAAATGAATATCAATCTTGATGTGCTTGGTTGGCTGGTGTTAAATCGGGTTCGACGAAAGGTAGACGGTGGAGACATTGTCGTAATAGACCAAGATGGCCACCCGAAGCAGAACACGACGCAGGTGAAAGGCCATATCACTGGTGCCCTTGAGGTACCTAATGATCCGCTTGAGGACCTGGACGTGATGCTCACAGGGATCAGCATGTATAAGAAAATTTGATGAACAACAAATGCGATGTCCGGCCTGGTGAGCGTCAGATATTGTAAGGCGCGCGTAAGGCTCTAGTAGGTTGTAGGGTCAGCAACCTTAGGGCTGAAGGAAGCATCGAGGTTGGACTTGCAGTCAACAGGGGTGGTGGCAGGTTTGCAGGATACCATCCGGGCTTTGTCGATGATCTCAAGGGTATATTTCTTCTAATGAAGAAACAACACATCGCGAGTGCGAGTCACAGAGATGCCGAGGAAATAGCTCAGCGGACAAAGGTTAAACATAGAAAATTACGATCGCATCAAGGCCATCGGCTGGGACAATAAGGAAGAAGAGGAGGCAATGAGCATAATGTCATCCACGTAGAGTAGGAGGTATGTGGTGGCAGACCTCGCATGGAACACAAATAGAGAGTGATCATGCTGACTGCTTTGAAATCCTATCTCATAAAGGTACGTGGAGAAACGCTGATACCAGGGCCGAAGGGCCTGTTTCAACCCATACAGAGACTTTCGGAGAAGGCAAACGTGGGAAGGGCGTGAGCGGTCATAGAAGCCCGGCGACTGATGCATATATACAGTATCTTGCAGGTTTTCGTGCCGAATCGCATTTTTAATGTCTAGCTGGTGAATAGGTCAGTCCTTGTTAAGAGCGATGCTCAGAAAAGTGTGTATGGGGGCGGGTTTGACGACCGGGCTAAAGGTTTCATCGCAGTCCACACCAACCTCCTGAGACTTGCCATTGACAACCAGGCCAGCCTTGTGCCGTTCAAGACTCCCATCAGACATGTACTTTTGTTTGAACAACCACATGCAGTTAATGATATTAGAGTCCCGAGGCCTAGGAATGAGGTCCCACGTCCCATTTTTAATTAAAGCACTAAATTCATCGACCATGGCGGCATGCCAATTCGGGTCCCGTAAGGCCTTTTGTGGGGATTTAGGAAGGGGAGAGATGTATGTGGATTGCGTGAGAAGGTTGTACTTAGGGTTGGGTTTGAAGATCTCGGATTGAGACCAGGTTTTCATGGGTCGTGCCGAAGGGGCAGAGGGCGCTGCTGGGGCGGAGGCCGTGACAAGGGGTGGTAGGTGGATCGACGTGGGCGCATCGGTGGAAGGGGGTGGTGCCGCGGGACGGGGTTGGGTGGCCTGTTGCAAGATATGGCGGAGGAGGGGTGGGTAGGCGTCGGTGTCGGGTGGGGCTTGTGGCGTGATGATAGAGGGCTCGGGTGGGGAAACAAAGGGGAAGGTGTGTTCATCGAAAATCACATGGAGAGATCGATGTCAATACCCGATTGAAATCCAAGCGAAGACAACGATATCCCCTATGATTTGGTGAGAAGCCTAAGAAGACACACTTGGTGGACCTTGGGGAGAGCTTGTGAGGAGTAGTGACACTCAAGTTGGGAAAGTAAAGACACACATACACCCGAAGATGATTGTAGGAGAGGTAGATGCGATAGAGGGCTAGGGTAAAATCACATTACGTCTCTCTACCTTGAATCCACTCTCTGCTTCTCTATCTTTAAATAAAAAAAAAAAGCAGAGTCGTTATTTCAAATAGCGAGTTGCAGTAAGAAATTTCGGACCAATAGCTAGCTAACTAAAACAAAATGATTTGCTATTTGCCTCTTTCGCACCTTCATATGCTTTATTTTCAAATAATCAAATTAATAACCAAATCGAAACTGAATTGAATAGGCCAGGCAATTGGTGTTTATCTAAGGTTGACTAGCACTATGATATACACGCTCTTGTTGGGGTGGTCCAGAAAGAGTAAGGGATTTAATGAAAGTTTTCGTATTTAATCCCTACTTTTGTCCTTTTTCTTGAATAAAAATCAAACTTTATTATTGGATCGAGTCAGTTGATGCAAGCTGACTTTCTTAATGCGGGTCTCTTGTCGACGGGATTACATGGTCAACGCGCGAATACAAAACTCTTGATTTTGGAAACTATTTCAACTCGTCGTCTGGTCGATCGTATCAAAGTCCGACTTGTACCGATGACTGTGGGTCGTATGCATAGACGCACGTGCGCTAGTAGCCTAGCACACAAGCCGAGTGAGGTTCCATTCTAAAACCCATAGACAATAGAAGAAGTAGTCCACCGACTCATATACTAGGAATGACATCTGTTTGAGACTTGGACAACTGGGTAACCCAGACCAGGATTGACACGGGCCGTTAGACTAACCGTTCTGATACCATATCAAAGTCCGTTTTGACTCTGATACCTCACTCGGCTTGTGTGCTAGGCTACTAGCGCATGTACGCCCGTGCACACGACCCCCAGTCATCAGTCTGAGTCGGACTTTGATATGGTATCAGAGCGTTTAGTCTAACGGCACATGTTGATCCTGGTCTTTGTTACCCAGTTGTCCAAGTCTCAACCAGATGGTCATTCCTAGTATATGAGTCGGTGGGCTATTCCTTCTATTGTCAATTGGTTTTATAATGGAACCTCACTCGCCTTGTGTGCTAAGCTACTAGCGCATGTGCGCCCGTGCACACGACCCCAGTCACCAGTCATCGATAATCCAAAAGTAACTGCAATGGAAAGCTTTCGTTAATTGTAGTTAAAAATTAAAGGGAAAAAAACCAAGGTTGAAAGTATAAAGTTTGATTCAAGTAATCAAGTGAAGAAGCTGCTTTTAATTTGTTTAAGCAACTACACGTAAAGTGGGCAGCATTGCCCTTGAGCTAATGAGAAGGGTGGTCATGTGCGCACGTACCGACCCTCAAGCTTTTCAAAAGCAACATACCCCGATAGGCGATAGCCGTTCAAACAACTTGAATTAATTGTACTCAGCCAGCAATTAGCACTGCCAACTTGAATTAATTGTAGTCTAGCTTTGAATATTTGACGACCATGAACACAAACTTTATAAAAATGGCCATTTTTTTAATCTTGAAAAGGGGGCAACAAAAGAGAATCAAGCTTACAATCGGAAGGTGGAAAAGGTACATATATCAAAAAGCATCTACATTGACAACAAGTGAGCAAATGGACGTCCATAAAGGCAATTTGGAGTTCCCGGCCTCCGTTGCTTTTGGGAATGAATAAACAACTCCGCATCAACTAGGTAGAATTTCGTACCGAATGGCGACTAAAAGGTAATGTGTAGTGTCATTTTATATTAAAGCTTTATAACAATCTCAATGTCATACAATAATAAATGATCTTAAAAAAATAACCAAAGGAAAGAAAACTAACAAAATAAGCATAAAAGTGCAATATGATAAACAATGCGTTAATATTTAACTTGTTGTTTCTTAACATGTAATTAGTATATATATATATATATATATATATATATATATATATATATATATATATATATTCATAAATTTTCATACATTCATAAGTATTATAGTTTATTGAAATAATATATATATACATTCATAAATTTTCATAAGTATTATAGTTTATTGAAATAATATATATATATATATATATATATATATATATATATTCATAAATTTTCATACATTCATAAATTTTATTGGGATGTCGGATTATTGACCTATTTTATGACCTATTATATATATATATATATATATATATTAAAATGAAGCCTAATTGTTACTACCCTTCTCACATAATTAATCCAAATTCATATTAAGATCACTTTCGTTTCATTAATACAAATAAGGATCACCTACTACTCTCGTAGAAGAATCATACAAATAGGGATAGAAGATGAAATTGCAATAAAAGTTGTACCTTTGATGCATTACCTTACATGGCTACCGTCGGGCTCACCCCGACCCTATAAGTTGGGTGACTACTCGCTTTTCATCATTGCAACAAACATCAATATCATAAAAGAAACTACTTGCATTAAATCAAATGTAAGCTTACAACCGAATAACGCCAAAACGTCTCTCGACACCTCCACCTTACTCGGCCTCAACTCTCTCTCTCTCTCTCTCTCTCTCTCTCTCTCTCTCTCTCTCTGGAATCACAATTGTTTGTGGCTTGGATGATCCTAAAACTCAGGCCCTATGGCTTTATTTATAGTGTTCAACCCTTGGTTTCCAAGGAAAGAACAATCTATCTCTATCTAAATTTATCAATCTAAAATATTAATAATAAATGTTTAACAATTAAGTAAAATAAAATAATTACAATTCCCTCAAGGTAAATAAGGGAATTACTAATGTGGATAAATCCTCTTCCTACTTGATAGATCTCTCGTGCCTTGATCTGTAAGCAATCTCCCACTCGTACACCTACTCGATCTCGACTCGGATTCGCTCCTAGGATGTGTCGATGCCATAGAAAATATGCCTATTAAATAACACAAGTATAACGTCATAAATATGCCACCCAACGCAAAAAGACATATGGCCCCACTACAAGATTCATCGCGAGTAAAGTACTTGGTCAAGCCCCGACCAAACCCAACACCCTCAAAATCCTCGATCCATATTTCCTCGTGACTTAGATCTTAGTATAAACCCGTGTAAGAGCCAAGTACCTCGTGGCTCTCCGGGATCCTAGCTATCAGGTCACTAGCTCAAGCACCTCACCTCTAATAGCACCACGTGTATTGCCTATTCCCCTAATCGTGAGGGCCTGCATTACACGTGTCCTATGTAAAACAACGAGGTCGCTAGCCAGCTGCTCGCTTGGTTTCCCTATAAATACCCCCCTCCGACCTCAAAGACGGGGATCCGATTGAAGAGAGAGAAGAGCTCTCATTATCTCCCGGACCTAAATCCCCCAAGGTTGAGTTCTTAAGGTGTTTGATCGGAGAAGAACTTTCTTGGAATAAGAACATAGCCTGACTTCCTCTAAAGCCAACTAAATAGCTCAAATCCTCGTGAGCCGAACGTACCACCACCATCGCTTGGACCAATAAACGCCTAGTTTGATCATAATCCATCACGGTTAAGGCTTGTAGGTATTTTAAGAAATTTTGTCGTCGTGATGAGGTAATAAGTACAGGTAAAATTCCACGATCGCGTCATTGGCGCCGTCTGTTGGAATCTTTCGCGACGAGAGGTTCCGCGTAGCAATACACTTTCTTTACATTAGGTTCCTTCAATTATCTTTATCACATTCTTTTTTGCATCTTTACTCTCTTCACTCTTCATAGATCCTATTCAAAATAATCAATAGTAGCGCTTATTTCCCTTTTAAACGCTAAATAATTTTGCAGGAATCATGAACTTTACACTATTCGGAGAGGAGTTCGGCAACCAGCACCATGATACCGAGGAAACCAACGGTCTCAACCTCGACGTTCCCCCCAACGAGGAAGCCCGGCCTACACGGCGGCAATGAGAACGTCCCTCAACAACTTCCTTGGGACACTGCACATCCTCCTCCATTTGCTCCCTACGGAATGTGGGGCGGTTACCCCCCGTACCAATTCTTCGCAGGGAGTTACCCGCAGAGTATATACTTCAACAAACAAGCGAACGGGGTGCCACTCCAGCACGACCCCTGATGTCATCCTCAAGCGGAAGAAGAAGGCTCCACCTTGGGAGTCGTTGAAGAAAAGACGTTAATTATTTTATTATTTATATTTCTTATTTTTTATATATATTCTATTTTTAGTAACTCATATGTTAGTTGGAGTCTAATTATAGAATTGCTTATTTTTAGTATTTCTTAGTTAGATTAAATAAGATGGTTAGGTTTTTAGATTAAGTTTTATCTTCTAGGTTTATTTATCTTTACGATTAAAATTCTATCTTTATCAACCTAAATTCTATCTTGCACGGTAGAATTGATTCTTAGGTTTTCTATTTAAACATTGTAGTTCTATTGAAATTAACCAGATTAAATTAGAATTGAGAAACCCCTTTATGGATTAAAGGGTTCTCGATTATCAATCCCAAAAGTTATCCGGTTCTTGTGTTCTAATACCGTCGGCACTACTACAATCATCATCATCCCCATCGTCATTCACCATTATCATACCCAACAAACATAAGGTCCAAACCCCCCAGGAAGCCGTTGCGAGAAGGAAGCCTGGTTCTTGGTGTCACTCACGGCGGTCCTCGCTCCCAGCGAGCCCGGCGTCTTCGGCTCCGCTCCGGCGCGCACAGGCGCTCGTGCGCCAGGCATCTTGCACTCCCGCTCTCACGATCGCGCTCCCCGGCTCCGCGTGCTCGCTCCCGCTCTCGTTTTCTGCGAGCGCACTCGGCTTCCTCGACATCGCAGCGCCGTCGACTACCCTCGCATACCCAGCGCCCTGAGGAGGTTGTCTCCTGCGCTACCATCCGCGCATACGGCGATTCCGGATCCGATCTCACGATCGCTCGCACCAGCATTCCGGACCTGCCTTACGCACTTGCATACCTTCGCTTCCTGGTCTATCTTTGATGTTACTTCATTAGCATTAGACTTAGTTAATTTATTTCATTCAACCGATATTTCATTAGTTTAAGTTTCTTAAGTTAAGAAATATTGTTTAATTAGTTTTAATTTAGTTTAGTTATTCTTCTGTTGATTTATTTAGTCGGCTCATTAGTTGAATTCAATTGCTATCAAGAAGAAATTCAAAGAGCATAAGCAAGATCGACGCATTAGTTTAGCAATTGGCCGACCTAGCCAATTGCTATACATCAATTGGTATTCAGAGCCAGGTTATGCTACGCTCTTTGTTTCTTTGATGTTACTGATGGTTTGATTTGATGGCTTTGGAAATCTGGGGAGGAGATTGGGATGATGATCCCGATCCATGGGTTGCACAACCACAACGTCGTCGAGAGTCTCAGAGACGAGCTTTACAACAACAAGCTTTAGAGCGACAACGAGAGGCTCAGAGGCACCGCCTTTGGCTTCAACGACCAGCGGAAATCGAAAAGGAGAGGCGTCGACAACAACTTCAAGCCGAACTTACAGCCAAACTTCAAGCCGCCTATGATGCCAGATTACAGGCGAGAGATGCACAACGTCAAGCCGAACGAGATGCCTTTAATGCCAAAGTGATGGACGGCTTCAAGAAGAACTTCTCATATGGTTTTCGTCAAGGATTGGAGTTACGCTTTCCCACTACTCCAGCGGTTAAAGTTGCCTCAACCGACGACGAGGTAATTGAGCCTAAGGAGTCTTCTGTTGAAATCGTTGCCACGAATTCAGCACAGCACGCCAATTGTGTTTCGCCGATTCCCGTTGACTCCGACATCGGAATTGAGTCAACTCAGTCTTGTTGCGAAGCTGACTCGACTAGCTTTCCAACGATGGGTTATACGCTACCAGAATCTTTCAATAAGGTCTCCGAATCTGTTCTGCAATCAGACTGCGACAGTGTTCATGACGAGCATGTTGATTCCGTTAACGAGGATGAGTTACTTGATGACGTGTCTCAAGAGTTAGCGATTGTACCTCTTGGGCATGTTCATGAAGTTCTAGTTGCTGAGATTTGTGTGTTCATTTATCCTATTCTTATTCAAGATCATGTCCGTTCAACGATCGCGCATGAAGGTGTTATTTTTGGGGTTCCTATACCTCGAATTCTCCTGGCGCCTATTCCACCCATTCCTCCATCATCTTCTTTGAAGGTTGCTGCTCCTTCCTCGCTGATCATCGCTGACTCGATTCGAGGACGAATCGAAGATAAAAGGGGGAGAATGATGCGGGTCAAGCTGGCCTTCTGTGGGTCAAACAACGATCTTGATCCAGGCGACGACTCAAGGACGAGTCGATTTCAAATGGAGGAGAATAATGTCATCCTCAAGCGGAAGAAGAAGGCTCCACCTTGGGAGTCGTTGAAGAAACGACATTAATTATTTTATTATTTATATTTCTTATTTTTTATATATATTTTATTTTTAGTAACACCTATGTTAGTTGGAGTCTAATTATAGAATTTCTTATTTTTAGTATTTCTTAGTTAGATTAAATAAGATGGTTAGGATTTTAGATTAAGTTTTATCTTCTAGGTTTATTGATCTTTGGGATTAAAATTCTATCTTTATCAACCTAAATTCTATCTTGCACGGTAGAATTGGTTCTTTGGTTTTCTATTTAAAGATTGTAGTTCTATTGAAATTAACCAGATTAAATTAGAATTTATAAACCCCTTTATGGATTAAAGGGTTCTCGATTATCAATTCCAAAAGTTATCCGGTTCTTGTGTTCTAATACCGTCAGCACTACTACAATCATCATCATCCCCATAGTCACTCACCATTACCATACCCAACAAACATAAGGTCCAAACCCCCCAGGAACCGTTGCGAGAAGGAAGCCTGGTTCTTGGTGTCACTCATGGCGGTCCTCGCTCCCAGCGAGCCCGGCGTCTTCGGGTCCGCTCCGGCGCGCACAGGCGCTCGTGCGCCAGGCATCTTGGACTCCCGCTCTCACGATCGCGCTCCCCGACTCTGCGTGCTCGCTCCCGCTCTCGTTTCCTGCGAGCGCACTCAGCTTCCTCGACATCGTCGCGTCGTCGACTACCCTCGCATACCCAGCGCCCTGAGGAGCCTGTCTCCTGCGCTACCATCCGCGCATACGTCGATTCTGGATCCGACCTCGCGAGCGCTCGCACCAGCATTCCGGACCTGCCCTATGCGCTCGCATACCTTCGCTTCCTGGTCTATCTTTGTTGTTACTTCTTTAGCATTAGACTTAGTTAATTTATTTCATTCAACCGATATTTCATTAGTTTAATTTTCTTAAGTTAAGAAATATCGTTTAATTAGTTTTAATTTAGTTTAGTTATTCTTCTGTTGCTTTATTTAGTCGGCTCATTAGTTGAATTCAATTGTTATCAAGAAGAAATTCAAAGAGCATAAGCAAGATCGACGCATTATTTTAGCAATTGGCCGGCCTAGCCAATTGCTATACATCAATCGGTATTCAGAGCCAGGTTGTGCTACGCTTTTTGTTTCTTTGATGTTACTGATGTTTTGATTTGATGGCTTGGGAAATTTGGGGAGGAGATTGGGATGATGATCCCGATCCATGGGCTGCACAACCACAACGTCGTCGAGAGTTGCAGAGACGAGCTTTACAACAACAAGCTTTAGAGCGACAACGAGAGGCTCAAAGGCACCATCTTTGGCTTCAACGGCCAGCGGAAATCGAAAAGGAGAGGCGTCGACAACAACTTCAAGCCGAACTTAGAGCCAAACTTCAAGCCGCCTATGATGCCTATGATGCCAGATTACAGGCGAGAGATGCACAACGTCAAGCCGAACTAGATGACTTTAATGCCAAAGTGATGGACGGCTTCAAGAAGAACTTCTTAGATGGTTTTCGTCAAGCATTGGAGTTACGCTTTCCCACTACTCCAGCGGTTAAAGTTCCCTCAACCGACGAAGAGGTAATTGAGCCTAAGGAGTCTTCTGTTGAAATCGTTGCCACGAATTCAGCACAACGCGCCGATTTTGTTTCGCCGATTCCCGTTGACTCCGACATCGGAATTGAGTCAACTCAGTCTTGTTGCGAAGCTGACTCGACGGGCTTTCCAACGGTGGGTTATACGCTGCCAGAATATTTCAATAAGGTCTCCGATTCTGTTCTGCAATCAGACTGCGACAGTGTTCATGACGGGCATGTTGATTCCGTTAACGAGGATGAGTTACTTGATGACGTATCTCAAGAGTTAGCGATTGTACCTCTTGGGCATGTTCATGAAGTTCCAGTTGCTGAGATTTGTGTGTTCATTTATCCTATTCTTATTCAAGATCATGTCCGTTCAACGATCGCGCATGAAGGTGTTGTTTTTGGGGTTCCCATACCTCGAATTCTCCTGGCGCATATTCCACCCATTCCTCCATCATCTTCTTTGAAGGTTGCTGCTCCTTCCTCGCTGATCATCGCTGACTCGATTCGAGGACGAATCGAAGATAAAAGGGGGAGAATGATGCGGGTCAAGCTGGCCTTCTGTGGGTCAAACAACGATCTTGGCCCAGGCGACGACTCGAGGACGAGTCGATTTCAAATGGAGGAGAATGATGTCATCCTCAAGCGGAAGAAGAAGGCTCCACCTTGGGAGTCGTTGAAGAAACGACATTAATTATTTTATTATTTATATTTCTTATTTTTTATATATATTCTATTTTTAGTAACTCCTATGTTAGTTGGAGTCTAATTATAGAATTGCTTATTTTTAGTATTTCTTAGTTAGATTAAATAAGATGGTTAGGATTTTAGATTAAGTTTTATCTTCTAGGTTTATTGATCTTTAGGATTAAAATTCTATCTTTATCAACCTAAATTCTATCTTGCACGGTAGAATTGGTTCTTAGGTTTTCTAAGTTCTATTGAAATTAACCAGATTAAATTAGAATTTAGAAACCCCTTTATGGATTAAAGGGTTCTCGATTATCAATCCCAAAAGTTATCCGGTTCTTGTGTTCTAATACCGTCGGCACTACTACAATCATCATCATCCCCATCGTCATTCACCATTACCATACCCAACAAACATAAGGTACAAACCCCCTAGGAAGCCGTTGCGAGAAGGAAGCCTGGTTCTTGGTGTCACTCACGGCGGTCCTCGCTCCCAGCGAGCCCGGCGTCTTCGGCTCCGCTCCGGCGCGCACAGGCGCTCGTGCGCCAGGCATCTTGGACTTCCACTCTCACGATCGCGCTCCCCGACTCCGCGTGCTCGCTCCCGCTCTCGTTTCCTGGGAGCGCACTCAGCTTCCTCGACATCGCCGCGTCGTCGACTACCCTCGCATACCCAGCGCCCTGAGGAGCCTGTCTCCTGCGCTACCATCTGCGCATACGTCGATTCTGGATCCGACCTCGCGAGCGCTCGCACCAGCATTCCGGACCTGCCTTACGCGCTCGCATACCTTCGCTTCCTGGTCTATCTTTGTTGTTACTTCATTAGCATTAGACTTAGTTAATTTATTTCATTCAACCGATATTTCATTAGTTTAATTTTCTTAAGTTAAGAAATATTGTTTAATTAGTTTTAATTTAGTTTAGTTATTCTTCTGTTGCCTTATTTAGTCGGCTCATTAGTTGAATTCAATTGTTATCAAGAAGAAATTCAAAGAGCATAAGCAAGATCGACGCATTATTTTAGCAATTGGCCGGCTTAGCCAATTGCTATACATCAATTGGTATTCAGAGCCAGGTTGTGCTACGCTTTTTGTTTCTTTGATGTTACTGATGTTTTGATTAGATGGCTTGGGAAATCTGGGGAGGAGATTGGGATGATGATCCCGATCCATGGGCTGCACAACCACAACGTCGTCGAGAGTTGCAGAGACGAGCTTTACAACAACAAGCTTTAGAGCGACAACGAGAGGCTCAAAGGCACTGCCTTTGGCTTCAACGGCCAGCGGAAATCGAAAAGGAGAGGCGTCGACATAAACTTCAAGCCGAACTTAGAGCCAAACTTCAAGCCGCCTATGATGCCTATGATGCCAGATTACAGGCGAGAGATGCACAACGTCAAGCCGAACGAGATGCCTTTAATGCCAAAGTGATGGACGGCTTCAAGAAGAACTTCTCAGATGGTTTTCGTCAAGCATTGGAGTTACGCTTTCCCACTACTCCAGCGGTTAAAGTTCCCTCAACCGACGAAGAGGTAATTGAGCCTAAGGAGTCTTCTGTTGAAATCGTTGCCACGAATTCGGCACAGCGCGCCGATTTTGTTTCACCGATTTCCGTTGACTCCGACATCGGAATTGAGTAAACTCAGTCTTGTTGTGAAGCTGACTCAACGGGCTTTCCAACGGTGGGTTATACGCTGCCAGAATATTTCAATAAGGTCTCCGATTCTATTCTGCAATCAGACTGCGACAGTGTTCATGACGGGCATGTTGATTCCGTTAACGAGGATGAGTTACTTGATGACGTGTCTCAAGAGTTAGCGATTGTACCTCTTGGGCATGTTCATGAAGTTCCAGTTGCTGAGATTTGTGTGTTCATTTATCCTATTCTTATTCAAGATCATGTCCGTTCAACGATCGCGCATGAAGGTGTTGTTTTTGGGGTTCCTATACCTCGAATTCTCCTGGCGCCTATTCCACCCATTCTTCCATCATCTTCTTTGAAGGTTGCTGCTCCTTCCTCGCTGATCATCGCTGACTCGATTCGAGGACGAATCGAAGATAAAAGGGGGAGAATGATGCGGGTCAAGCTGGCCTTCTGTGGGTCAAACAACGATCTTGATCCAGGCGACGACTCAAGGACGAGTCGATTTCAAATGGAGGAGAATAATGTCATCCTCAAGCGGAAGAAGAAGACTCCACCTTGGGAGTCGTTGAAGAAGACTCATATGTTAGTTGGAGTCTAATTATAGAATTGCTTATTTTTAGTATTTCTTAGTTAGATTAAATAAGATGGTTAGGATTTTAGATTAAGTTTTATCTTCTAGGTTTATTGATCTTTAGGATTAAAATTCTATCTTTATCAACCTAAATTCTATCTTGCACGGTAGAATTGGTTCGTTGGTTTTCTATTTAAACATTGTAGTTCTATTGAAATTAACCAGATTAAATTAGAATTTAGAAACCCCTTTATGGATTAAAGGGTTCTCGATTATCAATCCCAAAAGTTATCCGGTTCTTGTGTTCTAATACCGTCGGCACTACTACAATCATCATCATCCCCATCGTCATTCACCATTACCATACCCAACAAACATAAGGTCCAAACCCCCCAGGAAGCCGTTGCGAGAAGGAAGCCTGGTTCTTGGTGTCACTCACGGCGGTCCTCGCTCCCAGCGAGCCCGGCGTCTTCGGCTCCGCTCCGGCGCGCACAGGCGCTCGTGCGCCAGGCATCTTGGATTCCCGCTCTCACGATCGCGCTCCCCGGCTCCGCGTGCTCGCTCCCGCTCTCGTTTCCTCCGAGCGCACTCGGCTTCGTCGACATCGCCGCGACGTCGACTACCCTCGCATACCCAGCGCCCTGAGGAGCCTGTCTCCTGCGCTACCATCCGCGCATACGGCGATTCCGGATCCGACCTCGCGAGCGCTCGCACCAGCATTCGGGACCTGCCTTACCCGCTCGCGTACCTTCGCTTCCTGGTCTATCTTTGCTGTTATTTCATTAGCATTAGACTTAGTTAATTTATTTTATTCAACCGATATTTCATTAGTTTAATTTTCTGAAGTTAAGAAATATTGTTTAATTAGTTTTAATTTAGGTTAGTTATTCTTCTGTTGCTTTATTTAGTCGGCTCATTTGTTGAATTCAATTGTTATCAAGAAGAAATTCAAAGAGCATAAGCAAGATCGACGCATTAGTTTATCAATTGGCCGGCCTAGCCAATTGCTATACATCACTTGAGGTGCTCTAGGGCTGGAGCAGTCAAACTATGACCGTTGCCTCTTGCCCGCGTTAATCAACTGCCTCTTCTTTCAAACATCCCTGACCGCTTGTCTTAATCGCGAATATTCGGTTGCGACCCTATCTTAGTGAGGATATGTAGCAAGTTCTACTTTCTGCCTGTTCTCCCGTGCTTCGCCCACCTTTCCGTCGGCACACAGAAATTTTACGCTAAAATGATAGATGGAGCATACTATTTGGAATTTGAATAAACTTACTCGGCCCATGATAGCGTTGTAGATGGATGGTAGTCGAACCACTGTGAATTCAATCATGTGGGTTCTTCTGTTTGGTGTGGTCCCTAATGTCAGGGCCAATTCGATTGTTCTATCACCCTCAACCTCATCTCTAGAAAAGGAGACTAGCTTTCCTGAGTAGCGACACAAAGTGCTTTCAGCGATCCCGAGTTGCTCAAAGACGTTCCAGTAAAGGACGTCGACAAATAAACATGTATCTATCATCACTAGCTTGACAATTTTGGTTCCTATCTGCACATGGATGAACATAGGATACGAGTGCAACATCCCCAGGTCGCAAGCATCCTGAGTATCAAAAACAGAGAAACTTAGTATTGCATGCGCATTGGATGCTTGCTTGACACTTGCCTCGGATGGGGAGTGTCTGACTTCTCTCTCATAGTTCTTCCTCTCTTGTTTACTGGTGCTGGATCTTGCGGGTCCCCCCGCGATGGTGTTAATGCACCCATCTGGAGAGGGAGGTTTTTGACGATCCTGGTTGGAGCAATCAAGTTGGTTGGACAAGGACCTGGCTTCCTGGGCATTCCTCGTGTCCCTCGGGGGAGGTCGGTATCACCCTCCCTTGTTTCCATTTCTTCCTCCCCTATTCCGGGGGTAAGCTCCCCTGCCTGCATATTGGGGATTTTATGGCCTTGGTGGAGCATTAGTTGGTCTATATTGCTAGGGCGAAACCACTGGAGGATGCCATTGTTGTGGAGTCGTAACTGGATGATTGAGATTTGTTGGTGGGGAGCAAATATGAAGGGGCACTTCTTTTTGAGGGAGGGTCTGCGGAATCCCATAAACAGAAGGCGACACGTGGTCGGGATGAGCCATCATCATATTTGTTGGAGAGCCAAGCGGACCTGGTCATGTCCTCTGGTTTTACTGGACCTCTTGGACTTGAGGTCGTGGTGGGGTGACCGGGTATTGCCAGGGATGATTGCAGTGTTGCTGATCCCCGAAATTTTCTCTTCCTTGGCGTTTGTTATGGTCCCGGTGGTAGGACGGTGGTCTAGATTCAACGGGTCGCGAGCTAGAGCTTGCAGCCTCCATGACGTGGATCTTCTTGGTTACGAGCTCTCACATAACATAGTAGTTCTCTAACTCCTTTCGGAATATGCAAGTCTTGAAGTCTCCCTCGGCCAGGTTTCCCATGTTGGTGAATCTGCTGAAGAAGTTTCCCAATGACTCAGTCACCCCTTGCTTGAAGGAGTTGAGGTCCAACATGGTTATTTTCCTTGTGCGAGCGCTGGCGAAATACGCGACGAATGTGCCTGATAGCTGTGTGAAGTTGTTGATGGAGGATTGAGCCTAATTGGTGAACCCTGTCAATGCTACCTCACTTAGCCTAGATGGAAACGAGCGACAATACATAGCGTCGTTCTTTTCGTTCATTCCCATTGTCGTGGTAAATTGGTGGTGGTGATCATTGGGATCAGTATCTCCCTTATAATTGGCGATGGAGATATCCCTCCATGGCTCCATCTCGTGGGAATGGGCGCCTCGCGTATTTCTCTGCAAAAAGCAGATGGGAAAGTCGGTTCATCTTTGCGAGTTTGCCCGGGTGCCTCGGGGGAATTTGAAAGTGGTGATATATCCCTGGCATTGAGAACACGGGCGATCTTGTTGGCGTTTTCGTCGAGCTCTGGACCGGTGTTAAGAGGGCCACCAGCGGGGCTAGGGAAGTGATTGACCGTTATAGGCACAGGTAGAGCCTTCTTCTTCCGCTTGAGGATGACATCATCAAGAATATGTTGAAAGAGCCACGCGACGTTTTTGCATGGTCGCCGCAAGATTTGATGGGTCTCCCTCGAGAAACTGCGGAGCATTTTTTTGAGACTCAATCACGGGGCGAAGCCTGTATGCCAAAGAAAGAGGAACATGGCCGCCGAAAAGTCAGAAGCAACAAGGCAAGAGGTACATAAGCTTCTACAAGCCGGATTTATTAGTGATATTAATGATTCAACTTGGTTGTCTAATTTGGTGCTAGTCAGAAAGAGTAGTGCCAAATTGAGAATGTGCATGGATTTCAAAGATATAAACAAAGCTTGCCCGAAAGATAGCTATCCTTTGCTGGGTATCGACGAGCTAGTAGACACCACGGCAGGTCACACCGCTATAAGCTTTCTGGATGCCTATTTCGGCTACAATCAGATCAAAAGAAGCCCTCGCGATGAAAAAAGCACTGCCTTCATCACCAACCAGGGAACCTTTTGTTATAAAGTAATGCCATTTGGGCTAAAGAACGCTGGTGTCACCTTCTAGCAAATGATAGAGAAAGTATTTATGTCACAGATTGGAAGAAATGTTGCAATTTATGTTGACACGCTACGGAGAAATCGTGTTTCCCTGAATCTAGAAAAATGTGTTTTTGGAGTAGATTCCGGAAAATTCCCGGGTTTCATGATAAGCCACCACAAGATAGATGTGAACCCTTCAAAAGTACAGACCATCAATGACATGGCCCCTCCAAAGACACTGAACGACATTCATAAACTGAACGGGTCAGTCAACTACTTGGGCAGATTCTGTTCGCGATTAGCTGATCATTCCCTGCCATTCTTTGAGCAGCTAAAAAAGAAAGGTTTGGTCGAATGAACTGCCGCTTTAGATAAAGCCTTCAAAATTATGAAGGAATATTTGGCCACCTAGCTTGCCCACTCTTCATTTTCCACGCGAGCATGAAACTCTACAGTTATACCTCGCCGTCGGGTCCACAACCATTAGCACAGTGCTTACTAGGGAATCTAAGCTCCCCACATATTTCGCTAGTAGGGTCTTACAGTCAGCTGGATCCAGATACACTCCAATTGAAAAAATGGCTCTATTTGTGGTTTTTGCTGCACGGAAGTTGAGACCATATTTTCAGGCTCACACCATCGAGGTGCTTTCCGACCTACCCCTCCATCAGATCCTACACTCGCCGTCCCTTTCATGGAGAATGGTGAAATGGCCAGTAGAGCTTTCCAAATTTGACATCCATTTCAAACCCAGAAAATCCCGTCTGGCCAGGCCTTGGCCGATTTGTGGTGGAAGTTGTCTTTACGGATTCTCAGGATTGCGATGGGGAGAACTAGGTTATTAATGTTGATGAATCAGTGTCAACGGGGTTACCATCACAAGCCCAAGTGGGGAAATAACCAATCTATCTTTCCAGCTATTGTTTGAAGCTACCAACAATGAAGCAGAGGTTGTTGCTCGACCGATTAAAGGAGAATACGAAGCGAAGATGGGGATGCTACCTGAATATTTATCACGCGTGCACACACTTACAGCCGCCTCCGGAAAGTGCTCCATTTCATCCATTCCTCGCAATCAGAATGAACGCGCCGATACCTTGGCCAGAATGGGGGCCACCTTGCCCCTAGGTTTAAGTGATCGCGTGGTGATTGAACAAAAGCATGCCCGAGGAATCCACCAGAGGGTATTCAGAATATCCAACCTCGGAGACAGGCGAATACCTCTCCTAGAATACATAACTGAAGGGGCCTTAGTAGGCGAGTTACAAGACAACCAAAGCATTAGAAGTAGAGCAGACCGCTTTCGCGTCAGAGATGGCCGTTTATACAAAAGAGGTTTCAACCTCGCAGATCTCCTTTGTGTCTCGGACCAAGGGGGCCTTGATCTCGTCCGAGAGCTACGCGCGGGACTCCGTGGCAACCACCAAGGGTGGAGAGCCGTAACATCAAAAATCACACGTCTGGGTTACTACTAGCGCTCTCTCAGAGCAGATGCTAAAATGATTATTCACATATGTGACCCTTGCCAGCGGCACGCATCACTCAATCATCTCCCCCCTCATCCTTTGAAGTGCATATCTGCACCATGTCCATTCGCGATGTGGGGAATGGATATCTTGGGCTCTTTCCCGACCGCACCAGCCCAGTTGCGTTTCATCATCGTAATAGTCGATTACTTTACAAAGTGGGTAGAAGCCGAAGCCAATACCACCATCACGGCAGAAAAAGTGCGCAAATTCCTCTGGAAAAACATGATTTTCCAATTTGGGGTCCCCCAAGTTATCATCACTGATAATGGTCCCCAGTTTGACTGCGAGGGGATTCGTGATTTCTGCGTCGGCCTCCCCATAGTCTTTCGATTCTCATCGGTACCTTACCCACAGTCCGATGGACAGGCCGAAACCATGAATCGCCAAATTCTGAATGCCCTTAAGAAGAGATTAGGAACAACAAAGGGAGAATGTCGTTCGGCCACAAATCGACGACGTCCCCCGAGCTCGATAGGATCTCGGCGCGGTTTGCGCCAAGGACCATGAACAACAACACGTCCGACGCCCCTCGGTTGCCAGAAGTGCGCGTGGGTCGTCGTGTCATTTCGTTACATTAGAACGACTCTCGACAACGGATATCTCGGCCCTCGCATCAATGAAGAACGTAGCGAAATGCGATACTTGGTGTGAATTACAGAATTCCCCACAGGCCGAGGCCCCTACTACAGGTCGGCGATCGGGCGGCTGAGATCTTGCCCTTGGTACTATGGTCGCGATGGCCTTTGGTGTCGATGCAATCAACCCAGTGGAACTACTAATTCCGTCGGCTAGAATTGTCGATTTCAGCAATGACACAAACGATGAAGCCCTTGAGTTGGAACTCCACTTGCGTGAAGAAAGAAGAGACACCGCTTGCCTCAAAGCAAATGAATATCAACGCCGACTGGCTGAAGGATTTAACAAGCGTGTGTTTGTACGCCCACTGCAAAAAGGAGACATGGTCCCCTGACAAGCAACAACTGGGGGAAAGCTTGAATCTAAATGGGAAGGTCCGTACGTCATCTACAAAGAACTAGGCCGGGGTACCTTCAAACATAAAAATTCAGAGGGCGCGATCCTCGCAAAATCATGGAACGCCAGGAATCTCAAGGCTTATTTTGCGTAAAGGTTAGGCATGTTACAAGTTGGATGACTTAGATTTTCCATGTATAGGGGTCATCAGGATTCCTGATTGGATATGCCACTTCATACGTATAAATGAAAGTTCCAAACCGAACAATAATTGTTGATACACATAAATTTAGCAATCGCGTGTCTTTCGAACACGGATGTGCAAGTAAGCCTCCAGGGAGAATAAATTTAGTTGTCACGTGTCTTTCGAACATGGATGTGGAAATAAGCCTCCAATGAGAATAAATTTAGCAATCACGTGTCTTTCGAACACGGATGTGCAAGTAAGCCTCCAAGGAGAATAAATTTAGCAATCACGTGTCTTTCAAACACGGATGTGCGAGTAAGCATCCAAGGAGAATAAATTTAGCAATCGTGTGTCCTTCGAACACAGATGTGCAAGTAAGCCTCCAAGGAGAATAAATTTAGCAATCGTGTGGCTTTCGACCATGGATGTGCAAGTAAGCGTCCAAGGATAATAAATTTAGAAATTACGTGTCTTTTGAAGACGGATGTGTGCGCAAGTAAGCCTCCAAGGAGAATAAATTTAGCAACCACGTGTCTTTCAGACACGTGGTTGCTATCGCAGGGGGCAGTTACAGATCTCACTAGGTAGCACATAGATGGAGAGACTTTATCGAAACACACGGCCTCGAGTAGGAAACGTCAATAGTGTTCACCCACCTGGGCGGAGCACGGTTTGAAGTCCATTTTCTTGACAAATTAGGCTATGACATCGAGGAAGAAATCTATAATCACGGTTACGACGGCCCAACGTCAAATGGTTTTCACTAAGTCCTAGCGATTGTTCGGTAAGCGATATTTTTACTTTGTTCTCTTAAATTTAACTAGAGCTATCAATAAATACCCCCTTTCTTGGATTCATGTCGCCATTTCTCCCTGTATGATGATATTGGCAAAAAAGTCCATAGCGCCCGAAGACGTTGGAGATTTTTTTAATTAGGTAGGTCTCTCCTCTGTGAACTATGTGCTAGAGATTACCCGGTTCTCGATTTAATCTCCCTTGCATCCGAGGATGCGGCAGTTTATTAAGTAGGTCTCTCCATCGCGCCGAAGAGGCTGGAGATCGATTTTTAAAAAGATCCCTCCTTCCCTTGAAATACCCTAGAGATTACCCAAATTTTCAACTCGATTCCCATAAAACATCCGGGAACACTCGAGATCATTTGGTAAATGGTTATTTCTTTGCGTAAGACTACGTTGGAGATTATTCAGCTCTCAGTTTCGATCTCCTTCGCGTGCGAAAAGACTGGAGATTGTATTCAATAACCACCTTTACCTAGCAAACACAAGTGCCAATAGCTGAAGTACTAAAACTCCATTAATACATTCTTCGCGACAAATTCAAACAATCAGCGTCGCATAGATGTACTGGTTTATTTATTACACATCAGATAAAACCATCCAACAAAACTAGTGATATAACCGCACAAAAAGGTTGCAAGAACGGAAATAAGAGTGTCTATCATACTCAAAGATCAAGCGTGTCCCAATTCGAAGTTCATTTGAAACAACAAACTCGGGCCACCCAGTAGTAAACCAATAGTTATTGGGCCCTAAGGGTTCCACCCTCACCACTAGGGGTGATATTCGAGCCGAACGAGCCGAGCTTGACATGTTCAAGCTTGGCTCGAACTGAAAACGAGTCGAGCCGAGCTCGAGCCCAAAAATTATTCGAGCTTTTTTTGGTGCTCAAGCTCGGCTCGCGAGCCCAAGGGTAAACTCGAGCTCGGCTTGTGTAGGCTCGAACAAGTTGATCGAACGAGCCTAAGCTCGTTCGAGCTCGCCGTTTGGGCTCGTTCGAGCTCGTTCGAATATGTTTCGTAGCTGTACAATGTCAATGCTAAACAAAAAAATTTATATTCTAATCTACAATTTGTAAAGGGCTATTTCATACCCACCTTGTAATTTCAAATTGTTTCAATAATTTCATACACAGCAATGTCAATATTGAATAACTGAATTCACATTCAATAGTTTCATATAAATTTCAACTTTGTTTGAATACAATCGGTAAAGGGCAATTTTAAATTCTTTCAATAGCTAAATTGAATCCCCTAATTTCACAACCCTAATTAGTGAATTCATATCCCTAATTGTTTCAACACAACCTGTAAACAATAGAGGAGAAAGTTTGCCGCCGCCGCCGCCCTAATTGTTTCAACACAACCTGTAAAAGATGTACAGAACGAACCTGGTCGGGGAGGAAGTTCGCCGTCGGAGGGCCATCTACTCAGTGTCACTGCCGAAAGGAGAGAGAAAAGGGAAGAGTGTGAGGAACTGTTAAACTGGAGTTCACCGCCGGAGGATCTGCTCAGCAAAGTCGAAGTCACCGCCGAAGAGCCTGCTACTCAAAGTCGCCGCCGCTTGTTTCCCGAACGTACGAAGTCGAAGCCAGGAGGGTCGAAGCACCAAGACTGAACAAGGGAGGCAGGAGTCGAAGCTCCAAGACGGAACGAGGGAGGCAGAACAGAAAGAGGAAGACGCTGAAGTGTGTTGAATGAACAAATGAAGGAGAAGATTGAAAGAGGGAGGCGGACGACTTATCACACACGGTTACATAACCCTAAGGGTAATTTCGTCATTTAACACACAGTCGAGCTTCTGAGCTCGGCTCGGGCTCGGTTCGAGCCTAAAACAATGTTCAAGCTCGGCTTGTTTTACCTCTACGAACGAGCTGAGCTCGAGCTTTTTTGAGCCGAGCCCGAGCCGAGCTCGAGCTGTTCGGCTCAGATAACAGCCCTACTCACCAC
The DNA here is from genome assembly GCA_037127255.1 of Persicaria tinctoria. Classification (NCBI taxonomy): domain Eukaryota; kingdom Viridiplantae; phylum Streptophyta; class Magnoliopsida; order Caryophyllales; family Polygonaceae; genus Persicaria; species Persicaria tinctoria. Next base: position 83,998,285 of record JBANSL010000006.1, read on the forward strand.
GAATTCCTACTATCTTATCAAGAAATGCACAAATCCAAGTGCATCATAACCATAATCACGATATACAGATGATAAAGGCTGCGACAACAACAAACACATCAAGAAAGCCCTACTATCTTATCAAGAAATAAATTGCATAATATAACTTACCAGCCTATATAAGTGCCCCTCCATGGCAATAATCTGGGTAAAACCCCTCACATGAGAAATAGCTACAAATACCAATTAACACAACAAAGAACACCTGATAAGTACGACCCCCCGCCACGCGACAAAGAGGGCTACAAGCAAACTTGATACACCGAGCTGCACGAAAAACATGTTAACGACACGCACCTCCTTGCTTCAGAACAATCCAGGGATAACTCGACGGAACAACATCCATATCCACAGCTAGCAGAACTAGTATAAATGAAGACGACACTGAGATCAAGTAACGCACAAACAAAATTACTTGAAGCTTAAATGCCAAGTTTTGACATGGCTTCAGGAGAAATCTCTCCGGGATAAATCTCCCCATTAACCTTCATGACAAATACCATGCTCTTCCCATATCCTAAATTTATCAGGACAATCCTCAGGGAAACCCAACTATACAGACTCCCCTTACGATACGTCTTTGTAGAGTTCGGAGACGAGATACTAGACCAAATCATTATATGCTCTCCCTCAAACCAAGAATTCGTGGTGCTAGCCGAAAGAGACGAAGAGGACTGGTTTTCTCTTTCAGAAGGTTGGAGATCTTTCGCGAGCGCTAACAACCAGAATATAGGGAGATGCCTTACTTTCGAGTACCAAAGAGAATCTCACTTTGATGTGAAAATAGAGCAATCGGGCTCAGAAGAAAACGGAGATGTTTTGCCCAACTACCTGTGTTACGAACAAATATAACTAGAGCTGGCAAGTCGGTCGTTCGGGTTGGGTTCGGTTCAGGCTTTCTCGGGTCGGGTCAATTCGTTTATGGTCGGGTCAGGCTTTCTCGGGTCGGGTCAGGCTTTCTCGGGTCGGGTAAAATTTATGGTCGGGTATTAGTCGGGTCGGACATTGGTCGGTTCGGGTTCGGGTCGGGTTCGATCATAATTAATTTTATATTGGTCGGGTTTCGGGTTAAGTCGGGTCATGCCGGTTCGGGTTCGGGGCAAAGCGGGTCGGTCTCGTTCAGGTTTCGGGTCAAGAGGCGGGTCGGTCTCATTTGAGTTTCGAATTAATCAAAGTGGGTATAGCGGTATAGTTGGTTTGAGTTTTTGGTCGAATCATATTCGACCCGTTTGGAATTTGGATAATTAGGTTGATTTTGACTCGGTTGAATACTTAAATATGTAATTTACTTAAAATAAATATTTTAACTCGGTTGAATACTTAAATATGTAATTTACTTAAAATAAATGATTTTGACTCGGTTGAATACCTGAATATATAATTATGACTCGGTTGAATACACTCATTGTTATTGACTCATCGGTTGTCGACCGATTTTCAAAAAAGTCATAATCGGAAATTCGATATTTGGCAACATTGTCCTTTTTTAAACATTCAAACCAATTGATCGGTACTATAATTAAATCAAATCAATTGTACATTTAGGTTTTAACCTTATTTTAACTAGGAAGTTGCAAATGAACTTATTTGTGGTTTCACTATATAATTAGCCCATATCATTTTCAATGCCCATTTCATTTTTAGCTTTTAGCCCATTAGTTTTTTTCATTATTATTATTAGCTTTTGGACCATTTAGGTATTGCTGATTGTTGTTGGTTCCGAGAATGATATTTTGCTGGGTTGTTGGTAGTTTTTGGATGGATATGTTGTTGGGTTGCACGCTATATCATTTGCAACGATTAATGAACTTTTAACATTTCTGACTCGTAATATGTATCGATGTTTTGATTTCATGTATGGAGGTTGACCTACTTGACTCATTGACTTATTTGCTTATCTATTGATTTCACTTGGGTTCTTATTCATATGATAACAATTAACAAAAATAATTGGATTTTTATATGTTAAAGTATAATCATAAAGTTGTGTTAAAATAAAAAAAACATTTAACATTCAAGTATTAAAATGTTGATGTTAAATAACCATTTCAATTCGGGTCGGGTTGGGTCAGGTCGGGTTGATTGTCGAATCGGGTTCAAAGTCGGGTCGGGTTTAGAGTCGGGTTGGGTTTGGGTCGGGTCGGGTTTATCTGTGTTCGGGTCTGTTTCAGGTCGGGTCAAGTTCGGGTCGGGTTCAGTCTCGGGTTCGGGTTATGAATGGCTCCAGATTTTTGGGTCCCGGTCGGGTTCGGGTTTTCGAATCGGGTCAGATTTTGCCAGCTCTAAATATAACTATAGAAGATACAAGTCAATCTCTACTATATTTCATCCCTAATAAATGACAGCTTTATCTGTCATCTGCATAACATCTAATACAACCGTGAATCCTACTTTTTTTGTCATCTCACGATTCATTTCATAAAACGATCAATGACCGGAGATGGATAAAGGTATCGCGAATTTGCCTTTCAAACGAGAGCATTAACAATAACAGGTTAAACTCTAGTCGCGAGAAGGCAAGAGTAATAACGATAGAGCAAACCCTTAAGAAAAACAAGCAAAAGGTATAAATAGAAATACATCCCGGTCAAAGATAAAATATTCACAAAACATCAAAATACCATAACAAGACATCGCTTGTCATGGACCGAAATATTCTCCATCCCAAAAATTTGACCCGCAGCGAAGCACAAGGCTCTCACCACGGGTAGAAATGTTTTCAACTTCCTAACACAAAACAACTTCAAAAGACTTAATAAGAAGGGAAAGACAATTTTTTAGGCATCGACAGAAGGATTGTTGTTGCCATTGGGAGGTGATTCGCGTGGTCACCCGGAACCACGCGTCTTACTCTCTTTGGGTACGCGAGATGATTCCCCTTTCCCCAAATCATTAATGGACTCGGAGGTATGACAATACTCAGGATTGTCCCTCGTTAAGGGGCGCTTGATGGATCCGGCCATTTTCCGTTTTTTTCGCGCTCTGATCAACCCCGAGGTTAACTCTCTTTCTTTTCGCTTCGAGAGATTTTTTACTTGGTGGGAGAGGAGCAAGACTCGCTGTAGATTCTGAGTCAACGTCTTCAAGAGTTCTTATTCGCGAGGAGCTATCACTCTCATTCGACATCATAAATCTAGAACAAGAAGAAAAACTCCTAGAAAAGACGCAAAGAAAAAGAAAATCAACAAGGGGAAATGACTTTTACAACAGAGGAAATCAAAGCCTCCCTATGGAGCATTGGGGATGACAAGTCTCCTGGGCCAGATGGATTTACATCTAAGTTCTTCAAGGACACCTGGGACATTACATGACTGCAATTAACTAAGGCTGTATTGGAGTTCTTCGATTCTGGCAGTTTATTAAAACAAACTAACCACAGTTATATTGCTTTAATTGCCAAAAGTAACAATGCTAAGAGTGTTAATGATTTCAGGCCTATTTGTTGCTGTAATGTTTTTTATAAAGTCATCACTAAATTTCTTGCAAATAGGTTAGCCCCAGTACATAAGCATATTGTCTCCCCCTCCCAAACTGGCTTTATTGAAGGTAGAGTTATGTGTGAAAATGTCATGCTCCTTCAAGAACTTATAAGAAAGTACACAAGGAAAAGAATTAGCCCTCGGTGCTTACTGAATCTTGACCTCAAGAAAGCCTATGACACTATACCTTGGAACTTCATCAAACAAATGTTTGTGCACTTGAATTTTCCTGCTAGATTCATTAATTGGGTGCTAGAATGTGTTTGCTCCCCCTCCTTCTCTATTAATGTTAATGGCACCCTCCATGGTTTCTTCCAAGGTAAAAGGGGATTAAGACAAGGTGATACCATCTCCCCCCCAATCTTTGTACTCTCGGTAGACTACCTTTCTAGGGTTCTAAGATGTAAAACAAGGCACCCAGAGTTTAAATTCCATCCAAAATGCAACCTTTTGAAAATCTCTCACCTTGCATATGCTGATTATCTTATACTATTATCTACAGGTGACAAAGCTTTCATGGGGATTCTTTTAGACTCTTTGGAACACTTTTCCGCAGTGTCTGGTCTTCAGATCAGCCCCACAAAGTCCTACTATTTTCTGGCAGGGGTTAAAACTTTTGACAGGTTATACCTTGCAAATAGATCAGGTTTTTCTCAATGTGTCTTCCCTTTCAGATACCTTGGAATACCTATCTCATCACGAAAACTAACTGTGTCTCATTCATCACCCATTCTAGATAAATTGCTCACCAATATAAGTTACTGGAACACTAAGACCTTATCTTTTGCAGGGAAGGTTGAGGTTATACGAACTGTTCTTCAAGGGATTGAAGCATTTTGGTTTTCTATTGTCCCTTCCCCTTCAACGCTTATTGATAAAATTAATAGAATTTGTGCAAATTTTTTATGGAAGTCTCACAGGATTAGATGGAAACATGTTTGTTTACCTAAGGAGGAAGGTGGCTTAGGCTTGAAGGATCTGAAAAACTGGAATGGGGCCTTCATCTCTAGACTTCTGTGGGATATCATCAAGAAAAAAGATTGCCTATGGATCAGATGGATCCATCATCAATATATACAACAGTGAAGTCTATGGAACTTGAATGTACACCCTAAAAATAATTCTCCCCTAATTAAAAAGATTTTATCTATAAGGGATGCTCTAATAACTTCCACAAGTTCCATAGAGGCTGCCATACAAACACTTCACAGTTGGCGTCAAGGAGACAAATTCATCATAGAAAAAGCCTACAACTACTTCAGAATAAAGGTTCCTAAACCCCTTGGACTTCGGTTGTATGGGATAAGAAAATAACTCCTAACCACTTCTTCATATTATGGTTGGCTTCTAGAAGAAGACTTGCTACAAAGGATTTAATCAAATTAAGGGAAGTTGATCTCAACTATCATCTTTGTAATCAAGCCATAGAAACACATCCATGAACATATTTTTTTTTTGCTTGCGACTTCTCCTCTGCTATTTGGACACAGATCAAAGCCTGGCTTGGAATCGGGCATGGGATGAACAAACTAAGAAGTGGTCTCAAATGGCTAAAGAAAGAAGCAAGAGGAAATGGATGGAGATCCAAGGCTAAAAGGGTGGCTTTTGCAGCAACTATCTACCAAATTTGGACAGCTATGAATGAAAAGACCTTTAAAAATTGGAGCAAAAGTGTAGAAGAAATTGTACACCTCATCAAGATACATGTCTACAAGGTCCTACAGCATGACTTCTATATCCACCTCTCGTCTCCAGTGACACTACACCAAGATCCCATCCACCTGAATGAAGAGAACTCCACCAGCATAAGCATTAACCGAGCTCATAATGGGAAGAAATTGGAATCTAACACCGGTTTCAATTTCTTTAAAATCAGAGGCCACCCCTTTTTGTATTGCCTTTGAATGTAATCGTATGGTTGTAACCATGATGAATTCGGCTACCTCCTGAAGTAGCTAAGTTCTAGATGTAATTTTTGGTCCTAGGTGTGCTAAGGTGGTGTGTGTGTGTGTAATTCTCTTGATGGCCGAGCCGAAGGGAGAATTATACATACACAACCTTAGGGTGCGGGTCTGATCTCTGATAGCTTTGGCTTGAAGAAACTGGAGTTGAACTGAACCTTGAGTTCACCACACCTCTTAGATTGGAACAACTCCAAGTTGTTTCCATGATTTTGGCATGCTGCCTTAAAGCCTACGGGCAAGGCGAACTATCACATCTTTTGTACATATTCTTTTCTTACTTTAAATACAATTAACCCTTAAAATAAATAAAAAAAGTGAACCCTTTGTCTCTTCGTTCAGGATTGCCATGATTTCCTCCGCCTGGGCTACCATAGCCCTCTTCTCCAGCTCTTCGGGGGTCATTGTTCTTACCTTAGGCTCCCCGCAAGTGATGTACCCTTCTGTAATAGATTTCACCTCCATATGACTTGTATGCCTTTCAGTTTTATTAAAGGAGTACTCAATTATCTCGTAGCTGATAGTGAATGTGAGCACTCCTTTCCTTATTCTTATATTGGCATCCACGGTTGCTAAGAAGGGCCTTCCTAAAATAATAGGACAAGTAGGGTCCTCTGCCATATTAATAACCAGAAAATCAGCAGGAACAAAGAACTTACCCACTTGTACTGGCATATCATCCACCATGCTTGTTGGGATGAACACAATGTTGTTTGCCATATATAATCTTGCATCCATAGTCTTTTGGGCTCCTATCTTGACTTTGGACCAGATTGATAATGGCATGATATTGACATTGGCTTCTAAGTCACACAAGAAATTGAATTTATGTTGACCAAATCCAATAGTGATAGAAAACTTACTTGGATCTGTCCTTTTCTCCGGAAGCTCCATCTTACTGCATCCCTCTTCGATCTCAGCCATCGACTGCTTCTTGCTCAGGATACTTTTGAGGAACTTGACATATGAAGGTATCTCGTGAAGGGCTTCTGTGAAAGGAATGGTGACGTTGAGTCCCTGAAGCATCTTCACGAAACGCTGGAACTTTTTCTCCGCTGGGTCCTTCAAAGATTTCTTCGGGAATGCCAGCGTTTTCTTCCTCGGCTGTGTTGGAGTCGGGTCAATGTCAAGTGGTTTGGAATCGATGTCAATGGGAGGAGTCGACTTCTAGGGGCTTTCTACTTCCTGGTCGACATCGAGTACGGGGTGCTCGACGTCGATTACATTCTGGTTGACGTCAACTAGGTTAGTCGACGTCGAGTTGTCTCCAGTAGCTTCTTCCTCCGTGTTTAGCTCGGGCATTTGTAGTTGACGCCCACTCCATAGATTCATAGCCGCCACCTGACCTGCAGATTTACTTTTAGGATTAGGTTTAGGAGATCCAAGGAGCGTACCTGATGGTTTGGAAACGAATTTTGCCAGTTGACCAATCTGGGTCTCTATGCTCTTCCTCCAAACATCGATCTCTCCCTCGCGAATTTATGTCGTGCAGTTGAGTATGGATGGAAATGATAGATTGTTTTCTTTCTGTGTGATTATTCCGCATCTCGTCGAGAATAAAGAGCAGGTCATCTTTCTTACCTTCTCAGTCAGGATGAACAAGAGATTTGTAAGGCGGGGGGTCTCTTTGGTGCCGGGGATGGCGATAATAGCTCCAGTTTTGTTGCTGGTGTTGCCCTGAGCAGTTTCCCCCTACGTAGCGCGCCTTTTCATGGGTCTCTACAAGCTACACTTGGTTGGCATGTGGGCACGTAATGGTGTTGTGTCTCATAGACGCACACTCCAAACAAGGCTGGTTATTATAAAGAAATTTTACTTGTTTGGTAAGGCGGCGTACCTGGTCTATGTGGAACTGGTCCCTGACGTCCGAATCAACTTCCTTTGGCGGTTCATAGAGTGGCATAGATGGGGCAGGCCTTTCGTCGGAGGTCGCAACAGTCCCATAAGTGTTATCATAGTTCGCCAACGTCTCAAAGATTTCCAAAGCACGTCGTGATGTGTACTCGAGATACCAATAAGCCGTATAGTTGTTGATCCGCTCATTCGTAGGTACATCCAGGGAGTTGAAGATGATATCATGGATTACATATGGTGCATACCCGTGCGTAGGGAAGGATTTTAGTAATCGTTTGTAGCGCTCCAAGACCTGTGTTAGTGTTTCTTCTGGCTTTTGCTTGAAAGCCGTGATTTGCTGTCTGAGCTGCACTGTCTTGGCTGGAGGAAATAACTTGGTAAGAAACAAATCCTTGATTTCGTTGCAAGAGACCAACCAAACAAATCCACGTATGAATCCTTGAGTTCGTTGCAAGAAACAAATCGACTTACGAATGGATTGTACAGCCAACCCCTCGAACCACTATGAAGCTTTCACTGCCAGAGACCAACGAAAAGCCTTTAGTTTTTGAGATATTCCAGATTGGCATCATTAGTTATAGTTTCACACAAATTTAGAAATACAGTTATATGCTCTAAATGACATTCGTTGAGTTTTCCCTGAAATTGATTCCTCCTAATTTCAGAAATAAAAGAAGGACGAATTTCAAAATTAACGCGAGGGAGAACGATCGGTGATTCTGGAACTTCCAGAGTAGGGTGCAAATACTCCTTCGCGTTTGCAGGGATGTGCTGAAGTTGCTCCTCGAGCTCCCTCCTGGCCTAAGCATGTTCCGCCTCTCATCGGGCGTATTCGGTCTACCTGATGGTGAGCACCTCTATCTGTCTGCGCAGTGGCTCAAGCTCTTGTGCTAGTGTGAGCTGCTCGTCGTTCTCATTGTCGGTCAACATTAGTCTCCTTCTTAGCCTTTGCTAAAGATGGAAACATCGTCCATGCTTGAGAATAAGATCAATGGGTGTGCGATCAGTTCTTCGCATGTACCTGTAAAACAAAAACAAAAAAGAAAAGAGTGTAAAAATGAACTAAAAATGGCGAGATTGATAGCTTCCCCAGCAACGGCGCCAAAATTTGTTATGAGGGGAATCTAGGTATGAAATAAATATAAAATATACGAACAAAACCAAACCAACTCCCTGTCCAAGCAAATAAAATACATGAATCCCTCTCGCTCTAGTAGTAGGATATTCATGATCGTATCCACGAGGAAGCGTGTCAGCGCTCGCTAATTTAGTCTAAGTTCAGCCCTCGAAATCGACCAGAAGCTAACTCGACATCGACCAGAGTAGTCGATGTCGACCTAAGCTGTCAAGTTCCTGCAAAGCTGCACAACATAAGACAAACAAACTGGACGCCGAGCAGAAATCTACTCGATGTCGACTAGGGTTTACTCGACGTCGACTAGAAGTAGTCGATGTCGAGTTGTCAGTGCAGTAAAAATCGTAACTTTGCAATAAATAAACGATGGAAAAGAAACAACATAGATTGGTAGAGAAAATTTAATAAACTAAAAGCTTCTTAGATCAGGGTTTCAATGCCACAACGATAACCATGTAAAAATCATGCCAAAGATATAAATATTATGCCTTTTCATCAAATAATTTTCGTCATTAACAATTAAGAATGTAGAGGCTTTCGCATAAACCCTAATTGTTACTATGCTTTCCACATAATTAATCCTAATTCATATTAAGATCACTTTCATTTCAATAATACAATTAAGGATCACCTACTACTCTCGTAGAAGAATCATGCAAATAGGGATAGAAGATGAAACCGCAATAAAAGTTGTACCTTTGATGCATTACCTTACATGGCTACCGTCGGGCTCACCCCGACCCTAGAAGTTGGGTGACTACTCGCTCTTCATCGTTACAACAAACATCAATATCATAAAAGAAACTACTTGCATTAAATCAAACAAAAGCTTACAGCCGAATAACGCCAAAATGTCTCTCGACACCTCCACCTTACTCGACCTCAACTCTCTCTCTCTCTCTCTCTCTCTCTCTAACTCTATGGAAATACAATTGCTTGTGGCTTGGATGATCCTAAAACTCAGCCCCTGGGGCTTTATTTATAGTGTTCAACCCTTGCTATCCATGGAAAGAACAATCTGTCTCTATCTAAATTTATCTATCTAAAACCTTAATGATAAATGTTTAACAATTAAGTAAAATAAAATAATTACAATTCCCTATAGGTAAACGTGGGAATTACTAATTATGTGGATAAATCCTCTTCCAACTTGATAGATCTCTCGTGCCTTGGCATGTAAGTAATCTCTCACTCGGACAACTACTCCTTCTCGACTAAGATTCGCTCCTGGGATGTACTAGGCATCGACCAAAGTGGTCGATGTCGACGCGGTCTTGCGCTCTCAGCTCATCTTGTGCTCGATCTCAGCCTCTGGGATGGAAGTCGACTGGATTTGTACTCGACATCGGCTAAGTGTAGTCGACGTCGAGTACTTCTGTCAGCTTTCAGCATTCTACTCCGTCTTGAAACACACTTTACCGAGTCCTCGTTTGTCCGATTGATGCATATGAATATGCATTGGAAAGATATTTTCAAGGGCTACAACTCTCATGAAGACATCAAAACTTGATTCAGAATGACGAATGGTGAAAAGTATCGTTTTCCCCACCTACACCATCATGTGCTCTTTCTTAGCTTCTCCAATGTTTTCATAACTTTTCTTTAAGCTCCAAAATACATCCGATTTCTGCCAAGTTAAATAGAAACTTGTTTCGACCTCCATAATTTGTAAATAAACATAAACTACACCGATTCTATATAAATCATACCCAGAAATATGAAATGAAAACAAAAATCGATATGAACGTAAGCGAAAAATATGGTTATTTGAGCGCATATCAAACAGCCAGCAAGATCCAAGTTCTGTTGCTGAGAATGAGAAGCACTCTTAGTCAACATGCTCATAAGCTATGCACATTGTTCAACTGTGAACATTAGTATAGCAGACACTTGAACAGCACCATCAGATTCACCTAAAGCTTGAGCAAGTTCCTTTCTTTCTTTAGGCGCTTTAGAGTCAGAAGAATAACCAATGAGTTTGTAGAAAAACTCAACCTTGTATCCGATTTTCTTGCAATGAGTGCAGACATAAGGAGCACGTTCCAAGAACAATGCTCTCAGATTTGCTCAATTTCTGAGTCTGAGATTGAATAGAAGATTAAGGAGGAGATGAGAATTTCTGTCGCTGAGAATACATAGCAGAACAATCCTTAGCAAATTGAGTAATGGACTTGAAGTCTCGCTATTTCTTCTCTTAATTAAGCAATGAATAGACCTCTGCAATGGTGGAACTCGGCTTCATCATTAATATTTGGCCTCTCGTTGAACTGTAACAGTCATTGAGCCCCATCAAAAGCTCTAACTTCTAATCTTCATCAATTTTGCAAAATTCCCGACGAGCCCCGCAAGAACAAGAACAACGATGAATTTTCTGCAAAGCCTTTTGTTTATTCCACAAACGTTTGATCTTGGTGTAATATTTGCAAAATCATCGCTTCCTTGTGAGATTACACACAATTTCTTTCGAACAGCAAAACGGTGAACGAGGTTCTTCGATTGTTCAAAATGTTGAACAAGATCCAACCAAATCTCAGAAGCGGAATCACTATGAATCACGCTTTCATCAATCTCTTTACTCACGACATTTACCATCCAAAATGCTACCATATCGTTGCATCTTTGCCAATTTATCAAACCAGCATCAGCTACAGCAGATTTCTCAATTGTTCCATCTATAAACCCGATCTTATTCTTTGCAGATAACGCAATCAACATAGATCTTTTCCATGTAGCAAAACTAGATCTGTCAAAAACTCTGGAAATAACCACCATACCTGGATTGTCAGATGGATGAGGATACAAAGGATCATTCATATCCATTCGATTCACCACTTGCAAATGATCGTCGTTGAGATCCATGAATCCAATGAAGCAGGAAACACGCGGAATAAATCGACCAAAAAACAGATGTGAAAACGAAACAGAGATCAAGATCATGATCAAGAAATCGACCTTGTGCTCTGATACCATAGTTAAGAGAAATTCGTGAATTGAAGAGTCTAGAACACGAGAAAGAAGGGAGAAAGATGGACCAAGCTAGGAGGTTGAGATTGAGCTCTCCGTTGCAAATGAATCATTGAGTTTGTCACAATACAGTTGAACCAATTTATACAAGATGGTCACGTGCTGAACACGTGCTTTTTTATTGAACAAATTAAAAGCAGAGGTAAGACGACATCGTTCTATGAAGGCGGGAACTTTGATCTTCTACTAGCTTCCTCCAACAAGTTCCTCTCCCTAACTTCTTTCTTGGGGTTTTCCTAAATAATATGTTACTTAAAATAATTCAAAAACTATTAATCCTATTTTGGTGCAGTTTAATAAGATTGGCAATTGACTTTAATCTTATGAATATGAAAGTTTACTAGAAATTAAGTTCAGTTCCTTGGACCAACTTGAATAAAAGGATTGCAAAAATGAAGCAAATCATCAACGGGAACTTAGGAGGTCGAAGGAACTGAACTTAATTTCTAGTAACTGTCTACAAGTCAATGAATACTCAACAAGTCAATGAAAAGAATCAAGCTTTTGCCCTCTAAACCGTTCTTCATGGTATCAGGCTTTTTTGATCCTCTAACCTAAACCCTAACCTTTTCCGCCGCCGGCCCTATCTCTATCGACAATCTTCCCGCCGGCGTTTATGGCCACCCCACCAGCAGCTCTCACGCCTGCTTCTCCTTACTACCTTCACCCTTCCAATCACCCGGATCTCTCTATTTGCCCAGCGATTCTCAAAGGGGACAATTATCAAGAATGGACTGTTGCTATGAAAAACGCCTTCTCTATGAAACGCAAGGATGGTTTCATTGACGTATCCATTACCCAACAGGCTGCAACATCCTCCGATCATCAATATTGGAGGCCTGTCAATCCGATGCTCATCGGTTGGATTGCTCAGTCCATAGAGCCTTCTCTTCGCTCTACAATTACTTATTTTTCCACCGTCAAAGAGCTCTGGGACGATCTCTCTCAACGATTCTCTATCGGCAACGACCCTCGGATTCTTCAATTCATATCTGAAATTGCTCGTTGCCGGCACGAGGGTCAATCGGCATCGGCCTACTTCGGACGTCTTGCCAAGCTCTGGAAGGAACTCGACTCGTACTTGGCTCCTCGTGCTTGTACCTGCGGCAATCACGTCAAGGAACGAGATGAGGAGAGGACTCATCAATTCTTGATGGGTCTCGACGACATCGGCTACGGTACTCTTCGTTCTACTATGGTCGCTCAAGATACTCTGTCGGGTCTCAACAATGTTCACTCCCTCGCTGTTCAGGAGGAGCGTATGTTATCGATGCGCACTACACAGACGCCGGTCACGGATATGCTGGCGTTTGTGGCTCAGCGTCACTTCCCTCGTCCTCCGTCAGGACCTGTCGACAAGAAGTCCCTGTTTTGTGTGCACTCTAACAAATCTGGCCAGGATAGTGCTTCTTGTTTCAAAACTGTCGGCTATCCGGAATGGTGGAACAACGGTCGTGGTGTGTCTGATCCCGTCACCGGCACTCCTTCGCCTCGCAACAAATCTCCCACGCCTCCTGACTCCAGCACTGGCAAGGGACGGGACAAGGTCTCTACTACTGCCGCCAATTCGGTTCACACGAACCCTTCCTCCTCTGCCGGTTCGTCATCTCTCACTGCAGCTGATCGTGAGGGCTTCACAATCACCAATGAGCAGTGGGATCGTATGCTACATATGTTCAAAATTTTCAACACCAAGTCTCAGAACGATACTCTCGCAGGTATTGTCTCTACTCCTTGGATTCTTGACAACGGTGCCTCTATCCATATGACGGGTGATCGTAAGTTGCTTCGGAATGCTCATACTGTCGATGACTGGCACATCAAGTACCCGCATAGCTCAATTGTCGTGGCAAATCAGGCTGGCTTGATTACTCTTTGTGGTTCCTTTCAGATTACAGCGAGGGAGTGAACCTTTTTGAGACCCGGCAGAGTATCTTGATATTTGTCGTGGCAAACCGTTCTTCACAACAGTTTTTCTTCTTCTTCCGAATAATCCATTTCATTTAAAGAGTAAATAGTAGCAGAAAGTTGACAAGATACGTACAGCTCACCCAATTCCCGTCACTCACTGGTAAATTAAAAGGTGGAAGTGTTAGTGGCTGCAGTCATACTTTATACAGCCAGGCGGCAGGACCAACAAAATATTCACAGTGGTTCACATTAATTCGAACATTCAGATTTAGAGAATTGAGAGTTTAGAGAGATTGGAGAAATCAGGATGAAGCCATTAAACCACAACTCCATCTTTTCGATTCAATTGAAAGAATGAACATTGATGTATGTTACAGCAAACAGAACGAGCATTTATAGAAGAAGATGTCATGTGCTAGTCACGTGGGAACTCATAACAAACATACTAGATCACTCGAGTTGTTGTGAGGACGTCTGTTGCTGAAGTCGTAGTCGAGTAATTAACTCGAAGTCGGGTAACTAGAGTGAACTGAATTTGAACTCTTCTTCAATCCTTCCAGGCATTCATGTATCAATAGCCCCCCTCAAACTGGAGAATGATTTTGGAGATTCATTCCCAGTTTGGATAATAGCTCTTTGTGGTGTGAGGCTGAAATGATCTTCGTTAAAACATCAGCAAGTTGGTTTTCAGTGGGAAAGTAACTCAATTGAAGGAGACCATCTAAGACCTTCTCTCTTGTGAAGTGACAGTTGATCTCTGTGTGCTTTGTCCTCTCGCGAAACACCGGATTTCTGGCAATTTGAAGTTCAGATTTCTTGTCACAGTGGAGGGTGACTGGCTTCAAATCTGATTATCTAAGTTCCATGAGTAAATTGACAAGCCAGGTGACCTCTGCAGCAGCTTGACTCATGGCTCGATATTCAGCTTCAGAAGAACTCCTAGAAACAGTAGGCTGTTTCTTTGATTTCCATGTAATTGGATTGTTTCCATATAAGATAACATATCCAATGAGAGATTTTCTAGAAATTGGACATGAAGCCCAATCACTATCAGAAAAAGCTTGAAGCTTTATAGCAGATCCTCTTTGTAACTTGATTCCATAATGCAAAGTTCCTTTGACATATCTGATGAGGTGATGGAGAGCTGATTGATGACTGACAACTGGAGCTTGCAAAAATTGTCTTAAAACCTGTATGGAAAACGAGATATCTGGACGAGTATTGGTTAAGTAACTCAATTTTCCAACTAAGCTTCTATAACCTGTAGGATTAGGAATAAGATTGGTATGATCAGAAGCTTGTAATTTAAAATTAATAGACAGGGGTGTGACAACTGTCTTGTTGTCATCAAGGTTAGCCTCCATAATGATTTCTGAGCAGAATTTTGGCTGGCTAAGAATCAGACTTTGTCCAATATGCTTTACTTGAATGCCCAAGAAGTAGTTGAGCTTTCCTAAGTCTTTGATTTTGAACAGGTCATGTAAATGACTCTTGAGAGCATGTATATGGCTAACATCAGAACCTGTCAAGATGATATCATCTACATATACAGCAGCAATGTTCAAGTGTCTGTTATTTCGAGATATAAAAAGAGAAGGGTCATATTTAGATTGAACAAAACCAAAATCAATTAGAGTAGTATATAACTTGTTGAACCACTGTCTTGCTGCTTGTTTTAATCCATAAAGAGATTTCTTTAACAAGCAGACTTTGTTTGAAGGATTTGGAACTCCTTGAGGCATGGTCATATACACTTCTTCATGGAGACCACCATGAAGAAATGCATTGTTTACATCTAATTGAAATAAATCCCAATCATTATTTAAAGCAATGGACAAAATAACCCTTAATATTGACAGCTTCACCACTGGTGAGAATGTCTCATCATAATCAATTCCATATTACTGTGTATATTCCTTAGCCTCAAGACGTGCCTTGTATCTTTCTATAGATCCATCAGCTTTTAGTTTGATTTTGTACACCCACTTGCATCCTATAGGTTGCTTGCCTGGAGGAAGATCAATTAAGACCCAAGTATTTATAGATTGAAGAGCTTCAATCTCTCTGTTCATAGCTTTAGTCCACTTCGGGTCTTTAGAAGCTTTGGAAAAAGACTCGGGTTCAATAAGAGAGTCAGATTCAGTTACAGAAGCAGATAAACACATGAAAGAATCAGTAAAACCACATAACATGGGAAATTGTTCAAAGTTAGAACCAAAATTGCAGATGTAATCTTGTAGATGAGTTGGTTGTCTTGTGGTTCTCACTTATCTTCTAGGTTGTTGATTTTTCACAAGGTGAAGTGGCTCGTGAATCACTGGTGAATCAGGTGGTGATGGAGGAGTATGATCTTCAGGAACATCTGCAACAATCTCAGTATTAGGATAGAATATATGATCAGGTAGATCAGCTGTGATATTTGGTAAAGGTAACCCTGTCTCAAAACTGACTTGTGCAAGGGAAACTGAGTTTCATAAAATTGAACATCCCTAGATATAAAAATCTTATGGGATGTTAAATCTAAAACTTTGTAACCCTTTTGTCCATGTGGATATCCAACAAATACACATGGTGTACTCCTTGGATCAAACTTGGACCTATCAACCTTTAAAGTACTGACAAAATAAAGACATCCAAAAGCCCTTAGCATAGAGTAGTCAGGACTCTTGTTGAACAAAATGTCATAGGGAGTTCTGAATTGTATAGAGGACAATGGAAATCTATTTATCAAGTGAGTAGCAGTAAGTAAACATTCCCCCCAATACTTGATGGGAAGTTTAGCCTGGAAAAGCAATGCCCTGGCAGTCTCCAGAAGGTGTTTCTGCTTCCTCTCAACCACCCTATTTTGTTGAGGTGTATGCACACATGTTGTCTGATGTACAATTCCCTGATCTGCATAAAATGTATGTGCTTCTTTACTGTAAAAGTCCATACCATTGTCTGATCTAATGATCTTGACTTTGGCATTGAATTGAACACCAGAAAATGTTACAAAAGTCATAAGAACAGAAAATACAGCACTCTTAGAAGCAACAAGGTGAGTCCATGTAGCTCTTGAGAAATCATCCACAATAGTCAAGAAGTATCTAAAACCATTATGAGTTGGAACTTTGTAGGGTCCCCATATATCCACATGTATCAATTCAAAACACACCAAAGATTTTATAGAACTATCAGGAAAGGAATTCTTGTGCTGCCTGGCACGAGGACATACATGACAGATATGATGTTTAGAATTTCTAGTAAGATCTCTCAAAAAATCAAAATGAAACAGTTGATCAAAAGGAACATGGCCAAGTCTACAATGCCACAATTCAAGAGAAATAGCTTGAGCACTAAGTGCTTTATTACAAGTAAGATCACTGATCACATATGACAACATCTCAGAAGCAGGTAAACCAAAATCTCCATTGCTGGATCTCTCAGTGGTAAGATACAGTCCTATGGACACTTCACCAAGCACCCGTGGCTTGCTCATTGAAGGGTCCTGGACCAAACAATGTGAAGTAGTAAATACCATAAAAGCATTCAAATCATGAACCAACTTTCTTACAGATAAAAGGTTATAGGCAAATTCTGGAACATGTAAAACATCATGAAGAACAACCTTGTTCTGCATTTGAATAGAACCAACATGACATACTTTAGATTGATGTCCATTAGGAATAGTAATAAAACTAGGCATAGTGAACACTTTATATGAACTGAACATTGATAAATCTGGACAGATATGATGTGTTGCTCCACTAGCAATCACCCAACTATGAATATTACCATGAACACTAAAACAAAACTTGTTACCCGCCACCATATTGGTGTCCTCACCAGCACTTTTCTTGCTTAGAAAAGCTAAGATTTGTTCATATTGTCCTTTAGTCAGCACTGGTGCACCAGCAGGGTCATTGCTATCATCCACAGTTACATTAGTAGCAAACCTCTTGCCTTTATCCCCTTTCAAATTGGGGGGATATCCATGAATCTTGAAGCAACGATTGATAGAGTGACCTACAACCTTGCAATGATCACAAAAATAGTTGCCTTTGCCCTTTGCTCCATTCTGATTGCCATTCTGATTGGTTGATTGACCTTTGTTCTAAGAATCTGGCTTCTGACCATTAGATCAATACTTATTACCTGTCTGATTCCCTTGATTGTTCATTTGAAAAGCATTAAAAGCTGCAGTATTCTCATTAATAGAACCAGCATTGTTCAAGCCCCTTTGGCTTTCCTCATCAAGAAGCATTCTATACACCTCTCCCATGGTTGAAGTAGGTTTCATAAACAAGATATTAGTGCGAATTCCATTGTAGGAATCAGGTAATCCAACAAGGAACTAAATTACTTGCTGGATTGCAAGCAATTTAGATACAGTGTTAACTGCTCCACAAGAAGTACATGTAAGCATGTCGACAAGATCAAGGTACTCATCCCACAATTTCTTGAATTTAGGAAAGTAAGATGAAATTGAGGATCCATTCAAAGAAATACTGAATAATTCCTTTTGTACCTGATACAGACGTGTGCAATTCGGAGAGCCAAACCTCATCTTCAGTTCTTCCCACATCTCGCGTGCTGTCCTGAAGTAAATCAAGGTTTCAGTAATGTCTTTCTCCACCGACTGAAGAATTCAAGCAACCACCATTCCATTGCACCTCTTCCATTGCGGACACTGAGGTGATCCAAGATCTGGAACCGGAAAACTTCCATCGACGAGTCCCATCTTGTTCTTCGCAACCAGTGAAACCTCCACAACTCGGCTCCAGTGATTGTAATTCGTTTCGCTCAACAATTGATTAGACAGATTATAGCTTGGATGATCTTAATGATGCTGATACAGAACATCATTCCGATTTTGTTGATTCGCTTGCAGATTCGCTTAGTTTGGATCCATTCTACAAACAAGAATTGGATTTCAGAGATACAGCGGAAATACAGACTTGAATAGATTGCTTTAACAGATTCGCGATCGATACACGAGCTAGCGCTCTGATACCATTTCAGATTTAGAGAATTGAGAGTTTAGAGAGATTGGAGAAATCAGGAGGAAGCCATTAAACCACAACTCAAGCTTTTCGATTCAATTTGAAAGAATGAAAATTGATGTCTGTTACAGCAAATCAAACGAGCATTTATAGAAGAAGATGTCACGTGCTAGTCACATGGGAACTAGTAACAAACATAACAGAACACTCGAGCTGTTGTGAGGACGTCTGTTGCTGAAGTCGTAGTCGAGTAATTAACTCGAAATCGAGTAACTCGAGTGAAGTGAATTTGAACTCTTCTTCAATCCTTCCAGGCATTCATGTATCAACACGAACTTCGCAATCGAAGAATTAAATATTATTGCGCATTAGGAGGTCAGTACGTATATTATTTATATACCTTTTTCCCCAGACAAATGGAAATGGTCACTAGTGATAATGGTCTTCAATTCAATTCTTATGGTGAGGGAAAGGCTGCTCTTTCGCAAGACATATAATTATAAATTAAAACTCTTCTTTCTCTTCTTCCTTTATGGTCAAAAGAGTGGACTGCTACTCAATATTTAAATAATTTGGGAATTACTACTAAATACCCAACTTTGATATTTAGTTTGCAAAAATATCTAGGTTTGCAAACAATTGCATCAATATATGAAAATTTGTATAAGTACGTTATTTTATTATCAAAACTACCCACCACCCTAAAAAATTCGGAAAAATAAAAGTTAAATATTTTAAGTACTTTTCAAATTTATGATATTTTTAAATTATATTAAATAATCAAATAATAATAAAAATCTGGAAGTAAAAAAAAATTAAAATCTCAAACCCATTAATCTGGACCGATAGACCCGACCCCCAAATCCCAATCCAAACCGTAACCAAAAACACACAACCCCGTCCCTCTTCAGCCCTGTCGGCCCCAACCCTAGGTCTCCGGCGCTCAGCCCCAACCCCAGATATTCGGCGCTCGGACCAAAGCCCGCGTCTCCGGCTTCGTCGCCTGCCCATACCCTCTGTCGTTATGCGAGCAATCGGGCGCAATCAGTGTCCAGCTCCGGCCTCGACCCCAAGAGCAGACCAACCCTCCGGCTACATCAGGCCAACCTGTGACTTGTCTGGATAGGGTTAAAAATCTGGTTGTTATGATTTAGGTCAAAACCATATCTTTACGCAATCGCCCGCTAATTTTTTATCATATCCTATCATTATTCATATTTAAGATTGTCAAGAACCTCATTTATCCTGTCACTATGGATAATTATACTGAAGATATATATTGACAATCGTTTTGTAAATATGGTTAATAATCCTGAAGATATGATTGACCGTATCTTCATTGATTCTCTCCCTGATTATAGTTTTAATCCTGTCAGAATTAACAGGAAGCATGTCACTATAAACATTTTTCCTGTCATTTGAAACAAATAACTTTGGCATCTTGGGCAGACCTTTAATTTCTAGTTATGGTATGGATAAAATCGTATTAATATTCCCTTTCCTATTATAGACCTCATCCAGTCATTATTAGATATCTGGTTTGTCATAAAAAACATATATCCTGTCAACAACAAATATATCCTTGTCAACAATTGATTCTCTTAATAAGGAAATGATTTTCATCCGGCTAGTTTTATTATTCTTAAATTTCTGAGAAAAATATATTAAAAATATTATTTTAACATATATATATATATATATATATATAGATATATATATATATATATATATATATTTTAATCCTCGTTTAATTAACAATACTCCTTTTAATGATTTTTATATTTAAATTTAAAGGTAAAATCACTCATTAATTTTTAGCACAAATAGCCTATTCTTTAGCATATATGACCCGCCTATTCTATTTTTGTTATTCTCATAAAACGGGTATACTTTTGCAAACTAAACACCGATTTGGTGTATTTCTGCAAATCGGCCTATTTGTTTTCTAACATTGAGGTGGAGCCGTGGAGGATTATAACCTCTACACTTGGTCAAATTTACACCAAGGCCATAATGATTGTCGATCATAGACAATATGGATTCCCAGAATGAGTGCAAAGATGGATCATCGTTTGTGAGATATTCAAGGGACTATTCTTTAGGTTGATGTTGCTCACTTGGGTAGGTTTCAAGCGACGAAGAAAATAGGTGTAGGCAATCTTGACTAGGGCTGGCAAATGGTACGAAAATTACCATACCAACCACGTACCAACCACAAACCAACTATGTTGGTAACCACACTTGTGGTAACCAACATGATGGTAACCATTGTGGTGGTAACCATATGAAGGTGGTATGGTAATAGTAATAAAATCTGAATACCATGGTTACCAAGTATGTATATTAATTTTTTTTATTTAATATTTTATTGTTATTACCTTTGAGTTTTAAGTTTTTAATTTTTAATTTGTGTTTTGATTTTGACTTAAATTGGTTATTTCTACTTTTTCTATTAGAAACAGTAGGAACATTTTGAATGTTTGAAGACTTTGAACTTGTTTTGTATGAACTTGCAGGAACATTTTGAATGTTTGAACAGTTGAACTTTGTTGGTTTCTTCAAGACTTTGAACTTGATTGGTTTGAATTGGTTTGTACTTTAGGTTGTGAACTTGATTTATTTGAACCTTTAAAAGATGGTGACCATATTATTTTTTGTAATCATATTTTTTTGTTCGATAACTTTGATAACCACCGAAAGGTAGTCAAGGGGTTTAAAAAAAAAATACAAACAGAATTAAAGCTTGGTAATCATGGTAATGTACCGACGGTAACCACAAATCGTAGTTACCACATATGCGGTAACCACGACTTGTGGTTGGTACGTGGTATAAAAATTTGCGTACCACCAGTTTGTGGTTGGTACGTGGTAATCACCATTTTTTCGTGATAACCGTACCATGCCAACCCTAATCTTGACTGCCTGAACGAGTGTCAAATATGTTCAGACGACCATGGTTTATTCAATAGTCGTCGCATGGTGAACATCGAGGCCATGAATCAACATATGTTCATGGCTCTAGTTTAAAGTAGATCAATCACATTTGATACATTGATTGGGGTAACGATGTTCTAGCTATATTTGTTGCTTTAAGTTACTTTTTTTTTACCTATATATTACTATTACATGTCGTTTTAAGGTTTTCCTTTCAATCCAAATACATAGTACGTACATACACACAGATCAGAACGACATCATCTTCTCTCTTAAGCCTTCCTATTTTTTCAAATCTTATTCAATTTTTTTGTGATCGAAGAAAAGCAATTTGGCCTTGTGTTGTATTAAGGCGAGTCATGTTCTGATTTTGTTGTTGGTGTTGGTGTTTTATACATATAATGTTATTTTGTATGTACGTGTGATGTTTTTGTTTGAGATGTAGGGTTAAGTTGATATTTGTTTATAGATTTATGTTAGAAAGGGCAATTCCTTAATTACGGGGCATGCATCTTCTTCTATGGATGATCCTATTGTGGAAATTCGATCTCCACAATATTTTTCCTTAATTATCACGACAAATAAGAGGCATATGTCAATGAAGGCCATATGAATGTTAAGAACCTACATTTGTGATGTTGTCGATGATGATTACTAGAAATATAAGAGACTTTTAGTGGACGCTTAGACTCCTTTATAGCATGGTTAGCATGGAGACTATTCTGGGTGTTGTTTAAAGGCAATGAAAATCAAGGCAATCAAGAAGTGGTCAATAAGACCTAAAGAAGTGGTCAAATAAAGATGTGTGTATGTGTGTTTCAATTGGTACTTTTTTTAAAGAGTACACTCAAGTGATGAACATTCAATGCAAATCCATCGTATGAAGTACCAAGCTACGGACATATATAGCGAATACAATTCGTCGCCTAATAACCCAAGCCCCAATGCATATAAACAGCATCCATCATTTCTTCCTCACAAGGCGATGAATGAACAATAGTAGTCTTCTGATCACTCAAGCTAGGAATATAACCACTAAAATTGGGTGCCTCACTATTCATGATCACTCAAGGGAGGAACATAATCCCAAGCGATTACCCAAAATCCGTCACTAGCTTGAATATTTTGGTCATATTTTATCATTTAAGTGACCAACATATATGATCAATCGCTTTAATGGATATGGTTGGCTTGAATGATCCGCACTAATCAACATATGATATAAAAGCCCATCACTTGAATCTTGAATTAAGACAGGTGACACGTGGTTGGAAACTCGTCGCGTGAATAGTTAAGGGACATCGACCAAACAACCTTTCGAGCGACAACATGTCCGCCACGCCACTTAAAACCACCGGCGACTATTCGCACAATCGATCAGGCGATGAAATTAGATCCGTCACATGAGTGTTTCTGGTGACCGGAAATGACTTGTGGATAGTACCCATACGTCCCTGATGTTAGTAAAAACCATCTAAAAGCCATCAATTGATTCATAGAATTCATCAAACATATTGAAAAACAAGTAGAAAACTTATCTCAAAACACAAATGGTTGTGGCGTGGTATATATCCGAACCCACTGCCTTAGAAGCGATTTCGCCCCGACCACGGTGCAAGTCGGCTTCATGGCATCGCCCCCAAGGTTACACAACGCTCTTCAAAAGCGTGCACTCGCAATCGAAGAGATGGAATCACCAGGAACTCAGAACTTTTCTCAAGAGAAGAGGAGAAAGAAAAAGACGTATGTCCGTTTCTTCTAAAACCTAAAATCCTCTTTTTATGATGACGGGAGCGTGTTAAAACCAACACCCCACTCTCCCACCAACTTAGATAGTTGAGAAAAACCTTCTAACCAATTTTAAAACCATTTTCCTTTTCTTTAAATATGAATAATATTGCGGAAAATAACGCCTCTTATAAAACCTTTATTTAAAACAATGTTCTGAGCTGATTTTTATGGAGAAGATACTTAAATGTTGGTGAACAAGTCTTGAACTAAACACATAGTGAAGCTGAGTGCCTCGCTTGTCATAGAAGTGAACGAATCTTGAACTTCCAGACTCGCGAGTTGACCTCAACAGCACATACCTTCACCACGATCCTGGTGATTCCGCGATAAGATCCTCAAATATGTATGTGGTCATCTCATACCTTGGGTGCTGAAGAGTGCTCTAGAAAGACCACCCTAGTCTTCCATAGAAGGTGACCAACCCCTTCACACTCTCGTAGGTAGCTCCATCAAGTCTATCTCACATAGACCACCCTTATTAGGGCTATGGAACCATTAAGAGCCCTACGTTCATCCTCTTCTATATTCGGTGAATCATCAAGTCCTTCTCAATAGGACCACCCAAGTCTGGGCTATGGACTCATTAAGAGTATATGACTCAACCTTTCTCAATACACCTGTCATGGGAATGAGAAGTGGTGTATCTCTCCTCATATGGGTTTGAGTCTCATTCCCTTAGACAAACCAAGGACTAGTCTCATGTTTAGCCCTTTGTCAATATATCATCAAGTTCCTCTCGGATCTCACATCCTCCAAATAGACGACACCATTCGCAATCAGCTGTCTCACAGCTTCATGTCAAATCTGCGTGTGTCTCTTCTTGCCATTCTATGTATTGTTGCTAGCTACACAAATAGAAAATGTGAGTCACAATATAGAGAATTAGATAGAGCTTCATGCCCCCACAAAGGTAAGTAAGCCAGAAACATTCTCAACCACTCAATCTCTTGTCCAGCTAAATCTAGAACTATGATCTCATATACATTTCATAGTCGATCTAGCAAACATGACAATTTTGATGATTTTCACAATATAGCACACCACATAATGTCAAACAAAAACCACTAGTGGAGCTAAAATCACCATAATTAGAATGTTTGATCATACTGACATAACGATAAAGTTATCAAACTTTTTCAACATTTCTCTACATAATGGAATGAAGCAATTTCATTTTTCCTAGTTTCTTTAACACTTAGAAACACATCAACTTCACCCATATCTTTCATCTCAAACCAAGAGGAAACAAATCATTTATCACATGCATGCTAGTGCCAAGAATCAACATCTCATATACATATAAAGACACATAACCAATGTAATACATCTTGGTATAAAACATGCATTATATACTCAAAACCAAAACTTCAACACAATTTGGTAAAATCCTCATAACATTTAAAATATGCTTGGTTAAAGTCATATATTGATTTCTTAAGTGAACACAAAATTCTCTCTTCTTGGAACCACATGCCCGCGGGCTGTTCCTCATATCCCTTTCTCTAAATCGTCATTTAAACCACAGTTCAACATCCATTGATGCACTGCTGATTTATAATTAAATGCTAAAGCAAATAATAAATGTAAATGATAATCATAATCATTTGAGAATATGCATTAACGAAATCAATTTCATATTTGTATGACTACTTTAACCACTAGTCTTGCCTTAAACCTTATAATAGAACCACCTATTCTAAAATTCCCTTTAGAGATCCATTTACATTTAATGGTTTTGATACCTCTAGGCAAGTCAACTAGTTCCCAATAAGGGATACACATAATAGATTCCAATTCAATGTCTATAGCATCTTTTAGAAGAAACTAGCATAAGATGGACTCATAACCTCTATATGTGTTCTCAGTTCATCTTCTAACTTAAGAACATAAATAAGAGGTAACTCACTTTAATTCACATATACGAGTTCATCCAACAGAGTTGTCTCAAACTTAAAACTCACATCTAGTTTCAACTATATGTCTATTACTCCTCTAAGCTCATTAGATTCATTCTCATTATTTGAATCAGGTAAAGACAAAGATATAGACATAAGCACACATACAAGAATACTATTATGATTTTACTTAAAGTAAACATCACTAAGAACTCAGCTTCATGATATTCACACAAATTATATCATACAAGCACATAAGCAATACAATTGTTCTCAAAATAACCAACAAGCATAACATCGACCATATTAGATCCAACATCATCTCACTTAAAGGAAGGTACAACCACTTTAGTCAAACCCCCCCACATTTCTTATATACACTAGAAAGACTCTAAGTCATTTCCACACCTTATATGGGGTTTTGTCTAACTTCTCTTGTGGCATCTTACTTCCTACCTCTATCGGATCTAAATCATTTTTGGTTCTATGCAAGTTGGTTTTATATCTCATATGTATATATCAAGAACAATTTTTCCTACTACATCTTTGATCTTAGCAAATGCATGCAACTTGGTATATCCAAAAATCATCAACTTAACGTGATATATATAACACCTTTACCACACTTGCTTTTACAGTTTAACAATAAATTAACTCAAACAATCTAGTGGTCCTCTCAATTACGGGTTTAAAAGGTATTTAGAACGTTTTAACATTTACGCACATATCACCATATTTTGATCATCAACAACCAAGTTAGAGGTTAGGAGCATTTATGGAGTTCTCTCAAAGAAACATCTTCCTATATATATGTCCTAATATCATGTCATCGATCAACATTCACATATATGCATGCATAAGGATATATCTAAGCTCAAACGGAAAGAGGCATATCATGAATTCATGATCATAGTTTAATAAAGCATATGCACATGAACCCGACCAACATATATTTAAAATTAATAAGTAAAGCAAGAATTGCTTGCCAAATTAATTTCAACTTATCTCACAAAATAGGCCGACACGAGTGTTCTCGATCGGTAGAAGAAGATCCTTCGTATGATCAAAGTGAAGACTCGACTGGTTCATTACCATCCTGAGCTTCTTTAACTCCTGCCTCTAGCAACCATAGCAAATGATTTTGCTACCAATATCCCAGTGCCACTCCGCATACGTCGCATCATGAAATTAACCACACAAGTTAAACTTGGGTTATACAAAATCATCATGATAGCACATTTTAATCAATTTACAATCACCCAGTTCATAAATCAAGTGATTCGAAATTGAGACTTGGATGTATGAATGCACTTAATCCTTTACTCGTGACCCCTAAGCTAGTTGCCACATATTAAGTGATGTCATCAATAAACAAATACCACATAAATTAGTTTTTTTATTTCACTAATTAGCATCATCACAAATTGATTTAATTATAATTCTACCAAAAGGCTCAAAGAATGGCCTAATTTGAAGAATTCGGTGCACTCATCACTTGCAATAGAATTTTGTTCAAGAGACACCTTAATTAATTAAGGCAAATGATAAATATACCTTGATGATGATGATGCTGGAGTGCACCCACCAAGCCGCCACTTTAACCTCAAAAAAAAAACCAAGTTGTTACGCTGTATCGATTCAAGAAGACAGCCATCGATCGGCTGCGACTTAATCCTTGCCGGTTTAACGGAGCCGGACTGGTTCTCCGCCTCCTCGCCGGAGTTACTCAGGCCAATGGTTTCGCCCCACACTTTCTTCTCCAATAGGCTCGCAAAGCTTTGGACTTCAATGGCCTCCTTATCCGTCGTCTCATCATCATCTTCCGGATCTACAGGTGAATCCGCTGGATGTTCGAACGAATTCTTTACCCCGACCATCTCGTCTCCGGCTCCACGCTGATCTCGAAGCCGAACCCACTGCCTCGGGGACTCGCCGTCCACATCCCTAGGCACCAACCGGTTTCGACACTGCCTCGGAGGTGGCGCATGAGTGCGTCGTTTGTCTCAACAAGTTCGAGAACAACGAGCCTCTCCGATTGATCCCGAAATGCGATCATCGGC